>JAOWCC010001589.1:16241707-17441707 GCA_030867875.1 Actinernus sp. WN-2022
AGTGGAGGTGTCCCCTTTCAGCAGGTGTCTACTGGCCGAGGTTCCATCATAGTTTAGTATATACTAGCAGGAAAAAGCTCCTATGCAGGTTTAAAATGTCCGATAGAATTATCCGATGTATTTCAAATGTATTTCATATTGGTCCAATATATTTTTAAAGAAAATATCATAATATTCAAATGCCAGTGTTTTCCCCTGCTCTAATTGGATACGTAAAGATTCAGGTGAAATGTTGGTAAATTAATTATTAAACACAGTCAAGAGGGTCTGAGTCTGAAAAAGGAGGTAGAATATTCCATTGCTATATATTCACCTTGACATATAGTTTTCGATTGAGACAAAAGTAATTTGGTGATTGATTTAATTGCGATTTCTTAGCTTTTAATTCTGTTAGCGGTGAATTCGTAAGTATTCTAACAATCAAAGTAATTAGTGTAATGATATTTAGATTTAGAGCGCTACAAGTATATTAGTGTAATTAATAGTGTAACTAAATTTACTACCCTCGGTAAATAAAGCTGTTATTATTATTATTATTATAGTCGTCAAGCGAATAAAGTTCTAATCTAAAACAAACATTATTATCCACGACTGTGTTTAGGTACTAATTCTTTATCGTGATTGTTCAAGTAAAACCAATCACGAATTACTAGAGTTTGTGATTGGCTTATTTGTTACTTGCCCCCGTAATAGACCTTTATCATGCAGCGGCCATGTTTCGTCCAAGTTCTTGCACTTCTAATCTCGACACAGAGACGAGGCTGAAAGTGCAAAAGCTATTGTTTGTAGACAAAATGGCCACTACGTGATAAAGGTCTATTGGCTCTGTAAAACTTCAGCATTCAATTGAAAACCGCTCAATATTAATCTTAGTGAACTTTAGCTTAGCAGAAACTTAGCAGTTTCATCTTCTGATAGCTCTTCAACAACTTCACTAGAGAGATCACTTCACACTTTCTCTGCCTTCAGTATCGATGGTGGATGGGTCTTCTTCATCATCAGGAAAATCAGAATTTGATATGCACTGCAATATGTTCTGGTGATTACTGTCTTCCTCACCCATATCCATCATATCTTCATCCTCCTCCTCCGACTCCGAAGTGACATCATCATCGCCAAGCATATACTCCAACACATCAAGGAAAGGGAAGCAACACTGACAAACAAGCCATTTCATTCGTTGTATAAAATAGTAATTTCAATAACATTGTACTCAGTAGTTGGGTTAAGCAAAAACAAATAGCAGCTAAATGATATGGATGGTTGCATGATAAATGTATTGATGTAACAACAGTCTAGTTGGGAGTGCATCAGATAATTTGTAACAGCCAAGAGCTACAATTAATTGGTTTCTTTTATTACCCGATGTTGCCAACCATCAATCAAACACGGAGTCCAGTCTCATACAAAGCTTTCAAACACGATTACTGCCTTAAAATTTAACTAAATGTTAAGGCAGTTTTACGTCTGATTGATAGTGGGAAAGTAACTGCACTTATATTTATAGCAATGGACTTCTAATTCTTCTTTGAAGAAAAAAATGTCTTAATTCTTAGACAACTTTAGTGAAGCCATAATTATATTATCTTCCACCCCAAAGCCATCCCAAAACGACACAAGAATAAGAAATTAATTATGCAGCTTACTCGACACTAAAGTTCCCAAACTTAGGAAAATGCTTCTTCTTTGCAACACAAAACTGACACCGTCGAGCGCAACGCCAACATTTCGCATAGGTGCGAGTCATGACGCGGTCTTCCTTCTCCACGTAAGTCTCGACTTTCTTCAACAAAATTGTCGGCACCTCAGGGTTGCTCTGTTCCCTGATTGCACTTTTGGCTTTAAGGGACTTCATCCGTGATGAGGTCAGAGTAAGAAGCTCCTTTGTTGGCGCACTTTCTGGTTGCCAGTTCCCCAGTCTTGATGGTGTAATATCTTGAAACACGGTCTGAGTTTCAGTATTAATCTACCAAAGAAGGCAGAAAATCCCTCCAAAACTGGATCGCCACGGATTTTATGCGCTTACCCCAATCCAGACTGGCAGCTAAAAGAATAGACTGCCAGATCCAGGAGCTCCGCGATTGATTTCGGGATACGTTTACCAGATATAGTTTGAGTAGAAACCGAAGAAAAAGCACTAGATGTTGACACAGACGCCATCATGAACGAAAGTATTACCGGTGTGTTGTATACCGCTGTTCTATAATTAAGCGCATGCCGACAGCGCACAAGGCATACCGGCCGGTTTGCACTACTGGGCACTGGCAGTTATTTAAATTTTATGGTGTTTGTTTATTATTTAATTTAAACACGAAGTTCCGGTATAAATAGGTTAGCCGCTCTTTTCACGCATGGCGAGCTCGGAATTTAAAATTCAAATTGCTGAGAAGTGAAGAAAGCAGCGCTTTTTCACATAAAATGATCAAAAGTGCATTACATTACAATCATTACAATTCCTACAAAAGGAATAACAAGAAAATAAAATTACAATAAATTAATTAAATACATTAAAATATTTCAATTACAATTACTTATAAAAAGTATATAAATTAAAAGATAATTAAAATTAAAAATACTAAGCGACTGAATATTGCGAAGATATAATGGTAGAGCGTTCCACAGAGTCGGAGCCGCAACACTAAAATATATATCACTGAAGGATTCTGGTATTTGTAGTAAAATGACGCCATAATGAAAATGTCCTATTACAAAATGTAGAGCTAAGCTCTTTATACGTTTTCGCGCATAAAGATAAAAGGTCTATTCAGCATCGTTCCCAGGGGCCCTAACATTGCGGTGAAGCCTGAAGATGCCCATATAACTAGTACCTCTTCTTCAAATTCGTCTCACTAAACTTTTAGCTTTTTTGCAACAAGATGCCTTCTAGCAACCGCCTGTCCTTTTTGAGGCCTCTCTATGATATTGCTGTGTGGCAGTTTATTTTGATGACAGGTTTTGTTTGTGATCCAGGAAGGGACAGAACAACCATGAAATTCACCATCAAGAACCACAAGGTGGTCGCAAATTTTGTTGGTAAACTGTTGGAGACGAGCATTCAACCATTTGAAAAGCAAAATGAACGAAGAAGAAGTCAAAGCAGCCACCGATAATTGGAGCCCGGGACATAAAGCGACTCAGATGATAACAGAATGATGCCAAGACCAGTGGAGAAGGAAAATACCATGCTTCCCAAAAACCGACTCTGCTTATTTTGAAAACGAACCGTGCACGATGCGTTGGTTCGTCGACATGCCTGTTTGTTTTAATTGCGGCGTCCCTTGCCCCGAGTGTACAACTGAACTTTATCTCGATGTTCCATCTGAAATGTCTACTGCCCATGCCCTTCTTGATTACGACGAAATAAATGGCTCGGATGTGTACAACTCCTCCGGCTTCACGGAGGGGGGCGCTGGCAAGATTCATCACAACACTGAACAAAACGTTTCGACCCCTTCCAAACCAAACAAAAACATAATGACCCCCTAGCACACAGTGGTAAAATGATACCGCCGCCCCCCCCCCCCCCCCCCCCCGAAACTCACCTCCCTCACACTTTGCCTCTGTGTGATGTATAAAAATCAATTTCCTTTCAATGTTGATTGAAATACAAATCCAATAGCTGAAATTAAAATGCCTGGACCTGTCATAAGCAATTTAGGAAAGGCTACCTTATCATACCTGTGACAATGGTGACGGCAATACTCCACGGCTGTTTCGCTCGCAGTGTTTCTGGCTATTAGGTCCCAGGTCTCATAATGAAACACGTACTCGGTCAGATTGAGTTTTGCTGAAATCCTGAAAGCCTCCATTTTGATTTACCGCCTGAATGGTGTGGTTCTTTGGTGTTCGAGCTGCGTTTACAGGAGATCGGAAAGTTATAGTTCCAAGATAATTTCGTACAGTCGAAAGCTATTATCGTTAATGTCTTCCTGTACAATGTGCTAGATAACATGGTAAGTGTTCGGGAAGTATTAGCGAAGGAAGTATGCCATGTCTCGGGGAGAAAATGTCTTCATCAGTGAAACCGAGCCAGTGTTCAACGCCGGCCAACTCGCAAGAAACGCGAAGAAAAACAGAAGGTCAGTACTTAAAGAAATGTTTCATCTATTTATAACTAGGATTTATATGTCTGAAGTTGCTTCAATTTTTTTTAACACTTAAAAGTCATGACATGAACATCTGCCGTGGACGTGCCAATCGAACACGTGGAATGGGTGTATGTCTGTAAATTAACGGGATCTTTTACGATTTTTCGTGCTTATTTGGTGACTAAATAATATTTATGTTCGAACCAATGAAAACGTTTCCCTCTGACTTCAACTGAAGTGAATAAAATTGTGCCTCAATGAAAAAACAAACGACAAACAACATTGCATATTTGCCAAAGGCGAAGTATCACATTTATTTGAGTTCCCACTTCACGGGAATAAAAGTAATAAATAACCTGGACAGGATAGGGATACTTACCCAAATTTGTGAAAGGGTAGGTACTGCCACCCAGATTACGTTATTTTGGGTGGGAGTGTGCCGTCCGGGTCTCAAAACAGACCAAAAGATAAGATTTTCCATTCCCTTTTTTCAGACCTAATAAGAAATATGTACATGTACTTCCCTGTCCCTATTCTAGACTAAAAATACGAAATTTATGACCCTATTTCAGACAAAAATGGCTAAAAAAAACATACCCTTTGTGGTGGCACATACAAATGTACACCCCCCAGGGTACTATCATACACTATTGAGTTTGAATTTAATTCAGAGGAAATTTTCTACTTCCTCTTCTTGACTTCTGGAACTTTGGCAAGGATCTGAGGATGGATTTGCCTGTGGTGCTCTTTACACATACATCTGAGCTTCTCCGTTTTGTCTGCAACACACGCATGCTGCCTATCAAGCTGATTAAACACATTATGTATGATTTCTGCTCCCTGCTCTCCATGATATCCAAGCCCACATTTCCATTGCCTAACCCACGTAATGATATGCTTTTCTAGAAAGTGCATCTTGGGGAGGACTGATGCATTTGGAAATTGTGTTCTGTAGATGACCATGAAGCTCTTGATATCTTTATCTGCATTATAATACAAAATGTAAAAAGGTATGATTTATAAAGTGAACCATTGATCTTACTGGGCAAAACAGGAAGTGTAGTAGAGGCTTAACCAACAAACCAAAATGACTGTTCTGATTTTTTTTTTAGTTGTTGACTTTAATTAAGGGTTTAAAATTCATGTTACATTTTCAGACGATGAGTTTGCAATAATTATTTTGTCAATGGTAATGGCAATTAAAACTAATAAAGCTCAGTAATGCAGGTGTATAGAATCTGTTCACCTCACAACATTTGTGAACATGGTTTCCCACAAATCCACCACCATGATAGGCTTGCTGCTGAACTCCTATGCTCTGTAGGATCTCTTAAGTTCTTTTGAAGCAGGACCATCTTCAGAATTAAGCTTGTTTGCCCTTCTGATGGTCTTTGCATCATCGTCCTGTTGAAATGCCATTATTTCATAATGCTTTATCTTTATAATTACCTACATGTATAAGGTAATTCAAAAGTCGAGCTGCCATACATGTACATGTATAGTTTATGAGCAAAACTTTGTCTTTCTCTAAGATAAGTACAAATAATCCACACCATTCAACCTAAACACACTATTGTTGTACATGTATTACTTGTTTATATACATGTACACTTTATAAGCACATTCTACATTTTGGAATCCATATTGGTTTTCACAGTTCTTTACAACTGAAGATAACTGCAAATCTAAATATAATTTATACAATGTAAGTAAAAGTCAAAGTCTTTACCAAGACATTGGCCTGCTCATGAAGTTCTTTGGACTTAGATCTCAGGTGGCGGGACTGAAAAAATATAATTTTATACTAGATTAACCGTGTCTAATAACCTGTCAATCACGCGATTATACAAACTCGCAACTCATTGGTTTGGGAGCTCACGTGACACGATTCACGAATTTAGCAAGTTTGTGGTGTTTGTAATAATGGTGGCTCGCGCGAGGCTCCACTTTGAACGTTGTTTCCTCGGTTGATATTCTCGTTCAACCTCAAACGAAGAAAGTAAAAGGAAGTGGTCAGCTTTGGGAGGTGGTGCGCCTTATAGGAAAGAGGAAAGGTCCCGTTGGAAAGGTAAGAATTGCCGTGTTTACAAAGTTGATCTCTTCAGTTCCGTTGCACGTGGCTTGTTCTCCTCGGAAACTAAGCGACATGACTGTCATGAATTATATATTTTTTAATCAGGATTTTGTCTGTAAAGTAAAGCATACGATGTATTTTTCTTATTCCCGTGTCTGTAAAGCAGTCTGAGTACCTAGTATCATGGGTATATTCCCCATATTTAATTCTTAACCTTTTTTTATTGCATAAACTCTGGATTAAGCAGAATAGTTCCTTGTGATAGAGCTAAAGTATTGTTGTGATTGCACGTTGATTGTTTTATTCTATTTTTACACAGTGTATCGTGCCTATATTGCAGTCGGTATTGACTTATTTATTGACTTTATTGTACATGTACCCCAGGGGAACAGAACATGAAATCATGTACTCCACTTTATTAGTTTCTATGATAAATGTTGTACGAGAAAAGGTAGCTCCAAAACCCAGATTTCCAAGTAATTGTGGTTTCTTTCTGTCCAGAATAAGATAACCCTGATTAATTATTTTGATTCATGTTCCACTTATGTTTTTGGCAAAACCCAGACACTGAAGCCTAAATGATGTTCACACCCAGACTGCACGTATATAATATGTCATTACCCCTAATTAAACACTCTGGGGTTCTGTTGCCAGAGTGTTGTGGGGAAAAGTACAAGCCACCATCTTTTTCTGTATGAAAACGTTTCTTTTTCCTGGCATGTTTAATGAACTTAGACAATAATCTAGCTATCAGCAATGTTTAAAATATTATTTTAACAATAGATGTTGTTACATATTTAAAATTAAAGAAATTTGTATTGTGCATTAAAAAATACTTTTGGATGACTTATTCAGAACCAAGATATACTTTAACAAATGTAAACGAAAGTTTTTCTTGAAATGCCTTTGGAGCCACATGATAAGAGCCATCCTTTCCCAAACAGTGCCATCCTTTCCCAAACAGTACTTTTTAGGAGACCAGGCAATAAAATATCTGACTTTCATAGGATAAAAAAACATTGATCCTCTGGCCATTAGAGTCAGCACATTTATCCCAATCTGCAGGAAAATATTGCTTAGGAAAGTCTGCTCTCCCAAGATAATGCAATCCATCTGTAGTGTAGCACCTTTACCATACAAAAGAACACGATATACATCGCCCCTAAGAAAAATGGTGACTGGAAGGCGGCACTTTGATTTTAAGTGCTGTTCAATCCCAATTCTTAGGTTTGACACCTGCTCCAGTAAGATATCCTTCAGTGGCTTTGGAGGAAAGTTGAACACTCTCGGGGAAAAACATTTAATAATCACATTAATTGAGAGTACAAACATTGTCTTTATATGGGTACTAAATCAGCTTTTTTTTTTTTTTGCAGGATTTTCATTTCACTCTTTCTCGAGTGCTGTGAAGATAAAACATAGGTATATGATTTGCGAAAATACTAAAACTCAGAATAGTTAAGCTTGTACTTATCATAGCTTAATGTACATGTACAATCCTTCGCACGTTAAACACTTTAAATCCATAAAAAAATTACAATAGAGAGGTTTTAAATCTTTCAACAAGCCTGTACAAGTACTGTTGTCATTGAAGAGAACAGATGATCCCTACACGTTGTTTAGACTGTGTTAGGTTTGCAAGGGATTGTCAAATGTACAGCTGCCATCTTTTCTGTATGATCAGGATCTTTTCGATCTCAGACTACAAAACATGCTAACCTTTAGAACAAACAGTACAATAGAGCTACAATATAGTGGGTCCAATCAGAACACAGGTGTCGAGCGGTACTGTACTACTCCGTTCTCAGGGTGTAATTTTTGTAGATTTGTTTTAAAGAAACTTGAAGGTTCAATTAAATAATTATTGACAGTCACCCTTCTTTTTTGCTCGTTTAGATTTCTTAGATGAACTAGCTGGTCTTGGCCGTTTCCTTTTAGAGTTTGGGTTTGGTACACAGTTCAGTGTAGAGATTTCCTCATTTACTTCAGGAGTGGGCAGGTTACTCTTGTTGTGGCTTACTCTTGTACGTTTCCTCCGGTTAGCTTTGATGGTGGTACTCCAATACTTGTTGTATTTTCTTGGCATCCTTTCCCTATGTTTGAGTGACTGGAGGCGGAATTCAGCATGAAGTATTTCTGCAGGGTCATCGGTATGATTTTCTTTTCTTTGTACAATACACCGGGCATCATCGTTATTCTTCTCTACCCCTGTTACTTATTAAAATGCAAATCATCAGAACAAGTTGAGCTGGTTGTACTGTAAATTATATGAAATTGTGCATACATAAGGAAGATCAGATGAATGGTGTTTAAGAGCGGATGTCAGGAAAAACCAGATAAATTTAAAATTTCGCGGCAAGGGTCGAAAATACTATTTATCACATACATACTGAGATTTACGAATGGAATCATTCAAGCGTAAACCCACTTCACAATTTTCCTTAGCCAATCAGAATCGCGAAACGAATTTTTCACACGTGCGAAAAGCGTTTCATCCAATCAGAAAACACCTGCCAAAACATATCGGGATTTTCAAACTGGATTTGAGATCGGAGGCGCCACTTTCATTCACTACGTATAGGTATACTAATCTAATGACGATGTAAACTTGTAAACTTTATTTGTTGAATCAAAGACAGTTTCATATTGATGTTGAAAACTATTTCAAGGCTGATGTCAGTTTAGAAAGTAAGATTTTCTTTCCATTTTGATTGTATCGAGCATAAATTTTAGTCTACGTTGAGTCCGATACGAAAAGCAAAACAAAAAATTGAAAGCTACTAATGTACGTGTTCAATGACAAGACCTAAATAAAACCTGTTTGATATTGGAGAAAAATCTCAGTATGTATATAATAAACAAATTACAAGATGGAAAGTGCTTCAGCACTTCCCATTAAGTAATCTCTATTTCTTTCATATTTCAAACTCAGATAGGCTAAGGTATAACCAAAATCACTGTACACTCTTAGGGAAAATATATTTATATTTCGAAGAAAAATGCAATTAACTAAATTCAGTCGAAATGACTGTTTGACACGCCAAATTCTGACACGAGTTTGACGGTCTCGCGTACCAAAACAAACGTCGAAAATCTAGCAGGATATGGCGTAACTCTACCATGGGTACCAGAGGTTCTCACTTCGCAAAAGTTAGGCACGAAGCTCTTCCACCGGGGAGCGAAACGATACTTCGTTTCGATACTTCGATGTCCTCGTTTCGCGACACGCAGTTTTTTGTTTGCTGACGATTGATACGAACGGGCTTCAAACTCCGGCTTTGTCTGCTACTTATTTTGCTGAACTGCACAGAAGACCTTGAAATTACCATTCAATAAATCTGCCTTATTTATCCTAAAGAAAGCTTTGATTTTATATAACCTCGAAGAAGGAATTTATTTTACTTCAATTCGACTTCTCTTTCCGTTAACAATAGGAAATGGACAATCTGAAATCTACAATGAACCTACAATGTTTACCGTCTCGTTTTTCTCGGCCAATGGGAATCGAGATACCGTGGCGCTGTAATCGTTTCGGCAGCAGAGGTTTTCCGGCGGCAGGAAAAGGGTCGGGTGGAACTTCTCGAAACAAGCGATAGTATTGGCCTACCCAACAATAGAAAACACCCTAACCTTTAAGAGCGAATGTCTACAAAAATCAAACATAGTGCGGCAAAAGTCGAAAAATAGAATTCGCTCCCCTTTTGCATATAGGTAGCCCTTACTCAGAATACAAACGCTGTGTAGTTTGTTTCGTGAAATATTTATTTATTTCCGAGAAAAACGAAACAATCCCATTGAGCTCCAGACACGGTTCCGGGAGGCCCGACAGCGTTGAAAATCGGCCGTGTTCGCTCGATTCGCGTGTCAAAACTATTGAACCGAGAATTATTGTAATACTACCAGCTTATTATATGACTCTGCTTGTTCGCTCAGAGGAATTTCATAAACCTTTGATTATTTTAAGACTTCGAGGGAAGTCGATAGCAAAGTACCCTGTTTTGTTATGACAATCGGTAGGTCCAAAAGGACTGTGAATTTAACCATGTGCCACAACTCCGAATTCCATAAGATGACGGATATTAACTACGAAGGAATAGGTCTTTCAATTTATATAAAGTTTTCTTTGGGCAAATTAATTCGCGCTCCTCAGGAATTTTCTCAATGTAGCACTACGAAAACATAAAATCACGCCATCTTGTGATTGTGTGACCAAATCCATAAATTATAAAAAGCATGTGGTTCAGAAGTAAACACCTTACATATATGTCACATTAGTAGAAAACAACATAAATATGCTAACCTTTCCTCGGTAATGATATTCTGTATGGTCCATAGTATTCTTTTAGACATATTCGTAGATTCTTTCTCTGGCCTCTCAGCTTTGCCTCAATTTCAACCTCTTCGGATGTCGAGGCTTCACCTTTGTCTCCCATTACAAGCGTAAACCAAATATCTGTAGCCTACTAATAATTCGGCGCTTCTATGCTTAATCCTTCAGAAGTTTTGGGAGAGACTTTGGGCGAACCAGCCACTGAGATTTTCTTTTAATTTATTTGGAATAAGTTCTGAAATTCGGTCATAACATTAATTATTGGATTCCAATCATATTTGTGAAATTACAAGGCTTACATTTCGAAACTCGCTAAAATAGGCCATATTACTGACTCACTAAATGCAATTACAATACTAGAGTGTTCTATGATATATTAGAAATCAAGTTTGTGTACCTGAAGGGTGGATCTTCGGTGGTTGCGACGTTTTATGGCTTTTCTTTGACTGTACTTATTTATCTCGCTTGACTCTTGACTAATCTCGTGATCTGGCGTGGACGCCGTACTCCGATCCTTACATATATTATTAACTTGGAGCTACGTTATCATTAAGAAATCACGTCACTAATCAAATATTAAATCAACTAATATAACAAACAATGTCAATGTTCGCATCATAACAAATTGTCCACAACATACATTACTGTTGAGTCGAGAATTAAGGTATTTCGGGACCATTCATTATGTATGCCTGGGGAGGGGGGAGGGGGGGGGGGGGGACGCTGGCAAGATTCATCACAACACTGAACAAAACGTTTTGACCCCCTTCCAAACCAAACAAAAACATCATGACCCCCTAGCACACAGTGGTAAAATCATACAGCCCCCCCCCCCCCCCCCCCCCCCCGAAATCCAATAGCTGAAATTAAAATGCCTGGACCTGTCATAAGCAATTTAGGAAAGGCTACCTTATCATACCTGTGACAATGGTGACGGCAATACTCCTGCTGACGATTCTGATGCGGAAAGTGACAGTGCATGTGACATTATTATTGCACATCATAGCGGCACTGATTCCTTCGAGGGCGAGAGTGATTCAGAGGAAACTAACAGTGACAAAGTGCCAGTTCTAGCACAGTCATCCTGCCAAACTCGATCTGGGCGCAGTATTACGACCTCGTTCTCTCGCTATCGTGACTATTTTTATATTGACTTTTACATACTAGACTTTTATATACAGTGGAGGTGTCCCCTTTCAGCAGGTGTCTACTGGCCGAGGTTCCATCATAGTTTAGTATATACTAGCAGGAAAAAGCTCCTATGCAGGTCTAAAATGTCCGATAGAATTATCCGATGTATTTCAAATGTATTTCATATTGGTCCAATATACTTTTAAAGAAAATATCATAATATTCAAATGGCAGTGTTTTCCCCTGCTCTAATTGGATACGTAAAGATTCAGGTGAAATGTTGGTAAATTAATTATTAAACACAGTCAAGAGGGTCTGAGTCTGAAAAAGGAGGTAGAATATTCCATTGCTATATATTCACCTTGACATATAGTTTTCGATTGAGACAAAAGTAATTTGGTGATTGATTTAATTGCGATTTCTTAGCTTTTAATTCTGTTAGCGGTGAATTCGTAAGTATTCTAACAATCAAAGTAATTAGTGTAATGATATTTAGATTTAGAGCGCTACAAGTATATTAGTGTAATTAATAGTGTAACTAAATTTACTACCCTCGGTAAATAAAGCTGTTAGTATTATTATTATTATTATTATTATTATTATAGTCGTCAAGCGAATAAAGTTCTAATCTAAAACAAACATTATTATCCACGACTGTGTTTAGGTACTAATTCTTTATCGTGATTGTTCAAGTAAAACCAATCACGAATTACTAGAGTTTGTGATTGGCTTATTTGTTACTTGCCCCCGTAATAGACCTTTATCATGCAGCGGCCATGTTTCGTCCAAGTTCTTGCACTTCTAAACTCGACACAGAGACGAGGCTGAAAGTGCAAAAGCTATTGTTTGTAGACAAAATGGCCACTACGTGATAAAGGTCTATTGGCTCTGTAAAACTTCAGCATTCAATTGAAAACCGCTCAATATTAATCTTAGTGAACTTTAGCTTAGCAGAAACTTAGCAGTTTCATCTTCTGATAGCTCTTCAACAACTTCACTAGAGAGATCACTTCACACTTTCTCTGCCTTCAGTATCGATGGTGGATGGGTCTTCTTCATCATCAGGAAAATCAGAATTTGATATGCACTGCAATATGTTCTGGTGATTACTGTCTTCCTCACCCATATCCATCATATCTTCATCCTCCTCCTCCTCCGAAGTGACATCATCATCGCCAAGCATATACTCCAACACATCAAGGAAAGGGAAGCAACACTGAAAAACAAGCCATTTCATTCGTTGTATAAAATAGTAATTTCAATAACATTGTACTCAGTAGTTGGGTTAAGCTAAAAAAAAAAGCAGCTAAATGATATGGATGGTTGCATGATAAATGTATTGATGTAACAACAGTCTAGTTGGGAGTGCATCAGATAATTTGTAACAGCCAAGAGCTACAATTAATTGGTTTCTTTTATTACCCGATGTTGCCAACCATCAATCAAACACGGAGTCCAGTCTCATACAAAGCTTTCAAACACGATTACTGCCTTAAAATTTAACTAAATGTTAAGGCAGTTTTACGTCTGATTGATAGTGGGAAAGTAACTGCACTTATATTTATAGCAATGGACTTCTAATTCTTCTTTGAAGAAAAAAATGTCTTAATTCTTAGACAATTTTAGTGAAGCCATAATTATATTATCTTCCTCCCCAAAGCCATCCCAAAACGACACAAGGATAAGAAATTAAGTATGCAGCTTACTCGACACTAAAGTTCCCAAACTTAGGAAAATGCTTCTTCTTTGCAACACAAAACTGACACCGTCGAGCGCAACGCCAACATTTCGCATAGGTGCGAGTCATGACGCGGTCTTCCTTCTCCACGTAAGTCTCGACTTTCTTCAACAAAATTGTCGGCACCTCAGGGTTGCTCTGTTCCCTGATTGCACTTTTGGCTTTAAGGGACTTCATCCGTGATGAGGTCAGAGTAAGAAGCTCCTTTGTTGGCGCACTTTCTGGTTGCCAGTTCCCCAGTCTTGATGGTGTAATATCTTGCAACACGGTCTGAGTTTCAGTATTAATCTACCAAAGAAGGCAGAAAATCCCTCCAAAACTGAGTACAGTTCACTATCGATTTCGCCCGAATTAACTAGCAATCTCGACCTGAGAGGGCGAATTTACGCGATTCCGCCCGGGGGGAGGCGAATTCACTGGGGGGCGAAATCGCTGTGACACCGGATCAAAGCTCGAGCAAGTTGAAATGCTATTGTATTGTACTCGACACTGATTCGCTCAAATAACCGTAAGTTGGAATGCATTGTTTTTGTTTGTGTGATTGGCTCTTGTTGTCTAAGTGGCCCCGTTACAGTAGTCGCACAGTTAACGAAAGTTCTAAACAGAGGACATTTAATAGGGAACCTCAAAGTTTACCTAAATAATATTTACCTAATTTAAATCGAGAAGGCATAAAAGATTACCATCGTAAACCAAATCATAACTCAATGTGATTTCACTAAACTCTTGAGATATATATTGATTTCTGATACATGTACCCACCATTTCTTTTGTGTTTCTTTCACAGATAAACATTTATTTCACTTGTAAATATGCTTAACAAATCAAGTTTTGGAGAAAGGGTTGCTACATTATCACTTCCACTATAATTGTGAATTGTGACTTCAATTTTAAGGTGTTTAAATATATGGTGCTTGCCATACTCTCAGAACTACTGCTGTTATTTATCAGAGTAGTAAAGGGATTATTGGAAGGGTACATGATTCGTTAAATATAAAAAAATACCAAGGATTGCTTGTTAAGCCTTCCACTATTGAAACAGTTCTAAATTACTCCTCAATTGAACAATAATTTAAATTGAAAGGGTTTTTACAAGTCTTTCTAACCTACATGTAGCTATGACCAAGAAGGACAGCCTATTATATGGAGCAAAAGTTTATATAATGTCACAAAAGTCTACCAAGTAACATAAAGAACATGGAGACCTGTAATTATCATAAGTTGAGCTTGGGGCTGAACTGAGTGAATAAACATAAAATTATTGTGACAATTATCTTAATGGCTTAAACATTCAAAGCTTGTGTTCTGTTACTGGGTTCCCATTATGATGCTCCTTTACAGGAGTACCCAACGACATTTAAAACAAAATTGACCCAAATGATATTTCAGCAATGGGAAAGTCAGTTTAAGTTAATAATTGACTAACGTGGGGGAAAAATATGCCAGAAGAACACACTTTGCTGTTGATGGTGATCATATACATGGAGGCGAGGCAAGGAGAATCAAATGCCAGAAAGGCACAGTCTATCGTTGATGGTGATTATATAATGTAGAGGTTACAAGGAGAATCAAATGCCAGAAAGGCACAGTCTATCGTTGATGGTGATTATATAATGTAGAGGTTGCAAGGAGAATCAAATGTCAGAAAGGCACAGTCTAACGTTGATGGTGATTACGTACATGGAGGCGAGGCAAGGAGAATCAAATCCCAGTTACATGAAGGCGAGGCAAGGAGAATAAAATGCCAGAAAGGAACAATCTATCATTGATTGTGGTGAACGATTCACACGTGATGAGGGCAAAGCAACATGAAGCAAATGCCACGAAACACTGGCTGCCATTTTAACTTGAGAATAAGCAGGAAAACGCTAAAGTAACGGTTCAATTCCAGACGGTAATAGTTGTTACTGAATGTGTAAGTTGGCAAATTAGGAACAGTTAAATTGAAGTTAGAAGTAATGTGATTAATGTTATTCAACGAAGATTGATTAATTCAACCATTAATTCTGCACGTAATTGTGGCGCCTCTTCATAAGTTCAAGTAAAAGAGTCTTTCTTTCCATTGCAAATATCACGTGATGCACATATAACTCCCATCCCACAACTACCGGAACCATTTCCGGATTTGCGTGGTTGATCAGGCATTGGGACTTTGAATCTTTCAATTTCTTCCCATGTAGATGGTTGAAATTTAATCAGCTCGGTGTGTTCGTGAATAATGGAGAGGATTGTCGTAATTCTGCCCTGAAGATCTTTTGAAACTGTGCAATGGTATCCGTCGTCAAAAAACACTTTTCGCTGCATTACGGAAAATATCGCCAATTCCCAGTGGCATTCGAACATGTGAACAGGCAAAAATTTACCCGCCTCATATCTCCAGCGTCGCATGTGTTCTCTACCAATTAAGTCTCTTGAAACTTCACCAACAGAAAGAAAGGACGGTAAAAGGATAGTATGACAGAGGTGATGCTTCTCATTTGCACGGTCACAATAGCTTTGTATTAACAGATTTATAATTTCATCAGATATATATCTTTCACCACACAAAAATGATAATTCTTAGGAAGTTATTCTCTAATTGTTCTAGGATACCAGGTAGCTACCTTCTACGTTGAATCTGTCTGACAGGGCGCGAGTCACCTCATCTTTAACCGTCTTCTCCTTCTCCCTAAACGAATATCTCAGCCATTTTACTTCAAAAAGGACTTCTTCTCGCAGTTTTCTTAGTCGATGAAACCTTTCCAATACCCTGATGCCCTTTCTATCAAAGTTTCCGTAGGAATGAAAATGAACAACTACATCTGGACTTGTGATTTTTCTGTAAGCCCCAGCTACCTTTTCGATTACAGAATATGGTGGCAGCATGTTTACTTCAAGTGGGTCTGTTATCTTCATTCCAGCAACGTTACCCCACTCATACTTTCCGAGTGTTGGATCAACCTCAGGGAATGCTGCGAAGCCAAGCGTCCGTCTTGAATAGCGAAAGTTATCATCCCGACGTACTACGTCACACAGGATGTGGCTCCTGCACATTAGGAATAATAACTCGGCTAACGCTCCAATAACTCAACTTTAATATTAGACTTAATACGATCCACTTTGACTCCAGCTTGGTTTACAACTCCAAGTAAACTTTTATAATTCTCTCGTCGAACAGACAACAAACACGCACACAGTTCCAGTGTCCTTCCAGGATCTCTTGACGCGGTTTATCTAGGTAAAATACATTGAAATTAAACTACAAAGTTCTATACGACATAATTTTAAGAAGTTATGAAACTTACCGGACTGTTCGGTAACCTAAGGAAGCATTTATAGCGCTGACAAAACGCTATCCAAAATCCAACATGGACGACGACAAACATGTGCTCGACTACTGATCACGTGACGTGCGAAACTCCCCTAGGGGGTAGTACACGGTAGCCACACAGGATCCCCATCTCTTTTTCATCTTCTTCATCAGAGGAAAGGTCATCCACATTTACAACTTTAGTTAAAGGTGCGGTATTTCCTACAACGTTAGCACTCGTTGTTGCATATGTAATCACTTATTCTGCGTTCATCTTGTTACCGTCCCATTTTTTGTTTGCGTGTTTTTCTTGCCTTGTGTCCTTTTCCGATTCTACCTCATTGTAGCTCTCATCACTCGCATTGGGAACTGGTTTTCTTTTCTTTGACTTAGAAACGTCATCATCTAATTTCTTACTCTGGATCTCCTCGTTTTGCGAGCGTCTTCAGTGACGAGCGAAAAGCTTTTCCCTTGTCGTTGTTAGTCTTCGAAAGTCTCGCACGTGTTGGCCTTGTTTTGTCTTGCCTTGTGACCTTCTCTGATTCGATCTCTTTACATCTTTCATTACCCGCATCAGGACCTTGTTTTGCGAGCTTCTTCAGTGACGAACGAAAAGCTTTTCCCTTATCCTTGTTAGGCTTCGAAAGTCTCGCACGTGTTGGCCTTGTTTTGTCTTGCCTTGTGACCTTTTCTGATTCGATCTCATTACATTTTTCATTATTCGCATCAGGACATGGTTTTGCGAGCTTCTTCAGTGACGAACGAAAAGCTTTTCTCTTGTCCTTGCTAGACTTCGAAACTCTCGCAGCTGTTGGTCTTGTTTTGCCTTGCCTTGTGACCTTTTCTGATTCGGTATCATTCAAGCTATCATCACTCGCATCAGGAATTGGGTGTCTTTTCTTTGGCACCGTAGCATCATCATCTAACTTTGTATTATGTGTCTCCTTGTTTGGTAAGCTGCTTCGGCGATGAACGCAATGCTTTTCCACTGTTCTTGATAACTTTCTTCGAAACTTTGGAGGCAGATGTTGCTCTTGTCGGCTTTCCGACTAAAGACATTTTACGCTGTTTTCTTATTGTATGGATTTCTTCTTCGATTTCGGGATCCAGTATATGTTTCCTTTTTCTACCAAACGTAGAAGTTGACTCGAATTGTAAGGGCCTGTTGAAGAAAGAAGACGGTAACCACATATCATCTTCTGGGCCATACCCCTTGAATCTGACTTTGTACTCATAGGAGAGCGTATCTTTCGAGAGACGTCTACTCAACACTTCTATTTCATAAAAATCTTCGTCGTTTCCAGTGGCGTCTTCAGGAGCATTTATTTCCTCGGTAGATGTGGCAAGATCGCCATCGTTTCCTGCATCCCAGCCATTGGACAAGAATCCTAGTTTTTGCAGACGAGCTTGAGATTCAGGATGAAGTGTATACTTTCCAGGACTCTCTGCTGTAGGTTGTAGATCAACTGCACAGATGATAGCTGATGATAGCTGATGATAGCTGAGGCTGTCTTAGTAAGACACACATGCTCTGTAACAAAATAAATACCGTTGTCGTTTTCAGCATACAAAGAACAACGAACTCGAACCGACATCTGGCCTTTCTTCTCAAAGCTGATAACTTCTCAGCCGTCCGTTGAAGATTCAATTACCTCAACTCGTCCGATGTCGTATCTCTTTATGTTGTTTCGAGTTACCTTCAGAGCAACATTGCAATACTTAAAGATGTCGTGTTTCGGATTTAAGGGCTCCTTTCCTGGAAGATATGATGCCCAGTGCCTGTTCTGGCGACAACGAGAGATGTATTCGCGGGGTAAGAGTATTTTTATTGCCTGCTTAATGGGGGGGGGGGGGGGGGGGGGGGGGGTGGGATTCGGCAACTACAAAATAATATTGCAGAGGATTAGTAGAGAAAATAATTGTCATTCACAATAAACCAAAACAATATTTTGCAAATGCCATTATTATTGAGTATGTTTTTTTATTTTGTTTAGATGGCACTTTAAAGCAGGGTTCTCAGTAGAAGTAAGCATTTCTAGTGTATGTTTTTCAAGATTTTACGCTCGCTTCACTCGGAAACTCCTGGGTTTTTTTTCGGTGTTGCTGGTACCTCGCCCTTTCTCCGAATGTTCTTCTCCCGGTTGTCCAGTTTTCTTCCCTCCAAAAAAAACAACGTTAAATTCCAATTCGATCTCAGGTTTGGCCGGGCCCTGGGGTTGATAAGCTGATTCAGTGCCGTTAGAAATTCAGGTTTTTGGGGGATTTCTCTAGGATGTTAGTGTGAAACTGGCCGATAAAAATACTACTTTTCCATTTCCTGTACGTGGTCGACACATTATGTCGGAAGATTTTTTTATCACTTTGTTTGCAGAAACAAGTCACAAAAAGACTTCTACTGCGCCTAAAAAGCTCATTCGATGAGCAATGTATAAGCAAAGCGAATAATGGCAATAATGGCTGCACAGAACCGAAAATCTGCTCAAATCTGAACAGTTAGATCTTTCGCGTTTTTTTAAAGAATGACTAATTACCTACTGGATATTTCAAGATAGGAAATGGAAAAAAGAAATAGTCGGCTTGAGAGATACCGAACTTTTAGCTTAGGCGGTTCTTTCACCGTCACAAAAACGCCTCTTGAATGATTGAGTGAAAAAATGTAGTATGGACTAGCTAGCGCCACGTTTTTGTGCCGCAAAAATATATAATGCTTACTCCTTAGCATTCGTCGGTTTTGGGATCCACTGTCACTTTTAAAATATACCGGTCCAGCCCTTATTGCCGGTACTGTGATCAGAAGTTTGTGTCTTACAGTGTAAAAAGGGTAAACAAGGTCCATTTTGCCGGAGCATGTTCACCGGTTGCTGCTTTGCTATTAGGCCAGAGGAAACTCAGTAATAAGATATTAAATTTGATGCCCCCCCCCCAAAAAAAAAAAGAAGAAGTAAATGGTAATCGTTGCTGCCGGTTACGACACATTGTCAGTTTAGACCAAATCGGTCGCAATAATGCTACTTGATCTTCGTAGCAAGAAATGTATTACTCAAGAAATTTATTACCACATGATATTGCCGGGGAAAAACACCTGTTTGTTTCTTTAACTATAATTGTTCTTGTTCCAGTGCAGTGCGGGAGTTGCCTACGAGAAAAACGATTATTTAGCCTGCGTATACGTAACGGAAGTCGCGTAACGGCCCTATTTTCGTTGAGCGCGAAGCACAATCGTGAATGTCTCGGGTAGCCTCCTCCGCAGCCATCTCTAAGTATCGGAACTGACCGCGGAAAAATCGTGAATTGGGTTACCTGTGACTTAGGAGCGAAGAGGAGGACTCCTCTCACGTTGGAAATTGAAATTCGTCGGTTTTGCGATCAACCAGTTGCTGCTTTGTTATCAGGCCAAAGGAAACTGATAAGATGTCCCACAAAAAAAGAAGTAAATCGCAATCGTTGCTGTTACAACACTTTCAACCAAAATTCGCTAGTTGTATAGCAAGTTTCGTTCACATTGTTTCCATTTCCTGTACGTGTTCGATACCTTATGTTGGATGTGCTAAGTTTAGAAGAGTTTTTTTATCACTTTGTTTAGTGTCAAAGTAAGATACCGGCGCAGAAAAAAGTCGCAAAAAGACTTCTACTGCACCTAAAAAGCTCATTCGAAGATGGAAGCAGATGAGCAATGTATAAGCAAAGCGAATTTTAGAGTTTTGCGTCGCGTCAAATTCACAGATAAGAAAATAGAAATAAATGACCCGGCTATGGCTAATGACACCCCAGAAATGTGAACAATTTAACTACGTGTTGGAGCCAAATAAACCTTTTGGCTTGTTTGACTCATCTAACTATTTCTACTACTGCTGGTACTTTTCGCATGGTTTTCAATCACGATTTTCTCAGTTCAGCCAGATCGGTCACAATAGTCCACTTTATATGCCAATAATGGCTGCACAGAGCCGGAAATCTGCTCAAATCTAAACAGCTAGAACTTTCGCGTTTTTTAAACAATGACTCATTACCTACTGGTATTTCAAGATAGGAAATGGGAATCAGAAATAGAGTGTAGTCGGCTTGAGAGATACCACACTTTTGACTTAGTGTGGTATCTTTGATTGAGTGAAAAAATGTAGTATCTTTGATTGAGTGAAAAAATGTAGTATGTGCTAGCGCCACGTGCCTGTGCCACAAAATAAATATATGATTATGACATTTCCAAAGTGACAGTATCAAGTTGGAAATTGAAGATTACTCCTTAGCATTCGTCGGTTTTGGAATCCACTCACTTTGAAATATACTCACAAAAAATGAAGTTCAAGTTCATTTTATTCACACTTATTTCTATTTTGTAAAAGTAAATATCACTATAGCAAATAATAGAAAATAGAAAAGATGGAGTTAGGTATAAGTAGGTTTTTTAGTTGAAGAGTGTGAGTGGCCAAAGGAGCAGAAACTTTCGAGTTGGCCACTACCATTATGGAGTTAATGGGGGAGAAAGATAAGTAATAGTTTAGAGTCTTATAGTGCGAGTGTGGGTATAGAAATTAGGAAAGTGGAGAGAGAAAGAGTAATAGAGAGAGTAGTAGTTTAGAGTCTTGTAGTGCGAGTGTGGTATAGGAATTAGGAAAGTGGAGAGAGAGAAATAGAGGAAGTGTGGGATAATATTTACATTGCATAATAAGATATATTTTACATGTTTATGTAATACTGGTATTACGTAATTACATATTATAAGCTTAATTAAATTTACATAATACTGTGTTGTGTATAATGTTCAGTAACAGAGATATATAACAAGAATAGCAGTACATTAGTTGTTGTTCTATCATAACTGATTGTAAAGAAGAAAGAGCTTATACTGTTTTTTAAAACTATTGTGAGGTAAAGATTGAATCATTGTTGGTACTACTTCCCATATCTTTGATGCCACTACTTTGAATCTAGTTAAGCCATAATTTGTTCTGGAAGCTGGTCTGTATAGGTTTCGTTTAGAAGCATATCTAGTGTTGTGATGATGAACTTCAGATGCAGAAACGATTAAATCAGAGAGGACAGCAGGAATTCCTATTTTGACATATATTATTTTATGAACAAGGGATGATATTTTGAGGTTAAAAATATTCTCAAGTTTTAAGATTTCTAGAAGTCGAAAATAAGGGGTGGCATTTTCTATTCTATTAGAAAAAATAGAAGGCAGAACCCCAACTCATTACACCATAATTTAAATAAGGGTATATTAGTGTGTAATAAAGCTGTTTCAACATATGTATAGATACAAAATGTCTGAGTTTAGATATTATTCCTATATTTTTTGGTCATTTTATTGCCAATATGCTTCAGCTGAGCACCCCATTTTAGAAGCTCATCAATAAAAACACCTAGATATTTTATTTCTGTTTTCCTCTCTAAAGTACATGTTTCTATTGTTATATTGTTTTTTTTGGGGGACGTAGTCACTAGCATATAGTTAGTCTTTTTGAAATTAATAGACAACTTATTAGCTGTACAGTATTTTAGTACATTCTCAAGTTCATCATTAACGACTTTTTCTAGCTTGTCAAAGTTATTTGAGGAATAAAAAATATTGGTGTCATCAGCAAAAATTCTAAGCAAAAGCTTTTTTGAAGAGTTTGGCAAATCATTAATATATAGTAGGAAAAGTAAAGGTCCTAGGGTAGATCTATGTGGTATTCCGCATGGCATTGCTCTCAAGCTGGATTTTGTATCACCAAGTTTGACATACTGTTTGCGACCACTTATATAGCTTCAGAACCATGCATGGGGTACTCCACGAATTCCATAACGATTGAGTTTATGTATCGAATAATAGTCGGAACAGGGATTACAGAGCATCAAGTCAGGGTCGGATTCATCAGATTTATCTGGGTTTAGAAAGAGATCGTATAGGTCAAAATCAGTATTTCGCCTTCCAGACCAGCTACCACACACTGCATTAAATTCTCTATCAGATAAGTGATAAAAAGGAAAAATATTACTTACTGTTTCTGTTTCTTGACAGTCAGCCATAATTTATAGTAGTTACTATTTAGTAATTTCCTTAGTAATGCTGCGAGGCTTTATCGAAGAATTCTTCGAACTTATCATGGGTCTTAAAGTATAAAGGAGGCGAGGTATCAGTTTCTCGGAGCATTATTTTGCCATTAATAGTCCATATATACTTGAAGTTGTCGTTTAAAGTCGAGGATGCGGCCGAAGAGGCGCTTCCTGTAAGGTGTGAGAGACTTATTAATGGTATCGTGGCCTTATGACTAATCGTCTGGGACTCCGGTTGTAGGGCGACGGATGGTAGGTCTTTCGTTTTCTTCGACTTTAGATTTCTTCGCTTGTTGTAGATTTCTTCGCTTGTTGTAGATTTCATCTCTCTTTTGTCTACTGGTAAACTTCACGATCAGGCGATCTCTGACTTTCTTCGTCGGCGGCAAGCGATGGGCAGTCGATATGTCTCTTTCATCGAGTTCTACCCCGATCAGATCCGATAATTCTTGGACTAGCTTAACCATTAACCATTAACTTCAAGGCAATCCCTTCTGCTATATTGTTCAAGCTCATCTAGCCTTACGTCCAGATCGTTGCTGTCACTGTAGGTTTTCGATTTCGCAATCAACATGGCGGACATGTTGTTCTAACTCTTGGGATGCTTTCTTGACTTTGCTCACCACAGCCACGACGGTATCATATGTTTTAGACATAAATTCCTGCGATTTTTCGATCTCTTGGAATTTCTTGTCAAGGTTATTAATAGTCTATTTCAATGGTTCGATTTCACTTCGCAGTTCCGATCTAATGGCGTCGATCTTTTGGTTGAGCTCGTTCGTTCTAGTGCGAATTTCCTTCTGTATACTTGGTAAGAACTCCTTATTCCATATTTCCTTTAAATTGTGTAAAGTTAGACTCATTCTCACGTTATGAGAGAAGGATCGGGCAAGTATAAATGAAGTTAAATCCCTCAATTCATAGAGCTCTTGAAGCAGCGACCACTCGGAGCGATTTTTCGATCTCTTGGAATTTCTTGTCAAGGTTATTAATAGTCGATTTCAATGGTTCGATTTCACTTCGCAGTTCCGATCTAATGGCGTCGATCTTTTGGTTGAGCTCGTTCGTTCTAGTGCGAATTTCCTTCTGTATACTTGGTAAGAACTCCTTATTCCATATTTCCTTTAAATTGTGTAAAGTTAGACTCATTCTCACGTTATGAGAGAAGGAACGGGCAAGTATAAATGAAGTTAAATCCCTCAATTCATAGAGCTCTTGAAGCAGCGACCACTCGGAGCGGATTCTTGAAGCCCGAAGAAAGGCCCGAAGAAATCGCTCAAGTAAATCGTAATCGTTGCTGTTACAACACTTTCAACCAAAATTCGCTAGTTGTATAGTAAGTTTCGTTCACATTGTTTCCATTTCCTGTACGTGTTCGATACCTTATGTCGGATGTCCTAAGTTTAGAAGAGTTTTTTTATCACTTTGTTTGGCTGATTCCGGCGTAAGAACCACAGCTGACGTCATAAGAACGATCTAATGTAAGCAGGCAAATCATGCATTAACCGCTTCTCATGTTGCTAGTTCTGGTTAACTTTAGTTCAGTGGTTCTGGTTGGTTCAGGGGTTCACTTGGTACAGTTGGTTCAGTTTGGTTCAGTGATTCACTTGGTTCACTTGGTTCACTTGGTTCACTTGGTTCACTTGGTTCACTTGGTTCACTTGGTTCACTTGGTTCACTTGGTTCAGTTGTTCACTTGGTTCACTTGGTACAGTTGGTTCAGTTTGGTTCAGTTGTTCACTTGGTTCAGTTGGTTCAGTTGGTTCAGCTGATTCACTTGGTTCACTTGGTTCCGTGGTTCACTTGATTCTGTCAGTGGTTCAGTTGGTTCAGTGGTTCAGTTAGTTCACTTGGTTCCGTGGTTCACTTTGCTTGGTTCACTTTGCTTGGTTCACTTGGCTTGGTTCACTTGGCTTGGTTCACTTGGCTTGGTTCACTTGGCTTGGTTCACTTGGTTCACTTGGTTCACTTGGTTCACTTGGTTCAGCTGGTTCACTTGGTTCACTTGGTTCGCTTGGTTCGCTTGGTTCGCTTGGTTCAGTGGTTCACTTGGTTCAGTGGTTCACTTGGTCCAGTGGTTCACTTGGTCCAGCTGGTTCACTTGGTTCACTTGATTAAGTTGGTTCACTTGGTTCACTTGATTCTGTCAGTGGTTCACTTGGTTCAGTGGTTCAGTGGTTCAGTGGTTCAGTGGTTCACTAACTAAGTTAGTTCACGTGTCTACCATCAACAATAGTATAGTTTATAATACTACTGGGAGGTCTCTGGCTAAAAATCTATCCAGCTCCTCTTCATTTGTATGGCCATTTAAAATGGTAGCTACATTACCTGCAGTTATCCTGTCATCCATTTCTAGAAAACTTGTTAAATAATCATCTTGGGAAATGTCATACTTCGCAAGCTTAGCCTGCAGATCATTATTAGGCAATTTCTTGTAAAATACATTTAGCTTGTTTAGCACCTTACGAGTGCCTAATCCCTCCTCTTGCATCTTTTGCATTGATGCCTGCACCATGTTGAGGCGGGGCCGACAAGAGGATGAAAAGCTGATTGACACATGGCCCGCTGTTGTATAAGGCCCTCTTGTCTTCATGATCCTTTTGGCTACGTCTTCCTCCTCGATCCCAACTTTCACAGCCTTTGGATAATAATAGGATGTATGTATGACCCTCAAGTACATCATCCAAGACAATATCACTTATACATAAAGCCTTTTGTAACAAAATGAAAATTGTTTCAAAATCAGCATTGGCTTTCTCGTGAGTTATCATAATCAATATCAGGCTATAATGGCACATGAATAAAGAGTTTTATTTCTTACAAAGAATTGACACTCAAGCCTTTTTGGTGATGACTTTAGAAAATTCAGAATGGAAAGTGGAAACATCATAAATTACGTCTTAATAACCCTAAACTCCTGTTTTATGTAAACAAATTTTAATTTTAATTTGTTTCTTTAAAAAGAATACCATTCAGTCAATACAATGCTGTCAGAAGGTAAACAAACAGCTTTTTATATTGCTTTTATGTTATATTGATTGAAAGGGGGTCAGATTTCATTGCCAGTAAGCCGCCATATTGGATTTTGCATAATATTGTGGGATTTAAAGGGGGACACATTTCTTTGTTAGTAAGCAGACATATAGGTCCCACCAAATTAAAAGGGACAGTTTATGGCATTTTATAAAATTTGCACAATTCTCAACAATAGGATTGTTTTTTCATCCACTACCCTTCTAGGCATACCGCAAATTGCATATTTTTACTTTCTATTTCTAAATATCCTATGAAACTAATTATCCTTGTTCTACCATCAGAAATGAGACACCCTGAGCCTGGCTTCGCATGCAAAGCAGATTTTTATCTTGAAAACCCTTCCTACGCCATTCAGAATTTCCAAATGTGGATTGCATCGATTGGGAGCAGATAATTTGTTCGACTTACCCATTTCTGTTTTGAGCAATTTCAGAACAGAATTTTCTGACTCCAATCTTAAATTTCTTTTTATGATAATATCAAACTTTGGTATTTTTTCTGGAAATTATAAAATATTGTGGAAGGTCTCTCTGATTGGTGGTCAGCTCTTTGATTGGTGGGGCGACCCAGGGTGTTGTGTCGAGCAGCAGGAATGGGGTGCTTGGAGGGAAAGGGAAGATGGGAAAAGACACCTTGGGCATCTGCTCTGTAAAAAGCTGGTAGTAATGGTTCCCAAACTCGCTCACTGATTGGCCTCAGGTGCCCAGGGCGTCTTTCCCCCTCTTCTCTTTCCCCTTTTTCTCCCCCCACAAAATGCATCCGCTGCTTGCTGTGATGCCCTGGGTCCCCCCGCCAATGACATTTTTCAGTCAATAACCATCATCGATCCAGGAATTTTAGAATGAGGTAGCTGTTACCAAAAAATGTACTGAGAAACCTGGTCCCAGTTGCACGAAGCTTGGATAAGCTATCCAGCAGATAAGCAATAGCAGGGGTGGCTAATGGTAATTCCGAGACTTGCCAAGATGCCAAGACTTATAATTACGATCCGAGACCGAGACTTACAAGTTACAAGTTACAACTTACAAGTTCTGCGATGCCCTTATAGGTCTCTAATGTCTCCACCAAGCAGATGGCCATGTTGACAGTGGCAAGATCAATTATTCGCTCCGTAGGGCCGGTCTGCAGACTTAGAGCCTTGTTGAGCCTTGAGTATAGGATGTGCATGTTCAATGCAAATAGCAGAACATGCGCGTTTCTCTTGGAGTTCTGGCACTTGGCTCCCGTACTTGAAGACGCTTGGCTAGAGGGAGTTATGTTTTCTTGTGGCTTAGCGAACTTGAAAAATGCCTCCCTTGCATTTAGTGCAAGATTGTATGTGACTTGATCGTCTTGATTGTGTTCTGCGAAGATTTGCTCAAAAACACCTTTGAGCGACTTCACGGAACGCAAATCGAATTGGTTGCAAAGTTCGGCCATGTCTTCTAGATCTCTCTCCACTTTCATCTGGTAAACGAAGACAAGTCGGTCTGCCAGGCCGTTCTCAGCTTTCAGTATATTTGGCCAGGCCTTCTCCAGGAACTGCTTAGGAGTTGTGAAGGCGAGTAGAGCGGCTCTAGCTGAGGAGACTCCAGTTATTTTGCCCTTGTTGCCCTTTAGGACATACCAGCAGTCTCCGTCGAAAGTCTTACAGAGTCTCTCCATCGTCAGATTCACATCAGATGTCTTCGATGGGTAAGATATCTTGGTAAGAAATGAATGGGCCTCATCGATACAGAGTATGGGGACAGTTTCGCTTGAGACGAAATGATTGAACAGCCCATTCGATGAGAGAACATCTAGAAGAATGCTCTTATCGATCTTCGGTTCGATGCAATGCACTATCGGATCGATACATCCATGGTGACATGCTGGCGATTTCCCTGATCCTGACGGAGCAATCGCTATGAGAAAAAGGCTGGCTGCGTAGAGGTCGATCCATTCCTTCACTTGGTCAAGCACGACTTCATCAAAGGAAAAGAATACTTCCCCTAGTTTGCTCTCTAAGTCACTTATCGAGCGAATTTCGCTTTCGCCATCCATAGCAATGAAAATTCTAAGAGATACGAGAAGACTAAGGTTAAACCTGATCAATTTCAGCACGAGAACGAAATGCGCGGGAAAATCTCGCGGCTTCACACGCGTGAAACCGAGGCCGTCCAGTGTAAAATGTAAACAAAATACGTCAGCGACTTCTATTTACGTATCAGATACAGATACAGATAATCTTTATTATATACAGGATGCCGCAAGGGCATGTATATGTAAAGTTACAATAAAGCATTTAACTTTTCAGGGGGGGCAGGTGATTTTGAAAACAAAATCCTGCAAGGTCTTAACCAGAAGTCCATTACTATGACGATGGGCTCCTGCGTAACCCCTTATATTTTTGCAAAAAAAATTATCGCCGCACACCAAACTACTAAAAAAAATTATTGCACGGCCAAAATCACTCCACCCTCCCCCTCAAACGTCAAATGGTCGGCCCCTTAGTAGAGGGTAAGCAGCAGGCCCCCTCATCATACCAGCCGGAGGGGTCAGGGAGGTTCCCAGGGGGGTTTCCAGTTCGGGGGGGGGGTCATACCAGCCGGGGGGCCAGGGGAGGTTCCCAGGGGGGTTTCCAGATCGGGGGGCCAGGGGAGGTTCCCAGGGGGGTTTCCAGATCGGGGGGGGCACCAAGGTACGCAAGCCCCAAGATACGAGGTGGGAAAAAAATACATGAACAGCTCATGGCGTCGCCGCCACAAAGGCCCGTAGAAAATACAGTAGCCCAGACAAAAAAAAAGCACGTCGGGTCATCAAAATGAGCACGGAGGTGCTGGAGGACACCGCGAGGCCCGATCTCTTGGAAACGTATGCAGACCTGTTTCTTCCTACCAAGGAAGAAAGCGGGAGGGCCGGCTAGCCCAAGGCATCCAGTCGGTCAATGTCTCTAAGCTTCGCTCAGGCGCCGGCGACGCCAGCACCAGTAGTACGGCCGACAACGCGGTACTGGCCGCATACGCCATCGGATACCGATAAGTATCGGATACCGCTTAGACATCGTTACCGGGCACGGCGTCCTATATCGGCACGGTCTTAGCGACAGCATATCCTTCGAACTTACCCTAGCCCCCACAACAGACGTGATCGTAGGATCCGACCCCACCAAGATAGGCACGTACAAACTCTCCGGTCTCCAGCTCGAGTACGAGGTAATCGAAGACGCCGGGCTCGCGGCCTCCACTGCCGCGGTGTACACCGCCGGCACAGCCTTCCTATACAGCCACGCCGTGCATTACAAAACCATTCCAATCGACCGAGCGACCGCTACGCTGGTGTCTGAGACTGTAAACGTCCCACGCCGCTCCTTCACAGGATTGCTCCTCCTATTCGCAGCTCAACATACCGCAGGCACTCGAGACAGCGAGCAATTCGTTAACCCAGGAGTCACCAAGGACGAGGTCGACGTAAACGGTGTTCCTAACGCCCTATTTCCCTCGGGGCTGCTGCCACGTGACCTCTGGGAGGCCGCGAAGGGGTGGTTTTGCCGCGGCGCCGATGTGGGGACCACGGACATGACTCTCGCCAAGTTCTTCGAGAATCGCTTTGCCGTCCTCATCGATTGTCGCACGGCGAAGGAAAATTCAGTCCACGGCGATGGACTGGGCCAGGTTGGAAGCGGCAAGGATATCAGCCTCCATCTGCATCGTTCGGGGGGCTCCGTGACGGTTATTTGCCATGTCTACGTCCTGGCCGATGCTCAACTCACGGTCTTGAACGGGGGGCTCCAGTCTGTTACATATTAACCGCGCAGCGCTGCAGTGCCGGAGCGGTAGCAATGGACTCACTCAAAGAACACACCCCCTTCAACGCCTTGATAGTAGGTCCCACGAACTGTGGTAAAACCCAGTTTCTCGTCGACACCCTCCGGGGCTCCTTCCGCGGCAAGTTGGACTACATAGTCCTTGTTTGCCTCACGTATGCCCACAACAAGAACTATCGGGGATTCGCCGATGGAGACCCTCACTTTTATGCGATCTCGCCCCCGCAGGATGCTATCGAAGCCGCGCTGCGCGTGTGCGCTTGTGTTTTCGGAGGTACCAACACGCTGGTGGTTCTGGACGACTGTGCCGCCAGCAAGGACGTCAAATGGCGGACGGACAAGCTTGTCGACCTGGCCTTCTCGGCGCGCCACGTGCGGCTTTCCGTCTGGGTGCTCACACAACATCTCACGAGCATCTGCAAGCCCTTTCGCGAGAACGTAGCCGCAGTCGTCGCCTTTCACACCGCCTCGCAGGGTGACAGCAAGATCCTCTTCGAGGACTACGGTGGAGGTCTCCAACGGGCCTTGGAGCTCCGGGAGCCCAAGTATTCTCGCATATGCTTCTGCCTCCGCCATCCCTTTCCAGTCATATTGGAGATACCTGCGCCCAGTGCATATATGCATCAACTGCGTCAATAGTTCAATTATCATATTTCACGTCACTGCAAGTCCCAGCTAGTGTTGAACGTTTTCACCAACATTTTGAAATATTTGAGAACACTTTAATTTTGGAGATTTTTTATGGTTGACTTCAGTATATTATATAGCCTATCTTGCAGCTTGAAATAATCCCTCATTATTACCTTTGGCTGTATGAAGGATTATTTGCTGGTTGCAACACCAGCTATATAAAAAATAAATCTAATTTATCTAATCATGGCAACTAAGTTCTACATATTTCAGAGACATGCATCTGACCCTCTAGATAAAATCCATTGCATTTGAAAATATTTCAGTTGAAATATTCTGATTTTAGCCCTTTTGATACAGTAATAATGCATATAAACCTAAAACTATGTTGTGTGAATCCAGAGAATATCCATCCACTTGCCCCATGACCCCAACATCCCCCACCACTCCAGATTTTCTAATCTTCAAGTTATATGATTTATATGGGAAATAGGGTCCATAAGCCTGGAAAATAAAACAAAGTGGACCCCTGCAGAGATGCATAATTATTTATCACTTGTTGGGATGGTTATGATATTTACTGGAAATCACACATTACATATTTTTTTTTATAAAATGTTATATTTAGATACGTTATTAATGTTTCAGTTTCATTTAGTACACAATATTTTACTTGGAAAAAAAAACCTTTCAATTAAATGTTGCCCTGAATAAAAAAAGGACCACGCTCGAGAGAGAGAGCTGCTGCCCATGAATAAGTATGACATTCATGCCAATTTGGCACTTAATTGAAGCATCCTCAGGTTTAATTGTTCGAGGAGATTTATAGACTTAAGAAAGAGTATGTGCTACATATCAATCAAAGCCAGCCTTGTAAATCCATATTCTCCTTTATTTGAGTGCCTTTTTTTACCTCAAAGTACATAATTTGGTATGGAAAATAGGGTTCATACCCCCTGGAAAATTAGGCAAATTAACTGGCCCCATCCCTCCGGAATCACCCCCGCACAATTTATTTTAGATGATAAATAAGATGATTTGATTGCAGACATTCAGACAGGCAATGACCATTAGAAACATTAGATACAAGTTCTGTTTACTCCAAACCATGATGCTTATTATGAAATATAACTATTCGACAGCCTATACGTTCAGTTCCATAATAGTTTCCCAACACATACGAAGGCGCTATAGAAAAGGCATGCCCCGCCCCCTTTCCATCTCAAATGAAATAAAACAAGATGCCTAATGGCGTTTTTTATGCCACATGTAATAAAGAAGTCAGCCAATATTCAATGAAAACAAAGCTTGTGTTGATACTTTTAATGCATGGGAGAATGACGATCGCGTTACAATATTTATCTTGAGCGTGACGAGATAACCCTCCTCTTCTGGACAATTTGCAAAGATGCTCCGAAAAATGTTAACAGAAATAAAATCGCACTTCGCATTTGCCAGTCCCGATTAAAGAGTTAAAAAAATAGCCGACAACGATTTATTTTTATTGTTCAAAACTACAAAATCTCTGTAAAAGGTTCCTACAACGTTTCGTGCCAGTCCTCCCGCGACCCTAACGCAGGGCTCCAGCATAACGATATTAATGCAAATTGGCTTACAAAAATAGTTGACAAAACAAACCAACAAACCAGGGGAGCTAAATGAACCAACTGAACCGCTTAACCAAGCGAACCACTGAACCAACTGAACCTGGTGAACCAAGTGAACCACTGCATCAAGTGAACCACTGAACCAAGTGAACCACTGAACCAAGTGAACCACTGAACCAAGTGAACCACTGAACCAAGTGAACCACTGAACCAAGTGAACCTGGTGAACCAAGGGAAAAGACCCAACATCCAAACAAATCAGTAGAACTAATTGAACTAACCGAACTAGGAGAGAATTTCAAAAGGGCATAGAAGATGATGAAAGACAAGATGCTGATGATGAAAGACAAGATGCTAATTCACAGATAAGAAAATAGAAATAAATGACCCGGCTATGGCTAATGACACGCCAGAAATGTGAACAATTTAACACCGTGTTGGAGCCAAATAAACCTCTTGGCTTGTTTGACTCATCTAATTATCTTAACTACTGCTGGTACTTTTCGCATGGTTTTCAATCACATTTTTCTCAGTTCAGCCAGATCGGTCGAAATAATCCACTTTATATGCCAATAATGGCTGCACATAGCCGGAAATCTGCTCATATCTGAATAGTTAGAACTTTCGCGTTTCTTTAAACAATGATTCATTACCTACTGGATATTTCAAGATAGGAAATGGAAATCAGAAATACAGTATAGTCGGCTTGAGAGGCAACCCTAAATTATGGAAGGGAGGAATGGCGGGACGGCGGAATGACGGAATGGCCCAAAAAACCTCAAAAATTCTGTTTTTTCCCTTTTTTTGTCAAGCGAGAGCCTGAAAACAACGAACTATTTTAGGTCCCAGCCGTTCGCTTGTCAAAGTTGGCACATGAACGTCTTAAGTCTCCCAGAAAATCGGATTATAATCTCCTTATCAGTTTGTTGTTTACTTACTGACCTTACTGTCTCGTCTACATGTAATATCCCCATTATATCTAGTAGTCCGGCAAGCTACATGCATTGCTCGTCAGTTTCAGTGTTTCCATATTGCCTAGATTTGCACTGCAACTATAGCAATTTCAATTTTCTATCATATATATATATATGGATTCTGATTGCTGTTATTAAAAGGCGTGAACGTTGCTATAAAACCCTGGGTTCAAACCACGTGAAATTGATATTCTCAACAGCTGTCATCGATAAACAAACCGTGCCAGTAGACCTTGTACTGTAAAAAGGTCCACATAAATTTATTTTGGAGAAGTTTTCTTCCAATGGACATATAGGAAAAGATACTCCGGAATATGATAAAATTATATTTTTTCTTAATTAGCTTTTCGGTGGGGTCTGGGATCTTGGGCTGCCTGTGGTTTTGGCGGGTAAATGACGCACGTGACAACTGTAAAGGACTTTGATCTTAGCTTCCATAGAATAGCATTCGTCATTGTGATTACATGTCATCATGTTGTTTTTTATATAATATGGTATTAATTTTCGCGTGTTTAATTTTCGCGCGCTGTTTTTTTCGCCAGTATAAATGTTCGCGATTTTTTCCAAAACGCCAAAATCGCGAATTTAAGTACTCGCGAATATTAGTAAGAATGAAGTAACTAAACGCTTGTCAAAGTTAGCGGATGATCGCCTTCAGTCCCGGAGGAAACCCTCGTGGCAAGGGATAGAACAACACAACAAATAAACTCAACTCACATGTAACACCAAGTCCGAGATTCGAACTCGGGCCACAGCGGTGAGAGGCGAGCGCTCACATCGCTACATCACCCATAAGACCCACAATACGGTCTATTTACCTCTTTATCCTTTATTAATTACCATTACATGTTTAAGATCTCAAAAAAGTATTGAAAGCGTAGCTGGTTTACTACAATCACGTGACATTTATATCAACTGGACAACATTTTGGTGGACGACTGTATATATCAATGTATGTATAATCCATGCACCATCCACGCGTATTGTGCGCTGTTGCAGGTAACTGTCTTTAATGATGTTTTTCGCAACATCTGTTGTAAAAACAAAAACAAAACGCGTATATTTTCTTATTTCCTGTGCTCTCAATGACAATTAGCCGTGTGACGCTTATTAATAATAATTTACAGAAAAAGGTCAAACTCAAACCTTCTGTTTGACAGCTCAAATGCAAACTCAAGCTTTTTTAACGTTCACTTGAAAACGGTATTTAATTTTGCTTTCTATATAATTTAGCCTTCTATAGAAGGCAAAATCAAGCTTTCCATGCATATAGGTGGACGTTATATGATACGATTACTGAAATAAGATGATAGAAAGAACCGGAGAGTAAGCCTTCTATTTCCTTTCGAATAACACAACTGCACTTCAATATAATGATTTTGGGAATAAAACCATGACAAACGCCAGTAAGCAATGCCTATTCTCTAGTATTTTTAAACTGCACGCTGCACTCAAATTAGTACTGATGTTTGAACCAACCATCACGAGTTTGTCCATATGCAGTTTCGTTATTCTACTATATCTCAGTTGTGGTACAGATAATTAAAAAAACATCTGCTATTTGTTGAAGGTAACGCGAAAGAACAATTAACCTAGTTCAAACTCCATCTCCTCCCTATTTTCAACAGTTACTTCTAAGCGGGGGTAAAACGTTGCCCATGCCGCTTGCGGATGCACGCAAGTTTGGGATGATAATGCACTGGCTCTGGCTTGATTGACATCCGCAGCCCACCTTCAGGATGTGGGATCTGCCTGAGCTCAAGCCAGCACAAGGTCCCAGGGCGGTGAAGGGATACATTCTTGTTCGCTCTTTTGCGGCTTTGGACGGATGTTCTGCCTGCATCGATAACACCGGTAAATCCTGGTCTTTGCTAACCACTTTATGTTAAATGTGGTGGTGTCAAGCACTGGCTTGGCCGGTGCTGCCATTCATAGCCGATAACCTTCTGTCGATCCTGCTCCGGTTTCCTTTTTGCGAATTCGTTTCCGCTCCGACTCGCCCGATTTTCCACCAACTGACTTCGGGACGTTTGTATATGCGCAGCTAGTCAAATTCTTAGAGTTCTTCTTTTCCGGTCGTGATTTCTGTTTCTTGGCTCGCTCTACAGCAACTTCGATCGTCAAAATGTGAATTTGTTGTTTTATTTTATCCTTTTCCGCGTGTGATTTTCCGATATAGGAAGAAAAGGGACCTGAAGCTCGGTAAGAAACTTTACGTCTATTGTGTAGGGTCGTTCATCGACAACTGCCCGTGCTGTATTCCGTTCTTCTTCTTCAGCGATAGCTTTAATTAAATCGATTATCTCGGTCCATGTAGCCGTACATTTGTGTTTTTCGGGCCTTAATACGTTGGTGCATTGATCCAGCCGCGTTGTTGTAGAAATATTTATCTTCGAGACCAGCACGCTATCTAACAGAAGTTATCATTTTTTCTTTCATGTCTCGAGATATGTGTGCAGAAAGGTTAGTGAAAAACTCGGGCTCATTTGTTCCTAATAGGCCTCTATCTCTCTGCTCTATCTGATTCCATGTTTCTCGCAGGTTTTCCAGTCTGCCGTCAAAGTCCTCGTCACTTTCGGAATCTATGAGGCCCTTGTCTTTTTTCACATCACTTCCAAAAATATCTAGAAGGAAAGATGAGGCCTGTGTCGAAGATATGCCCAAAGAACTCAATTTCCGACTGCAGTCATCTTCCACATGGCGTTTACATGCCAGCCATGTTGCTATAGGCAGGTATGGCCCCATCCCCTTTTCTACCGCGTCCTCGCGATCGGATCCCATGAAGCGGGTATTTTTAATGTCATTCTCAAGCCCTATCAGAGCACCACCAAAGAAGTGATAGGTATCCGTATCCTTTTTAGTGTGAACAAGAGGCCCTGATTGGCCTTAACTCGGGCCACCTATAAATATAGTCCAGCTGCATATGTCTATAAAAAACTCCCGTGGGAATTTTATGAAGAAATCAAACCAATAGTTTAGTTGTGTTCATTGCACCTCTAGGAACCCAAAAAATGTTGTTGACAATTCTGTAAAGTGTCAAGGGGGTATTTATGGGGGGTCTAAAAATAGTCCGCATAATCCAGCATGGAAACGAGGCTGAAAATCTATAAGTGGCTGTAACTTCCCTCCAAATCAAGGAAACACGCCCAAACTTACCAGATATACTCAGTAGGCGGTCTCCAATCCAGCAAAGTGTCATTACAGAATAAGGGGGTCACGTGATCAATCTAGCACCAAAATATTTGTACCTCGTCCAATGAAAATATAACCATAATAAAACTTGTTAGATTTGCTGTGTAAGTATTGTAAATAGGAACTATAATCTCTCTCTCGACAACATGCGCTCGGATCAACACGTATAATTTGTATGATTTCTAATAAACCACGAATCATTAGATGGTGTCAGAGGTGGGATCATGGTTCCAATTACAATATTTACATTACGTGGCTAATATTTACATTATTTTATAACAAGAATAACCTGTTGCTGGATTGATTTCCTGTATGTAGGCAGATCACCTATTCTGATAACTAGTCTGTTATTCGCAAATTTGCTAATTTGCCCCTGTGGTTATTAAAATGAGGGAGACTGGGATTCAAGCTGTCAGTACTCACTGGTCAGCAGGCATTTTCATCAAAGTAGCAGTCCGCCATTTTGAACTTACAGTCATGTAGTTCTGTAATAGCAATGGCAGATAAGTTGGCGGATTTTAGTCTTTGTATGATATGTCGAAAACAGAAAAACGAAAATCTAGTCGACAATCCATCTGCTCATGAAAAGGTAGTGAAATATATTGAAGAATGGGCCAGATATGGCGATTTACGTTATTTCGAACTATGGTCGAAGCTGAAATCTGTTTCCATTGATGAATTGAAAGAGGAAAAGGCATCATGGCACAGAAGTTGCTATCAGGATACTGTTCACACTGTATTATTAAAGAGAGCAAAGGACAGGTATGTCAATATTTATATTGTTTATTACAGAAACCTTTTTTAATCCAAAACTGACATGGCTGATGCACCACCGTTTCTACTCTAATCTTGCTTACGATAAAATTTGCATCAAGGTACGAGAGACAGCTAGAAGGCCCGAATGAGACGGGAAGAAAATCGACTTATCAGGAAGTGATATACTACGGGTCAAACTCAGTACATCAGTAGATCCGATAGATGCTCATGCTATAGATATTAAATATCACAAGAAATGTTAGCTTAGAAACGTGACCAATGTCATAAGGAAGGCACCACTATCAGAAGAATCTGGCTCCGATTTCGTAAACCAGGCAGCAGCGAAGATTGAATTCCTTGCTGCTACGGAGAGCACATTAAGAGAGGGACAAATTCTAACAATGGCCGAGATTCAAACCTCGTATGAACAGTTCTTACAAGAGAATGATGCTCACGCAACAACCAGCTCCCGAAAATCGCTGAAGGTTCTGCTGCAAAGTGAAATTCCTGACATAGAGTTCCACAAACCGATGAGAATAAATGAGCCAGAGAGAATAAGTATCAAGGAAACTCGAGATGTCGCGATTCAGTTGACAGAAAGCATGAAGGCTAATTGTGACGATGATATGAAAGTACTATTTGGTGCGGCTACTACCCTCCGGATAGCCATCAACAGGACCAAGCGATGGGAGTTCACTGGGAAACTTGAAGAGGCCACCAACGATATCGTGCCAGAAGAGCTCTATCTATTTTGCAGATGGCTAATCCAGGGAACCAAAACCGATCCTTTACGTCACAAAAAGAGAGAGGATGTGAAAAAGCGTGCCATCAGTCTGTCCCAAACAGCCATATCAATGTGCCTAACGGAGAGCCAGACCAGCAATAAGAAATCTAAAACGCTGCGACTATCGAGGGAGAATCCGCAACAATTAGCTGTTGGACTAGCTGTTCACCAAGCATCCCGGAGCAAAGAGTTGGTAAATATGCTACATGGCTTTGGCATGGCAGTTGAGTACAACAGGATAATGAGGGTGCATGGAGGCCCAGATAGAGGCTACTGTTATTCAACGAATAGAGCAGAACAGAGGTATTTACCTTCCACCAGATATTGTCAAGGGACGCCATGTATTTTTTGCTGTCGATAATGTAGATTTCGCCGAGGACACGTACGATGGCCAGCGCACTCTACATGGAACTGCAATGGCAATTTACCAGAAGAAGGAACTAGGGGATGATCAACCAGAATTGAGGTATGTTTAAGCGATGCTTTACATGGTTTTAACACGCAAAGAGGGCTACTTGTTGCATATAAAAACGTCATCAACAAATTCGAGTATCAAGCGCAAAGTGCATTATTTTTGCTTTTTAAGGCTTGCTGACACCAAAGACCAGAGTCGTTCAGTTAAGACGCTTCCGGAAACCATCACAGCGCTGTTGGAGTGTCCCAGTCCTTGCAAACAGCCACCATGTCCAGTGTATTCTGGATTCAGGCTCTTTGCTGCTAACCAGCTTCCTATCACCGTGAATCTACAAGATTTTGCGTGGCTCTTTGCATGTTCCTTTACCAGATACCGACAGGTAAACGTCGTAGCACATGAAGACCAGAGAGATCAACCAGCTGAACCAGATGTCAAGATTACCAGAAAGGGAGTCCCTGTGTGGTCAGCATACAACTCCCTTATCAGTAACCAAATGCATGCCACGAAGGTCGGAATGCCACCACTGATAGCTGAACCGGCCCATGAATGGCAAACCTTGTTGACCATCCTAATGCAAGCGCAGGATATATCCGCTAGAGTTGTTGGTCCTGGTAGAAAAAACTGTCATCTCTCTAGACATGGGGCTGTATCAGCCAGCGAAGAAGCTTCAGATGGCCAGAAACGATCTTCAACATCTTATTCTCCGTCCAGGTAATGATAATTATATAAGTCCCATTTATTTTTTATAGGGAAATCAAAATAAACGTATATATTTCAGACGTGTAACTTCTACGAAACTATTATGTTACATTTGCATTGCCGTTTAAATAAACAAATAAACATGCTTCTAGGTGAATTTCACATTCTGATGGCAGAGTTGCGCAGTATTGGAGCGTTCATCGAAGACGGTGGTCTTGACATGTCCTGGATCGAGGCGGATATCTATGGCCCGTCGACAACGAAGCAGTTACTCGTTGGTAATCACGTTAAGAGAGGTCAGACCGTGCATATTGTTACACTTCAAGCATTGTTCATGCTGTACCAGAAGGCATTCTTTCAGTTCTCACAAGAGGATTCAAAGGTAATAGTTGATCTTTCAAAACAAATTACTGACGCATGTACCCAAGCACCAAACGACGACCTGAAAGAAGCTAATACAAATCTGATGAAAGCTGTAGAGCGCCTTGTAAAGAAGATGGCAGAGTTTGACGCATCGCAAGATAAGCATCCCTTGTTTAAGGTGACGAGGCAGTACATGCAGATGGTCATAGAGATGCTACAGTTTATAAGAGCAGTGCACACAGGAGACTGGAAGCTACACCTCCAAGCCCTTCAGGTCTTCACTAAATACTTATTTGCCCATGATCGTTTGAACTATGCGCGTATGATCCCGCTGTATCTTGCCGAGATGAACTCTCTGGAAACATCAGATCCAGAAGTCTATGCTGAGTTCCTTGGAGGAAACTGGATTGTAAATAAGAACTCGAGCGTACCATTTTGTGCGCTTGGTGCAGATCAGGGACTGGAGCATGTGAATCGCTCGATAAAAGTTAAGGGTGGGCTGGTAGGAATTACCCTCAACCAAACTGCTCGGACCAAGTTTTTCCTGATTGCCCCAGAAATGGCAAGACTTGCTGAACAAGCCAGGGATATGGCTGGTGTCACATCCAAGACCCAGACGGGCATCATGACATGACACCTGCAGTTCTATCTAGAGAAGATAAGAATGTCCAAGCATTGATGGAGACCATTGAATCCTTCTCTAACCCGTTTACAGAGGAAAGCTCCGATCTCTTCAACTTGGTAACCAAAGTGGTAATGCCAGATAATATCAAAGAAGACCTCTGTAATCAGAGTGCCACAGGCCAGACCCTGTTTGATACGTTTGTTAAGGATCGCATTCAGGCAGGGAAGGTCAACATCTGGTCTACCATTGAGAAACGAAAGCTGCTTACCTGGAGGAGTAACGCCAAGAAGGTGAAGGTGTTGACGAAGGAGAAGATGATTGAGCTGCGAGAAGACAGATCTCTATTTGCGCGGATGATGATGGTATGTAGAAGTCGCCCTGAGATCGATATCAAGGAGACAATAGGCCTGTATGAGTTTGCCTTAGTTCCCAGGTCGTTGTTTGCACCAGACGGGGCCATGTTACGCTGTTCCACTAAAAGTGCGCTTATGGCCATTTTGGAGAAGATGCCATCTACATCGTCAGAATCAAGCAGTGACACTACCACTTCAACACTCTCCACTAGACCATCACTAGCAGTTAACATCATTGACGGTATGGCAGAGCTGCAGTCCCTTGACAAACCTGAATGGGTCCATAACTGCGCACACCTAACTGATCACTTTATTGCCACCCTTGACCTGAAGTATGAAACGACGAAGGAAGTACGTCTGGTATTCGACAGATATGACATAGCGACGTCATTGAAAGAAGCAACGAGAGAGAAGCGACAAGCAGGACAGGATCCTATCTACTATCGCATCACAGATTCAACACTCATCACAGAGGCTTTTGTCGCACCCGAAGACAAAGATGGAGCTCACCATCTACTTAGCAGGCAAGACTCTCGAGCACGCACGACAGAATACACGGCCTTTCGTTGTAGCATGGGGAAGTCAGTGCAGGGCAACACACAAGGATGTAGAACATCTCCAGAGCAACCAGGAAGAATCTGACACAAAGATGATTCTTCATGCTGTGGATGCCACATCAGACGGTGCAACGGAGATCAAGATACATTCGCCTAACACTGACGTCTTGGTCCTTGCCCTAAGATGGTATCCAATGTTATGTGTCGATGCGTCATTTCACGGTGGGCATAAATGACCCCGAAATCGCCAGGGTTGAGCGTGACCAAAATTAGATAAAATGGCACAATTTCCTAAATTCTCTCTGAAATTGAATAAAAGTTTCACAGTTTACTATGCAAGTAAAATTTAAGGTTCTGGTTAAATTAGTTTTAGATAATGACATTATGTGACGTCATAACAGTAAACTCCTTTTTTAGTCAAATTCCTTTTTAAATAGTCGTTTAAAGTAAAGTACTCTATAACGAAGATATGGCGATGCGTTTATATTTGGCACAATTTTGAAGTCTCTATGATAAATATTCCCGAAGTTATTAAGGATTTAATATTTTCATGACGTCATATCTGTGACGTAATGTGTTTTACATAAATGGGGCTTCCACTGTAAAAGAAAAACAAAAAATCGATATTACAACTACATAGTACGTTAGAAGTGCATTGGTAAAAAAATATAGATACAATGCTCACTCGCCTATATTTAGAGGGCGTTTCCAAATACTCATGACGTCATAGTGACGTTTACGTTTTTTCAATGTAACCTTGAAAGCATTTATCCATTAAAAATTACAATTCAAAAAACATACGATTTTAGGTACTAAGGTCTTCTTAAAGTTTCTAGATTGTCATGTAATAATATTTAAGACTCCAAAAGTTATTTTAAGAAATGTGTTACATAAATGGTTTTATGCTGTTTATTTCCCGCCAAAATTTGGCGGGAAAATTACGAAAATTCTTAACCAATCGAAATAGGGTTTTCGATTACTTTGTTCCCGACAAGAGGAGAATTGAAAAATTTAACATTTTAGTATCTTATGGCTACTTGAAAATATGGAGAAACCTATTATAAATGGATAAATGACGTCGCGTTAACACAAAACACAACATTTTATTTTGTTTAGCGCTCTAAACCTCTCCATAAAAAAATCATTATTGTACTGTTGAAAGTCTTAAAGATATAGACAAATAAACCAACCCTGGCGATTTTGGGGTCATTTATGCCCACCGTGTTTATAACAGGAAGAGGGCGCAACCACAGAGAAATCAAGATGGGACCAATTGTCCAAGCCCTCGGACCCACCAGGACGGCTGCTCTTCCTGCTTTCCATGCCTTCAGTGGAGCAGACAACACCGGGTCGTTTGCAGGCAAGGGGAAACTTGGATGTTGGAAGGCATTTCTTGAGGCGGACGAAGAGGTTCTGGCAGCAATGGCGAGGCTTGGTACAACCCACACCCCATCTGACGACACTATGGAGGCGCTCGAGAAGTTTGTTTGTCAGGTTTACCTTGCAAACACACCTTTGACAACGGTAAAAGACCTTCGATGGCATTTATTTCGTAAGAAACAAGCTCAATCAGAAAGGCTACCACCAACCCAAGGTGCGCTACGTCAAGCAGTTTTGCGCACTCACCATCAACTCATGACGTGGAACGACGACATTCTCTCTAACCCAGAGGTAACATCTCCTGAAGGCTATGGCTGGCAAATGAAAGACAATAGGTGGATACCAGTGATGACAGAGCTACCTTTTTTTTTTTTTTTTCTTTTTTTTCTTTATTTCACACTCGTTACTTTACATTTGGGTAGTTTACAGACATATACACTTAATAATTATGATAATAGATATGGGGGGAAGAAAAAAGAAGAAATTATATAATAGGAAAGGGTGCAGGGAAGTTGAAGGAACTAAAAGTTTTCTAAGTCAACTCCCCATTAAGTGAAATAAATATGTGTAGTGTGATCTGCCTTTGCCTATAAATCCAAGTAATCATAATCATATAGTAAATAATTTTAAAAAAATTGAAAGGAAATTAAGGACTGTTAATGTATGGTACAAAAAATACAATAACAACTAAGAAATGTACATTAAGCTCTATCATCTGATTAATCATAATTTCATCACAAGTAAAGTGAAAGGAGATGAAAATTTACACGTAGGCCATTAAACAGTTATGTTTTATGCGACTTTTAAATTTTGAGCGTTTGAGATCTCTTGTGCTAGTTGGTAAATTATTTCAGAGTTTAATACCAGTTGATTTAATAGAAAATTTTCCATAATTTGTTGAGACTGGTAAGACAAAGAGGTTCTTTGAAGCATGTCTAGTATTATAGTTATGTATGTTGGAGGCTGGTTTTGCATAATTTTGAAAGGCTTGAGGTAACTGATTATTAATATAATCATGCATAAATAGAGCAATATGTAGGTAATTAATTTCTGATATTTGTAGGATGCCAAGGTACTTAAAAAGTGGCGGGGCATGGGATTGGAAATCTGAAAATGTCATTATTCTGATAGCTTTGTTGTTTAACGTGTTTAATCGAGATAGATGTGTTTTGTAGGTATTTCCCCAAGTGCTAACACCATATTGTAAGTATGGATAAACAAGAGAATAATATACTTGCATCAAGGTGCCTAAGTCAACATAGTGTCGTAGTTTGGATATAATACCAACATTTTTGGATATTTTCTTAGATATATAGCTTATGTGAGGCTTCCATGTTAAGTTTTGATCTATGTATACACCTAAATATTTTACATATTCAGTTTGTTTTAATACAATGTCACCTAATTGGATATTTAAATTAGTATTTAGTTTACGAGAAGAACAAATTAACATATATTTTGATTTGAAGATATTAAGTGATAATTTGTTGGCTTTAAGCCATTCTGCTAATTTGGAGAGCTCTTTATTTACTAGTACTTGAAGATTATTAAGATTGTTGTCTGAATAAAAGATGTTAGTGTCGTCTGCAAACAGTCTTATTGATAAAAGGTTACTACTATTATTTATGTCATTAATATAAATAAGAAACATCAGGGGGCCAAGTGTTGATCTTTGAGGAATGCCACAATAAATATCGGTATGGTTAGAATGGACATTACCAATGGCAACAAATTGTTTACGATTTGTTAAATAACTTTTAAACCAGTTTAGGGCAGTTCCTCTTATTCCATAATTGTTCAATTTTCCTAATAGGATATTGTGATTGACTGTATCGAAGGCCTTAGAGAAATCCAAGAAAACACCACAAGTATATAGGCCATTATCAATAGATTCTAGGAGATTGTCAATGATTTCAATAAGAGCTAGTGTTGTGGAGTGTTTTTTTCTGAATCCAAATTGGTATTTATACAATAAGTTGTTTTTATTAAAAAAATTGATTAATCTTGTATGCATAAGTTTCTCTAAAATTTTAGCAAAGGCTGTTAATAAAGCGATGGGCCTGTAATTAGTTGCTTCGTATGGGGAATCGGCCTTGTGTAGTGGTATGATTTTAGAGAGTTTTAAGTAGTGAGGAAAAGTTCCAGTTACAAACGAAGAATTAAAAATTGTAGTGAGTGGTTTAATTATGATGTGTTTTGCTAATTTTATTAAGTATATTGGAATATCATAAGGACCACTGGATTTGGATGTGTCTAAGTTTGACAAAAGTGTCAAAACTTCATTTTCATTAGTAGGATTAATAAAAAAACTATTTGGACCTGATAAGGGATCTAAGTAATCTCTATATGATTTTGTGCTTGGTGGAATTTTATTTGCTAAACTAAGACCAACATTACTAAAGTATTTATTAAAATGATTGGCTACATCTAAGGGATTGTTCAATTCTCTTCCATTGCAATTAATACTTTGTGGAATGTTGGATACTTTACTTTTAATCTTTGTTATTTGATTTATAATTTTCCAGATTTCCTTGGTGTTTTGACGAAGTTTACAGATTTTGTCTTTAAAATACTTTCGTTTACTTGATTCTTTTATGTGACTAAGCTTGTTGGCATAACGTTTATAAAACCTTTTTTTTATCACATCTCCTTTCAGAAAATGGGAATAATAAAGACATTGTTTATGCTTGATAGAAACAAAAATAGCAGGGGTAATCCAGGGTTTATGTGATAATTTATTCTCTTGCTTAGATAATGTTTTATATGGCGCATGTTTATTCACTGTAGTTAAAAAAATATCAATTTGAACAAGAGCTATTAGCATCTTTAGGATCAGTAAAAAGATCCCAATTAATTTCTTGTAAATCATTGCAAAAATATTGAGGGTCAAAATTCTTAAAATCTCTTTTGACTTTGTCCTTAGGCCTAATGTTAATTTTCATCTCCTCTATAAGCAAAAAAATTGGAAGGTGATCGGAAATATCTGCCAGACAAATCCCTGCAGTGAGGTATTTATCTAAGGCATTGGTATAAAAATGATCTATTAATGTGTTTGAGTGGTTAGTAATGCGAGTTGGTTGAGTGATAATAGGAAAACAAAAAATAGAATACAACATATCCAGATATTCACTAGTAGGTTGGTGTACTTCAGATTTGATTAGATCAATATTTATATCCCCCATAACAATAATTTCTCTTTTCTCATTAGATATATATTCGAGTTTCTGAGATAGTAATTCTTGGAATTCACTAAACTGGGAATGTGGATGTCTGTAGATTACACCAATTATGGGATTTTTCTGGTTGTGTGTATTAAGAATTTCAATCCACAGACATTCACAACCTTCAATATTTAAATCTAAATCAGAACGTAATTTAAAGTCAATTGTGTTATGAATATACATTGCAACGCCACCAGCTTGAGTTGGTGAATTCTGTTTTATAAAGTTGTAATTAGGTAAATTAAGGTTTGATATCGAGCTATCATTGAGCTTTGTTTCACTTATTCCAATTATACTGAATTGAAATTCTACAGTTATCAAAAGATCATGCAATAGAGGTAAGTTCTTTGATAAACTCCTAATATTCGAATGTAAAATAGAGAAAGAGCTAGAACTTTTTTGGAGTAATTCAGTTAATGCATTGATTTTATAATATTTTGATGCTATAAGCGGTAGATTGTTATCTGGATCTTCATTATCATTAGTGAAAGGTGAATTCGTATAGTTAAAAGCAATGTTTGGTAATCTATCTAAATCAAATAAAGTGGTAAAAACAAATAATTTTGCAAATTCATTATCATCACACGAATAAAAAGGAAAGGACCTTGCTAAACATGACGAACAGGTACAACATTGTAGGTCATTGTGACTGAACGTAACTATACAAGTGTTTATTTTGGCATATTGTCAATATCACTAGATTATGCATGTCAATATCACTAGATTATGCAGTTGTATCAGTTGTATGGTGAGCTTTGAACTGTTCAAACTCTTGTAATGAGCTAAAGTGGATTGCCTCGGTTGATCGGTCATCATTCTTTCTTAGGTGGACATTACCATTTCGTGACCATTGATAGATGTACTCATCCCGATCGCATTTAAACCTAGATTTGCGCCACTTCCGTTCCAGTCGTCTTCTCTTCCGCTTCTCAGTAGCCACTTCCGGTGTGTACCAGGGTGCGGCTGGTCGTATGGTTACTAAGCGTTGTTTCTGGGTAGCATGTTGGTCCAATAACGATCGTAATGTATCATCATACTGATCTACAAGAGTGTTCAAGTCGGTAGATTGTTCGTTTATCAACAGAGAATTACAGATGTCATCACGAAAGGAATCCATGTCTAAGGAGCGCAGTTTCCGAAAGTTGATAACTTTTTTCTTGAATTGTGGCTTCTCAAGAGATAAGTCACAGTGCACTGCAAGGTGATCTGAGATAACAGGGTCATACATCCTGGTATTCCTGATAATAGTATCGTCTGATTTTGATATGAGTAGATCAAGGGGGTGGCCGCTAACATGAGTTTCAAAACGAACATGTTGTTTCAGATCAAACGACACGAGAATGTCATCAAACCGTTTGGCGTTACCATTCTTGGAATCATCCATATGAAAGTTAAAATCACCAGCAATCAGTAAGCAGCCAGAGGGTTCAGCTATAACGTGTTCCAGTAGTCTAGAGAACTCTTCAAAAAACAAGGGACAGGAGGTGTTATCAGGCGGACGATAAATAATCAAGATCCTGACACTTTGGAGGTTTCGAAGACGAACATCCATTAGCTCAAATGTTTCAAAGGAATCAGTCACTGCGGTGTTGATATCAAGGCTGTTCTTAAATAAAATTCCAACTCCCCCTCCTCTACCATACGGTCTAGGGACGTGTGAAAACCTGTACCCACGTCAACGTCATCAACATTTCCTGGTCGCAGCCAAGTCTCTGTCAAAGCCATAATATCCACATCATTGTCCACAGCAAAGTCCTTTATTACCATTGCCTTGTTTTTAACAGATCTAGTGTTTAACAGGCAGAACTGCAGACAGCAAGAAATATGACTGTGAGATAAACACTGAGCTTGTCGCTGAATATTAATTCTGTTTGTTGAGTTTCCATTGCGTAATGAAGTGCCCAAGCGTGAAAGGTCATTGTTGTTACTGCTGTGTGTTGACCGAACAGGAATCTTCATAGTACGATCAGAAGTATTACAATCCGGGCCAGGCATTGGATGTACGTCCCCACTAAGCTCTATATATAGTTCCATGAAGTTGAACGTTGCAGTAGAGTTAGAATAATAAGTAACGCGGCATTTAAACCATCTCTTTCTTGTGATTTTCCACAACAATGGATTCTTGTGAGTAACTCCTTGAGAAGGTTCATTAGCGATGCACTGTTGCCCCCGAGACAGTACTTGGTCCAGTTGAAACAATAGTTCATTATTGCCAAGCTCAAAGTTATTCTTGGAAATGAAAACAACCAAACCCAAAGAGAGCGAAGACGAAGTCGATCCAACAGTAGAATTGCCATTTTCCACGATGAAAAACAGCCCATCAGACATACAAACAGCCCCTAATGTAAACGGGACGTTTAGAAGTGCCAGGGTACGGAATGAGCCTGGAAACGGACCTCCTAGTAGCCAAAAATAAAGCAAAAACACGGACATGGCAAAGTCGTGACCGTGACCGTAACCACACAACTATAGCATAGCATTTATAGCATTTAAATAGGGTAACACCAACTAGTACACACATAGAAATGCGTAGCCTCCCCCACAGTCGTTTTTAGGGGGGAGGCTAAGAAATGCGTGGCCCTCCTTGTAATTAAAAATTCGAAACAAATGTAGAACATGATTTAGATTAATATCAATTAAAATATGTCACTAATTAAGCTAAATATTGTCTGTTCGTGACTGTAATAATAATATCAGTATACAAGTGAATGCATATAAATTATATATCACTTCAATTCGTTATCTGAAAACATAAAAACATAAATACTTCTGAAATACTATAAAAGTAGATTGGACGGATTGGGTTAGGCTTGGAGGATCAGTAATATGCCCCCAAGGGAAAAATGCACAGGAAATCCCATTGTCCCAATTTCAAAACCTAAATTATTCTATTTTTAGTATTATACAATTTTCTGATGATGGTCATTCCATTTTTCGAGTCAGCTCTAATTCAATTTTCTTTTTTCTTCTTTTGACAGTCCTACATTTGTCTTCTTTCTTCAGTATTACAAGTTGACTTTTTCGACATATTTTTCAGGGCAACAGTGTTCGCTTGGTAAATAAATCTCCAGTATCTGTGTATAGCTCTACCAATTCCAAACCTGCCCATCCCCAAGGGTGGGGGGCATAAGTGGGGCATTTGACTGAGTTTTTGTCCCAGGGGTGAGACATTTTGGAGCAAACAAAAGTTGGCAGGGTGGGGAATTCATTAATTGTAGAAAGAGAGTCAAAATAGCGAATCTGATAAGACATTTGCACCCGTACCAAAGCCCCACCGTGGAGCATTTGACTCCACAGTGGGGCATTTGCAACGTTCTGATGCCCCACAAATATCCAGGGGGGAGGGGAGGGGCAGGTTTGGAATTGATAGAGCCATAACTTATATACCGTAATTGTACTCTCCAGTATGGCTTTACACAACAAATCCTGCTCTTCTTTTGACAGTTTCACATCCAATTCAATTTTAATTCGGTATTCTCGGTTTGTAAGTCATATCCAGTTCTGTATATGGGTATAATTCGTAGTAAATTCGAATGCCTCTCTGTATCTTCCGAGTTCTGTTATTGTTTTGACGATCGATTTTAACTTTTTCTTCTTGGTCTCTATAAAGTCACATACAATTCAACTTACGGACGATTTCATTTCCAGTTCGAATTACAGTCACCATTACCCTTAATAACATTTTAAAAGTAGGGAACAAGCAAGATTTGTGTGCGCATATATAAACACGTAATTTCAACCTCACCAGTTCTGATTTCCGTTCGCGTTCAAAGCAGGGTCAATCACTGTTCACTTCCAGCTTTTGCGACTCTTGAATTGAAGTCTTAGTAAAGTTCGGCATTGGTTTAGTCAAGACTTCCCAGTTGTATAATCTCAAGAGTATTTCATTTTCAGGAGAGGACTTCGCAGTAAACAATTACAGCCAACATTGCAAACAATCAATCCCTCATTTGACCTCCTCAGTGTGTGATGGTAATGAAGAGCATTTCAACAATATCAACAACGCAACACTGCAATCGTATGGCACTTAGATGCAGCAGTACAGGCATTTTCTTTCAGTTTCCGTGGATTATAAATTTGGATCAAAACCATCACTCCTCCGGCCGGCTAGACTAGCTAGTAGCTTACTGTGCGATATTTGGATCGCCACATCACTTTCGTAAATGTGAGAATTTTCCATCGAAGCCCGTAAAAGTCCTGTCAACCCAAGAATAACTGAATATCTTGATATTTCATTCGAAGAAACCTTTGGTTTCAGCAAAATAATAGTTCAGAATGAAACCAAACCTTCGCTACGTTGCTGGCTTTGCCGAGCTTCCACAACCAAGATCTGGCGGGTGTCTGATCTGATTGGTTGATCCTGTCGCGTGTTGGTAATCGAACAATGGGCTCCTGTGTAATCTGATTGGTTACTGGCGCCAAACAGCGACACACACAAACAATAAATAATAATAATAATAATAATAATAATAAACTGCTTGCATTTTCTGACTCGTGCCTCGGCCGAAGGCCTGGCCCGAGTAATAAGAGTTTGTCCTAAAAGAAGTGGAGAGTTTCCTGTTGATCTGTCTTTAAGTAATAGATGCTTGTAAGTGGTGGGAGTAAGATAGAAGTCACCAACGTTAAAAGTGGTATCAATATTGAGGATCGAGAACGTGTCAGTCGTATTGTCGCAAAACCGCTTCACGTCATACAGCTGTCTCTGAGATGCCACGACAAAAGCAGGGCTCGGTGCGACTTGAAGGCCCCTGATGTATACCTTTCCAAATTCTTCTTCTTTTTTGAACATCAACGTAACGTCGTACAGCTAGTCTTGGCTTCCGACCGCCTTCCCCTTATACTTCGCATTTTCTACCTGCTTGCGGTTACGAGGCACTTCGGAAACACTGCCTATATTAAGAAGCCCACCAGCCTCTTCAAAAACTTCGTCATATATCTGCGCAGGTGAGGAAGTGGAACCCAACTTTACTTTGATGCCCTCGAGCGTTCTAGGTTTTGTCCGCAGATGTTGTTTCTGTGTTTTTGAATTACCATGGGGCTTTCCGTTAATTGCATGCTCTCTTCCTGTAAAAGTGTATTGTAAAATTAGATATCGTCCCTTTTTAAAGTCGCCATCATGCTCTTGATAGCGATAGAGTTCAAAGGCTTTTCGGTGGAAATCTGGATGAGCAGCATGCTTCCAATACGTCCTTTGCAAAAGAACAGTGTTCCGGTCACAGTTCCCCTGGCTTTGTTTTTGAACAGAAATAAACCTCCGAGTCGTCGTCTCTGTAGTAGCCAACCGGATGAGTCCCTCTATTTTTGAAAACGCCTAGATCATCAGCTTTCCAGTCATTAGGATTTTTCATAGATGATGTATCTATAATGAATGCACGATTCTCTTGACATTTCACGGGTGCTTTGGTGGCTACTTTCTCTTTCGGTGGGTCAATTAACAAACTCGCAACATCTATAAATGACAGGTCATCCACTGTAGTTGCAAACATAGGGATATTCTTATCCTCAAGGTAATAAGAAGTAGGCTCCCCATTGATATTGGAAGAATCTGACTCAGAACCGCCCGACGTGTTTGATTTGGGACTACTGCATTTCTCCAACCTTGAACGACAAACCGAACAGCAAATAGTCAATTATTTTATTGATGTATAAGATAACGTACTTAAGAAAGGATCAAATAAATAGGCTATAAAGGAAAAATAGGCTGTTTGGAGTATGTTAATGCTTGCATGGTCCACCAAGTAAACTATTCAGCCCACGACATCATCATTATTAGGTCACCGGCTGTTTGTTTTTACACGAGGCTCAAAAAGGAAAGCAATCCTCCGATTAAATAGGGTTAACATCTTCACGCGGCACTGAACCGTTTCAAAAACTTCAACAACAACAATTTCATTGGGGAACAATGTAGTCTACGTCCCCCTTCGTCCACTTTGATTTACCTACGTAGCTGTTCAATGCCCATCCCTTCGCCCAGTTCATCCACACTGTCTATCATCGGCCTGACGCTATTTTTATCAAGCTCGTCATCACTTGAAACAAAACAAACAAAAGTGTTATTTGTTTGTATGGTCCACTGAAGTTAGGCAGATCAAGTAAAATTGATTGGCAATCAGTTAATGTAACCATGCAAGATATGAAAGAGGGGGACTCCCATATAAAAAGGGCGGGGATGATCATCTGAAAAAATTAATTGAACCCCTAAAAGATAGAATTTGGGCGTGGTCCTGGTTTAATTTTAGCCCTAAAAGAGAACACTGTTAAACACAAACTAAACTTCTCCTTTTGCCAAACAAGGAAGTTGTCCGTGTTTGATCTTAATTTAGGGAGAATTATAATTGATATCCGGTTTAATGTTTGGGCCCACCAATCGCGTACCCCTAAGTGATACCGTACGCGCTAAAAAGCAACTGCACGAAGGATCACAAACATTTCCATGGTTGTATATTTTCTGGAAATACACATTCTGAATTTGACAGATTTTCTGACCGCAGCCTTAAAAACGGCATCATTAGGGACGGACGTAAAATTGTTTCAGTGTTGTTGCTTCGCATGTCTTCAAATACTTTCTTGTTGAATTTCACTGTTCTTCGATTCAACAGCTTTTCCTTTTTGACAGGAGTACATTCTGTGGAGCTTAGGCCGCTGAAGGATGTAATAAGTTCATCGATGGAGCTATCATCCTATGAATCGATAAAAGAATACGCGTTAAGATTGTTAAGAAAAAGTTATTCTACTTACATTGTATTTTCTGGGATATCGAATAGATATTGACAATACTTTGTGGGAATGACATGTAGCACGACCATTCTAGCCATAACAGTATGCTAGTACTGTGACTTCCGATTCAGCTAAAGAGAGGAAACTTTAAATCCTAAAAACAAATGTAGTACATACTTACAGACGCAATACGCTGCCTTTTCCTTTTTGTTGTAGGAATCGCAGAGAAATCCCCAAGTTCGTCATCGTAACTAATGGACACAACGCTTTGCTCATCAGCACTATCAACTTCAATCATAACTATGTCCCTTTTCATAACGTCCTGCCGTGAGAAAAAATAATAGAAAGTTCAGAAAAAACATCCCGGCCATAGATCCCTAGAGGTGATACTTGTCCTTGGAGCTCGACAAAAAGGAACGATTCCCGCTGTGAATTGTGACTCTTTGACAAGCTAGCGCAGCCTACTACCCGTGCAATTCATTGGCTACACACAGCTGTTTCGTCCTTGCCTAGGATCAGTGATTATTCCTCTATAAAGAGGTTATATTAACAATAACCTGTGGCGCCGAATTATGCACTGATATTTGTCCGCGGACATTATCAGTCCTGAAAAGAAAATCATTCCTGAGAGTAAATTATGAATCTTTGTAAAACTGATAATGTCCAAGAACAAATTCCAGTGGTTGTTTAGGCGCAATAAGTAGGTTTACTTATTGTTGTTGTTATCCAGCACATATTTTTAACGCGCGCAGCGGACAATATGCACTGATATTTGTCCTGCGCCGGCGCACAAATATCCTTTCGCGAGAAAAAATGACCAAACATGCGTGCTCAAAAATATATGCTGCATTATAAGCAAGGGTATTTTTCGTGGGCCGGCGGACACATATTCTGTGACGTGTGGAAGTGACCACTGAATGGCGCGGTACGCTCGAATTGTGATGCGATTATAACGATATTGTTATTACATTGGCTGGTTAACAAATATCTGGTTATGTGACTAAATGCATCACTCGCGCGCACTAGACATTGTGTAAAGGATTGTATAAATGGGTAATTTGCAAAGACTGATGTTTTCTACAATACCTTCGACTCCGTTGCATCTGTAGTTGTTGTCATTTCTAAATCAGCGGTAGCTTTAGCGAATGAAAGAGGTTTGCCCTTCCATAAACTGATGCCGGGGTTATAATCCTCCGTGTCTTCCCACCAGTCCATCATCTCTTGCTTTCTTTCTCTTCGCATCTGATATGCAAATCGCAAATTAGCTGGTACCGACATTAAGAGATGTGAGTGAACGTCATACCAAACCAAAGCGGGGGGAGGGTTGTATTCTGGAAGTGTTACAATATTAGTCTCAGTCATTCTCTATGTAAACGAGAAACCGATTTTTGTATGACATACCACGTGTTCTTCCCTATGCTACTGACTGATACAGCTACATAATTTTGTCTCTAGAGTCTCTTGAATAGATGCGGATCTTTGGTACCTGGGTGATTATGTTGTACAATAAAATAGTGTGGTTCACAAAGTAGTCATCCTGGGTCCTGTCTGCCACTCCCCATGGAAAGGTTGCTGATTGTTATCTATTTTACCTTTCTTTTCGGTGTCCGTTTGCCAGCCGTTAAACCGACGTATGGGGTTTGGGGCACCTTGTCTGGGTTGGAATCCTCCGCCTTGTCTGGGTTGGAATCCTTTGCCTTGTCTGGATTGGAATCCTTCGCCTTGTCTGGGTTGGAATCCTTCGCCTTGTCTGGGTTGGAATCCTTCGCCTTGTCTGGGTTGGAATCCTTCGCCTTGTCTGGGTTGGAATCCTTCGCCTTGTCTGGGTTGGAATCCTTCGCCTTGTCTGGGTTGGAATCCTTCGCCTTGTCTGGATTGGAATCCTTCGCCTTGTCTGGGTTGGAATCCTTCGCCTTGTCTGAGTTGGAACCCGTACGAGTAGCAGTATGAGTATCAATTAAATCGTATTCATAGTAAATTATCTATGGCGGGAGATTCTGGACAAAAATGCAATTTGATCGTTCACGACACATACTTCTCAGTGCCGTTAGATCGTACTACAATCTACGATCTGTAGTACGATCTAACGGCGCTGAGAATTATGTGTCGTGAACGATCAAATTGCATTTTTGTCCAGAATCCCCCTCCATAATTATCGAGCTTTTAGCATTAATTCGGAATGTTAAAAACGCCAATTTAAGCTTGTATACCGTGTTAACATTTGTGTACTTTACCTTTTCCTTGGGCTTCAGGGCCATGTTGCCAGTATGGCCGAGGTACAAGGTTCCAACCGATACGCCTATACCCTACATATTCAACGGAAGTAGCAAATCTTGTTGACGTACAACATGCATTGCACTGTTTTGTCCTCCCTCCCCTTCCATATATGTTTTTCTACAAACTTTATCAGATTGATCTCGAAGAAGGTGCAAACAGCTCATTAGATAATCTTGCTCTAAGGTGCAAATATGGAATGAAAATGAGGAATTGGCCACTTTGGAAAAGAGTTGGGGATTGGGGCGAGCGTGGTCTCGCAAAGGCGCTTGGGATCGTTACAGGGGACACGCATCGTACAGAATACAAACAAACATGGCGAATATCGCAATTAACTCATCGAATACAAGCAGAGAAAGTGAAATTAGCTTGAAAGAAGACACTGTACCAGAAGTAAAGCTCTACAGAAGTGTCCAGGAAAGGGTTCATAAAAGCCAACTTATTAAAACAGAGCAAAGAAGTGAAAACTACCGTGGACGGAGTTAGCAGAAGTAAAGCGAAGTTGTGTGGCCGATTGCTACGATGAATCCGCAACGATCCGAATACGTTATGCTTTAGCCGATTCCTACATTTCCCACCATCATGGATTTGTCACTTTAAAGTATTAAATACTTTGTAACTTTAGTTATACAGGTCTTGTTCTGTTCATGGGATTGTAGGCCGTGAATAACTACTGACAAGAGAAACATTGAACCACTTGAAGTCCGCTAGGATGACATGTATTTGTAGCGATTGACTACATACCAACTCCTTCCTGCTCTTCACCCTACAATTCCAAGAACAGAACAGGGCCTGTTTAAAGTTGCAAAGTACAACTTTAAAATCATAAATCCATGATGGGAAACGTAGGAAGCGGCTATTAAAAGCATAACGTGTTCGGATCGTAGTAATCGACCACACAGCTTCGCTTTACTTCTGCTCACTCCGTTCCGCGGTAGTTTTCACTTCTTTGCTCTGCTTTAAGTAAGTTGGCTTTTATGAACCCACATTTCTGGACATTTCTGTTGAGCTTTACTTCTGGTACAGTGCCTTCTTTCAAGTTTATTTCACTTTCTTTCACTTTCTGTGCTTGTATTCGATGAGTAAATTGCGATATTCGCCGTGTTTGTTTGTATTCTGTACGATGTGTGTCCCCTGTAACGATCCCAAGCGCCTTTGCGAGACCACCCTCGCCCCAATCCCCTACTCTTTTCCAAAGTGGCGAATAGAGAATGGAATGTGAATATCTAATTTATTACCGCTAAATGTTGGGTATACTTTACTTACGTCATATCGATTTTCTGCTAGAAACCCAAATATTAGGTCTTTAACAGTGTTCCACTGTAGTCTCAGCTGAAAAGCAGCCGCTCGGTAAAAAAACAATTGCCATCATCATTTGGGTTGAAGGCGATTTCATACCCGGCCTCTACGACTCGATGTAACAAACTGTTATTCGTTCCACCAAAAGAAAAATATAATTAGTATGATCATTCGAAGTTTTACTAGGTACTCTGGAAATACTATTGTAGATGTAAGGCCGTAAGGCATGAAAAAAAATGCTCGTGCTCGCAATAAACACGAGATACTCGCACGTTTGCCAATAGACCAGTTCGCGGTACATTCCGACATTTTGAAAAGTGTGCAAACATGGCGCGAAATACAGTGTTTGTATGGGAATTGATGCGAATCCGATGCCAAATAAAATGGGTAAAATCGAATTTCTTCAGATACAAACTTAAGATACCATGTCAAAATTTTCACGCGGAATTCGACTCGTTTTTATAATACAGACAATGTATGGAAAACTGACAAAAAAAAGAAGTCAATCGTAATCGTTGCTGTTACGACACTCTGAACCAGAATCCACTAGTTAGTTCGTTGACATTGTTTCCATTTCCTGTACGTCGACATCTTATGTCGGATGTCCTAAGTTTAGAAGAGTTTTTTATCACTTTGAAGTAAGATACCGCTGCAGAAAAAAGTCGCAATAAGACTTCTACTGCACCTCAAAAGCTCATTCGAAGATGGAAGCAGATGAGCAATGTATAAGCAAAGCGAACTTTAGAGTTTCTGCGTCGAGTCAAATTCACATCTAAGAAAATAGAAATAAATGACCCGGTTAGGGCTAATGACATGCCAGAAATGTCAACAATTTAACAACGTGTTATTGCGATAGGGCGCAATAATTATACTTGATGCATACACTACATCAGTGATATCCTAATAGAAACAAATGTATTTCTCAACTAACAATTTATTAGCAAATGATTTTGCCGGGAAAAATACACTTTTGTACCTTTAACTATAATGTTCTTGGTATTGTGCCAGTGCAGTCGTCTTTTTAACATTATAACGAGAAAAACGATACTAAACTTCCCATTCAGTACACTCCTAGGAGGCTACTATTATGACATTCATCTTATTGCTAGACACTGCCTCCGAAATAATTATTATAACGAATAATTGAAAACAATTAGGTATATAAACCCACTAACAACGATCATCTTAGAATTGAGAAAAAGAACCAACATATTTTAATCAAGAATGAGCTTAAAATTATAATCAAGTAACTAAGAAAGTGGAAAGTGGAGCATTACTTGGGTGTAACTAAAAATGATTGGTCTTGCATATACAAAGGGAAAAGGTTCTGCTCGCAGGGTAAACGTTGACTCCATAGTGATTGACAATAATAAGTTAGGATATAATATTGCATGACCATGCCGATAGTATAAAACGTCAATAAAGCCTACTGCTTACCTTCGATTACTGCACTTGGGGAGCGATGATGTTCGAGTTTCCCGTTGACCAAGATACACATTATTCTAGCCCTAAAGGGCGCTATGTGAGATTGAATGTTACAGAAATCAATCAGTTTTTACGGCAATTCGTTCGAAATGCATGATCTTCGCTTATCTTCAATATCATTGTACATAAATTACTTACCGAGAATATCTTTAGCCGCTATCCTGTGCGCAGTTTTTCGGCAGTACACAAATATATTCCGTCTGTTGTTCACTAACTGCTCCTATTCAACTGGTAATGACGATCGAGAGTGAAGTGTAATCTGAGTGACAGTATTATATCTACGATACGATAAGACGCTGATCGGTTTTTAAAATGACAACAGGTCAAAAGACAACATAATAACAATAAACTTATATTTTTAATATGTTACAAGGGCATTATGAGGTAATAAGCCCGTCCCTATTGGCCTAGCACTCGTAGCCTAGCCGCATGGCATCCGGCTCTCGGCTCGGTCACTCTAAACGCAGGAGAACTGGGCACGGGGAATTCAATAGTTTCTATTCGCACAGGAAGCCCAAAGTAAGATATGCCTGTGAAGACGGCTAGACTAGCAACTTGCCAGTACTGCCAGTATACATAACTGCCAGTATACGTAATACCGACTTCAAAATTCAGCAGACAGCCAGAAATCAAACATTCAAATTATTGGCCAGCCAGAGTCACTCTGTGTATACAAAATCTCAGCAAGTAACGTGTTTAGAAAAAATCCCAGCCAGGGCTCCTCTCTCAAACTGAAATTCCCAGCCAGCTCAAGTTTAGTCTGAGGAGCGGATATTTTGTGGAGCAGCTCCGTGCATTTATAGCCCTTGCATCCAGTGTATACAGCTCAAAACTGTTGGACTGATTTACTACCAAAAACGAAAATCAAGTAAGATGGAAATTTTAAAAAGAAATGTACATACATACATACGTACAGCACAATAATTACCATAGTCATTTAGTAATTAAGGCTTAGGGAGTGGTAATCATTTATGAAGGGTTTGGAGCTTGATGGCTGGTTTGATGTCTTCGTACTAAACTACTAAACAATGGGTACAGGTATATTGCTAGTCATGAAGTTGCGAGTTGCTAGTTGCTAGTTGCGAGGTTTCTTTGTAGTCGTATAAAGTACTTACTTGGGCTGCCTGTGTTCAATTTATGTTTGATTTATAAAGGCTAGCGTTTGATTATTGCGACCAGGGAGCGAGCACCAGCGAGCGGAAAGAAAGAAAATATTGCCCGCTGTCCGCGTGTTAACCCCACTCCCCTCATTGCGGGCTCGTAAACGTGCCATATTTGGAATGCTGGAATGCGTTTCGAAAATCGAATCAGCCTGCTTGGAAACGCAACAATTACGCATCAAGAATTCTTAGAAATCCGAGGTATTAAAGCGATCTTCCTTCTTTTCAGTGTGATGTTGAGCAAAATGCATCAAGTTTGGATTGTTTGGCCAGATCAGCCGCAGCTTTACTGAGTATTTTTCAAGTGGCTCACTTGCTTCTTGGTCTAAATGTTAACTGATTACATTTAATGATATAATGATCTGGTTGAAATACTGAAGCGTCCGCTTAATACAGGTTTTTTAAACAAAATCTTACAAAGTGAATGCCTTTCGTTGTCCACATCCGCTTAATTATATAATACGGGTGTCGGCTGAATACAACTAGGTACCCTTTACACTTGATAACACTTATATAACTGTAGGTCTAACATTTTTACTTGATAACTAGAACTTGCGATACCTATACACTCAACTTTAAATGTTCATCGTTTGTTTGTTTGTTTACGAAAAAAGGACTAAATTACCTGATGGTCAGTAAACTAAAATAATGATCAGAGATTTATCCAGGAATTTAAAATGGGAGGGGTCCAACCTAGGGGGGGGGGGGGGTTCGTGTTTCAACTCTAGGGGTGTCCTAAGTATAATTTCGCATTTCAATGGCATTTAAAATATATATATTCTCAGGGAGGGAAGTCTGGACCCCTCCCATGGATGCGCCCTTGAACAACTAAATGAACAGATCAAGATATAAAACTAATTGAAGCTTGTTCTGTTCACATAGTAAGTGATAAACAAGTGATACGTCTACCATAGTGGTAGCCGTAAAATATGGATGCCTCTTTGTCACACAGGTCGTTTTTGCGTGGTAGTAATGAGGCTTTTCTTTCATCGCAGTATATTCAAAAGGCTGAAATGGATTTCCTGTGGGGTATTTGTATCTCTCCATATGCTTGAGTATTAAATCTTCGGGGAAGTTCTTGGAAATTTCCTCATCACATCCTGCACATTTTCGAATATTGCCATGGCGGAATTCCAACACAAAAGGGTTATAATTGTGGAACGGTTGTATAATGTGTCGGGGAAGACTGAAATAAACCTGCATCTGCAGCTGCTGTTGCCGTGGCTGATATAGGTAAGGCGTTGGCTGCACTTGTTGTTGTTGCTGCTGTATTTGTTGTTGAGACTGTTTATTCAGTTGGTGTTCTTGACGTTGAAGCAATTGAGGTGGCTGTGCCTGATATAAGTTATGTGTTGGCTGTAGTTGATGTTGCAATTGTGCTGGCTGTGCTTTTGGTTGATGTTGTTGCAATTGTGGTGGCATTGCCTGTAGCCAATGCTGTCGACGTTGCGACGACTGTACCTGTACCTGTACCTGTGGTTCTTGATCTCCAAGCATTGACTGATTGTCGTGGTAACGGATATCAGTTGGTTGCTGTTGATTATGCTGTACATTATCATCACATGAAAAACGAACAGTTGAAGGTATTTGAGAGCACACCTGTGACTTTAGTTTCCGAAATTCGGAATCAGTAAATGCAACTTGAAATAACAGGTTGCTCTCGTTATTTACACCGAACAGATTGATCAAAGTCCATATTATGTGCTTACAAATTTGTCCTTCGTTTGACACAAAGTATAAGCATTCACAGGACGGGGTGGAGTTTATCCTGCATTTGTATGTGTTCCAAACACTTTTTTGACCCCCTCCACGTACAATCGTAGTTTCGCTTTTTAACGTGACTTCAAAGCAATTGTTGTTGGCATCATACTCAATGTTTTGTGCCTTGATTCTCTTACTTTGCTTTATTGCCTTCTCGAGCGACTTAGCAAACTTTTTACTTGGTGTTTTTCTTGTTCTGGCTGTTCGCTTTTTGTTCCTTGTTTGAACATTTTCTTCAGAACAAGATGAATCAGATTCTGTATCGTATACACTAACATGTTTCTTTTTTGGTCTGCCTTTCTTTTGTGAAATTGTCTTTGGAGGCTCAAAACTGCAAGTCGGATCAATTGTGCAGTCTTTGTAAGCCTTTTCGACCGCATCTGTACCCACGCAGTGGAGGTCAAGTCAAGTTCTTCCGCCATACGTACTGCTTCTCTTTTTTGTTTAGCTGCTTCTCGGGAAGCTCTGGAAGCAGCTGAAGGGCCGGAGGCTCCAGTCTTCCCTCCATTTTGGTATTGTTCCCATTGTTTTTCAACGAGGATGCAATCAGCTGTATCCTCATAAGCTGCTTGCAAAAGTGTTATCTGGCAGCTACCTCGATGGGTGTAACTAGCATTGACTGCTTCTGAAAGATTGGCTTGGGGGGAAGACAAGTCGCATTTGAATGCTTTTGCCCAGTGTGTTCTTCTGACATCCCACCACCGAAGCCAATTCATTAGCTGTTTCTTGCCTTCGTTTTGACTATCAATGTAATTCTCCAATACATTTAAAGTTTCAAAATAAGCAGAGGGCGTGGCTGAATCCATAAGCTGTTTAGCAATTTTTTTGTAACGGCGCTTCATATTATCCCCAAAAACATGTGTTGTGTGTATGTTCACACTCTGCATATTGTGAAACTCACAACTAACACTGTTCTCGACAATGTCGTCAGGAAAATGTTTCTTAATTGAGTTCCAGATCCCTCCTGCTTCGTCAGTCATGATACCATAAGGATTAAATGATGCCTCTGGATTACCGCTTACTTCCTTTATGACATTGTCCAGTTCTTGCCAAAAAATGGTTACATATTCCTCTGCCTCACCTTCCGTTTCCATTATGGCTAACTTAACCATTTTTCTGAGAGTCGGGTGGTAAACACTGGCGGTAAGTGTTGTAAACCCTGGACATCTGTTAACTTTTCCATCAAAATGACAATACTCTTTTGAAAGTATGGTATTGCCTTTCCTATCCATGGAAATACATAAGCGTGCTTTGAATGCACTTGTTTTGAAAACAAATGAAGGTTTTCCGTTTAGACGACGGTCATTTATTCTGTGAACAAGGAATTTGTCTCGTTGATCGGTCTTTGCGTTCAATATTTTCAACGCTTCAAAAGAATGTCCATGCGGATTTCCCTCTCGCACTGCCTTCTTTTTAAGATTACGCGTATGCTGTTCGTCAAGAAGACTTTGAGATATATTGTCTATTTCCTGCCAAGTTTTATCTTCACTGATTGCCTCGACCACACAGTTGACAGACATTTGAGCTGGTTTCATCTTCGGATTTCTTTTGAAAATCGCTTCAATTTTTTTGTCCACATCTTTGTTTCGTCTAGATGTTGGGATACACGACTGAACACCATAATGAAAAACCGTTACTTGTTTATATCTGTCATGGAATTCCCATATTTTTCTAGCGGTACATTGAACAAATACTCCAGCCATACCACAATGGTTACATTTCATTTCTCCTTTCTGTTTAAAATGGTGTCGATTTGGCTTGCCGTACTCTCTAATGAAATCACAGTGTGCATTATCACAGCGGTAAGACCCCTTACACTTTGCCAGCCGACGAATCCCATCAAATCCACTTCTTTTTGATGGCACATACCTTTGCCAATTGCGACCATCCTGAGACGACGCCATACGCTTGTTGGGATGAAATGGCAACTCATATTTCTTTAAACCATCGATGTCATAAGGTAGACAGTCATGATTCTTGATTGTTGGAACATCTTTCCACAGCTTCTGGTTCAAGTAGACTTTACCGGAAGAAATACGTACATTTGCCTCGCTACTGTTTGTAGAGTTTTCTGACATACTGCTTTCATTTTGATCGCTACTGTCGTTGGTTTCCAGTGTTGGATACTGCGGCAATACCCGTTTGATTTGAGATTTGCGGTCGTCTTCGTCGTCTTCGTCGTATTCCTCATCTTCAGCTGAATTGTTGGCATCACCATCTTCATCCATTGCATTTGTCAAAGAACTGTATCGGTTGTATGTTGCTAAAGCAGGCAATTTACTTGGATTACCTACTCTTATGTCCTCGGGTTGGACAGGTACATATTTACCTACCACGTCAAAGCAAAATGTAGTTATTAATATACATATATTAATAATGACACTTGAGATATTTATTTCTGCAAAATAAAGTTCAGGAAATTTTGAAACAATGTGTTGGTTGGGCACATTGGCCGAGTTTGGTAAGCCAACTATTTCAGTATATTTGGTTGTATTGCCCCAAATAATTATGAAATCATTGAGGATCGCCGGATTCCATCCCCTTCGCACCCCCTTCGTAGAGAAAGGAAGCAACGAAGAAAGTCAGAAACAATTAACTCAAAAAGAACTAAAACTAAAACACTTTCGTTTAAATTCTTGATTGTGTCAACGTCTAACACAGCATCGTAATGCTGTCCAACCTTTGAAAGGTAGATAGTGCGCTGAGGTGCTTCCTTAGCAGGACGAATAAGGAGGGTTCTAACATCATCGCCAATCATGTAGAAGACTAAGGCCGAAGTATTTGTCAGATTAGCCAAAACATGCAACATTAGATCAACCACACTAGAGTTGTAACGCCTCGACTCGAGGTAGTCATCTAGTTCTTCAACCAGATCTTGTTCCGCAACAAAAGGTGCATAGAAATCGAGATTTTCCAATATTTCAGCCTTTATCATAGGCAATAAGGACTGAACACTGCTGATTTTATCACAGTGTGACTCCTTCAGCCCTAGATAGAATGCATGTAGAATGCAATGTCCATCTGCGGGGACTTGCTTTTTTTTTTTTTTAGTTGTTGACGTAGCTGTTAATTTTCTTTTTGTGTTGTAGCTGAGTGGTCTGATCGTTAACAGACGTTTCTACTCCACAAGAGAAGCACTCGCTCTGAATGATGCGCAGCTTACCAAGGGAATGCCTGAAATATAATTAAACATCGAAATGTAATTCAAAATATGCTAAGCTTTAATCTGTGAACAAGAACAATATTTTGTACCTGAGGCAATACACTTTTGAATCAGTACAGTGTGTGTCCTCATCTTGTTCAGTCTCTTCTCCACTTGAGATAACAATCGTCTCATCATCAACACACTGAAACAATGGCTTTCTAATTTTTTCCGATTCTCCTTTTCTGAAAAAAACAAGTATTGAAAATAACACAATGGTGTGAAAAGGTGTTTTTCGAGGAGCCTTTTTCGATGCTATTATACTCGCAAACGAACACGATATCCTTTAAAAAGCAGGCGAGAGAGAGGCCTTGTGGACGGGCCTGGAAAATTTCCCGCAACACAAAACAACGACACTATGAATAAATCATTAAATTAGTTGGTAACTCATTGAATGAAATTATTTATTTACGACCCTTTATTTACTTATTTTACTTATTTTACCGTTTTATACTGTATATACCGATAATGTTATATATTACATCCAAAATTACGCTTACCGACTTTCTGCTACTTTTACGGACTTTGAATAAGGACTCTGTTCAAAATCACTACCAAAGCAAATAAATAACATAGTGTTAGCTCTGTTTTACAAAACCGTTTTAAACTGACTATAGTATGTAAAAATACCTTTTGTCTTCCTTCAAGCGCTCATCAGTCCTGATAACGAAGAAATAACATTTGTGGGACTGTTAATTTTTTTAGGACGAGGAGGGGAGGGGGGGGGGGGGGTAGGTTTGAGAACTTTGGCTTATAAAATTTGCATTCCCCCCCCCCCTTTGTTCACAACGTTTTCTCTTCAACCCCCCCCCCCCCCCCCCCCCCCCCTCCATATCCATATATTTTTGCATGAACCCCCATCTTCAGATAAATACAGTATAGAGCACAGAGCCTCGGAAACGCCATTTCCTGTGTTTCTCAGGGCAGATTTTCCATGCAAATTGTATGTCTATAGATAATGAATTCGAACCCGTATATAACGGCCCTGTCATTATTATTAAAGCGGCCACCCTCTATTAATTAAGCGGCCAGTTTTCATAGTCCCAACTTTATTTTCGCCCATACAAACTTTGTATTTGCTGCACGTGTTAAGCGGCCAACCTGTATTAAGCGGCCAATTTCCAAAGTCCCGAGGGTGACAGCTTAATACAGGTTTGACTATAATTGACAAATAACATTAATTGTTCTTCCAATATTCAAGTATATACAGAACGCCTTATTTTCACGTGATCCCCTCCATAACACGATTTTTTCCAATGACCCCCCTTAAACTCCGTTTTTATAGGCCTACGCCGAGAACTAAAAGACCCTAAAAGGGTTCCCACAATCAAAACATAACGTTTATCATACGTTCAAACTGCGATTGGCTCGCTAAACCACACGTTTGACAGTTCAATCACCCTAATTCGTGAACGTCATCAAATCGACAAAAACGGCGCGCGGTAATCTACAATGTATCAGAGGGTAAAAATGGGGTTGATTCAAATTAAAATGAGTTTTGAAATTAAACCCGAACTGCACTCGAAACCATACCATTACCTATACTAACAAATAAGTAAAAATCAATTCGCCATTTGCAAAACGAGCGAGAGATTGGTTCGAACAAAAGTTGATCCACAAATGATCTATGGATTAACGGCATTTGGCATGCATGCAATCTGTGATCGACACTTTATTGCTTTTATTTCTCAGGTACATATGTTGGTATAGCATGTTTTAGGGGTTTAATTTGTGTTTTCTTTTCTCATCCTTCCCTTATTCCTGTTTCTATTTAAACATGTCTTAGGCTTTCCCTAATTTCGAACGTGTAAACGGCAACACGTACGTACTCAAAGTTTTAGGGCACGGGTGCCCGAGTAGGTAGCCTCGCCATTCGAAGAATATAGGTAACAGCTAAATTGGGGTACTGGCCGACTGTAAATTGACCCTTTAAATGGGGGTTTAGTCTCGGGGTAGAAAATAGTTTGTAATCGCGGATCAAATGAGTGACTACAAGCAGTCTAACCAAAAACTCCACTCAATAGGGGTGCAAACATGGCGCGAAATACAGGTAAGATCAATGATGATAGTATGGTCATCAGGATCTGTATTTTTGCGCGTTGTAATTGTCAAATTTTGTTTTAAAATGTTTTTGCTCGCCTTCCACTTTGTAAAGATGAAAATAGCCAGTCATATGCAAATATACGGTCGTTTAACTTTTTGCAATGTTATTAGAGCAAAATTCTCAAGAGGATAAGGAATGCAACCTAAGCGCACCTATTCAATTAAAGTGTGTCTCTCTAAATGTCAGGGGTATAAATAAGGCAATCAAACGCAGAAAAATATTTAAATGGCTTCATCAACAAAACACACAAATTGCCTTTTTACAAGAAACATATAGTTCAATGGAAGTGGAATGTAATTGGCGATCGGAATGGGGTGGAAACGTGTTTTACAGTCACGGAACAAAACATAGCAGAGGCGTTATGGTCTTGTTTAACCCCAAGTTTGACATAACAATTGAGAAAACAATCCATGACAAAAAAGGAAGATACGTTATTGTTCAAGCAACAATCGACGAGGCAGTTTTCACGTTCTGCAATGTTTATTTACCGAATGAGCCAAAAAACCAGATCACATTTTTAGATGACTTGACAGAAATACTTAACCAGTTTCCCGAAGAAAACATGATTATAGCAGGCGATTTCAATTGTGTGCTTTCGACCATAGATAAAAAAGGCGGTGCGCCAATTGATGCAAAACACTTAGTTATCGAAAGGATCCGCAAACTAATGACGCACTTTCAGTTAATAGATATTTGGAGGGATAAACACCCAAATGATCAAATGTATACATGGAGGGACAAAAGTCTCAAAGTGCAATGTAGACTAGACTATGTCCTCTTGTCAGCGCATTTTCTCCCAATAACGGAAGACTGCTCTATCTTATTTAGCCCGTTTTCTGACCATTCTGCAGTTTCCATCGCAATTCAAAGCAAAGACTATAAGTCAAAGAGAGGTCCAGGTTTCTGGAAATTCAACTGTGAGCTTTTGAAAGATAAGCAATACAGTGAATCACTACGAAACAACTTCAGTGCATTCTTGGAAAAACACAACGAAACAACCGACAAAGGATTACTTTGGGACTTAGTGAAAATGGAAATCGCAAATTTTTCCATGTCTTATTCCAAACGAAAAGAAAAGCGTAAGAGAAGCGATGAAAAGAAATATTTCCAACAATTGACTGAGCTTCAGAAAAGTATTGAGAATACCGATTGCAAAGGCAAGCGCGCAGAGCTTCTGTTAAAAGCAGAACACCTAAAAAAGAAACTAGATAAACTTTTAGACGATAGAATAAAAGGTACTATACTTCGCAGTAAGGTTAGATGGTATGAAGGAGGAGAAAGAAACTCAAAATATTTCTACGGTCTTGAAAAAAGAAGCTATAACAGAAAACACATTACCAAGCTTAAGATAAACGAAAACATAATCAATGAGCCGTCGTTGATTTTGAAAGAGCAAAAATCCTTTTATGAGAAATTATATACCTCCCAAACCAATAACGAAAACCTAGAACAAGAAGCGTTTTTGAACAATGTGGAGTCAAATAATAAAATATCTGACGAACAAAAGAAATCCTGTGAGGGTTTGTTAACAATAGAAGAATGCCTATCTGCATTAAAAAAGTTCAAGAGCAACAAAACTCCAGGGTCGGACGGACTCCCTGCGGAATTTTACCTCTTTTTCTGGAATGACTTAAAACACCTTATAGTAGACAGTTTCAACAATGCTTTCAGTACAGGTAAATTATCTATTAGTCAAAGACGAGGCATCTGCCAAAGAAAAACAAACAGAAATGTTTTCTTGAAAACTGGCGACCCATCTCGCTATTGAACGTGGACTACAAAATAGCAACAAAGGTAATCGCTAACAGACTAGAAAAGGTACTGCCTAGTATAATCAATCCAAATCAAACTGGTTATGTCAAAGGCCGTTATATAGGGGAAAACATCCGTCTAATTTCCGACTTAATGGAACACACTTTAAATCACAATCTGTCCGGAATTGCATTGTTCCTTGACTTCAGGAAAGCTTTTGACACAATAGAGTGGACATACATTCAAAACGTTTTACAAAAATTTGATTTTGGTCCGGAGCTAATACATTGGGTTAAAACATTTTATACAGATATTTCAAGCTGTATAATAAATAATGGGTATGCTTCTGATTTCTTCAACCTGGAACGAGGCGTAAGACAAGGATGCCCCCTCTCAGGATTACTTTTTGTTCTAGGGATTGAAGTACTCGCACTTGCGATTAATAGTAACAAAAACATAAAAGGTATTGACGTATTTGGAGAAGAGATTAAACTAACACAATATGCCGATGATACCACCTGTTTTCTAAGGGACACAGAGTCAGTAGTACATCTTAGCGAGCTCTTAAACTCTTTCAGTCGTGTCTCCGGTTTAACCATAAACAATTCTAAGACGGAAGCAATGTGGTTAGGCAGTGCGCGAAGGTCGCGTGAAAAACCATTTGACTTTAACTGGCCACAAAAACCTATTCTGGCACTAGGGATATACTTTTCTTACGATACAGATGCAACGACCAAGCTCAATTTTCTTGATAAACTTGAACATCTTAAAAATTGTCTCATGGTATGGGAAAAAAGAAATCTCACGTTATATGGTCGTATAAACATAGTGAAAACTTTGGGATTATCGAAGCTAGTCTACAATGCATCTGTTTTGCCCATACCAGAAAAATATTCCAAGCAAGTGGATGAAATTACATACAAATTTATTTGGAAAAACAAACCCCCTAAAATAAAAAAGTCAACTTTAATTGGGCGTAAAGAAGATGGTGGCCTTTGTATGATTAATTTTGGTGATATTGAAAAAGCAATCAAAATCAGCTGGATAAAGAGGCTAGCAGACACACGTGTCGCAGCATGGAAAACAATCCCCTTGAGTCCCCTGGTAAAATACGGGGGCGCTTTTCTATTTAAGTGCAACTACGATGTTAAACATCTAACGCTTTTAGAGCTTCCACTGTTTTACAAACAAATTCTGGTATATTGGCAGGATTTAAAATCGGAGTGGTTTAAACAACACCCTACAGCTTCCATAGAAAGCGAAATAATCTGGAACAATAGTAAAATCAAAATAGGAGGAAGCCCAGTATTTTACAAAGAATGGTTACAAAAAGGGATCTACAGCTGTGACGATTTGTGTAATGATAACCACAAACTGCTTAATTATCATGAATTTCAAACCAAGTTTAAAATTAAAACAACTTTTATACGGTTTATAGGGCTCATAAATGCAATAAAAACTAATAAGCGAGTAAATGTGCGTGAATTACCAGTTAATTTACCTGTACCCGCACCACATCCACCTGAATGTTTCACAAACGCGCAAAATATTACAGCCAAAAAGACTCGCGGAGTACTCATAGAGCAACAATTCAAAGCACCAACCGCTCAAAGGAAATTAAAAAGCCAAGGGGTACCCGAAAATAAGTTAAAGGAAATTTACACACTTCCGTTTGCTATTACAAAAGAGATAAAATTAAGCATGTTCCAATACAAGATTAACCACAACATTCTTGCTACAAATCATTTCCTATTCAAAGTAAAAATAAAAGACAGCGATCAATGCCCGTTCTGTGTTGAGAGACACACTTTAGAACATATGGTCGCCCAATGTGTTGAAGCCAAAACGTTCTGGGAATGTTTCAAGAAATGGTGGTTAAAAAACACATTGCAAACGTTACACTCGTTCTCAATAACACGTGCAGGTTCGAAATTGAATTTCCAACGGGAAACGTCAATTTGGTGGATGTCACTCAACTATATTTCTATGGCAACACTGGTCTGCATGCTAAATAAAACGTCGCCATACAACTCCCAGATGTGGAGGAAACAAAAATAGTGTAGGAGGTCAACGAAATCGTAAGTAATTTGAGGCGACATAGGTAGAGATATGGCGGATACTAAGCCGAAAAACGATTGTTATTTGCTTGAATTCCTCACCGAAATGTCAGTCGAGAGTGGAGAGCATTGCCGATAATCCGTTTCAAAAACAATATTTGCCCTGTCGAATGTTGTATCCATGCCTGGAGCTCGTCGAGGTAGAGCTCGAGGGTATTGCTCGATAAAACCTCTTATAAGGAGCATATCTGCAACTGGATGAATAAAAATAACTATAATTCTTTTTCCAAGACCTTTGAAGCTATATAAACAATCAGATTTCTTATACACAAACCGCTCGCTCACACATAAAGTTTATGCGATTTCCCTATTTTGATCTTATACACAAACCGCTCGCTCACACATAAAGTTTATGTGATTTCCCTATTTTGATCTTATACACAAACCGCTCGCTCACACATAAAGTTTATGTGATTTCCCTATTTTGATCTTATACACAAACCGCTCGCTCACACATAAAGTTTATGCGATTTCCCTATTTTGATCTTATACACAAACCGCTCGCTCACACATAAAGTTTATGTGATTTCCCTATTTTGCAAACCCTTGGCTCTAAGCATGATTACTCTCCATCTAAGCGACTTTGGGAAAGACTTTGCCATGTTTATAAAATGCTAGTTTCCCGAATTTACTCACACAACGGTTCACTTCAAACTCCATGGAAACCGTTTGATTGACATCCACCAGAAACGACTTCGAAGTCAGGAGTTTCGTTTCGAAACTGCACGTGTTATTGAGAACGAGTGTAAACCTAAACACCGCACATATCCTGTATGGACTTGTTGATCCTATTGAAAATAGCAAATTGCTAAACCATGTATTGATAATTGCAAAGTTTCATATGTATACATCATTTATAAGAAACACGCCCTTCTGTTTTGAAAGCTTCCTTATCCTCTTAAGCAAAAAAGCAATCATTGAAAGAGAATCTGCTATCAGCAAACAAAAATATGAAAAATTCCAAACGAAATGGCACCCCATATATGACTGGCTAAAACGAGAAAATGTAATTACTGAAGGATAATTTGCACTGTGTAAATTGTAATATGTTTTTGTATTCGTATTCGTATTTATTTATTATATTAACTTTAATATTGTTTTTAGTTTTGCACCATTGCACTTGTAAAGTTATGTGGTTGTAGTATAAATAAAGGCAATTGTATAAAAAAAAAAAAAAAAAAAAAAAATAATTAAAAAAAAAAAAAAACTCGCCATTCGAAGAATATAGGTAACAGCTAAATTGGGGTACTGGCCGACTGTAAATTGACCCTTTAAATGGGGGTTTAGTCTCGGGGTAGAAAATAGTTTGTAATCGCGGATCAAATGAGTGACTACAAGCAGTCTAACCAAAAACTCCACTCAATAGGGGTGCAAACATGGCGCGAAATACAGTGTTTGTATGGGGATTAATGGGAATCCGATGCCAAATAAAATCCGTAAAATCGAATTACTGAAATATTCTTCAGATACAAACTTAAGATACCAGGTAAAAGATTAACATATCGAAATTTGAGGGATATAGCTGTGGTGGGAAGCGTGCAATCGTGCCAGTTTCAGTCGTTTTTACAGACAATGTATGGAAAACTGAAAACACGATTGCACGCTTCCTAGCACATCTACCTCCCTCAAATTTCGATATGTTAATATTTTACCTGGTATCTTAAGTTTGAATCTGAAGAATATTTAAGAAATTCGATTTTACGGATTTTATTTGGCATCGGATTCCCATCGACACAAACACTGTATTTCGCGCCATGTTTGCACCCCTTTCAAAATGTCGGAATTTACCGCGAACTGGTCTATCAAACAGACGTTGCTCTCTTGCCTGGATTACCAACCACTGTTTGGAGAGTAGAGGCATCTGTGGATGTACATTCCATTAGTCACATGGAGTTCGAGTTCAGATACTCATGCACAGGTCAATCGATGTCTAAATGTCTTCAAGAAATCAAATGAAATCACTCTTACTAACCTTCGCATACGACAACACCTTCAGCTACATTTAGATTCGGCTCTTGATCCTCCATTGTCAAAAAGTTTAGCGATTGATTGAATCAAGAAGATGAATGAATTGTCGAATTAACTATCGGCTAAGGTTGGCGATAAAGGAGTTTGGTGACAACACAAGTGACCCCTAATCAGTACACGCTGTCTGTCCAAGTCACACTGCGGCAAAACGTCATGCGCATGCGTTTTGACGAGCCCGACGCGCGCGTCCGCCCGGTTTCCCGCCGAAACTAAAAGAAAACAGAGGCCATCAGCCGTTGTTTCTAGTTTTACGTACGTACGCGTATTCAGTACATGCGTATTCAGTAAAAGCTAAGCCTGAGACTTCTACAGGTTTAAGTTTTCTTAGTTTGTAAGTCACTGTTATAGAATTATTTACTAAAAAAGCAGTGCAACTCGCAACTCGCAACTCGCAACTGCAACTAGCAACTTCATGACCAGCATATTTCCCACACTCCTAAACAATATGGCGGAACCCGAGAGAGACGACTAATTCCAAGAATAGCATGTGGCATGCGCGCGCATGTTACACAGGGATACCACTTGTAGCTTACATATCATTTCTACACAAAATATAAAGTCAACAATAAAATAACAACAGCGTTCAATAATGTTCCATGTGGTTAAATGTTTAACTTCTGAGGTGTCCTCCTAACACGGTCTGGATAGCGTCTCTCTTGAGCATCCGGATTAGGAATTGCAGACTTAATGGGCTTGACAACATTGGTTCAGGCAGGGTAGAGGTAACTGGTTCAGCTGTTACAGGTGCTGCAAAAAGAGCCTTTGTCGGAGTCGCTAGTACATCTGTCTTTGTGGTGATATTTGGTACTGGAGGTAAAGTCACTTGTAACTCCTCTCGGAGATCAATGGTCTCTTGTTTCACTGCGGTGTGTACTGAACTGGTCGATAGTAACTGATCAATGTGTCGACGACAGATGACATCGGGTGCTACCTGAACCTTATACATAAGTACACTGCAAGGAATGCGAAGAACAAAAACCCATCAAAGAAAAGGAAGCTTAAATGTTGGAGAATACAAACAACCTAGCATATAACCTACACAGTAATTATAGTCTATCAATCATGCACAGATCTTGCCCTTCATGCAGTATTGTCTCGATCAGTGGCTGGAAAAAATATCCTTCAGTGGGGAGGAGGTGTGTATTATGGTTGGCGAGGCATTGTAGTCAAAACAGCAAATTAATGCAATGATCGAACCATTGCAAGATTTGGTCCAAATTATTAAATTATTGCTGCTTCGCTGGCTGCACAGCAATAATTATAAAACATATCAGTCCATTCAGATCTTTCAAGCCTGATTTTAGCAAAATGGCATGTAGACTGAGTTACAAGGTTATGTTGTATCCAGAATGAAACTAATCATGTAGTTACTGCTTAATATAATCATAGCTTGTGCACATTGTAAAGTAACTTTAGTGAGAAAAGATTGCAACTTTTTTTTCAATTTCTATTAATATGCAGAGATATTCAGGTTTCAACAACAAGCAAATTTGAATAGGAACTTGTACATGTACATTGGTCATTCTGAGGATATAAAATCAAACAGGCCATCACAAAGTGAACAGAGGGAGGTTAGTTATTAATTTAAAACTTTAGGCTGTACTTTAGGGCTATTTACGAACTCTGTAGCCCTAGCTTACTCTAAAGTTTAGCATTTATGTTTGGTTTCCTTTCATGTCGCACTAAACCACGGACAGCCTATTACGTGACATTACATCAAAACCTGACCCGAAATTGGAATAAACCTAACCTTTTGTGATAGTAAAACACAGGGAAACGACGACAGAGCGCTAGCTCGTCATATCGTCTTGGGCGAGAAATTTTAAGTAAACAGCTGACCACGTGCAAATGAACAGTTTCAACCGAGCGGCCTCTGACATGAACTGCCCATCATAAAAATCTCCGAGGCTGGTGATAGTTGAATGGCCAGTCAGAAAACGTGTAAGAATGAGCATTAGTAAAAGCCAATGAGAATCTTGGTACTTCGTTGGGGGTCTAGAACAAGCTTTCTCTCACTGTTTCGCAGACGGACTTAACCGAGGTTCAGTTCGGATGCGACGCAGGCTACATAAATTATTGCTCTGATAAAATGCCTGACTTTCAACCTTAGTGGTTCCTCTCCTCTCAGGAAGAGAGAAAATGAAAATAGTGTAATCGTCCAAAGTCATAACCCACGGAGACCCTGGTGATGAAAATAACTTTAATAAGAAGTGGCAAAAACATATATTAGAATACACTCCATCTAGGAAACAAAAATATATATATATTTATATACATTATATACATAAACGTTATATAGCTGCTGAACAAAAGGTGGCAAGATGGCTGTCATGATGTCTGAAGGATATGCTTATTGAGTGACACTTTAGGAGAAATAAATATGTGACTTTGCTTTAAACTGTAAGCAACAATAGCAATATCAAAAGCGTAATAAAACAGACTTCATTGAAAAAAAAAATACTTCCACTGTTTTAAAGCAGTAGTTTTGCATTCGCTGGAGTTGTTGAAGCTTAAAGGGAGCAGCCTTCTTAGGCTCATATGGAACTCTCCCTCGTCTGATGTCTCTGGATGAAGGCCTTGCAGACCTTTTAATAAGCTGTTTTATGGTCTGTTTTACAACTGGAAAAAAATGAACAACTGCATATATCATATGGTGTTTCTCTGTTGTTTGGACTATTCCGAGTCTTTTGAGTGTCCACAGTACCTGGAATATCCTCTGGAATTTATGGTTCCATTGGTGCTGGCTCTTTCTTTTGGGTTTGGAACAAGGTGTCATATGTTCCTTCTGAGTAGGGATTGATCTGTCTTGACAACATATGATCTTGGTTCTGGGGTCTTTTTGACCACTGTCCCAGGTACTTTCATGTCTGTAATCCATACCTGATCTCCTGGCAGTTCTGTAGCTTTGTGGCTTCTATTGAAGTCCTGTGCCTGTTGTTGCTTGTATGATTGCTCTTTCCTTTGCAGGTTTTCGAAGTTAGGCCACTTTAGAATCAGCTTGTCAGGTGTGGATGGGAGTGTAGAGCGTAGTTTCCGTCCCATTGATAGTTCTGCAGGACTGAATCCATTGTGTAGTAGTGTATGAGCGATATGGCAATAAAGCAAGGTAGATGTCATCATACTTCTTCATTAATGCCTTGGCAGATTTTAGAGCTCTTTCGGCTTCCCCATTGCTTTGAGGGTATTTGGGGCTGCTAGTTAGCTGCTAGTCTTCTGCAAATTTTAAAAACGGGGCTGCTGTATACTGTGGACCATTATCTGATACGACTATCTCGGGAATGCCGTGTCGTGAGAAGAAGGTCCAATTTCGATGAACCTTGAGAAGTAGTCCACAAGAATCACAAAATCTTTTCCATTGTCTTGGAACAAATCTGTGGCCACTTTTTGCCATGGTCGTTCAGGGAATTGAGAAGTCATCATCGGCTCCGCATGGTTCTCCCTATGGTTCTCCCTATGGTTCTCCCTCGTCTTACAGCATGTTGGGCAAGTCGTGACCATGTCTTAGATTTGTCTACTAAGACCTGGCCACCACCCTGACTCACGCGCTCTTACACGACATTTCCTGATTCCTAGATGGCCAGTGTGTATCTTATCTAGGATCTCGAAGCGCATAGCTGAAAGTATGATGAGTCTAGTGTCTTTCATCTGTAAACCTCTTTGGAGTGTTATAGTAGCCCTTTCTACCCAGTATGGCTTAAGTGACGAATTCAGCTTGGCCCTATCTGGCCAGCCTTCTATACAGAATTCTTTCAGTTGTCTGCATATCTCATCTTCATCCTGCTGTAGGCGTATCTGTTCCAGTCTTCGCTCACTCGCTGGCATACTTTCGATAACCGTGAGCTGTTTGTCCTCCTTAGTAGGGGTTCTTCTCAGAGGTGATCTTGAGAGTGCATCAGCTGTCACGAGTTCTTTCCCCAGCACATGTATAATCGTAAAGAAATATCTCATTAACCGCATCCTAAATCTCTGTATCCTGGGTGGTAGTTCATCCAAGTTCTTTGAGCCAAACAGTGGTACTAATGGCGTATGATCCGTCTCAATCTCGATATCCTTTCCGACGATATAATCACTGAATTTCTCACATGCCCAGGCTGTAGCTAAGCCCTCTTTTTCAATCTGAGCATAGCGTTGTTCAGTGGTGGTGATAGATCTGGATGCATATGCGACTGCCTTTTTCTCTCCGTCTTCCTGTTCCTGAATCAGTACTGCACCGATCCCGTATGACGAGGCGTCTGCTGACACTGTCTTTCATGTTTGGGTCATAGTGGGCGAGTACTGATGTCGAGCTTAACTCTGTCTTCAGCATGTGAAATGCATTGTGTTGTAAGTGTCCCCAGTGAAATTCGTTTTTCTTACTTAGTGGTTTGGTATTGTTTGCTAGATGTGGAATGAATTGTCCTAGTTAGTTCAGCATGCCTAAGAATCTACGAACGTCTCCCATATTACTGGGTGTGTCCATCTCTCTGATAGACTCTGTTTTCTCAGGATGTATCCAGCAAATTTAATTTCCCGTTTAGAAAACTCGCACTTATTAGCATTGAGCGTGACGCCAGCTTAACCACTGTTGCGTGTAGTATTGCATCATGTTCCTCTTGGGTTTTACCGTGTACGAGGATGTCATCGACCAGTGGAATCGCACCATTTAATCCTTCTAGTTCCTGATTCATTATTTTTTCATAATGTTCAGGTGCTGATTTGATTCCAAACGGCATCCAGTTAAAACAAGATCTGCCAAATGGGGTTACAATGTTGTTAACAGAGGGGACTCTGGGGATAATTTCTCCTGCCAAAATCGTGAGTTTGCGTCAACCTTCGTTAAGAACGTGACTTGAGCTAGTAAGTTGTCGATCTTGGGAAGAGGGTGTGTCTCTTAAAACACCTATATATACGCATATTCTGATTTTCCCTTCTGCTTTAGGGACAACAACCATCCCGACACACCAGTCAGTCGGTTCGTCAACTTTAGATATTACTCCCAGTAGTTCCATTCTCTTGAGTTCCTCTTTCACTTTTTTCATCAGCGGTAAGGCTACTCGTCTAGGTGTGGTCAACGCAAACGGTTTGGCATCAGGTTTCAGTTTAATGTTGAACTCTCCCTTTAGTTCTCCGAGACCTGTGAATAAATTCGGATATTTATTCGTCACTTCAGCTTCAATTCGTTCGCTTTCAACCAACAACACGGCTCCGACTTTTTTGATGAGCTCGAGGGCTTCGATTGCTGGTCGTCCCAAAAGTGGTTCTTTGAGGTCTTGAACAATGTAGACTTCTTCTTCTATTTCTCTGTTTTGATCTAATTTCAACTTTGTTTTAAGCATTCCTATTACGCGAAGTTTCGACTGTCCCGGACCAAACAATTCCCTCTTTGCTTTTTGTGTGTTTGTCAGTCCAGATTGTAAATACAGAGATTCCGGAACGACTGTGACGACAGCTCCTGTATAAATCTTAAAGTTCGCTGTTGTGTGACCAAATGTCAAGTTGACAGTCCATTTCGCACGTGTATCGTCACTCTCTATTGAGCCAAGGAAATTATCTTCTGATTTTTCTTCTGAGTCTTCCTCATCCACTAAATTAATGTTTTTGCTTTTGCAAACTGCCTGAAAGTGACCCTTCTTTTGGCACTTACGACACTTGGCTGTGTTTGCGGGACATTCTTGGCGTTTATGTGGCGGCGATTCTCCACATCTGTAACATTTCTTTCGTCCCGATGTAGATTTCTCGCTCGATGTCGATTTCCGCTGTGAATGGCTTTTCGGTTTTGGAGTCTTCGCCGATGAAGGAATCTTTTTCTTGTCGAATACTGCTTCGATTTTCGCCTCCTGGCTTTCTCCTTTTAAGATCTCCTGGTGTTGTTTCACCAGTTCTGAAGCTTTGGCTTGTTTAATTGCTTTTTCGAAGGTTAGCGTTTCGTCTTGCATAAACTTCCTCGACAGATTAGTATTACGAATGCCAACAACGATCTTTGAGCCCTCCAAATTGGCAGGTTGTGGCCAACTTATTGATATCTTCTATAAAGTAGAATAAAATGGCCTGTTACGTTTCAAGTAATATCTTAGCATGCTAGATGATAAATAATTTTAGTCAGTTTACTAAAGCGCCTATAAACATACTACATAGGTCGTTTTTCCACTGCCTGAGGTCTTCGATAATATTGTAAATGGTAAACATTGACTCTTCCAGTTGGTCTGCTAGTTTGAGAAAGTCATTTCCGTTATACAATATTCATCTCAACTGGTTTTTTGGCTCAAATGGCAAAGGGCCATCAACATATTCTTGTTGCCCCCCTCCCTCTACATTTTTAATCCAATCTCGTTCCCAGAACTGTTTTGGTCTCAATGCCCCCACTAACCCCTCCCCCAATATAATTTTTATTACACGCTTTCCATGTCTTTGTTCTATTATATAAACACGCTGGATAGGTTGGGAGAACAAACGAGTGATTTTCAAGTTTTTCTGCGTTCTCCCAACATAATTCCCACGTGTTTATGTAAATCAACAAAGAAATAGAAAGCGTGTTATATTGCTTTTATAAAATAATGAACAGGAAAAACACGAGAAAAATATTGTGCACGCACGATCAGAAGATCAATTCTTCTAATAGTAAGTCATCAGAAATCGACCGACAGTGCGCAGTGCCCTTTGAGGCAGAACTGAGAGATAAGGCATGCTCTGTGTCAGTGTATGTGGCTCTATTTTGAAAATTCCCCGAAAAGAATAACCCGGAATTCAATAAATTTGTTGCCGGAAATTTAAGCCATATAAGGCATTCAAGGGTAAAGGACCTGAACTGGGTGTTTTTGTCGCTGAATGTACACGAGGAAACGTGATTCTTTGAAGCAGGTCATTTAGTTAAATGAACTTTTATTGTCGTCAAACTCAATGGAAAGATCTAGCTGTTTGGACCATACTTCCAATGAGATGAGGCTAAGAGTGCAAGGTGTTGTGCGTTATAATTGCGGGGAGGTACCAAGACTCTCTTCTCAGTGCAAGTCCTTTATTTCGTCTTCTACACAGTTCTTTTTCTACTTCTTTCTTCCTTCTTCTATTCTCTTTCTATTCTAATTTACAGGCTAAATCGTACTTGCATTTATAGTTAGGCAAGGCTACAATCTCGTGATAATATCATACTGGAATTTAGTATGATGTTAGTAGTTAGAGGGGTCACTTTGGGCTCTTTCCGGCCTCCTGATTGGCCGAGAAAGGGGGCGGAGCCAAAAATGACGTCACAGATTTCGTAGACGTCAAAAGGGGGTCGAGAACAAAGCCAGGCTCGGGATTGGCCGAAAAAGGGGGCGGGGCTACGACGTCACGAGGGGCTGCCGTCGAGACCAAAGTCAGGCTTCGGATTGGTCGGCCTTAACGGGCGTTCGAGGGAGGGGTCGGGAGTTTTTGTTACGGTCCCGAGCCAGGCTCGGGATTGGCCGGCGGGGTTGCCCAGGGAGAACAAACCCAGGGCTCGGATTGGGCGTCCGGAAAAGACCCGAGGCGTATAAGATAGTGAACCCTCCCTTGTAAATTTAGTGTGAACGATGCCCCCTACTTGGTTTTGTGGGTGTTACGCCAAAGCCGTCAAAGGATTAGCCGGGACGCCAGAGTGTGTGTACAAGTGTGGACAAACAGCGGATTACAAGGCGCAACCCCCGGTGTTGCCGTGCAGTTTTTATTTTACGGAGCAAGACCTTCCTTTGGTGAAAGCCGCTATCCCCTACGGAACGTTGTACAACACGTTTCCTAAGTGTAGCCACAATTTGTGGATGAAAGTGGGCGTCAGCCGAAACGAGAAAAATCCGAACCGCGTGTTCTTTACGTGCACGGCCCCGGCGCCCAACCCGAAGTGTGACTATCCGCTGGGATTTATGTGGGCCGGCCCGCCGGCACAACCTATTGTGGACGGTCCCTCACCCCCTAAGAAAGCCCAATACTACGACTCGCCATGGACGTCACAGACCCCCCAAGAAAACCCACCCGTCGCTTGGACCAATCCCAACGCCACTATGCCTCTTACGGGTCCCCCCGCGGAGACAACACAGGGCCCCCCGGCGGGGAATGTGTGGAAACCGGCAGAGACGCCCTCCGGACCCCCCACTGGTACAACGGCCGAGGGTCCCCCGCCCTCCCCACCCCCTATAGACCACTATGTAATAATGAGACAATAAAAGAGACTTGTGTTTGGTAATAACAACTTCGTTTCGTCAATCACTTAAAAATAAATACAGGGCGGTGGGCCATTTCAGCCACACCAATCAAACAATAACAGTAATACAGGTGAAATAAAAAAGAACAGAAAAACATTTTACATAGGTCATTCTAAACAAAACAAAAAATTAAAAAGAATTAATAAAAACTATATACATATTTACAGGCCCCCTGGGGCCCATCCGAACGAGAATGTATACTTTTCTTTTTCATCGAGGATAAACCATGTCGTAATGGCGGCTGTAAATCTCATTAATGGGTAATTTGACGAGCCCAAACGTGGTGCCATGTCTAAAAACGATAATTGTCCCCGCCCTGACATAAAATTGGTGTCGAATGCGTGACTCGCAATAGAAACATCGGGGTATGGTATCTTTCCTTAGTACTTTTTTCATCATCCCGACAAAGCAGGAGGCACACATTGTTTCCCAGCAACAAGGGAGAGGCGGTAGTTGGTGTTGCGGGAGAAGGCCACATTTTAAACACTAAAAAAGAAAAGAAGAAAAAAAAGAAAAAATGGTTTACATCTCGATATGAAAGTAAAGTTTACGCCACGGTACGCGGCCCCACCCCTCGTCCCACACCTCAGCAAAAACAGGATGGTGGGGACAACGTTTGTATATGATTCCCACGCTACAATGGCGCATACAAAGAGTCCTATTACAATGGCATATATTGCACCAGCTAAAGTAAAACTCCGTCAGCGGCTCGATAAACAGAACTGAATTAATGGATTGGATTCCCCAAAAGCGACGGTTGTGGGGAATTTCCTGGAAGGAGGCGTCCCAGCAATAAACCGATTGAAATTCCCAGCTATCGAGGCATGTGATCAGCAATAAGGTTGGGTAAAACATTAGTTTGTGCTTCTTCTCTCTCTTCTCCACCCGTTGCTGCCAGCAAACGTAGCGGCCTATCTTGGCCAAGATCTCTGTGGGAAGGCCTAAATGCCTTAAGTAGATTGCGTGGCAGAGGAAGTGCTTGTCCTTTAAATTCTGCGGGGTATGAGTGAAAGACTGTTTGGAAAAACAAACCAAAAAATATTAAAAAAATAAAAAATAAAAAACGAATAATGTTTTAGAGAAATTGCTTTCCTAGAGGCGCTCTTACCAGAGCGGAGATCCCTCAGAACCTCGAGAAAATCCTATAAAAATTAACCAAATTAAAACTTTGTCCAACGCGGGAAAATTTTGCCAATAAAAATGAACGGCTCTGTGAAGCAGAAGCCGAACGCTACACTGTCCTTTAGGGGGAAGGAAAATCAACTTACTTGAGCCAGGTTCATCTCGTGAACGCCTCTTGTATTCTAGAAAAAAAACAAAAGAAAAATTAGTGGGGCTATTGCAAGACAAAAAGAAACTCCGCAGAGACAGTACCTCTCTCGGTCGGATGGGCCCTCGGTAAGCCATAGCGTCGTTGTCTGTTGTTGTTGTTTGGCTGTAAAAATAAAAAGGAAAAACCAAAGAAGAAAAGATTACTAAAGCTCCAGGTTGAATTTCAAGAGCGAATTTTGTGTAAACGTACCTGTTCTTGTCGCTGTTGTTGTTTGGCTGGTGAAATATAAAAGAAAAACCAAAAAAAGAAAGGATTAGGAAGGCCCCAGGTTGAATTTCAAGAGAAAATTTTGTGTAAACTTACCGGTTGAGCGGCTGGTTCAACTGCACCGATGTTCATTCAGACCCCAGCATTTATGAAAAAATGCTGGGCTCTGATTGGTGCATTAAGCTCGGCCGGGGATTGGTTCGCTAAGCGAAGCGTGCGCTATGAGTGGTGGATTTTTCAATCCGGCTTTGGTTCGAATTCAGTTCCAGTGGATTTTTGAATTTTTGAATCAAGAAATCACCCTCAAAACAGCCATGAAATGTTCTAAAAATTTTCTGTGGCCTTGGCCCTCAAGGGCTTCTACATTTCCCCCCGTTTTTTTCGTTTTCGGCGACCCGGGAAAGGGTTCCTTTTGCTACCGAAACCTTACTTCGTACGTTAACCAGCCAATCAGGAGCCGCGCGCCTTTGCTTCATTCACGGTCTTACAGGACGCCGTAATAGTCCACCAATCACGAGCCGCGAGCCTTTGCCTCATGCCATCTCATTTACGAGGTGACCTAAACTGGGATAAACCGGTTGGACTATTTTTTTTTTCCTAGCCGGGCGCGTTTGTCGAGGGGATTTAGGTTTTAGGAGGGCAAAGTTGCGTTCTTGGACCACGCCGTCGTCGCCCCCTGAAAAAAGGACTCTCAACAAGGGGGCTTTCGTATCCCCCACAATACTGGGTTCCACCAAATCACAGTACATGTAAAGTGTCTCCTTCTTCTGGGGCCTGGGGAAGACCAGAGTCGTGCCCGCCATTTCCCAGTCCGGAGACAACTCGTGCATTTGCGGGAGATGGATACGGAACCGGGACGGGGCATTGGTGTAGATGTAGGTACTCGTCCCGTTGGTGACGGTAATGTAAAATTCCTCTATCTCCTGCATCCTCTCTCTTACTCTCCACTCAAACATGTCTCACAAATGAATCCGCCCCTCAGGACAACAAACTCTTTGATTTCTTTTTTCTACCGTACGTTTGGGTCTGGAGCTGAGTGACCGGGACCCAGCTGTTAAATTTGGTGGGTTACCCTTCCCATTTCACCAAGACTTCTTCCTGGTTCTTCTTGCCGCGGCGGCGTTGCAACACCTTTTCGATGATAAAGAGACTTTCTTTTTCCACGGCCACCGGCGTCATCTCGCTTTCATAGAACGTCCCCTGCAACCCTTCCCCGCTCAGGTCCTCCAGCCGGTAGACGGGAGGGGTGCGGCAGTCCAGCCGTTGCCGCACCGTGAACACTTCCTCCGACCAGTTGGCCAGATAGCATTTTTCAATATGACCTTTGGTTTTGCTAATCCGTACCGTGTCGCCTGCACGGTACAACGGTTTCTTCGGCTTCCCCTTCATCGGCGGCTGCTTTTCCCGGTACAACACGGCCCTCACCTCGTGGTCGTTGAAGGGCGTGACGGTGATGGGGGCGCGTCGAATACTGCTGTGGACGGCTCTGTTGTACCCGAGCACCAATTGGGGGAGGACTTTCAAATACTCTTTCTTCCCGGTGGCCGTGAAATATTTGTACATGCGTCCCTTGAGCGTCCGGTTGAACCGCTCGGCAATCTGGGCTTTGGTCTCGTTGTACGTGACGAAAAAGGCCACGACATTATTTTTTAAAAAGGCCTGGAACTTGCGGTTGGTAAATTCTGTCCCGGCATCGGTCTGCAACCGCAACGGTTTCCGTTCGCGAAACACTTGGGTAAAGGTGCGCACCAATTCCTCTCCCGTCTTGTTCTTCTGGGGGACCGCCCAGGCGTACTTGGACAATACATCGATGATGGTCAAAATGTGTTTGTAACCCTTGTTGAAGGAACTCGTGGCTTCCATATCCACCAGGTCCGCCTGCCATTGCTCGTCGAGGCCCAGCACGCGCACGCGCCCTCGCAGAATGTTTTTTCGAAAAGGGCGGTGCAACGTAAAGGTCAATTGTTTTTTCAGCCATGCTAAAGTGGTGGTGCGGGTCACCCCCACTTCGCTAGCCGCTTTTACTAGACGGGCAGCACCCCCAAAGGCAGCAGGGCTGCTGGGGTCGTAATACAACGCCTCGAGCAGCGCGGAAGGATTCTTTTTCTTCTACTTCTTTTTCCCCATAATCCTCAAAATGAGATCCCTGAATAATCACTTTTCCTCCGCAACACGCCAAGAGACAACGGACACGTTTCAAAATGCCGTGGCACTTGAGGGACCGACTTCCTCCTCCGCCGCAGGGCATTCTGTACTCTCCCCGAGTCTAGCGCGCGGAAACTCCCTTATACTTTTTTCCCCTAGAAAAGGAGACGACAGACACCGTCCTTTTCCCTTGACATTTTTATTTATTTATTTTTTAAAGGAAAAAAAATAGAAGCCGAAGCTAAGAGGCCACACGGGGACGTCGTCTTCGATGGCGTCTTGAGCCGTGGCGTGCTTGCTCTCGAACGAGACCGTCATACCGCTGTCTTCATACAGTTTGTAGGTGTAGGTCGGGGGGTTGGTGAAAACGACAGCCGCTTGCTGTAGTCGGGGAGCTAGGATCGGAAAAAAATGGTTTCGTTCAACCCACTCCACAGTAAAGGTTTGACAACGGATTCTGGTAGAGTGAACACTCCTGATTAACGCTTGGTACGGTGTAGTCTCGGATTGTGGTATCAGTTCCGAATTACAGCGATGTTTTGGTCGGCTACCGGAAGTGCAGCATGAAAACGAGGCTAAGATAAAATAATTGAAATATGCGTTGTATTTTTAAATAAATCGTGCAGAAATGTAATAAAAATATAAAAAGACGTTGCCCTCTGTCGCCTAGACTGTTAGTGGTAGTAGTAATATGTCACGTGACCCACCAAGCTTACTTCCGGAAAATGTACTTCCGGTTTTATTAATACATGTACTATTGTACCCTTGTCCCCTCAGACGCGTGGAAAAAGGGCACGAAAGGTTTCGTTTTAAGGTCCCGTCCACATGCATACGTTTTTTAACCTATATATTTTATTGTTTAGGTAATGACTTGCACACCTTTTGTTCTCCTATAGAGCCGAAAAAAACGCCGAAAATGTATACATTTGGAAGGTTTCTTAGGACGCATCCACGCTTTTTTCTATTGTGTAAATAAGTTAATTCTCGTGAGGACGCCTATAACAATAGAAAAACGAAAAAACGTATGTACCATGAACATGGGCTAATAACTAAACCTGCAACAACAAAAAATCACTTTATTACCTAGCTACGGTGTAAGCTGCGATTGTCTTTCCTACTCATCGCAGTATGAAACATCCGAAGCATCTGAATCATAACAAAACACCCTGTTCGGATGATGGCATCTTTCAGCATCACCCATGTAGTTGCAAGCCTCAGTGCAAGTCCGTTATTGCTACAAGAGCAGTTCTGTGTGCATGCGCTTCTCTTACACAGGCAGTTTGTCAGTTCCAGGATGCTTGCTGGCATGGTTGTTTTGTCATCAGGAGAGGATACGGCGTGTTGTCCTCGATGATCCAGCCGTGACTGTTGTCAGGTGAGGGTAAGTCTTGTCTCGCTACGAGTACTTTTCTCCACACATATGTCTGATAATCTGCCCTTTTGATGTGTTGCCGTAAGCTGTAAGATGTAGGAAGAAGTACGGTGTTGCTCTGCGTTTTCTGACAAAACATTAGATATCGAGCTTCATCGACTGTGGCTGAAACCCTGTTTGACACTACATACAAACTGCAAATAAACGCTTCGACATTTTCTGCTGCTTGTTCATTGACCTCAAGCGTCCGTCCCACATTTGCAAGACTCTGTTGGTGTGGCTCATTTTTAAGGATGACCTTCCATGCTTTCTTCTTGCCAATGCCAGACAGTGCACTGGTCGAGTCGCATCCTGTCACAGCATGGAATGCTGGAAGGGCTTTGCACAGCTGTTGTCCAAGACCAAGGGACACCTTGTGGGCTGCTAAATACCTTAGGTGATCCTTGACTCCGGTACGGAACCACAACTCCTGACACCCAATGTCGTCATAATGAGATATACAGAGAAGTAGAACATCTGTGTCTGATGACTGAATTACAATTCTCTGCGCATCGGCTTGGACAGCGTGTCTGGCATGTAATATCAGCCTGGTATCTGCCTCCTCGTGATCTGCTTTCAATGTCGGGACGAATTCACACTGGTCTTTCTTGATGGACAAAGCAAGTTCTCCATTCTTCAATCCTCCACCAATAACAAACGGAAAAATGGAAAACGATATTTCAATTATTTAAAAATGTGTATAAACGAGCGGTCACTCAACTAGTCACAGTCTGATTTGTCTCTGCTTAGCTTTCGTAGTGAATAAAAAAAATTGAGGTCAACCTATAGGCTTAAACTTCTTTAACAATGTCTTTTCTGTACTTCTGTTGCGTTTTTAGTGTTTTCGCAGCTTTTCGTCACGATCAAGTAGGAAAATTTCGAGTTTCTGTTCAGCCTCGTTTTCATGCAGCACTTCCGGTAGTCAACAAAAACATCGCCTTAAACTCGGAACTGATACCACAATCCGAGACTACAACGTACCTAACGTTAATCAGGAGTGTTCACTCTACCAGAATCCGTTGTCAAACCTTTACTGTGGAGTGGGTTGAACGAACTCGTTAAATAAAGGCTTTTTCGAGGGTTGGCTCCCCGACTACTGGATCACGCAGATCCCTTGCTGGATCACGCAGATCCCTTGCTCGAGATCCAAGTGGACCTTCTTCAAGGCCTTCGTCAATAGCCCTGGCGCAAAGTTAGGGGACAACATCTTGTCTTCTCCATTCACCTCGATGAGGCCCCACTCAAAACTGTGGGCCACCGTGTTGAGGTAAGGGAAGAGCCCGTCCGTCATTGGGGTCGTCGTCTCGCGCACCAGGGCTTCCATGGTTGCCGCGGGGTACGTGTCGTGAATGCCGGTGACGTAATGCATCCCAAAACGCCTCACTTTGTCGTAGAGGGGATTGTCCACAGTCGAGGTCCTCCGTTTCCGGAACAGGTGGGTGATCAGGGTCGCCACCAACTCCTCCTGCACAGCGTAGTAGGTTCCTTGAATATGCGCCTTGTAGTTCGTTTCCAGGATCTCTAGCCAAACGAGCCTCCCTGGTTCTGTGGCCATGATCAAGTCGTCCAGGCCAACCTTGCTGCCTTTGGTCATCGCGAAATGAGGGTCAAAATGATTGACCCCGCGCCTCTGCAGCATATGGAAGGTCAACCGGTCCACAAAGTACCGCACGGCCGTCACGAACCACGACAGAGCTTCTTTGGGCCTCTTCAACTTTCTCTTCTCGGTCATCCTCTCGTCGTACTCCTCCTCTTCTTCCAACCTCTTCTCCCAACCTCTTCTCTCTACCTCTTCTCTCTACCTCTTCTCTCTCTTTAGGCCGTCATCGTCCTCTTCTTCCATGTCTTCGTCGTTAAGCATCCTAATCCTACGGGCCACCCTCTTGTCGGTCTCTTCTTCTACTTCTTCTTTTATAGCGTCGTCCTCTTCCTCCACTTTATACTTCCCTAGGGCTGTGATCAAGTGATCCCTCAAGACAAGGCATGATCTCCTCGCGGGGGTCAGCCGGGCCACTCCCTGCGTCACAGGAAGGACACAGGCACGCACTTTACGACGGTTCAGGCTCATGGTGACCATACTGTGGCTGAGGTGGTAGGCAAGGCGGTACAACCGCTCGCTTTGCCAGGAGAGGGTTCGCCTTCCCTGGACGTAGGCGTACAACTCAAACTCCGAATAGTCATAGAGCTGGTACATCAGCATGGTAGTGCAGTGGTCCCAGATAGGCAACAGAAGATCGTACTCTTCTTTCAGGATTTGGTTCGTGACATGGAGGCGTAACTCCTGGATATCTTTCTCGTGATGCTTCCTTGTCTGGGTTGGAATCCTTCGCCTTGTCTGAGTTGGAACCCGTACGAGTAGCAGTATGAGTATCAATTAAATCGTATTCATAGTAAATTATCTATGGCGGGAGATTCTGGACAAAAATGCAATTTGATCGTTCACGACACATACTTCTCAGTGCCGTTAGATCGTACTACAATCTACGATCTGTAGTACGATCTAACGGCGCTGAGAATTATGTGTCGTGAACGATCAAATTGCATTTTTGTCCAGAATCCCCCTCCATAATTATCGAGCTTTTAGCATTAATTCGGAATGTTAAAAACGCCAATTTAAGCTTGTATACCGTGTTAACATTTGTGTACTTTACCTTTTCCTTGGGCTTCAGGGCCATGTTGCCAGTATGGCCGAGGTACAAGGTTCCAACCGATACGCCTATACCCTACATATTCAACGGAAGTAGCAAATCTTGTTGACGTACAACATGCATTGCACTGTTTTGTCCTCCCTCCCCTTCCATATATGTTTTTCTACAAACTTTATCAGATTGATCTCGAAGAAGGTGCAAACAGCTCATTAGATAATCTTGCTCTAAGGTGCAAATATGGAATGAAAATGAGGAATTGGCCACTTTGGAAAAGAGTTGGGGATTGGGGCGAGCGTGGTCTCGCAAAGGCGCTTGGGATCGTTACAGGGGACACGCATCGTACAGAATACAAACAAACATGGCGAATATCGCAATTAACTCATCGAATACAAGCAGAGAAAGTGAAATTAGCTTGAAAGAAGACACTGTACCAGAAGTAAAGCTCTACAGAAGTGTCCAGGAAAGGGTTCATAAAAGCCAACTTATTAAAACAGAGCAAAGAAGTGAAAACTACCGTGGACGGAGTTAGCAGAAGTAAAGCGAAGTTGTGTGGCCGATTGCTACGATGAATCCGCAACGATCCGAATACGTTATGCTTTAGCCGATTCCTACATTTCCCACCATCATGGATTTGTCACTTTAAAGTATTAAATACTTTGTAACTTTAGTTATACAGGTCTTGTTCTGTTCATGGGATTGTAGGCCGTGAATAACTACTGACAAGAGAAACATTGAACCACTTGAAGTCCGCTAGGATGACATGTATTTGTAGCGATTGACTACATACCAACTCCTTCCTGCTCTTCACCCTACAATTCCAAGAACAGAACAGGGCCTGTTTAAAGTTGCAAAGTACAACTTTAAAATCATAAATCCATGATGGGAAACGTAGGAAGCGGCTATTAAAAGCATAACGTGTTCGGATCGTAGTAATCGACCACACAGCTTCGCTTTACTTCTGCTCACTCCGTTCCGCGGTAGTTTTCACTTCTTTGCTCTGCTTTAAGTAAGTTGGCTTTTATGAACCCACATTTCTGGACATTTCTGTTGAGCTTTACTTCTGGTACAGTGCCTTCTTTCAAGTTTATTTCACTTTCTTTCACTTTCTGTGCTTGTATTCGATGAGTAAATTGCGATATTCGCCGTGTTTGTTTGTATTCTGTACGATGTGTGTCCCCTGTAACGATCCCAAGCGCCTTTGCGAGACCACCCTCGCCCCAATCCCCTACTCTTTTCCAAAGTGGCGAATAGAGAATGGAATGTGAATATCTAATTTATTACCGCTAAATGTTGGGTATACTTTACTTACGTCATATCGATTTTCTGCTAGAAACCCAAATATTAGGTCTTTAACAGTGTTCCACTGTAGTCTCAGCTGAAAAGCAGCCGCTCGGTAAAAAAACAATTGCCATCATCATTTGGGTTGAAGGCGATTTCATACCCGGCCTCTACGACTCGATGTAACAAACTGTTATTCGTTCCACCAAAAGAAAAATATAATTAGTATGATCATTCGAAGTTTTACTAGGTACTCTGGAAATACTATTGTAGATGTAAGGCCGTAAGGCATGAAAAAAAATGCTCGTGCTCGCAATAAACACGAGATACTCGCACGTTTGCCAATAGACCAGTTCGCGGTACATTCCGACATTTTGAAAAGTGTGCAAACATGGCGCGAAATACAGTGTTTGTATGGGAATTGATGCGAATCCGATGCCAAATAAAATGGGTAAAATCGAATTTCTTCAGATACAAACTTAAGATACCATGTCAAAATTTTCACGCGGAATTCGACTCGTTTTTATAATACAGACAATGTATGGAAAACTGACAAAAAAAAGAAGTCAATCGTAATCGTTGCTGTTACGACACTCTGAACCAGAATCCACTAGTTAGTTCGTTGACATTGTTTCCATTTCCTGTACGTCGACATCTTATGTCGGATGTCCTAAGTTTAGAAGAGTTTTTTATCACTTTGAAGTAAGATACCGCTGCAGAAAAAAGTCGCAATAAGACTTCTACTGCACCTCAAAAGCTCATTCGAAGATGGAAGCAGATGAGCAATGTATAAGCAAAGCGAACTTTAGAGTTTCTGCGTCGAGTCAAATTCACATCTAAGAAAATAGAAATAAATGACCCGGTTAGGGCTAATGACATGCCAGAAATGTCAACAATTTAACAACGTGTTATTGCGATAGGGCGCAATAATTATACTTGATGCATACACTACATCAGTGATATCCTAATAGAAACAAATGTATTTCTCAACTAACAATTTATTAGCAAATGATTTTGCCGGGAAAAATACACTTTTGTACCTTTAACTATAATGTTCTTGGTATTGTGCCAGTGCAGTCGTCTTTTTAACATTATAACGAGAAAAACGATACTAAACTTCCCATTCAGTACACTCCTAGGAGGCTACTATTATGACATTCATCTTATTGCTAGACACTGCCTCCGAAATAATTATTATAACGAATAATTGAAAACAATTAGGTATATAAACCCACTAACAACGATCATCTTAGAATTGAGAAAAAGAACCAACATATTTTAATCAAGAATGAGCTTAAAATTATAATCAAGTAACTAAGAAAGTGGAAAGTGGAGCATTACTTGGGTGTAACTAAAAATGATTGGTCTTGCATATACAAAGGGAAAAGGTTCTGCTCGCAGGGTAAACGTTGACTCCATAGTGATTGACAATAATAAGTTAGGATATAATATTGCATGACCATGCCGATAGTATAAAACGTCAATAAAGCCTACTGCTTACCTTCGATTACTGCACTTGGGGAGCGATGATGTTCGAGTTTCCCGTTGACCAAGATACACATTATTCTAGCCCTAAAGGGCGCTATGTGAGATTGAATGTTACAGAAATCAATCAGTTTTTACGGCAATTCGTTCGAAATGCATGATCTTCGCTTATCTTCAATATCATTGTACATAAATTACTTACCGAGAATATCTTTAGCCGCTATCCTGTGCGCAGTTTTTCGGCAGTACACAAATATATTCCGTCTGTTGTTCACTAACTGCTCCTATTCAACTGGTAATGACGATCGAGAGTGAAGTGTAATCTGAGTGACAGTATTATATCTACGATACGATAAGACGCTGATCGGTTTTTAAAATGACAACAGGTCAAAAGACAACATAATAACAATAAACTTATATTTTTAATATGTTACAAGGGCATTATGAGGTAATAAGCCCGTCCCTATTGGCCTAGCACTCGTAGCCTAGCCGCATGGCATCCGGCTCTCGGCTCGGTCACTCTAAACGCAGGAGAACTGGGCACGGGGAATTCAATAGTTTCTATTCGCACAGGAAGCCCAAAGTAAGATATGCCTGTGAAGACGGCTAGACTAGCAACTTGCCAGTACTGCCAGTATACATAACTGCCAGTATACGTAATACCGACTTCAAAATTCAGCAGACAGCCAGAAATCAAACATTCAAATTATTGGCCAGCCAGAGTCACTCTGTGTATACAAAATCTCAGCAAGTAACGTGTTTAGAAAAAATCCCAGCCAGGGCTCCTCTCTCAAACTGAAATTCCCAGCCAGCTCAAGTTTAGTCTGAGGAGCGGATATTTTGTGGAGCAGCTCCGTGCATTTATAGCCCTTGCATCCAGTGTATACAGCTCAAAACTGTTGGACTGATTTACTACCAAAAACGAAAATCAAGTAAGATGGAAATTTTAAAAAGAAATGTACATACATACATACGTACAGCACAATAATTACCATAGTCATTTAGTAATTAAGGCTTAGGGAGTGGTAATCATTTATGAAGGGTTTGGAGCTTGATGGCTGGTTTGATGTCTTCGTACTAAACTACTAAACAATGGGTACAGGTATATTGCTAGTCATGAAGTTGCGAGTTGCTAGTTGCTAGTTGCGAGGTTTCTTTGTAGTCGTATAAAGTACTTACTTGGGCTGCCTGTGTTCAATTTATGTTTGATTTATAAAGGCTAGCGTTTGATTATTGCGACCAGGGAGCGAGCACCAGCGAGCGGAAAGAAAGAAAATATTGCCCGCTGTCCGCGTGTTAACCCCACTCCCCTCATTGCGGGCTCGTAAACGTGCCATATTTGGAATGCTGGAATGCGTTTCGAAAATCGAATCAGCCTGCTTGGAAACGCAACAATTACGCATCAAGAATTCTTAGAAATCCGAGGTATTAAAGCGATCTTCCTTCTTTTCAGTGTGATGTTGAGCAAAATGCATCAAGTTTGGATTGTTTGGCCAGATCAGCCGCAGCTTTACTGAGTATTTTTCAAGTGGCTCACTTGCTTCTTGGTCTAAATGTTAACTGATTACATTTAATGATATAATGATCTGGTTGAAATACTGAAGCGTCCGCTTAATACAGGTTTTTTAAACAAAATCTTACAAAGTGAATGCCTTTCGTTGTCCACATCCGCTTAATTATATAATACGGGTGTCGGCTGAATACAACTAGGTACCCTTTACACTTGATAACACTTATATAACTGTAGGTCTAACATTTTTACTTGATAACTAGAACTTGCGATACCTATACACTCAACTTTAAATGTTCATCGTTTGTTTGTTTGTTTACGAAAAAAGGACTAAATTACCTGATGGTCAGTAAACTAAAATAATGATCAGAGATTTATCCAGGAATTTAAAATGGGAGGGGTCCAACCTAGGGGGGGGGGGGGGTTCGTGTTTCAACTCTAGGGGTGTCCTAAGTATAATTTCGCATTTCAATGGCATTTAAAATATATATATTCTCAGGGAGGGAAGTCTGGACCCCTCCCATGGATGCGCCCTTGAACAACTAAATGAACAGATCAAGATATAAAACTAATTGAAGCTTGTTCTGTTCACATAGTAAGTGATAAACAAGTGATACGTCTACCATAGTGGTAGCCGTAAAATATGGATGCCTCTTTGTCACACAGGTCGTTTTTGCGTGGTAGTAATGAGGCTTTTCTTTCATCGCAGTATATTCAAAAGGCTGAAATGGATTTCCTGTGGGGTATTTGTATCTCTCCATATGCTTGAGTATTAAATCTTCGGGGAAGTTCTTGGAAATTTCCTCATCACATCCTGCACATTTTCGAATATTGCCATGGCGGAATTCCAACACAAAAGGGTTATAATTGTGGAACGGTTGTATAATGTGTCGGGGAAGACTGAAATAAACCTGCATCTGCAGCTGCTGTTGCCGTGGCTGATATAGGTAAGGCGTTGGCTGCACTTGTTGTTGTTGCTGCTGTATTTGTTGTTGAGACTGTTTATTCAGTTGGTGTTCTTGACGTTGAAGCAATTGAGGTGGCTGTGCCTGATATAAGTTATGTGTTGGCTGTAGTTGATGTTGCAATTGTGCTGGCTGTGCTTTTGGTTGATGTTGTTGCAATTGTGGTGGCATTGCCTGTAGCCAATGCTGTCGACGTTGCGACGACTGTACCTGTACCTGTACCTGTGGTTCTTGATCTCCAAGCATTGACTGATTGTCGTGGTAACGGATATCAGTTGGTTGCTGTTGATTATGCTGTACATTATCATCACATGAAAAACGAACAGTTGAAGGTATTTGAGAGCACACCTGTGACTTTAGTTTCCGAAATTCGGAATCAGTAAATGCAACTTGAAATAACAGGTTGCTCTCGTTATTTACACCGAACAGATTGATCAAAGTCCATATTATGTGCTTACAAATTTGTCCTTCGTTTGACACAAAGTATAAGCATTCACAGGACGGGGTGGAGTTTATCCTGCATTTGTATGTGTTCCAAACACTTTTTTGACCCCCTCCACGTACAATCGTAGTTTCGCTTTTTAACGTGACTTCAAAGCAATTGTTGTTGGCATCATACTCAATGTTTTGTGCCTTGATTCTCTTACTTTGCTTTATTGCCTTCTCGAGCGACTTAGCAAACTTTTTACTTGGTGTTTTTCTTGTTCTGGCTGTTCGCTTTTTGTTCCTTGTTTGAACATTTTCTTCAGAACAAGATGAATCAGATTCTGTATCGTATACACTAACATGTTTCTTTTTTGGTCTGCCTTTCTTTTGTGAAATTGTCTTTGGAGGCTCAAAACTGCAAGTCGGATCAATTGTGCAGTCTTTGTAAGCCTTTTCGACCGCATCTGTACCCACGCAGTGGAGGTCAAGTCAAGTTCTTCCGCCATACGTACTGCTTCTCTTTTTTGTTTAGCTGCTTCTCGGGAAGCTCTGGAAGCAGCTGAAGGGCCGGAGGCTCCAGTCTTCCCTCCATTTTGGTATTGTTCCCATTGTTTTTCAACGAGGATGCAATCAGCTGTATCCTCATAAGCTGCTTGCAAAAGTGTTATCTGGCAGCTACCTCGATGGGTGTAACTAGCATTGACTGCTTCTGAAAGATTGGCTTGGGGGGAAGACAAGTCGCATTTGAATGCTTTTGCCCAGTGTGTTCTTCTGACATCCCACCACCGAAGCCAATTCATTAGCTGTTTCTTGCCTTCGTTTTGACTATCAATGTAATTCTCCAATACATTTAAAGTTTCAAAATAAGCAGAGGGCGTGGCTGAATCCATAAGCTGTTTAGCAATTTTTTTGTAACGGCGCTTCATATTATCCCCAAAAACATGTGTTGTGTGTATGTTCACACTCTGCATATTGTGAAACTCACAACTAACACTGTTCTCGACAATGTCGTCAGGAAAATGTTTCTTAATTGAGTTCCAGATCCCTCCTGCTTCGTCAGTCATGATACCATAAGGATTAAATGATGCCTCTGGATTACCGCTTACTTCCTTTATGACATTGTCCAGTTCTTGCCAAAAAATGGTTACATATTCCTCTGCCTCACCTTCCGTTTCCATTATGGCTAACTTAACCATTTTTCTGAGAGTCGGGTGGTAAACACTGGCGGTAAGTGTTGTAAACCCTGGACATCTGTTAACTTTTCCATCAAAATGACAATACTCTTTTGAAAGTATGGTATTGCCTTTCCTATCCATGGAAATACATAAGCGTGCTTTGAATGCACTTGTTTTGAAAACAAATGAAGGTTTTCCGTTTAGACGACGGTCATTTATTCTGTGAACAAGGAATTTGTCTCGTTGATCGGTCTTTGCGTTCAATATTTTCAACGCTTCAAAAGAATGTCCATGCGGATTTCCCTCTCGCACTGCCTTCTTTTTAAGATTACGCGTATGCTGTTCGTCAAGAAGACTTTGAGATATATTGTCTATTTCCTGCCAAGTTTTATCTTCACTGATTGCCTCGACCACACAGTTGACAGACATTTGAGCTGGTTTCATCTTCGGATTTCTTTTGAAAATCGCTTCAATTTTTTTGTCCACATCTTTGTTTCGTCTAGATGTTGGGATACACGACTGAACACCATAATGAAAAACCGTTACTTGTTTATATCTGTCATGGAATTCCCATATTTTTCTAGCGGTACATTGAACAAATACTCCAGCCATACCACAATGGTTACATTTCATTTCTCCTTTCTGTTTAAAATGGTGTCGATTTGGCTTGCCGTACTCTCTAATGAAATCACAGTGTGCATTATCACAGCGGTAAGACCCCTTACACTTTGCCAGCCGACGAATCCCATCAAATCCACTTCTTTTTGATGGCACATACCTTTGCCAATTGCGACCATCCTGAGACGACGCCATACGCTTGTTGGGATGAAATGGCAACTCATATTTCTTTAAACCATCGATGTCATAAGGTAGACAGTCATGATTCTTGATTGTTGGAACATCTTTCCACAGCTTCTGGTTCAAGTAGACTTTACCGGAAGAAATACGTACATTTGCCTCGCTACTGTTTGTAGAGTTTTCTGACATACTGCTTTCATTTTGATCGCTACTGTCGTTGGTTTCCAGTGTTGGATACTGCGGCAATACCCGTTTGATTTGAGATTTGCGGTCGTCTTCGTCGTCTTCGTCGTATTCCTCATCTTCAGCTGAATTGTTGGCATCACCATCTTCATCCATTGCATTTGTCAAAGAACTGTATCGGTTGTATGTTGCTAAAGCAGGCAATTTACTTGGATTACCTACTCTTATGTCCTCGGGTTGGACAGGTACATATTTACCTACCACGTCAAAGCAAAATGTAGTTATTAATATACATATATTAATAATGACACTTGAGATATTTATTTCTGCAAAATAAAGTTCAGGAAATTTTGAAACAATGTGTTGGTTGGGCACATTGGCCGAGTTTGGTAAGCCAACTATTTCAGTATATTTGGTTGTATTGCCCCAAATAATTATGAAATCATTGAGGATCGCCGGATTCCATCCCCTTCGCACCCCCTTCGTAGAGAAAGGAAGCAACGAAGAAAGTCAGAAACAATTAACTCAAAAAGAACTAAAACTAAAACACTTTCGTTTAAATTCTTGATTGTGTCAACGTCTAACACAGCATCGTAATGCTGTCCAACCTTTGAAAGGTAGATAGTGCGCTGAGGTGCTTCCTTAGCAGGACGAATAAGGAGGGTTCTAACATCATCGCCAATCATGTAGAAGACTAAGGCCGAAGTATTTGTCAGATTAGCCAAAACATGCAACATTAGATCAACCACACTAGAGTTGTAACGCCTCGACTCGAGGTAGTCATCTAGTTCTTCAACCAGATCTTGTTCCGCAACAAAAGGTGCATAGAAATCGAGATTTTCCAATATTTCAGCCTTTATCATAGGCAATAAGGACTGAACACTGCTGATTTTATCACAGTGTGACTCCTTCAGCCCTAGATAGAATGCATGTAGAATGCAATGTCCATCTGCGGGGACTTGCTTTTTTTTTTTTTTAGTTGTTGACGTAGCTGTTAATTTTCTTTTTGTGTTGTAGCTGAGTGGTCTGATCGTTAACAGACGTTTCTACTCCACAAGAGAAGCACTCGCTCTGAATGATGCGCAGCTTACCAAGGGAATGCCTGAAATATAATTAAACATCGAAATGTAATTCAAAATATGCTAAGCTTTAATCTGTGAACAAGAACAATATTTTGTACCTGAGGCAATACACTTTTGAATCAGTACAGTGTGTGTCCTCATCTTGTTCAGTCTCTTCTCCACTTGAGATAACAATCGTCTCATCATCAACACACTGAAACAATGGCTTTCTAATTTTTTCCGATTCTCCTTTTCTGAAAAAAACAAGTATTGAAAATAACACAATGGTGTGAAAAGGTGTTTTTCGAGGAGCCTTTTTCGATGCTATTATACTCGCAAACGAACACGATATCCTTTAAAAAGCAGGCGAGAGAGAGGCCTTGTGGACGGGCCTGGAAAATTTCCCGCAACACAAAACAACGACACTATGAATAAATCATTAAATTAGTTGGTAACTCATTGAATGAAATTATTTATTTACGACCCTTTATTTACTTATTTTACTTATTTTACCGTTTTATACTGTATATACCGATAATGTTATATATTACATCCAAAATTACGCTTACCGACTTTCTGCTACTTTTACGGACTTTGAATAAGGACTCTGTTCAAAATCACTACCAAAGCAAATAAATAACATAGTGTTAGCTCTGTTTTACAAAACCGTTTTAAACTGACTATAGTATGTAAAAATACCTTTTGTCTTCCTTCAAGCGCTCATCAGTCCTGATAACGAAGAAATAACATTTGTGGGACTGTTAATTTTTTTAGGACGAGGAGGGGAGGGGGGGGGGGGGGTAGGTTTGAGAACTTTGGCTTATAAAATTTGCATTCCCCCCCCCCCTTTGTTCACAACGTTTTCTCTTCAACCCCCCCCCCCCCCCCCCCCCCCCCTCCATATCCATATATTTTTGCATGAACCCCCATCTTCAGATAAATACAGTATAGAGCACAGAGCCTCGGAAACGCCATTTCCTGTGTTTCTCAGGGCAGATTTTCCATGCAAATTGTATGTCTATAGATAATGAATTCGAACCCGTATATAACGGCCCTGTCATTATTATTAAAGCGGCCACCCTCTATTAATTAAGCGGCCAGTTTTCATAGTCCCAACTTTATTTTCGCCCATACAAACTTTGTATTTGCTGCACGTGTTAAGCGGCCAACCTGTATTAAGCGGCCAATTTCCAAAGTCCCGAGGGTGACAGCTTAATACAGGTTTGACTATAATTGACAAATAACATTAATTGTTCTTCCAATATTCAAGTATATACAGAACGCCTTATTTTCACGTGATCCCCTCCATAACACGATTTTTTCCAATGACCCCCCTTAAACTCCGTTTTTATAGGCCTACGCCGAGAACTAAAAGACCCTAAAAGGGTTCCCACAATCAAAACATAACGTTTATCATACGTTCAAACTGCGATTGGCTCGCTAAACCACACGTTTGACAGTTCAATCACCCTAATTCGTGAACGTCATCAAATCGACAAAAACGGCGCGCGGTAATCTACAATGTATCAGAGGGTAAAAATGGGGTTGATTCAAATTAAAATGAGTTTTGAAATTAAACCCGAACTGCACTCGAAACCATACCATTACCTATACTAACAAATAAGTAAAAATCAATTCGCCATTTGCAAAACGAGCGAGAGATTGGTTCGAACAAAAGTTGATCCACAAATGATCTATGGATTAACGGCATTTGGCATGCATGCAATCTGTGATCGACACTTTATTGCTTTTATTTCTCAGGTACATATGTTGGTATAGCATGTTTTAGGGGTTTAATTTGTGTTTTCTTTTCTCATCCTTCCCTTATTCCTGTTTCTATTTAAACATGTCTTAGGCTTTCCCTAATTTCGAACGTGTAAACGGCAACACGTACGTACTCAAAGTTTTAGGGCACGGGTGCCCGAGTAGGTAGCCTCGCCATTCGAAGAATATAGGTAACAGCTAAATTGGGGTACTGGCCGACTGTAAATTGACCCTTTAAATGGGGGTTTAGTCTCGGGGTAGAAAATAGTTTGTAATCGCGGATCAAATGAGTGACTACAAGCAGTCTAACCAAAAACTCCACTCAATAGGGGTGCAAACATGGCGCGAAATACAGGTAAGATCAATGATGATAGTATGGTCATCAGGATCTGTATTTTTGCGCGTTGTAATTGTCAAATTTTGTTTTAAAATGTTTTTGCTCGCCTTCCACTTTGTAAAGATGAAAATAGCCAGTCATATGCAAATATACGGTCGTTTAACTTTTTGCAATGTTATTAGAGCAAAATTCTCAAGAGGATAAGGAATGCAACCTAAGCGCACCTATTCAATTAAAGTGTGTCTCTCTAAATGTCAGGGGTATAAATAAGGCAATCAAACGCAGAAAAATATTTAAATGGCTTCATCAACAAAACACACAAATTGCCTTTTTACAAGAAACATATAGTTCAATGGAAGTGGAATGTAATTGGCGATCGGAATGGGGTGGAAACGTGTTTTACAGTCACGGAACAAAACATAGCAGAGGCGTTATGGTCTTGTTTAACCCCAAGTTTGACATAACAATTGAGAAAACAATCCATGACAAAAAAGGAAGATACGTTATTGTTCAAGCAACAATCGACGAGGCAGTTTTCACGTTCTGCAATGTTTATTTACCGAATGAGCCAAAAAACCAGATCACATTTTTAGATGACTTGACAGAAATACTTAACCAGTTTCCCGAAGAAAACATGATTATAGCAGGCGATTTCAATTGTGTGCTTTCGACCATAGATAAAAAAGGCGGTGCGCCAATTGATGCAAAACACTTAGTTATCGAAAGGATCCGCAAACTAATGACGCACTTTCAGTTAATAGATATTTGGAGGGATAAACACCCAAATGATCAAATGTATACATGGAGGGACAAAAGTCTCAAAGTGCAATGTAGACTAGACTATGTCCTCTTGTCAGCGCATTTTCTCCCAATAACGGAAGACTGCTCTATCTTATTTAGCCCGTTTTCTGACCATTCTGCAGTTTCCATCGCAATTCAAAGCAAAGACTATAAGTCAAAGAGAGGTCCAGGTTTCTGGAAATTCAACTGTGAGCTTTTGAAAGATAAGCAATACAGTGAATCACTACGAAACAACTTCAGTGCATTCTTGGAAAAACACAACGAAACAACCGACAAAGGATTACTTTGGGACTTAGTGAAAATGGAAATCGCAAATTTTTCCATGTCTTATTCCAAACGAAAAGAAAAGCGTAAGAGAAGCGATGAAAAGAAATATTTCCAACAATTGACTGAGCTTCAGAAAAGTATTGAGAATACCGATTGCAAAGGCAAGCGCGCAGAGCTTCTGTTAAAAGCAGAACACCTAAAAAAGAAACTAGATAAACTTTTAGACGATAGAATAAAAGGTACTATACTTCGCAGTAAGGTTAGATGGTATGAAGGAGGAGAAAGAAACTCAAAATATTTCTACGGTCTTGAAAAAAGAAGCTATAACAGAAAACACATTACCAAGCTTAAGATAAACGAAAACATAATCAATGAGCCGTCGTTGATTTTGAAAGAGCAAAAATCCTTTTATGAGAAATTATATACCTCCCAAACCAATAACGAAAACCTAGAACAAGAAGCGTTTTTGAACAATGTGGAGTCAAATAATAAAATATCTGACGAACAAAAGAAATCCTGTGAGGGTTTGTTAACAATAGAAGAATGCCTATCTGCATTAAAAAAGTTCAAGAGCAACAAAACTCCAGGGTCGGACGGACTCCCTGCGGAATTTTACCTCTTTTTCTGGAATGACTTAAAACACCTTATAGTAGACAGTTTCAACAATGCTTTCAGTACAGGTAAATTATCTATTAGTCAAAGACGAGGCATCTGCCAAAGAAAAACAAACAGAAATGTTTTCTTGAAAACTGGCGACCCATCTCGCTATTGAACGTGGACTACAAAATAGCAACAAAGGTAATCGCTAACAGACTAGAAAAGGTACTGCCTAGTATAATCAATCCAAATCAAACTGGTTATGTCAAAGGCCGTTATATAGGGGAAAACATCCGTCTAATTTCCGACTTAATGGAACACACTTTAAATCACAATCTGTCCGGAATTGCATTGTTCCTTGACTTCAGGAAAGCTTTTGACACAATAGAGTGGACATACATTCAAAACGTTTTACAAAAATTTGATTTTGGTCCGGAGCTAATACATTGGGTTAAAACATTTTATACAGATATTTCAAGCTGTATAATAAATAATGGGTATGCTTCTGATTTCTTCAACCTGGAACGAGGCGTAAGACAAGGATGCCCCCTCTCAGGATTACTTTTTGTTCTAGGGATTGAAGTACTCGCACTTGCGATTAATAGTAACAAAAACATAAAAGGTATTGACGTATTTGGAGAAGAGATTAAACTAACACAATATGCCGATGATACCACCTGTTTTCTAAGGGACACAGAGTCAGTAGTACATCTTAGCGAGCTCTTAAACTCTTTCAGTCGTGTCTCCGGTTTAACCATAAACAATTCTAAGACGGAAGCAATGTGGTTAGGCAGTGCGCGAAGGTCGCGTGAAAAACCATTTGACTTTAACTGGCCACAAAAACCTATTCTGGCACTAGGGATATACTTTTCTTACGATACAGATGCAACGACCAAGCTCAATTTTCTTGATAAACTTGAACATCTTAAAAATTGTCTCATGGTATGGGAAAAAAGAAATCTCACGTTATATGGTCGTATAAACATAGTGAAAACTTTGGGATTATCGAAGCTAGTCTACAATGCATCTGTTTTGCCCATACCAGAAAAATATTCCAAGCAAGTGGATGAAATTACATACAAATTTATTTGGAAAAACAAACCCCCTAAAATAAAAAAGTCAACTTTAATTGGGCGTAAAGAAGATGGTGGCCTTTGTATGATTAATTTTGGTGATATTGAAAAAGCAATCAAAATCAGCTGGATAAAGAGGCTAGCAGACACACGTGTCGCAGCATGGAAAACAATCCCCTTGAGTCCCCTGGTAAAATACGGGGGCGCTTTTCTATTTAAGTGCAACTACGATGTTAAACATCTAACGCTTTTAGAGCTTCCACTGTTTTACAAACAAATTCTGGTATATTGGCAGGATTTAAAATCGGAGTGGTTTAAACAACACCCTACAGCTTCCATAGAAAGCGAAATAATCTGGAACAATAGTAAAATCAAAATAGGAGGAAGCCCAGTATTTTACAAAGAATGGTTACAAAAAGGGATCTACAGCTGTGACGATTTGTGTAATGATAACCACAAACTGCTTAATTATCATGAATTTCAAACCAAGTTTAAAATTAAAACAACTTTTATACGGTTTATAGGGCTCATAAATGCAATAAAAACTAATAAGCGAGTAAATGTGCGTGAATTACCAGTTAATTTACCTGTACCCGCACCACATCCACCTGAATGTTTCACAAACGCGCAAAATATTACAGCCAAAAAGACTCGCGGAGTACTCATAGAGCAACAATTCAAAGCACCAACCGCTCAAAGGAAATTAAAAAGCCAAGGGGTACCCGAAAATAAGTTAAAGGAAATTTACACACTTCCGTTTGCTATTACAAAAGAGATAAAATTAAGCATGTTCCAATACAAGATTAACCACAACATTCTTGCTACAAATCATTTCCTATTCAAAGTAAAAATAAAAGACAGCGATCAATGCCCGTTCTGTGTTGAGAGACACACTTTAGAACATATGGTCGCCCAATGTGTTGAAGCCAAAACGTTCTGGGAATGTTTCAAGAAATGGTGGTTAAAAAACACATTGCAAACGTTACACTCGTTCTCAATAACACGTGCAGGTTCGAAATTGAATTTCCAACGGGAAACGTCAATTTGGTGGATGTCACTCAACTATATTTCTATGGCAACACTGGTCTGCATGCTAAATAAAACGTCGCCATACAACTCCCAGATGTGGAGGAAACAAAAATAGTGTAGGAGGTCAACGAAATCGTAAGTAATTTGAGGCGACATAGGTAGAGATATGGCGGATACTAAGCCGAAAAACGATTGTTATTTGCTTGAATTCCTCACCGAAATGTCAGTCGAGAGTGGAGAGCATTGCCGATAATCCGTTTCAAAAACAATATTTGCCCTGTCGAATGTTGTATCCATGCCTGGAGCTCGTCGAGGTAGAGCTCGAGGGTATTGCTCGATAAAACCTCTTATAAGGAGCATATCTGCAACTGGATGAATAAAAATAACTATAATTCTTTTTCCAAGACCTTTGAAGCTATATAAACAATCAGATTTCTTATACACAAACCGCTCGCTCACACATAAAGTTTATGCGATTTCCCTATTTTGATCTTATACACAAACCGCTCGCTCACACATAAAGTTTATGTGATTTCCCTATTTTGATCTTATACACAAACCGCTCGCTCACACATAAAGTTTATGTGATTTCCCTATTTTGATCTTATACACAAACCGCTCGCTCACACATAAAGTTTATGCGATTTCCCTATTTTGATCTTATACACAAACCGCTCGCTCACACATAAAGTTTATGTGATTTCCCTATTTTGCAAACCCTTGGCTCTAAGCATGATTACTCTCCATCTAAGCGACTTTGGGAAAGACTTTGCCATGTTTATAAAATGCTAGTTTCCCGAATTTACTCACACAACGGTTCACTTCAAACTCCATGGAAACCGTTTGATTGACATCCACCAGAAACGACTTCGAAGTCAGGAGTTTCGTTTCGAAACTGCACGTGTTATTGAGAACGAGTGTAAACCTAAACACCGCACATATCCTGTATGGACTTGTTGATCCTATTGAAAATAGCAAATTGCTAAACCATGTATTGATAATTGCAAAGTTTCATATGTATACATCATTTATAAGAAACACGCCCTTCTGTTTTGAAAGCTTCCTTATCCTCTTAAGCAAAAAAGCAATCATTGAAAGAGAATCTGCTATCAGCAAACAAAAATATGAAAAATTCCAAACGAAATGGCACCCCATATATGACTGGCTAAAACGAGAAAATGTAATTACTGAAGGATAATTTGCACTGTGTAAATTGTAATATGTTTTTGTATTCGTATTCGTATTTATTTATTATATTAACTTTAATATTGTTTTTAGTTTTGCACCATTGCACTTGTAAAGTTATGTGGTTGTAGTATAAATAAAGGCAATTGTATAAAAAAAAAAAAAAAAAAAAAAAATAATTAAAAAAAAAAAAAAACTCGCCATTCGAAGAATATAGGTAACAGCTAAATTGGGGTACTGGCCGACTGTAAATTGACCCTTTAAATGGGGGTTTAGTCTCGGGGTAGAAAATAGTTTGTAATCGCGGATCAAATGAGTGACTACAAGCAGTCTAACCAAAAACTCCACTCAATAGGGGTGCAAACATGGCGCGAAATACAGTGTTTGTATGGGGATTAATGGGAATCCGATGCCAAATAAAATCCGTAAAATCGAATTACTGAAATATTCTTCAGATACAAACTTAAGATACCAGGTAAAAGATTAACATATCGAAATTTGAGGGATATAGCTGTGGTGGGAAGCGTGCAATCGTGCCAGTTTCAGTCGTTTTTACAGACAATGTATGGAAAACTGAAAACACGATTGCACGCTTCCTAGCACATCTACCTCCCTCAAATTTCGATATGTTAATATTTTACCTGGTATCTTAAGTTTGAATCTGAAGAATATTTAAGAAATTCGATTTTACGGATTTTATTTGGCATCGGATTCCCATCGACACAAACACTGTATTTCGCGCCATGTTTGCACCCCTTTCAAAATGTCGGAATTTACCGCGAACTGGTCTATCAAACAGACGTTGCTCTCTTGCCTGGATTACCAACCACTGTTTGGAGAGTAGAGGCATCTGTGGATGTACATTCCATTAGTCACATGGAGTTCGAGTTCAGATACTCATGCACAGGTCAATCGATGTCTAAATGTCTTCAAGAAATCAAATGAAATCACTCTTACTAACCTTCGCATACGACAACACCTTCAGCTACATTTAGATTCGGCTCTTGATCCTCCATTGTCAAAAAGTTTAGCGATTGATTGAATCAAGAAGATGAATGAATTGTCGAATTAACTATCGGCTAAGGTTGGCGATAAAGGAGTTTGGTGACAACACAAGTGACCCCTAATCAGTACACGCTGTCTGTCCAAGTCACACTGCGGCAAAACGTCATGCGCATGCGTTTTGACGAGCCCGACGCGCGCGTCCGCCCGGTTTCCCGCCGAAACTAAAAGAAAACAGAGGCCATCAGCCGTTGTTTCTAGTTTTACGTACGTACGCGTATTCAGTACATGCGTATTCAGTAAAAGCTAAGCCTGAGACTTCTACAGGTTTAAGTTTTCTTAGTTTGTAAGTCACTGTTATAGAATTATTTACTAAAAAAGCAGTGCAACTCGCAACTCGCAACTCGCAACTGCAACTAGCAACTTCATGACCAGCATATTTCCCACACTCCTAAACAATATGGCGGAACCCGAGAGAGACGACTAATTCCAAGAATAGCATGTGGCATGCGCGCGCATGTTACACAGGGATACCACTTGTAGCTTACATATCATTTCTACACAAAATATAAAGTCAACAATAAAATAACAACAGCGTTCAATAATGTTCCATGTGGTTAAATGTTTAACTTCTGAGGTGTCCTCCTAACACGGTCTGGATAGCGTCTCTCTTGAGCATCCGGATTAGGAATTGCAGACTTAATGGGCTTGACAACATTGGTTCAGGCAGGGTAGAGGTAACTGGTTCAGCTGTTACAGGTGCTGCAAAAAGAGCCTTTGTCGGAGTCGCTAGTACATCTGTCTTTGTGGTGATATTTGGTACTGGAGGTAAAGTCACTTGTAACTCCTCTCGGAGATCAATGGTCTCTTGTTTCACTGCGGTGTGTACTGAACTGGTCGATAGTAACTGATCAATGTGTCGACGACAGATGACATCGGGTGCTACCTGAACCTTATACATAAGTACACTGCAAGGAATGCGAAGAACAAAAACCCATCAAAGAAAAGGAAGCTTAAATGTTGGAGAATACAAACAACCTAGCATATAACCTACACAGTAATTATAGTCTATCAATCATGCACAGATCTTGCCCTTCATGCAGTATTGTCTCGATCAGTGGCTGGAAAAAATATCCTTCAGTGGGGAGGAGGTGTGTATTATGGTTGGCGAGGCATTGTAGTCAAAACAGCAAATTAATGCAATGATCGAACCATTGCAAGATTTGGTCCAAATTATTAAATTATTGCTGCTTCGCTGGCTGCACAGCAATAATTATAAAACATATCAGTCCATTCAGATCTTTCAAGCCTGATTTTAGCAAAATGGCATGTAGACTGAGTTACAAGGTTATGTTGTATCCAGAATGAAACTAATCATGTAGTTACTGCTTAATATAATCATAGCTTGTGCACATTGTAAAGTAACTTTAGTGAGAAAAGATTGCAACTTTTTTTTCAATTTCTATTAATATGCAGAGATATTCAGGTTTCAACAACAAGCAAATTTGAATAGGAACTTGTACATGTACATTGGTCATTCTGAGGATATAAAATCAAACAGGCCATCACAAAGTGAACAGAGGGAGGTTAGTTATTAATTTAAAACTTTAGGCTGTACTTTAGGGCTATTTACGAACTCTGTAGCCCTAGCTTACTCTAAAGTTTAGCATTTATGTTTGGTTTCCTTTCATGTCGCACTAAACCACGGACAGCCTATTACGTGACATTACATCAAAACCTGACCCGAAATTGGAATAAACCTAACCTTTTGTGATAGTAAAACACAGGGAAACGACGACAGAGCGCTAGCTCGTCATATCGTCTTGGGCGAGAAATTTTAAGTAAACAGCTGACCACGTGCAAATGAACAGTTTCAACCGAGCGGCCTCTGACATGAACTGCCCATCATAAAAATCTCCGAGGCTGGTGATAGTTGAATGGCCAGTCAGAAAACGTGTAAGAATGAGCATTAGTAAAAGCCAATGAGAATCTTGGTACTTCGTTGGGGGTCTAGAACAAGCTTTCTCTCACTGTTTCGCAGACGGACTTAACCGAGGTTCAGTTCGGATGCGACGCAGGCTACATAAATTATTGCTCTGATAAAATGCCTGACTTTCAACCTTAGTGGTTCCTCTCCTCTCAGGAAGAGAGAAAATGAAAATAGTGTAATCGTCCAAAGTCATAACCCACGGAGACCCTGGTGATGAAAATAACTTTAATAAGAAGTGGCAAAAACATATATTAGAATACACTCCATCTAGGAAACAAAAATATATATATATTTATATACATTATATACATAAACGTTATATAGCTGCTGAACAAAAGGTGGCAAGATGGCTGTCATGATGTCTGAAGGATATGCTTATTGAGTGACACTTTAGGAGAAATAAATATGTGACTTTGCTTTAAACTGTAAGCAACAATAGCAATATCAAAAGCGTAATAAAACAGACTTCATTGAAAAAAAAAATACTTCCACTGTTTTAAAGCAGTAGTTTTGCATTCGCTGGAGTTGTTGAAGCTTAAAGGGAGCAGCCTTCTTAGGCTCATATGGAACTCTCCCTCGTCTGATGTCTCTGGATGAAGGCCTTGCAGACCTTTTAATAAGCTGTTTTATGGTCTGTTTTACAACTGGAAAAAAATGAACAACTGCATATATCATATGGTGTTTCTCTGTTGTTTGGACTATTCCGAGTCTTTTGAGTGTCCACAGTACCTGGAATATCCTCTGGAATTTATGGTTCCATTGGTGCTGGCTCTTTCTTTTGGGTTTGGAACAAGGTGTCATATGTTCCTTCTGAGTAGGGATTGATCTGTCTTGACAACATATGATCTTGGTTCTGGGGTCTTTTTGACCACTGTCCCAGGTACTTTCATGTCTGTAATCCATACCTGATCTCCTGGCAGTTCTGTAGCTTTGTGGCTTCTATTGAAGTCCTGTGCCTGTTGTTGCTTGTATGATTGCTCTTTCCTTTGCAGGTTTTCGAAGTTAGGCCACTTTAGAATCAGCTTGTCAGGTGTGGATGGGAGTGTAGAGCGTAGTTTCCGTCCCATTGATAGTTCTGCAGGACTGAATCCATTGTGTAGTAGTGTATGAGCGATATGGCAATAAAGCAAGGTAGATGTCATCATACTTCTTCATTAATGCCTTGGCAGATTTTAGAGCTCTTTCGGCTTCCCCATTGCTTTGAGGGTATTTGGGGCTGCTAGTTAGCTGCTAGTCTTCTGCAAATTTTAAAAACGGGGCTGCTGTATACTGTGGACCATTATCTGATACGACTATCTCGGGAATGCCGTGTCGTGAGAAGAAGGTCCAATTTCGATGAACCTTGAGAAGTAGTCCACAAGAATCACAAAATCTTTTCCATTGTCTTGGAACAAATCTGTGGCCACTTTTTGCCATGGTCGTTCAGGGAATTGAGAAGTCATCATCGGCTCCGCATGGTTCTCCCTATGGTTCTCCCTATGGTTCTCCCTCGTCTTACAGCATGTTGGGCAAGTCGTGACCATGTCTTAGATTTGTCTACTAAGACCTGGCCACCACCCTGACTCACGCGCTCTTACACGACATTTCCTGATTCCTAGATGGCCAGTGTGTATCTTATCTAGGATCTCGAAGCGCATAGCTGAAAGTATGATGAGTCTAGTGTCTTTCATCTGTAAACCTCTTTGGAGTGTTATAGTAGCCCTTTCTACCCAGTATGGCTTAAGTGACGAATTCAGCTTGGCCCTATCTGGCCAGCCTTCTATACAGAATTCTTTCAGTTGTCTGCATATCTCATCTTCATCCTGCTGTAGGCGTATCTGTTCCAGTCTTCGCTCACTCGCTGGCATACTTTCGATAACCGTGAGCTGTTTGTCCTCCTTAGTAGGGGTTCTTCTCAGAGGTGATCTTGAGAGTGCATCAGCTGTCACGAGTTCTTTCCCCAGCACATGTATAATCGTAAAGAAATATCTCATTAACCGCATCCTAAATCTCTGTATCCTGGGTGGTAGTTCATCCAAGTTCTTTGAGCCAAACAGTGGTACTAATGGCGTATGATCCGTCTCAATCTCGATATCCTTTCCGACGATATAATCACTGAATTTCTCACATGCCCAGGCTGTAGCTAAGCCCTCTTTTTCAATCTGAGCATAGCGTTGTTCAGTGGTGGTGATAGATCTGGATGCATATGCGACTGCCTTTTTCTCTCCGTCTTCCTGTTCCTGAATCAGTACTGCACCGATCCCGTATGACGAGGCGTCTGCTGACACTGTCTTTCATGTTTGGGTCATAGTGGGCGAGTACTGATGTCGAGCTTAACTCTGTCTTCAGCATGTGAAATGCATTGTGTTGTAAGTGTCCCCAGTGAAATTCGTTTTTCTTACTTAGTGGTTTGGTATTGTTTGCTAGATGTGGAATGAATTGTCCTAGTTAGTTCAGCATGCCTAAGAATCTACGAACGTCTCCCATATTACTGGGTGTGTCCATCTCTCTGATAGACTCTGTTTTCTCAGGATGTATCCAGCAAATTTAATTTCCCGTTTAGAAAACTCGCACTTATTAGCATTGAGCGTGACGCCAGCTTAACCACTGTTGCGTGTAGTATTGCATCATGTTCCTCTTGGGTTTTACCGTGTACGAGGATGTCATCGACCAGTGGAATCGCACCATTTAATCCTTCTAGTTCCTGATTCATTATTTTTTCATAATGTTCAGGTGCTGATTTGATTCCAAACGGCATCCAGTTAAAACAAGATCTGCCAAATGGGGTTACAATGTTGTTAACAGAGGGGACTCTGGGGATAATTTCTCCTGCCAAAATCGTGAGTTTGCGTCAACCTTCGTTAAGAACGTGACTTGAGCTAGTAAGTTGTCGATCTTGGGAAGAGGGTGTGTCTCTTAAAACACCTATATATACGCATATTCTGATTTTCCCTTCTGCTTTAGGGACAACAACCATCCCGACACACCAGTCAGTCGGTTCGTCAACTTTAGATATTACTCCCAGTAGTTCCATTCTCTTGAGTTCCTCTTTCACTTTTTTCATCAGCGGTAAGGCTACTCGTCTAGGTGTGGTCAACGCAAACGGTTTGGCATCAGGTTTCAGTTTAATGTTGAACTCTCCCTTTAGTTCTCCGAGACCTGTGAATAAATTCGGATATTTATTCGTCACTTCAGCTTCAATTCGTTCGCTTTCAACCAACAACACGGCTCCGACTTTTTTGATGAGCTCGAGGGCTTCGATTGCTGGTCGTCCCAAAAGTGGTTCTTTGAGGTCTTGAACAATGTAGACTTCTTCTTCTATTTCTCTGTTTTGATCTAATTTCAACTTTGTTTTAAGCATTCCTATTACGCGAAGTTTCGACTGTCCCGGACCAAACAATTCCCTCTTTGCTTTTTGTGTGTTTGTCAGTCCAGATTGTAAATACAGAGATTCCGGAACGACTGTGACGACAGCTCCTGTATAAATCTTAAAGTTCGCTGTTGTGTGACCAAATGTCAAGTTGACAGTCCATTTCGCACGTGTATCGTCACTCTCTATTGAGCCAAGGAAATTATCTTCTGATTTTTCTTCTGAGTCTTCCTCATCCACTAAATTAATGTTTTTGCTTTTGCAAACTGCCTGAAAGTGACCCTTCTTTTGGCACTTACGACACTTGGCTGTGTTTGCGGGACATTCTTGGCGTTTATGTGGCGGCGATTCTCCACATCTGTAACATTTCTTTCGTCCCGATGTAGATTTCTCGCTCGATGTCGATTTCCGCTGTGAATGGCTTTTCGGTTTTGGAGTCTTCGCCGATGAAGGAATCTTTTTCTTGTCGAATACTGCTTCGATTTTCGCCTCCTGGCTTTCTCCTTTTAAGATCTCCTGGTGTTGTTTCACCAGTTCTGAAGCTTTGGCTTGTTTAATTGCTTTTTCGAAGGTTAGCGTTTCGTCTTGCATAAACTTCCTCGACAGATTAGTATTACGAATGCCAACAACGATCTTTGAGCCCTCCAAATTGGCAGGTTGTGGCCAACTTATTGATATCTTCTATAAAGTAGAATAAAATGGCCTGTTACGTTTCAAGTAATATCTTAGCATGCTAGATGATAAATAATTTTAGTCAGTTTACTAAAGCGCCTATAAACATACTACATAGGTCGTTTTTCCACTGCCTGAGGTCTTCGATAATATTGTAAATGGTAAACATTGACTCTTCCAGTTGGTCTGCTAGTTTGAGAAAGTCATTTCCGTTATACAATATTCATCTCAACTGGTTTTTTGGCTCAAATGGCAAAGGGCCATCAACATATTCTTGTTGCCCCCCTCCCTCTACATTTTTAATCCAATCTCGTTCCCAGAACTGTTTTGGTCTCAATGCCCCCACTAACCCCTCCCCCAATATAATTTTTATTACACGCTTTCCATGTCTTTGTTCTATTATATAAACACGCTGGATAGGTTGGGAGAACAAACGAGTGATTTTCAAGTTTTTCTGCGTTCTCCCAACATAATTCCCACGTGTTTATGTAAATCAACAAAGAAATAGAAAGCGTGTTATATTGCTTTTATAAAATAATGAACAGGAAAAACACGAGAAAAATATTGTGCACGCACGATCAGAAGATCAATTCTTCTAATAGTAAGTCATCAGAAATCGACCGACAGTGCGCAGTGCCCTTTGAGGCAGAACTGAGAGATAAGGCATGCTCTGTGTCAGTGTATGTGGCTCTATTTTGAAAATTCCCCGAAAAGAATAACCCGGAATTCAATAAATTTGTTGCCGGAAATTTAAGCCATATAAGGCATTCAAGGGTAAAGGACCTGAACTGGGTGTTTTTGTCGCTGAATGTACACGAGGAAACGTGATTCTTTGAAGCAGGTCATTTAGTTAAATGAACTTTTATTGTCGTCAAACTCAATGGAAAGATCTAGCTGTTTGGACCATACTTCCAATGAGATGAGGCTAAGAGTGCAAGGTGTTGTGCGTTATAATTGCGGGGAGGTACCAAGACTCTCTTCTCAGTGCAAGTCCTTTATTTCGTCTTCTACACAGTTCTTTTTCTACTTCTTTCTTCCTTCTTCTATTCTCTTTCTATTCTAATTTACAGGCTAAATCGTACTTGCATTTATAGTTAGGCAAGGCTACAATCTCGTGATAATATCATACTGGAATTTAGTATGATGTTAGTAGTTAGAGGGGTCACTTTGGGCTCTTTCCGGCCTCCTGATTGGCCGAGAAAGGGGGCGGAGCCAAAAATGACGTCACAGATTTCGTAGACGTCAAAAGGGGGTCGAGAACAAAGCCAGGCTCGGGATTGGCCGAAAAAGGGGGCGGGGCTACGACGTCACGAGGGGCTGCCGTCGAGACCAAAGTCAGGCTTCGGATTGGTCGGCCTTAACGGGCGTTCGAGGGAGGGGTCGGGAGTTTTTGTTACGGTCCCGAGCCAGGCTCGGGATTGGCCGGCGGGGTTGCCCAGGGAGAACAAACCCAGGGCTCGGATTGGGCGTCCGGAAAAGACCCGAGGCGTATAAGATAGTGAACCCTCCCTTGTAAATTTAGTGTGAACGATGCCCCCTACTTGGTTTTGTGGGTGTTACGCCAAAGCCGTCAAAGGATTAGCCGGGACGCCAGAGTGTGTGTACAAGTGTGGACAAACAGCGGATTACAAGGCGCAACCCCCGGTGTTGCCGTGCAGTTTTTATTTTACGGAGCAAGACCTTCCTTTGGTGAAAGCCGCTATCCCCTACGGAACGTTGTACAACACGTTTCCTAAGTGTAGCCACAATTTGTGGATGAAAGTGGGCGTCAGCCGAAACGAGAAAAATCCGAACCGCGTGTTCTTTACGTGCACGGCCCCGGCGCCCAACCCGAAGTGTGACTATCCGCTGGGATTTATGTGGGCCGGCCCGCCGGCACAACCTATTGTGGACGGTCCCTCACCCCCTAAGAAAGCCCAATACTACGACTCGCCATGGACGTCACAGACCCCCCAAGAAAACCCACCCGTCGCTTGGACCAATCCCAACGCCACTATGCCTCTTACGGGTCCCCCCGCGGAGACAACACAGGGCCCCCCGGCGGGGAATGTGTGGAAACCGGCAGAGACGCCCTCCGGACCCCCCACTGGTACAACGGCCGAGGGTCCCCCGCCCTCCCCACCCCCTATAGACCACTATGTAATAATGAGACAATAAAAGAGACTTGTGTTTGGTAATAACAACTTCGTTTCGTCAATCACTTAAAAATAAATACAGGGCGGTGGGCCATTTCAGCCACACCAATCAAACAATAACAGTAATACAGGTGAAATAAAAAAGAACAGAAAAACATTTTACATAGGTCATTCTAAACAAAACAAAAAATTAAAAAGAATTAATAAAAACTATATACATATTTACAGGCCCCCTGGGGCCCATCCGAACGAGAATGTATACTTTTCTTTTTCATCGAGGATAAACCATGTCGTAATGGCGGCTGTAAATCTCATTAATGGGTAATTTGACGAGCCCAAACGTGGTGCCATGTCTAAAAACGATAATTGTCCCCGCCCTGACATAAAATTGGTGTCGAATGCGTGACTCGCAATAGAAACATCGGGGTATGGTATCTTTCCTTAGTACTTTTTTCATCATCCCGACAAAGCAGGAGGCACACATTGTTTCCCAGCAACAAGGGAGAGGCGGTAGTTGGTGTTGCGGGAGAAGGCCACATTTTAAACACTAAAAAAGAAAAGAAGAAAAAAAAGAAAAAATGGTTTACATCTCGATATGAAAGTAAAGTTTACGCCACGGTACGCGGCCCCACCCCTCGTCCCACACCTCAGCAAAAACAGGATGGTGGGGACAACGTTTGTATATGATTCCCACGCTACAATGGCGCATACAAAGAGTCCTATTACAATGGCATATATTGCACCAGCTAAAGTAAAACTCCGTCAGCGGCTCGATAAACAGAACTGAATTAATGGATTGGATTCCCCAAAAGCGACGGTTGTGGGGAATTTCCTGGAAGGAGGCGTCCCAGCAATAAACCGATTGAAATTCCCAGCTATCGAGGCATGTGATCAGCAATAAGGTTGGGTAAAACATTAGTTTGTGCTTCTTCTCTCTCTTCTCCACCCGTTGCTGCCAGCAAACGTAGCGGCCTATCTTGGCCAAGATCTCTGTGGGAAGGCCTAAATGCCTTAAGTAGATTGCGTGGCAGAGGAAGTGCTTGTCCTTTAAATTCTGCGGGGTATGAGTGAAAGACTGTTTGGAAAAACAAACCAAAAAATATTAAAAAAATAAAAAATAAAAAACGAATAATGTTTTAGAGAAATTGCTTTCCTAGAGGCGCTCTTACCAGAGCGGAGATCCCTCAGAACCTCGAGAAAATCCTATAAAAATTAACCAAATTAAAACTTTGTCCAACGCGGGAAAATTTTGCCAATAAAAATGAACGGCTCTGTGAAGCAGAAGCCGAACGCTACACTGTCCTTTAGGGGGAAGGAAAATCAACTTACTTGAGCCAGGTTCATCTCGTGAACGCCTCTTGTATTCTAGAAAAAAAACAAAAGAAAAATTAGTGGGGCTATTGCAAGACAAAAAGAAACTCCGCAGAGACAGTACCTCTCTCGGTCGGATGGGCCCTCGGTAAGCCATAGCGTCGTTGTCTGTTGTTGTTGTTTGGCTGTAAAAATAAAAAGGAAAAACCAAAGAAGAAAAGATTACTAAAGCTCCAGGTTGAATTTCAAGAGCGAATTTTGTGTAAACGTACCTGTTCTTGTCGCTGTTGTTGTTTGGCTGGTGAAATATAAAAGAAAAACCAAAAAAAGAAAGGATTAGGAAGGCCCCAGGTTGAATTTCAAGAGAAAATTTTGTGTAAACTTACCGGTTGAGCGGCTGGTTCAACTGCACCGATGTTCATTCAGACCCCAGCATTTATGAAAAAATGCTGGGCTCTGATTGGTGCATTAAGCTCGGCCGGGGATTGGTTCGCTAAGCGAAGCGTGCGCTATGAGTGGTGGATTTTTCAATCCGGCTTTGGTTCGAATTCAGTTCCAGTGGATTTTTGAATTTTTGAATCAAGAAATCACCCTCAAAACAGCCATGAAATGTTCTAAAAATTTTCTGTGGCCTTGGCCCTCAAGGGCTTCTACATTTCCCCCCGTTTTTTTCGTTTTCGGCGACCCGGGAAAGGGTTCCTTTTGCTACCGAAACCTTACTTCGTACGTTAACCAGCCAATCAGGAGCCGCGCGCCTTTGCTTCATTCACGGTCTTACAGGACGCCGTAATAGTCCACCAATCACGAGCCGCGAGCCTTTGCCTCATGCCATCTCATTTACGAGGTGACCTAAACTGGGATAAACCGGTTGGACTATTTTTTTTTTCCTAGCCGGGCGCGTTTGTCGAGGGGATTTAGGTTTTAGGAGGGCAAAGTTGCGTTCTTGGACCACGCCGTCGTCGCCCCCTGAAAAAAGGACTCTCAACAAGGGGGCTTTCGTATCCCCCACAATACTGGGTTCCACCAAATCACAGTACATGTAAAGTGTCTCCTTCTTCTGGGGCCTGGGGAAGACCAGAGTCGTGCCCGCCATTTCCCAGTCCGGAGACAACTCGTGCATTTGCGGGAGATGGATACGGAACCGGGACGGGGCATTGGTGTAGATGTAGGTACTCGTCCCGTTGGTGACGGTAATGTAAAATTCCTCTATCTCCTGCATCCTCTCTCTTACTCTCCACTCAAACATGTCTCACAAATGAATCCGCCCCTCAGGACAACAAACTCTTTGATTTCTTTTTTCTACCGTACGTTTGGGTCTGGAGCTGAGTGACCGGGACCCAGCTGTTAAATTTGGTGGGTTACCCTTCCCATTTCACCAAGACTTCTTCCTGGTTCTTCTTGCCGCGGCGGCGTTGCAACACCTTTTCGATGATAAAGAGACTTTCTTTTTCCACGGCCACCGGCGTCATCTCGCTTTCATAGAACGTCCCCTGCAACCCTTCCCCGCTCAGGTCCTCCAGCCGGTAGACGGGAGGGGTGCGGCAGTCCAGCCGTTGCCGCACCGTGAACACTTCCTCCGACCAGTTGGCCAGATAGCATTTTTCAATATGACCTTTGGTTTTGCTAATCCGTACCGTGTCGCCTGCACGGTACAACGGTTTCTTCGGCTTCCCCTTCATCGGCGGCTGCTTTTCCCGGTACAACACGGCCCTCACCTCGTGGTCGTTGAAGGGCGTGACGGTGATGGGGGCGCGTCGAATACTGCTGTGGACGGCTCTGTTGTACCCGAGCACCAATTGGGGGAGGACTTTCAAATACTCTTTCTTCCCGGTGGCCGTGAAATATTTGTACATGCGTCCCTTGAGCGTCCGGTTGAACCGCTCGGCAATCTGGGCTTTGGTCTCGTTGTACGTGACGAAAAAGGCCACGACATTATTTTTTAAAAAGGCCTGGAACTTGCGGTTGGTAAATTCTGTCCCGGCATCGGTCTGCAACCGCAACGGTTTCCGTTCGCGAAACACTTGGGTAAAGGTGCGCACCAATTCCTCTCCCGTCTTGTTCTTCTGGGGGACCGCCCAGGCGTACTTGGACAATACATCGATGATGGTCAAAATGTGTTTGTAACCCTTGTTGAAGGAACTCGTGGCTTCCATATCCACCAGGTCCGCCTGCCATTGCTCGTCGAGGCCCAGCACGCGCACGCGCCCTCGCAGAATGTTTTTTCGAAAAGGGCGGTGCAACGTAAAGGTCAATTGTTTTTTCAGCCATGCTAAAGTGGTGGTGCGGGTCACCCCCACTTCGCTAGCCGCTTTTACTAGACGGGCAGCACCCCCAAAGGCAGCAGGGCTGCTGGGGTCGTAATACAACGCCTCGAGCAGCGCGGAAGGATTCTTTTTCTTCTACTTCTTTTTCCCCATAATCCTCAAAATGAGATCCCTGAATAATCACTTTTCCTCCGCAACACGCCAAGAGACAACGGACACGTTTCAAAATGCCGTGGCACTTGAGGGACCGACTTCCTCCTCCGCCGCAGGGCATTCTGTACTCTCCCCGAGTCTAGCGCGCGGAAACTCCCTTATACTTTTTTCCCCTAGAAAAGGAGACGACAGACACCGTCCTTTTCCCTTGACATTTTTATTTATTTATTTTTTAAAGGAAAAAAAATAGAAGCCGAAGCTAAGAGGCCACACGGGGACGTCGTCTTCGATGGCGTCTTGAGCCGTGGCGTGCTTGCTCTCGAACGAGACCGTCATACCGCTGTCTTCATACAGTTTGTAGGTGTAGGTCGGGGGGTTGGTGAAAACGACAGCCGCTTGCTGTAGTCGGGGAGCTAGGATCGGAAAAAAATGGTTTCGTTCAACCCACTCCACAGTAAAGGTTTGACAACGGATTCTGGTAGAGTGAACACTCCTGATTAACGCTTGGTACGGTGTAGTCTCGGATTGTGGTATCAGTTCCGAATTACAGCGATGTTTTGGTCGGCTACCGGAAGTGCAGCATGAAAACGAGGCTAAGATAAAATAATTGAAATATGCGTTGTATTTTTAAATAAATCGTGCAGAAATGTAATAAAAATATAAAAAGACGTTGCCCTCTGTCGCCTAGACTGTTAGTGGTAGTAGTAATATGTCACGTGACCCACCAAGCTTACTTCCGGAAAATGTACTTCCGGTTTTATTAATACATGTACTATTGTACCCTTGTCCCCTCAGACGCGTGGAAAAAGGGCACGAAAGGTTTCGTTTTAAGGTCCCGTCCACATGCATACGTTTTTTAACCTATATATTTTATTGTTTAGGTAATGACTTGCACACCTTTTGTTCTCCTATAGAGCCGAAAAAAACGCCGAAAATGTATACATTTGGAAGGTTTCTTAGGACGCATCCACGCTTTTTTCTATTGTGTAAATAAGTTAATTCTCGTGAGGACGCCTATAACAATAGAAAAACGAAAAAACGTATGTACCATGAACATGGGCTAATAACTAAACCTGCAACAACAAAAAATCACTTTATTACCTAGCTACGGTGTAAGCTGCGATTGTCTTTCCTACTCATCGCAGTATGAAACATCCGAAGCATCTGAATCATAACAAAACACCCTGTTCGGATGATGGCATCTTTCAGCATCACCCATGTAGTTGCAAGCCTCAGTGCAAGTCCGTTATTGCTACAAGAGCAGTTCTGTGTGCATGCGCTTCTCTTACACAGGCAGTTTGTCAGTTCCAGGATGCTTGCTGGCATGGTTGTTTTGTCATCAGGAGAGGATACGGCGTGTTGTCCTCGATGATCCAGCCGTGACTGTTGTCAGGTGAGGGTAAGTCTTGTCTCGCTACGAGTACTTTTCTCCACACATATGTCTGATAATCTGCCCTTTTGATGTGTTGCCGTAAGCTGTAAGATGTAGGAAGAAGTACGGTGTTGCTCTGCGTTTTCTGACAAAACATTAGATATCGAGCTTCATCGACTGTGGCTGAAACCCTGTTTGACACTACATACAAACTGCAAATAAACGCTTCGACATTTTCTGCTGCTTGTTCATTGACCTCAAGCGTCCGTCCCACATTTGCAAGACTCTGTTGGTGTGGCTCATTTTTAAGGATGACCTTCCATGCTTTCTTCTTGCCAATGCCAGACAGTGCACTGGTCGAGTCGCATCCTGTCACAGCATGGAATGCTGGAAGGGCTTTGCACAGCTGTTGTCCAAGACCAAGGGACACCTTGTGGGCTGCTAAATACCTTAGGTGATCCTTGACTCCGGTACGGAACCACAACTCCTGACACCCAATGTCGTCATAATGAGATATACAGAGAAGTAGAACATCTGTGTCTGATGACTGAATTACAATTCTCTGCGCATCGGCTTGGACAGCGTGTCTGGCATGTAATATCAGCCTGGTATCTGCCTCCTCGTGATCTGCTTTCAATGTCGGGACGAATTCACACTGGTCTTTCTTGATGGACAAAGCAAGTTCTCCATTCTTCAATCCTCCACCAATAACAAACGGAAAAATGGAAAACGATATTTCAATTATTTAAAAATGTGTATAAACGAGCGGTCACTCAACTAGTCACAGTCTGATTTGTCTCTGCTTAGCTTTCGTAGTGAATAAAAAAAATTGAGGTCAACCTATAGGCTTAAACTTCTTTAACAATGTCTTTTCTGTACTTCTGTTGCGTTTTTAGTGTTTTCGCAGCTTTTCGTCACGATCAAGTAGGAAAATTTCGAGTTTCTGTTCAGCCTCGTTTTCATGCAGCACTTCCGGTAGTCAACAAAAACATCGCCTTAAACTCGGAACTGATACCACAATCCGAGACTACAACGTACCTAACGTTAATCAGGAGTGTTCACTCTACCAGAATCCGTTGTCAAACCTTTACTGTGGAGTGGGTTGAACGAACTCGTTAAATAAAGGCTTTTTCGAGGGTTGGCTCCCCGACTACTGGATCACGCAGATCCCTTGCTGGATCACGCAGATCCCTTGCTCGAGATCCAAGTGGACCTTCTTCAAGGCCTTCGTCAATAGCCCTGGCGCAAAGTTAGGGGACAACATCTTGTCTTCTCCATTCACCTCGATGAGGCCCCACTCAAAACTGTGGGCCACCGTGTTGAGGTAAGGGAAGAGCCCGTCCGTCATTGGGGTCGTCGTCTCGCGCACCAGGGCTTCCATGGTTGCCGCGGGGTACGTGTCGTGAATGCCGGTGACGTAATGCATCCCAAAACGCCTCACTTTGTCGTAGAGGGGATTGTCCACAGTCGAGGTCCTCCGTTTCCGGAACAGGTGGGTGATCAGGGTCGCCACCAACTCCTCCTGCACAGCGTAGTAGGTGCCTTGAATATGCGCCTTGTAGTTCGTTTCCAGGATCTCTAGCCAAACGAGCCTCCCTGGTTCTGTGGCCATGATCAAGTCGTCCAGGCCAACCTTGCTGCCTTTGGTCATCGCGAAATGAGGGTCAAAATGATTGACCCCGCGCCTCTGCAGCATATGGAAGGTCAACCGGTCCACAAAGTACCGCACGGCCGTCACGAACCACGACAGAGCTTCTTTGGGCCTCTTCAACTTTCTCTTCTCGGTCATCCTCTCGTCGTACTCCTCCTCTTCTTCCAACCTCTTCTCCCAACCTCTTCTCTCTACCTCTTCTCTCTACCTCTTCTCTCTCTTTAGGCCGTCATCGTCCTCTTCTTCCATGTCTTCGTCGTTAAGCATCCTAATCCTACGGGCCACCCTCTTGTCGGTCTCTTCTTCTACTTCTTCTTTTATAGCGTCGTCCTCTTCCTCCACTTTATACTTCCCTAGGGCTGTGATCAAGTGATCCCTCAAGACAAGGCATGATCTCCTCGCGGGGGTCAGCCGGGCCACTCCCTGCGTCACAGGAAGGACACAGGCACGCACTTTACGACGGTTCAGGCTCATGGTGACCATACTGTGGCTGAGGTGGTAGGCAAGGCGGTACAACCGCTCGCTTTGCCAGGAGAGGGTTCGCCTTCCCTGGACGTAGGCGTACAACTCAAACTCCGAATAGTCATAGAGCTGGTACATCAGCATGGTAGTGCAGTGGTCCCAGATAGGCAACAGAAGATCGTACTCTTCTTTCAGGATTTGGTTCGTGACATGGAGGCGTAACTCCTGGATATCTTTCTCGTGATGCTTCCTCACCTGGGTGTGGCATTCGTCAAAACTCAGACCGAGGTTGTGGGTGTCGTTCCAGTGCAGGGTGGCCCGGGCGTACCGTTCACACAAATGGAAGTACAGGTACGCTATGAAGTGCTCATACTCTACTATGTTGGCGCGCTCTCTCTTGTACCGGGTTTCTTGCACTAGGTAGTGGGGGTCTGGGAGTAGTTCGCCGAAGCTTTTGTCGAAATGGGACTGGCACGCCGACTCTATCTTCAGGTAGCGGGAAGAGATGGTGTTACTGACCACCCTCGTCTCCACATCGTAGGCTTCGGCGCGGTACCAATACCTGTCGTTACGGACGTCTTGGGTACGGCAGCGGTACAAGCAACCTTTCTCTCCCCAGACCAGGTCTTCACGCATTCGCGTCTCGCACAACTCGCCCCATTCCAGCTTCAGGTAATGCTTCAGGGGAAACCAGCGGAACAAGAAGCCCGTCATCTCCCTCAGGAAATTGCAGCGCAAGGAGCAACTGGACCATTGGGAGGCCTTCCCCAGATGGTGGTATACCTCCGCCTCGTTCATGTATGCGAATTCCTTCATGACCATATCGTACATAATCTCGTGCAGCGCCTCTCGCTCAGCGGGGAGCACATCTATGCAAAGCCAATAATGCACACACCCCGCCATCATGTCTTGCAGTTCCTTCAAATACCGCACCTCCAACAACTTCTTCACGACAGGGAACTCCTTCTTCACCACCTCGTCTTCACCACCTCGTCTAAATTCTGCCGGTCCCACATCTCTCTATCGCTCATCAGGTCTTGGTAGAATTTGGCCAAGAGGGCCCTGCACACACTTCTCATGTCCTCGTTGTACTTGAACACGAGCACTTTGCCCTCGTCGTACTTAAACAGCCACGCGTCCTCCTCGTTACTCATGGGAGGGAGGTCGATATGCCTCTGATGGGTGTTCATGAGGTGTACCCTCTGCAGAAATCCTCCAAACAATTTGGCCATGTCGTCCGTCCCCTTTTCCCACAGTTTGCCTTGCCACATTTGCAAAATGACGTACGCTTGGTCGGTAGTGAGTTGTTTTAGGCTGGCCACCACCTCGTCCCTCATCTCTAGCGTTACGGGCAACGCACACATCTGCCCAAAATAGGGCAGGAATTCGTTCAGGTGTTCCGGCGAAAATCCTTGGCGAGCTTTCTCCCAATTCTCGGCGAATCCCTCTTTCGGACGAATTCTTTTCCATTGAGAGAAGTCGGCAGTCACCAAAACCACGTACAAATGCTGGGTCAACGCTTTAAATTGTTCACGGCTAGCTTTCTCCACTTCGTCTACCGATAGGAATTTCATCGTGTTGATCATCTTCCCAAAGAGTCCACACTTTATGGTACTCTCGATAGAGCATAGACACCACGGCAAAGAACCAAAACAACATGAATGCCTTCTCCCCAAGGGTTCACTTTTTTATACGCCCCGGGTCTTTTGCGGACGCCCAATCCGAGCCCTGGGTTTGTTCTCCCCGGGCAACCCCGTCGGCCAATCCCGAGCCTGGCCCGGGACCGTAACAAAAACTCCCGACCCCTCCCCCGAACGCCCGTTTAGGCCGACCAATCCGAAGCCTGGCTTTGGTCTCGACGGCAGCCCCTCTTGACGTCGTAGCCCCGCCCCCTTTTTCGGCCAATCCCGAGCCTGGCTTTGTTCTCGACCCCCTTGTGATATCTACGAAATCTGTGACGTCATTTTTGGCTCCGCCCCCTTTCTCGGCCAATCAGGAGGCCGGAAAGAGCCCAAAGTGACCCCTCTAACTACTGATGTTCTATGATTGGTTGGTTAGCTATATTTAAAATTTAACTCACTAAGTGTTTTTAACTCACTTGAGACCCGATAATTTTTGTAGGAAATCTTGAAATTCTGCAATATAGGAAATCTTTAAACTCTTTTAGATAAAATATATTCTCATTAATACGAGATTGCTGTGTTACCTCTTGCTGAGCGTGGGAGCATTTGCGCTTTAAATTGTAATATGCGTCATAGCTAGTGTCTGTTTGGATCAGGTATATATAACCAACCTACACTCTTTAGAGTGACTACAAAATCTAAAATCAATCATTACTAAGTTATTTTAGTTGAAACAAGAGCTCAACGCTACAAAATCTATATTCTATTTTATGCAAATTAGCTTGATTCACATTGTTGATATTTGGGGACCTAAATGAATTCATGATTTGAATACAATCTTGAGTACCTAATAATTATTAAATATGTTTTGGTTTGCTTACTGATAACATTTTGATAACTGTGGAGTGGCTATCAGTAAGAGTATCAACAATGTGACACAATCCAAACAAACACTTGTCTTTGAACTGTTTATGTTTTAGCTAAATATAGTTGTCTACAACCTTAATTCCCACTTTCTGATATTCAAAATAAGTTTTATAATAAAAGAGAGGTGGTTTTGTTTCTTGGATCCGCGAATAAATATATATCTCGACCGGGATGAACTGCAAATTTGATAACTTCATGTCGGTCTGTTGAATTTTTGTAAAAAACATATGTCGGTTTTGCTGATCAAAATCATATTAAAAGTCAACGTTTGGTGAAGACATTCTTTCTTGTCGTTTGCCATTTTGGTTTCATTCACAATCGCGTGCCAACACCCCAGCGAGATGCCAGCGAATTACCATGTTTATAGACTCTCGTATGCTAAATCTAACCGGGGGAAATATTCCAGAATAAGAATAGAAGGAATAATCTCTGGAAATCATTGTTCCAGGCACATATCGCGGCGTTTTGAAGTTTAAACCCGACAATTCAAATTGTTCGGCCTTGACGGAGCATAAATCCGTAAAGAGTTCATTGAATATGATTTATATGAGGTCATGAAACTGAAAGTCGATGTCGAAGGTCACACAAGCGCATGTTTCGACGAGAACGCCTATAACTATAAGATTTGTCGGTTGAATGAGAGCGTTCCCTCTTCCTTACGAAGATGAAGGGGGAGAAAAAGAATAGCTCTCCTTTCGTTTTGGGAAGCGAACTCTGCACTGCCAGCTAGTAGTAGCAGGGAAACGACAGGAGTCCGTCAGAGCATTTGAACTCTTAGCCACTTTATCTGGAAAAGATCTAACCCTGGGTCGTGCATTTGCACTGGGGTGGATATTTATTGTCTATTGAATCGTAGTACGTTTCCGCAAGTTTCGAAACTTTATAGAGCAATCACAACTGGACAAAAGGACACAACATAAAATTGGAACGGAGCTATTTAATCAATATCGCCATTGTATTAACTAATGCTCGAGTAATGGGGTCAAAGGATCTAGTTTCAAGTTTCCTTGTACTTACGCATGAACGTATGAATGGTGGCAGCCGTAAAATGTCTTTTATTTTCACCAAAAACAACGGCATCGTCTCCATTGCTGGCCGCAAAGTTCTCAAGAGAAAGGAGACGTAGCTCGTATGTCCGAGACGTTTTCTCATCAAGAGTTTGAGACTGATTTTTGGCGGCCAGTCTAGCACCCGCGGCAAGGTTTGGTGCGATTAAGCCACTGATATCTCCATCACTACCACAACTTTTGGTATATCTTAAAACGTTTGGGCTTCTGCCCTTGTAATTGTTGTTGGCTGCGCTCTTTGAAGCCATGTATACTTATACGTAGTCATGTATTTCTTTCTCACAAATACCGTGGATCGGAAGCTGTTGACACCTTACGATGACGTCAAATCTTTGGGGCTTCTCATTGGCTAAAGTTGGTAGGATTCCTACTGCCTCCCGCGGTTATCCTACATGATACTACCAGAAAAAATATCTCACGTTATCAAAGTGATACATTTCGTAACTGTACGAAAGATATTAAAAAGAAACACAAAATCTTAAATGTTTACTATGCAAAACAAGTTTTAGATACGGCAAAGAGTGGAATGATCTTCATTAAAGAAACAGAAACCTTAAATATTCACAACACACCAAAGTTAAACTGTAAATAGAGACAGACGGTGAATGATGCAAAAGATTAGACCTGAAGGAATGGGAAAAACTTACCGCTACTTTCAACACCGTTGCCACGTTTCCTGTCAATTGAGCCCGCAGTATCGCAAACGGCGGTAACCAGAAAAATGGCGCGGAAAAATGATATATGACTTTGCCACTCAGAAACCAAACCCAATGGTTCGTAAATCCTAGCAAGCTTTGCTAGGATGCCCCTCTTAGTCACTACTGCCTTTTCATCTGGAACTGCAACGCTTAGCGTATCCCGTTTAATGTCCCATGCTAGACCGAGAAGACTGTGCTCTACCCCCCTCAGTTGTGATTTCCAATTGCTGCTTATCATAAGTGCGATCCTCCGACGCTGAGTCGTCTGATTCCAGCTCCTACGCGTTGGTGTGCCACTTGTGCAACTTGAAACCAGCATCCTCAAAGATAGTTATTGCTGTCTGCTTTAATTCCCGCTCACAGTGGTAGATCCAGTGATCAAATCATCAACATACAGCTCTTGTTTCACTCTGGCAACTACCTCGGACTCTCTCTTCCCCAACTATTTAGATGTGTTTCGATAACTCCCCCGAGAAGGAATCGGGAAGAGACTAGCCCGAATAGCGCCCTTGTAAACCCCAACGTCTCTACTGGAGATTGTTCGTCACAGCGCCAATGAAAGCACAATGCGTCCCTATCGTTCTCATTAATACGTACTTGAAAACATGCCTTTTCCATGTCGCCCGAAATAGCCACCGGGTTGAACCGGCCTTGCACCAGCACGTCCCAAAGTTTGTTTTGTAATGGCGGTCCAGCGTATACACAATCGTTCAGAGAAGGTGTACTGTCATTCGCTCTTGCCGAAGCATCATACACGATACGCAGTTTCGTAGACTCCGCGTATTCCCGCACAACAGGTTTGTGTGGGATATAGAACTCTCTCCCTTCACTCGGCATTTCCGCGCTTTCCACGATCCGTGCTTCTCGCTGTTCGTCAATAATCTATCCATATTTGCCCGTCAATTCCAGGCGATCCAGTTTCCGTGTTAAACTATTCAGTCGTCGCAAACTTCCTTCCTTGTTGTTTGACAGAGAGGGGTGGTATCCCCTCCACGGCAGTCGAGTCTCGTGTTAGCTGCTCTTTGAACTCGTCGTAAACATGATCTTGATCTCACATTTGTTTATCTGCAATCCCTAAAACATCGCGTCAATTTGGCGACAGGTTGTCCCGGATTTCCAACTTTAGGTGCAGTGTTTGTTTTCAATTTCGCGTACTCGCTTGCCCTAGGATAATATGAACCGGAAGTTTGTCCTTCACGTCAAGGTCATCCATTTGGACTCCATTGGTGAGTGAGTGTTAGTGTCACTTAGCTGTTGATATCTTGGGTTGTCCAGAAACAATAGTTCGCCCTTGTTGATCTTTGTAACTTGAATCGGCAAGGAGAATTTGCCATCCAATGAATTAATCTCGATCTGATAGTTCGACCTCCCGTGTTGTCGATCCCAGCATCATCTCGATTCTTTGTACTTGGTTAGTGGTAGGACGGCGTTTAAGCCTGTCAAAAAGAGCAGCTGAGGAAAACAAAACGGTATCAATACTTATAAGACATTTACTTACTCAATTTCACAAACCTTATTATTGTAAAATTCTAAACTCCTTACCGACCCTAACACTACTGCCAAATAAGCCTCTGGCTTCGGCTATTTATTCATCAACTGTAAAGGAGTACTTGTTTAAACAAGATAAAGTCAGAATTGTATGGTATCCAGCGCAACATTGGATACCCTCAACTTGCACAATAACAACTGGGTAAATAACATTAGCCGCTTTGATTCCCGCGGCTACTAACAAAGGATTTAAATTTCCAACAACAACATCGCAAATTGACGTATGATGTCTCCTTTTACACTTTTGACAGCTAGATCTTCAGCCCCATGCTTAGCCCCTGTACAATTGAAACATAGTTTCTTGTTTGCTAGTATTTCCGTCACTTTCGTACAATCCCTTGCTCGGTGTTCTCCATCACAGTAAACACACTGATTTCCGGATCGCGTCTCCTGTTGTCTAGATTGTATTATACAACCCCGTACGTGATGTTTGCCTAGCTTGTGAAGTCCAACCATCAGTCTATCAACCACATTATCCTCTACAGGGTTAATGTCTAATCATCGCTTTAGCTCTCTCAACAAATCCTTGTAATCCCAGTCTCGCCAGTTTTCATGACCACAAGAGTTGGAAAAAGAAGGAATTGTATTGTCATTCCTGACTAAAGTAACCGGGATCCAGAAAATTTAAAGACCGTGACAATAAACTCCTGCACCATAAGGGTGGGAGGGTTAGGGTAACTTAAATCGTGTTACACTGCACCGAAGCGGCTAGTCCACGGCGTGGTTGAGAGTATGACTGACTGCTTGACCCAAAGGACGCGTACGAAGATCGAATTTCAGAAAGACATCAGTCGTACTCACAATTATACATCCTCGCCCTAGGTGATGATTGACACAATTGTGCACACGTTATCACAGACCACAAGAGTTGGGAAAAGAAGGCATTTTATTGTCACTCCTGACTCTAAAGTAACCGGGAGCCAGAAAATATAAAGACAGTACCGTCACAATAAACTTCTGCACCCAAACCCAAACGCATTTGTGGTATGTGGGTTGTATTAAGAATACAGATGTTTACGTAGATTAATGTAGTTTTAAAAATGTCGAGAAACGAAACAACTAATCTAGAAGCCATGGAAGTCACGGCGTTCCGCTTCTGATCGTCAGACATTACGAGGTAGACTAAATACACGTCGCTGCGCCAGTCGCCTTGTAATTTGATTAGTTCGCGAGGAATACTACATTCGAATGCGAAAGTCGCGCCCGCGCGCCTGAAACTATGTGGCGAGAACTGCCTCGGCTCTAAATCAATGGTCGCGAGAGCTGAAAACTGATAATAAGTGGTAGGCCGAAATGCGCTGGAAGATACTTGTCTGACAGAAAATGAAGGAAGTGTATCCGTAACTTCGTTGACTCGAAAATGGTTCTTGAACGCAACAATCGGGCACAAAATTGAGTTAGAAACATAAGGTAACGGAATAGATAAAGCCCGCGAATTGTAAGGAGCGCACCGTGATTCGTAAAGATAAGATCACTACGGCTAGGAACCTTGCTTGAAATTAAATGCGCTGAATCTGGAACCAAATTGGACTTGCGAAGAAAAGAGAAATACCGCCCACATGGCGGCGTGCAAAGGATTGTCAGGAGTAAATACCGGAGCCAACCTAATCAAAATGCTAGGAGTGATAGGTTGTTTACGTGCTGGTTGAGTCCCATTGGGTAGAAACCACAAGGCGAGCGCCGAATGCGTTGGGGCAATCGTATTTGGAGGCAATAATATGTTGGATTATTGGAGTTACGAGAGGAACGCTAGCGGCGGAAACGGCATTACATTCTGTATCGTCCATGGTCGACATGTACATGGTCGATAACGAAGTAGTAAGTACGAGATTTGATTGCCATTGGGTCGGTATGGTAGTTTTCCGCTTGGGGACAGTGTAGCATGCCTCTTAGTACACAAGCGGCATTAATGATGCGAACTATAAGCCTCAGCATCGGTTTTGTCGCAAGTACATGAGCCGGTATGGTTCCATGTACGACAGGCTTTCTCGTATTCTGCTTTTTGTGGGCGTGGAAATGAGCTTGAAAAGCCTTGTTGTGGCATTACTTGTGACGCAGGGCGACTTTGCGCGGAGCACAGATCTGAATGCTTGAAGTAAGTCACAGCCTTTTCGGCGATCGCTGCGACACTCAACCACTCCAGGCGCCACAACTCGACTTGCTTAGCTATGTGTGCATGAAAACCCCGCACGCTAGTCCAGCTATAACTGGTTGCCTTTAGCATTAGTAACTCCAGGTGCTGAAGCATGGCTTGCTTTTCCGGCTCTTCATACGGTTTGATCATGGCTAAAAAACCGGCCACGAACTCGCTAATATCTAACTTATCATAGTCGATTGTAGTTGAAGTACCTGGGGCGAACTCTTGCCGCCAAGTTACTTGCGTTGTGCGGATTGCTGGCCTTGCACAGAGGAGGCTTGGGGGGCTGAACCGGCTGACTTTTGTAGGCAGAGAACCTCTAACTCCAGCTGGAGCTTCTCCTTTTGAAGCTGAACAAGCTTGCGCTGCTGCTCGTACGGGGTTGCGAAGGCTGGTGGAGTCGGTAGACCCTGCGAAGGGATTGGATCGGGCGAGTGTGCCTTCGGCAACGATGAGAAATTCTGCAAATCTAAATCTTCGAGTTGCGCCGAAAGATCATACAGGAGGTCTGGATCCGACCTGGAGGATTTGACGCGGGTAGACCTTCTACTGGTTTGCTGGATTGAGCCATGGCATGAGAGATTGTGAACTATTTAACTTAAATCGTGTTACACTGCACCGGAGCGGCTAGTCCACGGCGTGGTTGAGAGTATGACTGACTGCTTGACCCAAAGGACGCGTACGAAAATCGAATTTCAGAAAGACGTCAGTCGTACTCACAATTACACATCCTCACCCTAGGTGATGATTGACACGACCAAATCGGCTTTGATTCCTTTCAACTTATCAAGCGTATATCTGGCATTTCCCTTTACATCACCCAACTTCTCTAACGTGTCCAAACTTTGTACATCTCAGTTCCTTGTGGAAATCGTTCAAGGTTCTTTATTTTACACTATTTACAGGTACATGTAGGTATGAAGTTTGACATATGATTACTGCGAGTAAAGAAAATTAACAAAAAGTACTATACATAGTTTACAGAGATTGTGTGTAGTGGCCAAAGTAGCATTGAAGCTTTCGAGTTAGCCACTCCCATCAGAATAAATATACGAGGACAGGTTTACCGGAAATGATATCAGAACTTCATATAGTAAGGAAAATAAGGAAAATAAGAAGAAAATAAGAAGAACATACAGGTTTCAGTTATATATATACATATTACATGTACATTATATGAAATAGACAGTAAATTTGATAACAGAAATATTAACAACGCTAGAGGGAAAAAAACGAAAGTGGAGAGAATAGACTTAATATATATTACTATATAACATTCTCATTGGTGTATATACATTTGTACATATGTCAGGTCTGATTATCAAGTAAGAATAATATATATACTTTCTTAAAACTACTTTGAGGTAAACATTTGAGATAATAAGGTGTTTTCTCCCATATCTTGGAAGCCATAGCTTTAAATGTAAATAGACCGTAATTTGTCCTGGTAGCTGGTCTGTATAGGTTTTGATTGGCTGCATATCTTGTACTATAGTAATGGACTTCAGAGTGAGATGTAATAATGTTAAGGAGTACAACTGGAGTATTTATTTTATCATTTTGAATTCTGTGTACAACAGATGGAATTTTAAACTTAAGAATATTACTTAGTTTTAGGATTTGTAAGATTTCATAATAAGGGTTAACACTTTCTCTTTTGTTCGCAAAGAAGATACAACGAATACATTTATTTTGTTTGGAGGTAATTTTTTTAGCCTAGATTGGTAAGCGGTACCCCAACTCATTAATCCATAGTTTAAATAAGGATGTACAAGGGTGTTTAAGTGTATTTAAATTGACATAATGTCTTAATTTACGGATAATTCCTATATTTTTGCTAATTTATTGTTGACATGTTTTATTTGGGATCCCAATTTAGGTGCTCATCTATATATACACCTAACTATTTGATATGTTTTTTGTTTTATTTTGCAGGTTGTTATATTTATATGTGGCTTATTCCTTGGAGATATTATTAGCATATAATTTGTCTTTTTAAAGTTAATTAATAATTTATTGGCTGCACAGTAGTTGAGTACATGGGCGAGCTCGTCATTAATAAATGTTTCCAATTCACTTAAGTTATTGGATGAATAAAATAAATTGGTGTCTTCAGCAAAGATTCTAAATTAAAGCTTTTTAGATGAGTTTGGCAAATCGTTTATATATAAAAGGAAAAGTCGAGGTCCTAGAGTAGAAAACTCTGGAACACCACATATTACGTTTTTCAGTATTACCAATTTTCACGTACTGTTTTCTATTGTTTAAGTAACTAGAGAACCATTCATGTGGGACTCCCCGAATTCCATATTTGTTCATTTTTGCAAGTAGTATTTCATGGTTGATTGCTTCTCCAGAGATTCTAGTTTCGTACAGATTGGCCTGAGTTCAGTCCTTATCATCTTTCTCATCTCTTCCACATTATACATAGTTCAATAACAGTATTATATTGTCTTAGCGCCGTAAGTTTCTTGACCGCCTAAATGACACGACCGTCCGCCATAACGGCATATGCTAATTCAGTAGTTCTTTATCGCTCTTAACTACTTCTAATTCTATACTTTCGGCTATAGGTACACTGGATTTCTCTAGTGGCATAATAACTTTGTTCAGATACAATCTCACCTATACTGACGAATTCATCTACATTACCTTGGGTCGTCTTACTCTTTATAGTCGAACTTGATCGGTTGACAGGAGCTTTCCGTTTTGGCTTTTCTTTTGTAAAACTGAACTTTGTGGGAACAGAACCTGGCTTCAGACGAATTTTTGTGCCTCCTATAGATCTTACAAAACATTATTGTGAGAAATGTTCACTGCAAAGATAACAATGCTTTGAAACAGGTGTGTGTCTTTCCGTTTGATTTTAACCAGAACTTTTCGATTGTTTACAGGTAAAGAATGCCACAATAAACTCGCACATTCGGGCTTGTTACTTCTGTTAACACAACCATATGCTATACAGTGTCTCGCCATTGTTTTTAGGATCAAAGATTGTGGAATTATGCCTCCAAAACCAAATAATTAATCAAACAAACCTTGTGACCAGGGTCTTCTTGGTCAGATCCAAGATGGCGGATACTCCAAGAGAAGACCCTGGTAAAGGCTGAACTGTCACGTATTACGATTGGCTCTTCGATTATGACGTAAGGGTTGTTCTTACAATGCTTTTTATTGGCCCAACGGAGTCCAGAGAGAGGAGATTGGTTATAGATTCGATTGCTCAAATTTCATCAATAAAACGATTCTAAATAACCTTAAACTCGTTGTGTAAGTAGAGCAATAGTTGAAGTGTATTAGTGGGTATTTTTCTGGTAAGTTTCATCAGCGAGAAAACCAGGAGAAGCCATTAAATCTGAACATGTGCTCTCGATCGCTTCGCTTCAGCGCTAACGGAACATTAACGGCTTTTTAGGATTATCTTCCAGCATAAATACATCCTGATAGCATTGTGATTCCCTTGCACAGTTTCTTTATCCATGTAAACTCCATTTCGAGCCGTTTAGTAGACCTGTTTTCACTGCATCGTCTGCCGCGTGGAAATACCGTTAATCGCATCACGCTCACCTCGCTCACTCCAGATTGGGATACCTATGGTTTGTAGGTGATGAAATATTCCATATCTAGTTTGGCCGCCATCTTGGATGCCCACATCACGTAATTAAAATCTCCATGATTTCTGGAGATTTTTGGTCACGTGTTTCAGCCTTTACCAGTGTCTTCTCTCGGATTAGCCGCCATCTTGTATCTGACCGAGAAGACCCTGTTCACGAGGTTGGCAACTACTATCCATATCCTTTTAGTTGACCCTAAAGCCTCGCTCTCGTGTACTCTGAAATGGAAACCGCTGAATCACTGGTTCAGCCGTAATAACAGCTATTTCGCAGCTGAATTAATTTTAGATTTAACTCCGTCGCTTGTCTGTCCTGCCTCCTTTTCGAAAGCAGCATTTTGCTCCAGTAATTCCTTTTCTAACTCCGGCAGCGTTTGCTGGTATCTCATGTGCTTCCGCCTCTTTCTATATGTCGTCTAATCCCTTGATTTTCTTTTGCATTTGTCTTATCGCCTCGTCCGCCGTTTCCAACTGATTCTCAATCCCTTGACTCCATTCTGCTATCTCGTCCTCTTCGCCCCGCGAGAACTTTTTCTTTTCTATGTTTCCTTTTAAAGTTTAATCGCCTCTACTATGGTATTCAATGATGTCTGCTGTCTCTCCAACCCGAGTTTATCCTGCTTCGAGAGGGCGTCGTCCGTCTTACTTAGTCTAAAGTTGAGCATCTTGATCTTGTTCGATAAATCCGCAAGCTGTTTCTCCATGTCAAAACACATTCGTCCACACAATCACTGAAATCTCGTTTTTCGTCTCCGCATCCAGGGTCCTTTGCTCTTGTTCGAGCTAAATCACGAAAAGTCCCATCGTGGTCACCAATGTGTTGTGAATTGGTTTTTCTCTCGGTTCATTTGTGATTTGAGTCTGTCAAAATTTCTCGCTCATAAACTCTCTCACGTATAAACGACTGTGTGGGGAAAGCTATCATGTTTACGTTTATTGAGAAAAGTGTTTCCACACACGATTCCATCGGTTGTTGGCCTTGTCTTCCAAAAAGCAAGCAGGTGCCCTTAGCTTGGAAAACAAAGAAAAAAGCAAAACAAGGCCAAACAATGCAAGGTGGGGCGAAATAAATATTCAAAGGGACAGATGTATCCCAGTCTTGCGGGCGATGAAAACATAGATTTCTATAGCTCTAACAGGGCAGAGTGAGGGGTTGGCGTGGCCGGGCATCCCAAATAAGTAGAGGCGCCGCCTCGCAAGGTTTTTCCCAAGGTATGATTTAACAATAATCCGTTGTCGTCCGGGAAACGAGTAATCTCTGGAGTTTTGACGAGACCAAGGTCGTTGGCACCGTCGTAAATCAGTAAAAACAGGCATTTGAAATATGCCTGGTCGCGGGCAGTGATAAACAACTCAGTGGCAGTAAGCGTAGGGAGCAAAAGACGCCTTTCTAGGTTGCTAGCTAGCAGCAAAAGCTTGTCTGGGAATATAAGGGTGGCCTGCTTGGAGATGACTCTGGCTTGCGATTGCTCCGCCGTGACTTGCTTTAAGTATTGCCTGACAAGGTGGTCAGAGGCTGGGTTCCCCAAGAGAAGATCGAGCGCAGTTTTTCTGTATATGAATCCACTGTGCCATGGGCCAGGCGGGAATCCGCAAGGGTGTATACCCTTGTGGCCAATGTGTGCGCAGCCATTGCGGTTAGGCTGAGTTTTACCATTAGGATCGTTTTTTAGCAAGAAAACGACACACATCATGAGGGGTAGCGTCAAAGATAGACTTCTGGCCTGGTAGGGCGTAGAGGAAGCTGTCCAATTCATCTTTGAGTGATTGTTTCTGCTTTGAGTAGGCAGTAGAGAGGTGTTTCTTTTTCAGATCCTGAATACGCTTATCTATGGATGCGAGATGGAACTCCACTGTAATAGGCTTTTTGGGATAGGCTTGTTTTCTGGAATAACCGCAGTGCTGACAGAAGTTAAATATGTGGTCATTAGGGTAGTGACAGGATGGGAAGCTGACGGCGGGAGTGAGCAGACGAGCAGCTGGGAGAAGGGTCTGAAAAGGATGACACGACAAACGAACTCAATTAATATAATAGACAAATTAACAATTTTATTGGATATTAATTACATGTAATTACATCTTTAATCCAAAGTATATATGGAAAATGCGTATCTTAGAGCACATTTTTCGAGACTATTATACGGTGGGAAATGCTAGGCTATGGATGTCGGGGCTAAAGTGAGGGATGGGTGGCAGGGGGATATGCGACTTTAAACACCCATAAGTCCCAAGGCAAAGGCCAAGTGGGAGAAATACCAGAAGGCGAGGGCGGACTTATCATCACATACAGATTGGAACGAATTGAAACATAACGCCAGAGAGCGGATAAGGAGTCTAGTTGAAAAGGATAAATTTAAGAAACGGGTGTCGCAACACAAGCGCGGTTTGGTAGGCTCGATAGTAAGTGGCATAACAATGCGTGGGGGATTAACCTCGCTCCAGATAGAAATGGCACCGGGAGCTAACCTATTCTTAAAGGTTTCTGATATGAAATTTACGAAAGGCTTGCATGAAACGGAATTCTGGAACACCTGAGGCGGAGGAAAAATGGAGTTTTATTTTGTTTCCCTTGTAATGACCTTCAAATAGTCAAATACGCTAGCCGAGTTTTTAATCCAGTTAAGGACAGTGTGAAAGTCCTTGTAAGGGGCGAGAGCCGCAATCCGCTCCCACTCATAGAGATGGTTGTGGAGGTTTCCAGAGACGAAAGTTCCAGGGTGTCTGAAAGCCAATAGCTATACGTCAGCGGTCTTGGTTCCCTGAAGCACGGCGTTGACAAATTATTGAGATATGTGCGCGTTAACTGCCATCCCCGGAGTCACCTGAAACGGTGCAGAGTCATTACCAACCCAGCACGGTCGCGGAGGCGAGGCGCTGAGAGGATGAAATATCTCAAAATGCTCCCAGTCCGGAAAGAAATGACCAGTGTTTGAGTACTTGCAGGGAGACTAGCGAGAAGAGGGAAGAAAGATATACAGGGGTAAGGGGAAGTATGCGCTGGGGGTGACTCAGGGGTTGACAGTTTTGAGCCCCGGTAATCCGAGAAGGAGCTTTCAAGACTGTCATCCTAGAGTACAAAAGGAAGGAGTGTGGGTGCGGGGGAGAAACGAAACAGATGTAGAGCAAATGAAATCTTTATTTAGGCTTTTTGAGAATCTCCGAGGTTACATGCGTTTGCCTCTGCCATAGGGCCTATTGTAAGGGGAGAAACGGTTGCTGCCACCACCACGAGAAGGGTACTGCTGGCTCTGATGCCGGTAGCAGTTAGGAGATATATGGCCCGGTATGCCCAGAAGTGACATATGACCTGGGAAGTGCGAGTGACCTGGGAAGAGCGGGGAAGGGGGCCGTTAGGGGAGTTGGCAGATCCTACGCCTTGTTGACCTTGGCAATGCCCTCCATAACCTTCGAACAGTCCTTCGCAGTAGAACAAATTGTACAGTAAAAGGGTAGTGGATAAATGTGAGATAAAGAGAAGGGACATTGCGAGGATTGTTATAATAATTGTACGTATGCCCTGGAGAAAATTACAAAATACAGGACAAAACACTCGGGATAACACTACGGAATAAAACACCGGGGGAAATATACTGCCTGGATAACAAAACTAAACGTCCCGTGTTAGTAGAGAGCAGGAAATTTTAAAACCACCGCCATGTTTTTTTTACACGTCTGCTCTCCTAGAGAAATATAAACTGCAGAACAAAACACGGGGAAAAAGAATAGACTGACTGGATAATAAAACTATAAACGTCCCGTGTTATAAGAGAGCAGGAAATTAAAAAATACCGCGAGAATTGTACACGTCTGCTCTCATAAAAGGAAAATGTAGTGGCACGAAAACACTCGTGTACGCTGCGAAATAACGGGAAAAGCTAAAGTTATACGCAAGAGTGACAAGGGAACAGGAGAAACAACTGAAAGGCTAAAATAGAGTATAGATACACAAAACTACATTTAGGCGCGATATCGACTGACTATCAAATATCGGATAATATCAGAATTTTTTTTATAGTCTAATATCAAACAAATATCATCGAATATCGGATATTTTTCATTCAAGGTATTGCTACAAAATATCGGATAATTTATTCCGTCTACAAAATATCGGATATTATCATATATATCTTTTAGTCTAATATCAAACAAATATCATCGAATATCGGATATTTTCAACATAAATCATCAATACCTACAAATTACTATATAGATATCATTTTAAATGTCTTTCAGCAGTCTACTGGATTTTAATTATGAACATCGTTTTATAATCAATTACTTTAAAGCTTACATTAGAATGTAATCCACTGAATGAAATACAAAATAAAGAACTATTTCATCCAGTTTATATCCAGAGCCTCTAGTTATAAATTGTCCACCTAAGACGACTTTTTTGTACACTGAAACGTTCACACCACAGACATGTAATACTCCTTTGGCTTCTTCACCAAGCTCCTCTCGTGTTCTCTTGTTAAATTTGATAACTTTCTTACCCGCAGCTTCAATTGTACCTAGTCCCGCGTCCTCATCTTTCTCATAAAATATTTTGCTGCCGAGGCAACGTATTTATTTATTAAATGCCTTTGCATTACAGTGGTTGAATGAATACTGCTTTGGCCATAGGTTAGAAAGGTCTTAATATTATTCTGACAGCCGACGGAAAACTCGGGTAGGTGGCCGTCGTAATAAGCTTGTAGCCTTTCCTATGACAAAGGAGTAGAGGCACCACAATGCCGGAACTTTCGAAATTGACATCGACATTTGTGTTGCCCGTAGTTGATGCTGTACTTTCCTCTTCATCGAAACCAAATGGAACCTCTGGTGGCATCAGGGCAAATCAAGCCTAAAAATTAAATGAGGCAGATATACACACCGTAAAAATTATACCATAAGGGTAAAGGCGCTTTCAATTTACTCGAATCAACTCATGAATCCGACAAACCAAACTCTATAGCTAATCATGGGCCACGTCTGTGGTTTGGAAATTGTCCAGAACAATGCCAGATGACCAATTGAATGAAGTAAATGGAAAACGCCCTAAAGCTTCGGATACACGTAGCCATATTTTCGCAACATCGCCGGCAACCCGCGCCAATTACTACGTGTGACCACCCCTGGCAACGTTACCGGAAATGCTACCGAATCGTATGTTGATGAAAATGGTGTAAATTATGACAAATGCTCATTATTATCTTTTATCTACGAATGTAAGTGTTTACTTGTGTTTTTGTTCCATGCTCTGATGTTGTCGGAGATGTTGCTACGTGTGTCCGCACCTTAAGTCATGTCAATTTCTATATAGCAAGTGACTATCACCAGTGGTCTTATTATATTAGTTGAAACTACTGTGGTCTATTACATGTGCAAATTCGACGTGTACATTTACAATTTTCCTGTTAGAATCAAATTACCACGGTTTTCGGCCTTGAGCGCTCACTTCCTGCTATAGTTAACTATTGGTGCAGATTCACAATTGACCATGGGGGAGTTTCTACTAGTTGATCGTGATAGGAAGTTTGCATGTACAAATGGATCTAAACAGAATATTCCGCCGATATATACTTACGTGGTCAAGTAACCACACGTTAATCAAAAGTAATTAAATACGAATAACATATTGACATTATTCTAACCTTAATTCCTAAAAGATCACACAACACACCTGTTATGGGGGTAAAGGGCTTTATTAGCCTAAACCAGCGCTAAAGCCAATAATGCTCCCCAACCCCCCAACAGGTGTGTGAGTGATCATCATACTGGCAATACTTAACAGGAACAATAATTATTATGATATATGTGCTGCCATGGTGGATATAGTTTGTAGTCTATACACAAAGCATTTGTCCAAATATCGTTCCTATCGCCTTGCGCTTGGATCATATTATGCGGAACTCCCGCTTTCATAGGGCTCTAAGCTGGGATTTATATGTCGCTTTGGTAGTCCTTGCGAATGCATGACTGCGGTACAACAGCTACAACAACAGCTTTAGTTATTACCATAAATATAATACAGATTAATGTAAACATACAATATGAGTTATACAAGTCCAAGGTAATACCCAGGCACCAAAAGCCCGGTAAAAAGCTTGGTAAGCCCAGTTAACCCCGGTATAACCAGGCTTTCAGTGCTTTGAACCGGGCTTACCTCAAAAGCCTGGCAAGGAAAAAGTTCGGAAAGCCCGGAAATTCCTACCTTTCCCGGAAAGGTCGGTAATTGAAATCCAGAATAGCTTGGTAAACCCGGAATCATGTTTTAGGTACCAAGTTTAGTCCTGGCTTTTCTGGAAAGGCTGGTATGAAAAAGCCTGGAAAAGCCTGGAAAGCTTGGCATCTGATTCAATAAGCTGTGAATTCCAAGCTTTCCTGGAAAGGCTGGTATGAAAAGCCTGGAAAAAGCCAGGAAAGCTTGGCATTTTATTCAATAAGCCTTGCATTCCAAGCTTTCCTGGACTATGGCAGGAGTCAATAACAAAAATCAAGAAAAGCTTAAAATAATGGCTTAACTGCAATGAAAACTACAAAATTAACCATTAGTTGTCTGATTTTATGATAAGAACCTTTCATAATAATATTATATTATTGTTTGTCAGGCCTAATTATTGAAATATGAATGGATAATTATATTAAATTGCAATGTTCAATTACTATTAGATTACTTAAATGTAAGAGCTTTAAATTGTTAAATATTTAGCGAAAACTACACGTATTATGCATCAGTTACATACCATTAAATATTTTGAGACTGTTGACTGAGAAACCATAATTTATTAACAACAAGAGAGCTTCAAATATCACTCAGTCACTCTTACACACATAAAGGTTTCAGAAATGACAGGTATATACAATTTGGAAAACAGTGTTTCAGGTTATAATCAACAACTGGTTTGGAGATCTCCAGTTACAAATTAAGCACAATTTAATATTTTCTTGTAATATGTGTTGCTACATGTACATTTAAATTGTTTTCACAAACTTTCCTAACCCTAACTTCGGGGCTCAGCTGATTTGATGTTTACCAAAACAGAATTAGAAAGTTGTAGTGTGCGAAGCCGCCACACCAATAAAGCTGTGGAGTGGCGTGAGCCCCTAGACCCTGCCAAGTTGGGTTGGATGGCAAGTAAGTTAATTCTTAACTCTGCTAATCTGAGTAATAAATAATTATTCTTGTCTTTGGGGTTGATAAGTTCTGGCATTTAATTGAAAGTGCCTAGTGAAACTTAGATAAGCTCAAATTATTTGGCTAATGTTATGTGGATATTTTTGGTTTCCTTGTAGAAAACATTATCAAGAAATACACACAGGCAAACGACTCCAAGATAATGTGGCCACTCTTGCATGGTGACTTGAAAAACAACAGGAAGGCGCCGTGCCTTGAAGCATTTTAGAACCTACAGCAAATAAGCTCTTCCTTTCAGGGCTTGAAATTACTGGGATATACTAGGAATTAGGTTTATGAGGGTGTAAAAGCTTGGAATAGTTTGGAGTTCCTAGGAATTCCTAACTGAATTCTATCTTGGCTTAAGCTATTTTGTGAAGGTGTTATTTTCTAGGCTTGGAATTCCTGAGAGTTCCTTGGAATTAATGAAGGTTTTCTAGTTTCTTAAGTCAGTCACATTGAATTTAGAAGTGTTCAACTTCACTAATATAAAGTCTTCCAGTGCCCTGCTAGACAGAGATTCCTAAATCCCTTTAAGCTTCCTCTGAGCAATTAATTTTAGAGTAAAGTTATAAGGATACATGTACTTCAATTGTTAACAATTGACTAAGATCATGCACTCACATATTTCTAAATACTTTATTAGAAAGCTAACATTACAGGGAATATTAGTCTTGTTAATACAGTACATGTAACTCTGTATAAAATTAGACTGCACAGCCTTTATAAGTTTAATGATTAAACTAAAAGATAGAATGGCAAGAAATAAGCATTGACTCATTATTGATATCTGTTAGTTTACTGCCAGACCCTAACCTCTATTCTTACCCTTTGGTAATTGGCAAAATTCTACCTTTTAATGTTTTTAGATTCAAAGTTAAGTACATACAACAAATTCCTAGGAATTCCTAGATATTCCAAGCAAAATTCGTAGGAATTCCCAGATATTCCAAGCAAAATTCCTAGGAATTCCCAGATATTCCAAGAAATTCATATAAATTCCCAGATATTCCTTGAATCCAAAGGTTTGCTGGCCTGTAGTTATTGATCTTAAGAATAACGGTGAGTCGTTATTGAGTTACAGTATTTTGAATTTTGTGACAGCCCAGCTCAGCGTGTTTCCTAAATGTCATGGAAATCTATATATTTCTGCCAATTTAAAATGTTAGACTTGATTTAACATTAAAAGTGATATCTAAAGTGTTTTTAAGTGAATGCTATTAAATCATATTGCTGGGGAAAACAGCTTTATTTGTAGAGTACGTTTTCCGCCGCCATCTTGGTGTACCAAAGAGGTACACCAACATGGCCGCCGCATACAAATTACACTAAATTGTTTCAATATTATTTGTCCGACAGCTCAGTTTGGAAGTTCTCTAATGCTCCAAAATTTCGGTCATTTACGTATTTTTACCTGCTCTGTACACAACATTAAAAATATTTTACTAATATCAGTCTTTTCTTGACAGAATTTTTTTTGTGACGTCAGTGAAACCGATCTATTCCATGTTCCAATTACTGTGAAAATTGACACCTCTATTCCTAAGAATTCCTAGGCTTTCCCAGGAATTCCTAGGAATAAAATCCTAGGAATTCTTAGCAAATTCTTAGGAATTCCTAGGAATTCTAAGCTTTATTTCGCAGGGGAATTATGTTGCCAAGACTGTATATAGTTATGAAATGTAAGTAAACAGTTATGCCATTGTGAAAAGCAATGGTATAAATTCAATTCTTTCATCCATTTATTATATCCAATTTTGGAGAATTAAGAAACATTTTTTTTTTTTAAGATTGACTGACAGCTGATTCTGTGAGTTTAATACTGCTGTGTTTTATTTACAATCTATATGTATAATAATTATGTCAGTGCACATACATGTATGTTTATAAAAGTTTATTGTCAAAATCATTATGAATCATTAAAAATCAATAACTGATTCCACTGCGTTTAATGATTTGACTAATTTACAGCTTATAGGTCCATTGTGAAAAAATAATCCTTATATTTTAGTGACTGGACTGACAAACACATCACACTTTGTGGACTTGAAAGGAGCTATAGATTTTTTCCAGGCAACAATATATTTATGTGATTTCAGCTTACCGTAAGCACTGGGAATTTTTGTTTGTTATAAAAGTTTAATTTATTAGTTCCATTATTTTTAATTGGTTGATTCCAGAATTTCCAGGCTTTAATCCTGGAATTTAACCAGGTTTACCCTGGAATTTCCGGGCTTACCCCATAATTTCACCGGGTTTACCCGGTATCTTAACCAAGCTTACCCCGGAATTTAACCGGGCTTACCCCGGAATTTCCGGGCTTACCCTGGAATTTCTGAGCTTTCCCTGGAATTTCCAAACAAACCCAAGAATTCCAGGGTTACCCCGGAATTTAGGTGGGCTAACACCAGATTTGCCTTTACCAAGCTTTCTGGGCTTTCCGGGGTTATCCCAGAATATTCCTCATTGGGTAAACCCGGTGAAAGCCCGGAATGTTTACCAGGTAACCCCGGTATCTTAACCAAGCTTTAACCCCGGAAAACTCCGGAATTTCCGGGCTTTTGGTGCCTGGGTAGTCACCCAGAATAACTTAAAAGTTAATCGAGCTGGGTGGCTAATATATGAAATTTAAAACTACAAATAAGGTCAAAGGTGGCAGGATAAATATAAAGAGCTTTCAATATGAGATGTTATGTCTTAAGTTACGGATACAATAAAATTTGATAAGTAGAAATACAGAACAAACACGCCACGAACAAAAGAAAAGAAGAAAAAGGAGGAGGAAAAAAAAAAAAAAAGTAGGTATCATGTTTATCAATTATAATTGTGTTTGGATGAAACTGAACAGATTGAAGAAATTTGCAAAAGATATAGGGAGCAAGTTATGGTGGACCTCATACATAAACGTACAATTAAATAGAAAAAGAAGATCTTGAAATTTCAGTATTTTTAAATCACTAAAATGAGGATTAGATTAGATTTTAAGAGCCACAAATCGTGAGCTTGGGCGGCCTGTGCTCTAACATGATATGTGAGGTTATCCTCAATGAAAATTCCAACACCACCAGCTCTTTGTAGAGTGGGCTGTTGGACAAAATTGTAACCTGGTAGGTTGATATTCAGAATGGGATCCCCACTACAACTAATCCAAGTTTCAGTTACACCAATAAGTTTGAAAGGATACTGAATATCACTTAGCATATGGAACAAGTGGTCAAAATTAGCTGATAAACTTCTTATATTGCAATTTAAAACTGAAAGAGGATGTTGCAATAAGAAATTCTGAATATCGCACGAACTGTGGAATTCATGTGAATTGTAATATTTAAAGTTAACTTTCGAAGATATATTCTGCTCAGGGTCACAGTGTAACAAATGAGGAGCATTGCTAATTGTTGATAACAATTGTAATTTAGGTAATTGCTCCAAATTATTATCAGCTAGTTGTTTGGAGCAGCCACACTCAGTATTTGAATTATATGAAAGAAGCAGTAGGTCTTTATCAGTTACATCATAGAAAGGAAATATAAATTTGAAACATCCAAGACATATCAAAGAATTATTAAGAGTGTAACGTTTATAGTCTCTCAAAGAGAGAGGTGTACACTTTAGATGAAATAAGTGAGAACACACATCACACTGCAGTGCCCTACCGTTTTTACGTATAGTCGTTAAACATGTTTTACACGTATGGGTGGTTGGAGCCGATTTCACTCAATTGCAGAGTCATCATGATGCAGCAGTGCTTGAGACCTCAGCTTATCTAGATCCTTTGTGGAGAGCACTGTAACAGCTGGACTTGATTCGTTTTTCCTCAAGTACATCTTTGCATTATAGGTCTTGAATTCAAAGCAGTTCCGGGGCAGTTCCCTGTTTCTGGCCGTTAAATTTTCTTGAATGAATATCCTGTTATCAGCGATGCGTTCAAGACCAATATTAGAGGTGTAGTGTAGTGTAGACTTTCAGAGCTGATCTAGCCTTGTAGAAGTTGTCTCGTTTTTCTCTCTTCATAAATTTCACTATTATGGAAGGAGGTCGATTTTGTCGAGCTCTGGGATCCTGGAAGCCTGTGGCTGATAGAAATATCGGCATCTTCAACAGGAACATTTATTAGCGATCGAATCTTTTTAACGAGTTCGCTGGTATTTTCCTGCATTGCAGTTGGGACACCTCTGATCTCAAGGCACTCTCTTCGAAGATACTATTCTTGATTATCAACTTCTATCTTGCATTGATAAAGCTCATTAGTCAATTGAGAGACTTGCTGCTTAAGTTCCTTATTTTCCTTGTTAGCGTTTTCTAGTTCTTGAATCCTCTTTTTGACATCTTCATATTCCTTGGAGACGAATTCGATCGAACTTAGAATTGGAGCAAGCTTTTTATCCATAACTTCATCAAGAATAGAGCGTTACATCCCTTTAGTTACGACTTGATCTTTTGCCATGGTAAATATGATATTAACTTATGATACCATACCTTACACAACGAGAAAAAGACAAAAAAAACAGGAGAAATTTACAAGAGCAGAAAATAGACCGCCATCTTGGCATCTGACCGCGGTAGCGGCACAGGTCCTCGTCTAGGAGATATTGTTGAACAGCGGCAGGACCTGGATAGGTAATCAAAACAGTGCATTAGCCGAGATGTGTAGATTTGGCGAATACAATTCAATAGTGCCCGTGTTAATAAGGCTTTGAAACTTGCGGCTGAATTGGAGGTCATGTAGGCGTGAGAGTGTGTCCGCAACAAAATTATCTCGAGAGGTCACGTAACGCGCCGTGAGTCTAGCCTGCGTAGCAAGCCCAGGGGGAATTGGGAAGAGGAGGGAAGAGAGGAGAGGGAGGGAATTGGAAGAGGGGGGGAGGGGGAATGGGGAGAGGGGGAATGGGGAGAGGAAAGGGAAAGGAGGGCTTGCAACGAACCCCCCGTTTTTTCCCTTACGCCCCCAAATTATAAATCCATTTTCAGTGTCGTCTGACATGTCATCTGTCAAAATCAACCAATCAATTTCCTTGTTTCTGTCTGTTACAAATGTTTGATCTTCGGTGCGAAGGAAGTTCAAAATGACCCCTAGGAAAAACGAAGAACAGAGGTCAAACATTTGGGCTAGAAAATTGATTTCTGCATGGATTTTCACCAAATAAACACTCTACAACCCCTGGGATACCAAATTAAATTTACAGCGGGAAATTGTGGCTTAAACATACGTTTTTCGACACGGAAAAAAACAATTACACTCGCGTTACTAAGTATTTATAAAACTCTCTAGAGTCTAATGCCTCAAAATAAAATACAACTTCGCAGCTTCTGGTCCTAAAACGTAGCTATCCTGAATCGCTTGACATCCTAATCGTAAATAATCTACTTCTTATGGCAACCTAAGGTAAATTAAGGCTACTAAATTGGCCTAGCCAAGACCATTTTGGTTTCTCTCTCAATCTGGCGAGCGTTTTGTACGCAAAAACACATTTCTGCACCAAATTGAGTGCAATAAAAGCTATTGACGTCTCCTGGGTACATATTATCCAAGTGTAGTACAATATTTGGCCATAGAAGTCAGTGTTTCTACATCAAAAGTTTGAAAATGTTATTCGTCCATTCACGACTTTCGCTTTCCAAACACTGGCGAAACAAAACACAACCCTTCAGACATTTGCATCAAAATAAAATACAACTTCGCAGTTTCTGGTCCCAAGACGTAGCTATCCTGAATCACTTGACATCCTAGTCGTAAAGAATCTGCTTCTTAGGCAACTCAAGGCTGCTAAAGTTGGCCTAGACTAAGTCTACAACTGTATACAGCACTGGTTGAACAAGACGGGCCGCCATGTTGAACTGTCTTCTCCACGAAGCCGAAGATCAAACATTTGGGCTAGAAAATGTAGTTCTGTATGGATTTTCACCAAATAAAAACTCTCTGAAACCTCTAGAGTATCCGTACTAAATTTCCAGCAAGACATTTTGGCTTAAACATACGATTTTCGACAAGGAAAAATTCACAACACTGACAGACTTCACTGGATTCTTCTCCGACTCCGGTCTTCTGTTTTTCGGGGTTCGTTTTTCCGCCTGGGTCTTCGCTGTTCGTTTTTCCGACAACGCTGAAGCTATCGCTGTACATCTACTAATAGCTCTATAAACTACAAGAAGTTTTTCCAAATCTGGTGGGTCAAATGCCGGGGTCAAATGGCCAACAAGTCCTTCGACTTCGTGAACACTTCTTCATTGCATCGCGCCATAACTGCTATTTTTATTACAAGTGTCAATCAAATGTCATTGAGCACCACCTTAGCCAATCGGAATTTTACGTCTAAAAAATGAACGTTAAAAGGGGAAAAACGGGGGGTTCGTTGCAAGCCCTCCTTTCCCTTTTCCTCTCCCCATTCCTCCTCCCCTCCTCTTCTTCGCTCCTCATTCCCTCTCCCCTCTTTCCCAATCTTCCCCATTCCCCCTGGGCTTGCTACGCAGGCTACCGTGAGTCTGAAATGGTTCCGTGCCGTCATCCAGAATATTTCCCGTAACCAGCTCATAGTCTCCGCGCAACGACTTGTGCCTTTATTGACTGCATAGAGAGTAACCGTATTGTGTGTGGACGACTATCCATTTATTGCGCATTTGGTTTTGCCATCGTCTAAGTGAGAGGTAGAAGAGTGTGCATTAATTTTTGATTTGCTCTTATGCTTTGGTTTCTTTTGATTCAGAAAGCTCTCAAGAAGTTTCCTTTTTTAATCAGATGTTTCTAGCTTATGTTGATTAGTTGATGATGCACAAAGTCATCTCAAACTCAATCTGTCTCCAATACTGTTTGGCCCAAGTTCTTTAAGCTGATCATCTGATGCAACTGAGATTGCTGATGCATCCATCTAATAAAGAATATAAATATTAAAAAATACTGAGAAAACAGATGTGCTTTTACTTAGTCCCTTGCAAAAGTGATGTCAGAGTAAATCACACATTCCATACATATGTTGTATGATTTGATGAAGGAAATAGTGTACATGTATATATATGTAGAATTAGAACAAGTAGCCCAAGCTCTTGTTGAGATATCGATATACAGACCACCACATCATCAGATGTAAAAGTGAAGTGTGTCCAGTTGGGATGGCTACATTGGGATCAAGCCAAAACCATTTTTTTAGCAGTGAGACTGCCTAAAGGAGGTGGAACCAGATATGTTTTTCTTTACCTGTTACTGTTACACAGGAAGTCATCATGGAACAGTGTCTCCAACTCTTCTTCTGTCAGTCAATCTTTTGGACCAGCAAGTGAACTCAACTTTGGTTTAGCCAATTTCAACCAGATTGAAATTAGAGACACTTTAAAACATGGAGAGAGTGAAATTCAATTTACTATCATTAATTACCAGAATGTATACAAGACCAACAAAGTAAGGTTATACTTGACGTCAAGGAATGTTAACACAGAAAAGAAGGATATATAGTACAGAAGATAACAACAAACAGAATGATGACCAATATCATGACTATCTACCTTCTTATACAGATATGTTTGACTTGGATTGTTTTGATCAAGATGCTGAACTTTATAAAGTTGAATCAAAGGACAGTATCAGTGTGAATTTGGTAGAGATCGATGATGACTCTCAGATGCACCGTTTCAGTTAAGACATCAGTGACATAGTTTAAAATACTTTATTAAAAAAGGTCTGTTCCACGACTTTAGCATATAACATCAGCAATTTAAACGAGCACACCATTGAGGCTCTTGTACTAGCAATATCATGACGTCACGGCATCCAGCGGTGAAAGGAGTTTTTAATATGTTAATAAATATAACTACTTAAGAAATATTATAGATCTGAGATTATGCATGCATGCATGACTCTTGGTTTAAATGATTTATGAATGAACTTTAAAGCCTGGTTCACAATGCAAGTGCAAACGCAAGCAAATTCACATGCGAACCGACAATAACGCAAATGCAAGCGCAAGGAAATTTACATTATCTTGCGCTTGCGTTTGCATTTTGCACGTGCGAACCGGGATTTCTACATTTGTCTCTGCCTCCACGGCCATGTTGTTCGCCATTTTCGACACGTCACCAACCTCAACACGTCACCAACCTCAACACGTCACCAACCTCAACACGTCGCCAACCTCAACACGTCGCCAACCTCAACCATACACACATTCGTATAAGCAAAGGAAGATACGCGTAGTTAAGGTTGGTGATGTCGTGTCCAAAATGGTGGACGACATGGCAGTGGAGGCATGGAGACCAAGGTCGAAACCCCGGTTCACACGAGCAAAACGCAAACGCAAGGTAATGCATTTGCTTGCACTTGCGCTTTCGTTGCTCGTGTGAACCAGGCTTTGCCGTCATGTAACGTGTTTCTGTAACGGCCAGAATCATGAATGAAGTGATCTGAACTGTCACATATGTTAAAAAAGCAAAGTTAAAGTTAAAAATTATATATCTAAAATGACCTAGAATGATCTAAAATGAACTAAATAGGTAATTTTAGGTAATTTTAGATATATATCGTTGTAGGTCATTTTAGGTCATTTTATAGGAAAATCACACGCCTGACGAGGTAATTCCACGTTAAATTGCACGAGAAAACCGATATCGCCAGAGTCGCTTCTTGGATCGCATAGTCCGGTGAATTACTTGAAGATTTAGTACTTTTGTTGATATTTTGCTAAGTTATAAATAGCGCGCGCGCTGCTCAGAGAAGCCAATTTATAGCCACAATCTTTTAACCAACCAATGATATTCGCACTTATTTGTCAATCAAATCTTAGTCAAAACTTATCGGCAGATTTCTAAATCTTCATTCATCGTCCCGCTCAGTTCAACTTCAAGCTTTAGCAGAGCTTTCGCTATATATTTATACACAAGACAATCAAAGTTCTGTCAGGTATTTTATTTCATCAAAAGAATGTAATGAAGCAGATGTTTTCAAGTGTGGAACATTTTTCTTCGGGCAAAAAGTACAGGAAATTATTTCGAAATAGTCGAACTTCGAGAATTGAAAACTAGCAAAATGCTCAAATATTCGAAATCAAAAACTTCACTCGAAAATCGTTAAAAAGTACAAGTGCAAGTTTCTACGGATATCAATTGTATAATGGTAGAAATTCATTACTGAATGTTCTGGATGTTCAACTTGCTTTCAAGTGATTCAGTTGGCCAATGGCAATACAACGTTCGCACTCTACGGCTCTAAAGCCGTTTCCTTATTGACGCTTGAATGGACTGAAATGGAAATGCTCACTGGCGAGTAGTTGAGAGAAGCTCCAGCAAACAGACCACCAATGCCACTTAAAATCCCCGTGGAAAAGCTGTGGTCTTCACTATTGGACTGGACTGAACAACTGCATACTTGCACTGGTTGTTTTGGCTGAAGAACTGAAGCCACTGAGCCTGAGGGTTTTGAGGTCGAGGGGGAGCTTAACCGTGTTGAGCTTTCTTCAGATGGTTTGTGTCTGGCCAACTTGTGCGACATGCTTTTCTGTTTCGTCAAAGGATTATGACCGTAACTGGAAATAGAGTCTGGATTGGAGTGGCCAGTCAGCTCGGAAATTTCAAGGAGATAAAACTCGTCCCGCAGGGTCTGGATTACGGTCTTTCGTCCCGACGAATTCGTGAACTTTCCTTGCAAGGAAGCGGTGGAAGCTATTTCCTTCATTAGCTTTGCAAGGGTGTTTCTACCCAGTGGTGTAATCTTATACCAAACTTCAGAAGTCGTCAGCTGCTTTGGAGAGAGGAAGAATTTGCATGGGACATTATCGCCTTTTGGGCGGTGCTTTACGTACTCCACGAAAGCCCGATGCGGATCGCGCAGGCCTCCATCTGTTTTCCAGGACTTGTTGTTGTATTTTCTGGCTTTTTTACGGCTTCCACTTTCATCGCCCTGGCTCTTTTTGGTTTGTCTTTCCTGGTATTCAATGTACTCTGCCTGGATAATGAAGTCATCCAACTGACAGTCGTATTGTTCTTGTACACCTCTCATGCCAAGATGGGTCATGTTGTTCCACCATACCAAGTTCAGCAGTGCACGGGGGGTTTGCAGGCCTATAGCTCCGGATGCCCACATCGCTTCAATTCCCTCGTTCTCGACTGGTTGGGCTGCATATGGCTTGTTGGCGAAGCCTTTCTTCTTCAATTCTTTTTTCTTCCCTGAAAGGATTCCTGAAACGGATTCAAACTCCTCCAAGTCAAAATTATCTGGAGCCGGTGGACTCGGTCGCTCAAGAAAGTATCTTCGCAGCCCATTACGGTAAGTTTGTAATGTTCCTGGCTCATATTCTTCACCTTTAGCTTGCTTTTTGGTTTGCCTTATTTCAAGGAAAAAGTGCCGCAGAAGACTTGGGGATTCAGATTTAGAAATGGTGTTCAAATCAAGTTCTTTCCCATGTTTTTCTTCGTGCCAAGCTTTCAGTCGGCGCACGGCTGTTTCAGTACTTCTCTTCGTATTCTGGGCTTGAATGTTGCTCAGAAATTGTGAAATTTCCTCCTCTGTGAATGAAACAATACTTGGTTTCTCTTGACCAGCCGAAGGAAGAGACTCCTTTTTTTTCAAGTTCTCGTGCAAAACAGTAGCTTCTCGGGTTTGGATAGGCTTTGTGCTTCGCACTTCGTTCAACGCGTTGCCGTTGTTTTCGCCGTTTTCGTTTAGGAAATCAAACTTGAGCTTGAAATTTGGTAGTTCATCGCTATCGTTTATAGGAACGTCATATGGTTTCCAAGTTTCATTCAATTTTTACTCTGCGAGTTCGATATAAAAAATATATTTTCGTTTTGGGGTCTCCAAACTTAAGTTGCAAAACAGAACACCGGCTTTTTTGTGACGTAATCTGCAGTGGTAATTCCACTCCGAATCACCACTCCGTCTCAGCCAATCATCGTCTGATTTCGCAAATGCACCGTGCGATTCAGCTCTAGATCATCTTAGGTCATTTTAGATCATTCCTTCTTTTAGTAACTATACGCATCTAATAAGTAACAATATTCAAAAACTCAAAAACCTTGTGTGCTGTTACTAGCCGGGTATATGTAACACATTATCTAATGTCGTCAATAGCCTACACTAACGTTGAAAACAATACGACTGCATCATCCACAGAAGTGGGCGTCTGCAGTTGTTTTTCTTGGATAATAATTCAAACTAGTTCAGAAAACTGATCGTTACAACCATTTTCCGTTATTATTGTGCAACACCTTTCCTCGGCCAGTTCAATATCGTCCAAGTCAACGGGAACCCTAAAATCCTGGGTGGCATTTACTTCAGGAACTAAATATAACATATCTGGGCGTCCGCATGGGCTCCATTTGTAGAAGGACTAATGATATGTAAATTCCACACTGTGGCAAACCTATGTAGTTCAGCACGTATAATATGCATAAAGCAAAATTTCAAACATTCGTTATGTATAACATCTGCATAACGAGTTTTAGTGGTGATGTTGGCCTAGTTGATGGTTGTCAATATTGAGGTGTTTGTGCGTTTCCCGCTTGTGGGGGGAAAGTTTTGTCCTGGAGCTGCGAATGAGGTTTTCCACATCCCTGAACAATACAAATGTGCTCAAATCTACAATTAGGCCATTGGCATCCATGGGCTGAGTTGTATTGCTTACAAATAGGCTTAGCTGGGGCGTTGGGATACGATATGTTCGTGTTAGGCCTAGTGGTGCTGTTAGAACTATCTAGTCGTTCCCACCGTTTGAGAAATCTCGTGTGCAAGTGCTGGGATTCGCTTCCCCATCGAAAATTGTATTCATTCTGCAACTTCCGATATTGGTCGTCATAGTGGAGAACCGAAACCAAAGTGTAAGACTCCAGCAACTCCGAAATCTTCACCGTGTACGAGAGATAATCTTGTATATCACTAGAGGAGGACAGGTTTCCCTTTTGAATCTGTTTGATCATAATTTTACAATTTGCTCCGATCCACATCGATAGCGAAATGTTTTCTAGCTTAGGTTTCGACCTGGCCGAACGTACTACTACTCGCGTTTGCGACGAACTGGTCAGTTCATGCTCCTCAAAGTCATTCTGACCATAGCCAAGTGTTTGTGTAAATTCTGGAATGAGTAATGCCTTCTTTATCATACCTTGTTGTTTGTCAGGGCCTAGGAAGACCTGGGGGTCATTGTCGATTCGGACCGCCGCCCCTGTCGCATGTGCTTTCTTTTGTGTTACATCTGCTCCCGTTTGCTCTACGGATCCGTTGATCACTGCTTCGAGCCCTCCTTCATTTTCCAGTTGTTGGAGAAGGCTGTGAAGACCTGAATCCTTCGCTAACGATGACGTTGTGATTGGTTCCTGTGGCCGAGATTTCGCTGGGTTTCTTTTGCATTCGAGGTCCTGAATGGCCTTTCCCAGCAGCTTTCGTTGTCCTTTTGTTATTGCGAGTTCTGCCAAGTCGCTTGCTTCCAATAACAGGAGTGTTTCCTTCCCGTTGAAATTATTCTCTTTCAACTGATCTACAGTCCTTTTTTGAGTCCGCTTTCCTCGATCCATTCATCGAAATTGAACTTCGCCATCAAAAGAAAATAATTGCTAATCGTATATATATCGCTACGCTTGCATGTACAAATACAAATGGATCTAAACAGAATGTCCCGCCGATATCTACTTACGTGGTCAAGTAACCACACGTCAATCAAAAGTAATTACCCACACCAAAATTTTAATATGCGTTTAATGTGGGTAATATGTGGGCCATATGTGGGCCATATGTGGGCCATATATGGGCCATATATGGAAATAATATGGAGCAGCAGAGCTGATATATGGGCCCAAAATTTTGTCTTACCATATTATGTGGGGAAAATAGGGGAACATAGTGGTATATGTGGGCCATATATGAACCTAAAATACAGAAATATAGGGAAATATGGATATGTGGGCCATATGTGGCCCAAAAAACTTATAGTATGCATAAAATGTGGGAAATATGTGGGGATATACATGGGCAAAATATGGACCATTAAATAAGCCAACCTAAATTGTGGGTTTATATGAGCCATATATGGCCATATATATTATGAGGAATTATCATGTATGGACCATTTTATAATATATATGGTCAAATATTATGAGGAGATATTATAGTTTGCTATTTCCTTTCCTTATTAAATTGGCTGAGTGGATTGAGTGGTGATCGATTCATTTAGAGCTAGTGCATGGAATCACCATTGCACACACATATATATATAGGTTCCATACACTATTTAATGAAATCACTGCAAAATATAATCAACAAAAGTAACGATCATGGATTCTACCCCTTAATGACATATAATCAAATTCATAACTGGGGTGGACAGACATGAGCTACAAATAGGTATACTGGACGTTTGTCTTCATGCATGCAAATTGGGAATCCTGTTGTATAACAGTACCTATACCTCCTCTTTTCCATACTCCTCCCCTCCACCACACCTTTAATTTGTTTTATTGTCCTCATTCCATTCTTCCATCATTCAAATGTATAAACACGACTTTGAATGGATACTTGTGAAACTGTAATCACTTAAATGTCCCTCAATCATAATTATTTAGACTAGTCATTAACAAAAATCCCTTTTTACACAATATTTATTTAATGGACTTGAGACCAATTACACATGGCTGAAGTGAACAACCTGCACTGTAAGAAGTGGCCAGCTGATCAACCTAACTCAAAGATTAATTAATTGCTGTGATTTAAGTTTTACACTAATTTTTAACATTTATCGAAGGGTTCTATCTTCAAGTTCTGGGAGCTTTAATTAATCTTCTGAAGTTCACTCAATGATCTGATTGGGTCTGAAGTTTGCCAATGAAATTGAATTTTTTTCCTCAAATGATCTGAACTAGACGTACCTTGCACCTTGAAATTTGTGGAAGACTTACTGCCTGAACCCCTGTATGGATTGCTTTTGATGTAACTGATCGATGAATAATTAAGTCAACAAGTTAATTAATTACTAGCTGCCACAATTTATGTACCAATGACTTTTTTCAAGGTGCAGATTATGCACTGTTCTTTAGCCTATTATTGAAGAATACTAGAGTATAGATCCCATTTGAAGAAATCCTGGCCCAACACCGAGGCTCATCCTCTAGCTCTCACAATAGCTTGCTGAGAAACTATTTCCTGAACTCCAACAATTAATCTATAAAATGTAAAATGGGGGGGGGGGATATTAATTCTGTGTTTTGTCCTAATTAAATATAATCAAGCAACAATGGCAGCTATAGACTATGATTTAATCAAAGCTAAGCATGCATGACCCCTTAGTTCATATTAGCAAGGTTTTGCAAAAGGTATAATCCTGCGAGATATATATTTATAAATAATATTCTTTCACCAGCAGCTTAACAAAGAGTCATATTTCGTATTAAAAGATAGTAATGAAGAACCTTTTCTTTTCAAAGCATAATTAATTAAAAGCTGATGTTCGTAATTATCTCTTGAGATGAATCTGAATGAATCGCATTCTGAAATCTGAATAGTAATTATCTATTAATATACCACATATGGTTCTCAGTAAGGCGCTTTGGCAGTATTAACATTTGGGAAAAGAGCAAGAGAATAATTAATGCTCAACTAGAAGTCCTTGAGGGTGACAAAATGGAACAGGCAAAGCAGGTATACAGGATTTTCTTGGAAACTGAAGGGGTTTGGTAAAAGATAGGATATATATGGCTACCACTGAATTATATTGCACTGCGCTAACTATATTCAGTGCTTTTGAAATCAACTAAACATTCGATTGGTTATATGTTTAGTTGTTCAGTACTAATTTCCAAGAATTGTTGTAGCAAGCAGTATCAATGTACCATAAAAACTGTTGTCTCGAGCATTGCTAAATAGGCCCTTTTTGCAGCTAACAGTCACATGCTGATATAATACTTCATTAACGAATAAATTGAACTCATGATCACAGATCGATCCCTATGGGGAAGTCATTGCCAATTGGATGCTCGAGCAAGCTATATTAAAAAAACACTATTTTTATAAAGTTAGCCAAGCAAGGAAGGTCCTAAATACTGCTCGAGTCCCTGACCAACAGACAACATAACAGCACTTTGCAGTGGCAGGTCCTGCTGCCCACAATACATGTATGTTAAGAATATCATAAAAAGGGCTACAGGCCCTCTCGTCCATTTAGGAAACTTAGTCCATTTTACAAATAGGTTTTGCTAATAGCAGTACCGATCTCGTACATTTAGGCCTTTAAATAAATGAAGTCTAATTTTTTTATCTCCAGTACGACTGTCTACATGATTTAATTGGTATCTGCAATAGAGCTAATATTGTATTTTAATTCCACATGTGGATTCAACCAATTACCCTCATTTTAATCATGCAGCCCCTCTATATGGTTGTTACATATTCACACGTTTCATATATTGGTTTTTGGGATTTAGTTTGGTTGAATTTATCTTTGCATTAATTATAACAAAAAGCTGGATGGAAAAAAAGTGTCTTAATTTTTCAGCTCATTACAAATTCAAGGTTCGATAACCTTGAATTAAAAATGAGCAATTCAATTCTATATATAATCATTCCCGCTTTTCCCTGCTCAATTGGGCTTTGAATTCCTCTATTTTTCAACCAGTCTAAATCAGAGATTAAAAGCCCTATATGAAAATAAAGAATGTACTGTATCAAATGAGAACTATAAGTTCATTAAAAACCATGAACCTTAATTAGCTTTAATCCCAATACAACCCGAGGGTTACATATTTAAATTGAAACTGGCGAAAAATGCACTTATTTTGTAGTATTTATGACGGATACGAATATAAATGTGCAGACCTAGTGACGTCACCCATGTGATTACGATATCTTTAACTGCATGAAAATTGTTGCATGATTTTGGCAATTCCACCTGACTTCGATACGAATAAATATGTTTGCGCTCTCAATATTGATTTTTAACTGCACAAAATGACTAAGAGAAACCTAGAATTTAATTAAATTAAATAAAAAAAGAACGGGATCGATTTGTTTCATTTCATTGGGTAAAACTATATACTGCAGCACATCGCAGTCCTTTTCAAAATGATTTGTGCAACAAATACATTATCACTGAAATGCATGCACACACAAACATCTAAAATATGAAATAAATTGATTACAGTGCATTGATTTGTTTGTGGCAGATGGCAATATGGTTCACAGGAGTCACATTTGTCTCTAGATTGTGATTGCAAATCACAATAGCACTGTTTACTTCTAGGGAAAGCAGCACTGCTCCATACTTGACTGGGCTTCGACCTAATGTCTTAACAAAAACCTCTATCTGCCCACACTCAATATCACCCAATTTGCCTTTATATGCGACGGTAAAAGAGTTTCGTTTAGAAACTCTTTTGTACATTTGGGAATGGACGATTCCCTCTTTAAGCTGAAACCTGGTAAAGATCTGGACTTCCTCAACAGATTCAACACCAAGGGCCAATACAACATCATCATAGAGTTCGGGTCTCAAGTGTAAACCATTCTGCATTGCTCCAATGCTGTAAATCCCACACTGATCATCGATGACTGTCTGTTCTTCCTGTGAATATAGTAGCAAATGTATAATTATATACACTCATCTGGTACTTAATTAATATACACTATATATAGTTATATATTTTTTTGTTTAATTATGTTATTCTGTTTTAATTATTACTCAGGTGAATGGAGAACCTCAACAGGCTTAAAGTCGCTCGAAGGAGGCCTCCGAGGCTATATAAATTATGATATATATATAGTTGTTTATCCGACAAGATGTGAAGCTCTAACCATTTGCAGTTTGATCACAAAGGCAGCACCATCTACTCAGTTATTTTAGGACCCTGAGCATTGGTATGGCGAGCGTTCGAACCCGCAACCTCCCACTTGACAGACCGGCACTTGGTAACCACTGAGCTAACCGGCCGGGTGGTGGATCCATTTAAAGCCAATATATAATAATCAGCCTTTTACTGATTGCTTGTTTTGACTGGTTTCCAGTCTGACTATTATATTAAATGTAAAAGCAATGACCTCAGAGATCCCTGCATAGCATTTAATGTTATACAGTACTTATTAAGACAAATGCATTGTCACATACTGAGCTGCTTTAATTTAGACATTATATTAATAATGAATAATTTCATCTAAATCCTTCCTTTTTGTGTAGATTGCCAGATGCAGTTACCATAATTTAATTTCAGAGAAAATAATTCCTCAGATTCAAAACTGTTTACCTCACTTTAATTAAACTTGCCTACAATGAGACAGCAATAATGCTATTAATTAAATAACCATGTCATTAATTTGAATCACTGCAAGCTAAATGAAACTCATTCTGACCACAAAGCATGCTGGGAAACCAACCAAAAAGCTTCATTCTTCAAAACACAATTATATAAATTGTCCAAAGCCATTTAATTTGACCTAATATATTCACACTGGAATGACATGCATATGGCAGTTTTATATTTCAAATAGATATATTATGTTGAAATTTCCAAATATAGAAAAATAGCAAAAAATCAGTTTGAAACAAAACTCAAATAATTACCCTTTCCAATAGAGAAATAACTAAAAATAAGTTTGAAACAATTATTGGTTTGAATACTTAATGCCAGGTTAATTTATGTACATCTACATTGTAATTAGGTTGCATGCTCCTTTTAGGGTGAACTAATATATGTTACACATGCATTGCATGTGGCCAACCTGAATTTGCCAACATAAATATGTATAGACAGCTGTTTACTATTATACCTCGGTTTTTCATTTCTTAGTTTGATGATCAGATCCTTCACTTGACCTTCCTCAACATTGCGTATGAGGCCTGGCATACTCTGCCGACATGACACAGCAGTCATTATCTTTAGAGGAATTAAAGGAGAACTATGTTAGTAAAGTACTAAACTAACATATTTTCATGAATTTAATTATTTGAAATAAATACCTGCATGATTACCTGTTGTTTGTTCAGTGACATTTTATCTCTATAAATTGATATTCTATCATTAGCATGCATATTTCAACTAAATCTCCCTCAAACATGCATTGTTTATTATACTACTATGATGTAATTTTACCATATTAAATTAGGTCACAAAAAAGGACTGATATGTCAGCATATGTATTACCCACTAGATTGTTGTAGTACCTGCAAGTAAACCAGTATTAACCGGTTTACTACATAAGCGAACTTTGTTCAAAGCAAAAACGGCTGAGGAGAATCAGAAAAATATGTATAATAAATCTCTCCTGGGGTGGGGCAGCATCACTTCTTTAATCATGAATAATGCTTTTGGCGTTTTCCTTGCCCTCACCTTTACTGGGTAAAAAAATGATTAGATCAACATTTGTAAATAAGTAACTAATTATTCTCCAAAATGATGCCTGTATATGTGAGCTCTAATGTGAGTTATAGTATCTTGCCCAGCAAACAAACTCAGTGAATGTAGCACTTTGGGTATTATGCTTTGAAGGAAGGGGGATGGCATAAAAGTGTTGTATAATAAATCTCTTATTAGATGACATTATATATTTAATTCTTAATCAGCGCTTGTATTTTTCAGAGACCCACTCACCCCAATACATTCACAACCACTAAAATATCAGCCTGTATTACCTGAACAACCGCCTAATAAGATAGTATATATACATGTACACGAGGGAAATTTAATTCTGTATTTTTTGTCATTTATGCTTGAGGGAAATTACGCTGGGGAGTGGTCAACCACGTAACATAATTACAGAGTTCACAAAAGTACTAACATTAAAGACAACAATTAGTACTAATAACCTTCAAACATCCAACTTATTATTTTCTATCCCATTTAACACACTATTTATAGCCTGTGAAAGCAGCTGTATCTTTGTGTTCATTCCTATGGATGCAGATGCAGCTGCTAATTCACAGGATAACATAATATATATTAATATGTGAAATATTTTCCAATAATAATATTTCATAGATATATATGTATGTGTTATAAATTGCATGAGAAAACCGTAGGATTACCTTGTAATAACTTTCATGACAAAAATAGTCTTTACTTTCCTTCATTTTCAGTTGCACAATCATACAAAAGCAGCTTTGAGCGTATGCTCTTTCTTCGAAAATGATGTAATGGTTGCGTCACTAAAATTGACAACTTTTCACTCAAATCACACCAGTTTTTACATTTTTCTAGGCTTTCATTAAAAACATTGTGCCAGAAATACAGGATATTCAATACTAGAGTACATTTACGTCAGAATTTCTGCCAAAAAAAATATTGCTTTTGAGACACTTTGTGAAAGAGTAATTTGCACTGATGTTACAGATTTCTGTCTGATATCTGAGCGTGCAAGGTTAGGAGAATCTGTAACGTGATCAGAAAAACAACATTTTAAGGACGTGTGAAACCTCTGTCTATGTTATAAAAGCAATGATCAATGCTTAGCGTGCGTAAATAGAGTTCTGTATGTACGCAGATAGTTGGGAGAACACAATGATAGCGGAGGAGTTGCTCGAGATGTAGCTGAGAGCAACTCTAGCTAACAGAGTGCTCTCACAACTATCCAAGTGCATCCAGAACTCCATTGACGCATGCTAAGTATTGATCATTGCTTACATATACATCTCATATACATGTATATATGTACATATAGAGAGATAGAGAGAGAGATAACTATAAATATCTTGTGGTGTCACCAAATGATGAACTTCCAGTAGGAGGATCCAAGGATTCCTAGTGGTTGTCTTGAATGAATATACAGAATTATAGAGGAAAAGACAACACACAACTCCTCACAGGTCCTTATAAAAATTGTATTTAAGATGTTTCGTCACTTTGGCCTTCATCAGTTAAAAAGTGAGCTAATTTATAAGCTGAGTCTATTTATTCTAAAAAAGAAACAATAAAGCTTAACTAAGTGTTGTAAGTGCATAACTTAGTTTAAACTGCATATTCATTACTTTCAACTATTGTAATCTTTATTGTTTCTTTTTTAGTATAAAAAGACTCAGCTTGTAAATTAGCTCACTTTTTAACTGATAAAGGCCGAGTGCCGAAACGTCTTAAATACAATTTTTATAAGGACCTGTGAGGATAGAGTTGAGTGTTGCCTTTTTCTCTATATTATATATATGCAATATTTTTGCACTGATGGTTTAACAACAATTACTATACTATGAAATGCAACTTAGTTGTTCATGCATGTACCTGATTGGCAACGTTCTGAGTTCCATGATTATAGTCTGTAATGTCACCATTCCAGTCCTCAAACATAAACAGTGAATTACACCACAATGGACCATTCATTTTCACGTTATCTACTAGGTGCAGTAGCAGGTGCAGATTCATCAGCAAATATCTTGGTCCTGAAACACAAGGTTAAGTAATGTGCAATATTTAACTTCAAAAATACATGAATAATTAATGAGCATTTTGTCCAATCAGAAGAAGCAACTAACTCATGTGCATGCTCCTTTATACCTGATAATATATCGTCAATATAAAAAGCCCGGGGAGGAATTTGAATTCTGTCCCAGGGGGAAACAGGGTTAATGATTGAGACAATGGATAAGCACCTTGCAACTCTTGGAATTTCTATTGATGTTTCAGTTTCCTCATTGAATTGCTACATGTAATTAGGTATTTTTTTTTTATAAAGATTACTAAGTAAATGAACATGAAATTTTATATAGAAGGTTCATCCTAATCAATTAAGAATTCACTGATAAAGACCCAAAGATAGCAAAAAGTACACAGATGATAAGGTACCTAGATAATAAATTTTGCACTAAATTTACTAATATCAGCAGACTACCGAGATACACAGATAATATTTTTAAAATGAAGTTATCCAACTACCATTACTTGTTTACCAAGCCACTGCTTTGTCCCATTATTAAACCAAAGTCAAAGTCGTAAAATAATAAAGATGTGAATTAAACTTACAAACATCCTATTCGTATTTTTTTGTTATTTAAACTTAGTTTTTCTCTACATTTCTCCAAGAGCAGAAGATTATGTCTGTATTATTTACAAAAGTAGTGCATTATAGTAATATTAATAGTTAACTAAATTAACAGTGATTATAATGACAAATATAAACCAATATATTAACAAAGTGCGTAAGCAAAAGATACTAAATCATAAGTCAATCGTCTGCTACTATTTTCGTCAGTTAATTGCTGATGCTGGGCGGCATATCGGGTGCAATATAGAAAATAATGTTGGACAGTTTCAATCGTTTCCCATGTACAATCGCAGAAAAGAGAGGGTTTACAATTAATTCTATATAGGTGCGCATTGAGAGCGCAATGATTTAAACGCAATCTGGTATGTAAAATCAAGCCATATCGACTCAAGGAAACGTTATAAATTGTGTTATATTTATTCCCACAGAAAGTATTACGTAATCTAGTTTTGAAGACAGAGGTTTGACAGACCGTGTACCAATATCCAAATTATTCCATGATACTATTGTTGATGGGAAAAACGATTTCTTTAAGCGCTCGGTACGAGTAGAAATTAGCATAAAATTTTCATTTGATCGTAATGTATATATTGATCTTTGACATACTTTTACAGGTAAAAGCTCACGAAGGTAGGACGGTGTATACGAGTTAACTACTTTATAAAATATAGTTAATTTATGTAGATATTAATCTTCTAGTTACCATATCCTCCCAGCATATAATTCATTTAACAGCACCAAATAGTTATTCTATTTTCTGTCAAATGGACCAAAAGGTTAATTCAATGTAACTGCTCGTAATGCATACTGCATGGCTGTCTATCCAATGTGGGACATGTTGTTGTGCATGCTGTGGATGAGTGTGGTGCAAACTATTGCTCAAAAGCTTTTTTTACGTTTTAATTTCTTCAAAATTTCAGAAATGTTTTAAATTTTATGTACATTTATAGTGCATATTTTATCATAAATACATTACAATATTCGCATCCAAATTGTATGGGATATACAATGCTCTTTGAAGTGGCTCGCCATTGTAAAACCCATACAATTAGGACACAAATACTGTAAGTATTACATAAAGACTTCAAACTTGGATATACATACCATAGTAAACATCAATCATTTCTACAAAATGGGCGAGAAGCTTCTCTGCATTTGACAACTCAACACCAGAAATTGATTCCTTTGTTAACAGATATATCTCACCAACTAGCAAGGCATAATGCTGATAGTAGACATTGTTCAGGATTCCTTTCATGCATGGGAGGGATTAATATAAGAGCCAGCTTCGATATTCTGCAGCTATTAAACAAATGAAAAAAAACTTTTTTAAGTTCCCTGTACCATATACTAGCTGTCACCATAATTATACATACAGAGTTATAAAATATAGCTGAAAGTATTTATAGTTTAATGGGTATGATATACGAAATGCAACATAAACACTAATTTATGCTATATTCCTCCAAAATTCAGATACTTATAATTAATATGTTGCATTGTAGTCAGTTGAAATCTCTAATAGTCAAAAAAGCATTAATAAGCCATCTATTGAATATTCAATAGTCCGAACGGGAAACAATACTTGCTAATGATGTTTGAAAAGAAGTGTATGTAAATTTTTAGTTAATCCATTCGCTAAGTGATTGAGGGGCGCCTATTATCAACCTCTGATATCCTTGCCCCACAATACCACTGCTTACCACTGTTGACTGGGTTGAACCACAGACACACCAAACCTTTGACCACACCCAAACATATACAGTGCATGTAGTCGATGGCAATACCTGTGGGTATGGTCAAACGTGCTAGATTGAACAATTGGCTAGGTGTTTACAACCGCATGGTATGAATAAACGGCGGGAATACAAATACAATAATATAATCCATTATAAATAGTTTTACACTACCTCTAGAAATATTACAATTTACTCAATTAGTAATTAGCGCTTTTGTAGAACACACAGTAACTAACTTTGGAAAGTATTTAGCAGTATTACATAGCCTTTGCGATATTACAAAACTGTTTGGATTACGGCTGCTCACATTGAATTTTAATCCTATTGAGGAACGTTATTTTATTTTATTTTAAACACTATTGTATTAGCTTTCTGTATATATAGCACTAAACCTGAATGTCGTAGTCATATTATACCTGTAGATTTTATTGCAGTTCACAAAACAGTTTTAATGGCCATCTTTAGTATATACATGCATACTCAAAACTGAATTATTATCAAGTGCTGTAAAGCAATCATCTACAACATCCTTCATTTTGCGCAAAGGTGCATGTCCTGTATCAGTCTCCCTGAAAGGAAAGGTCATAACATGTCCACGCACAGATGTTTTCACCACCTCTCCACTTTCTGTGCAGTAGCAACAGCTGTCATGTCCTGTGTATGTAAATGTAATTTATTAATTTAGTCTTTACGGATTCTGCGTGAGTGGTCATGAATACAACAATTTTAGTATATACCAACTCAACAACCTCCTAAGAACGCGCAATTTCATTGGTTCGCAAATTGTAGATATTAAACAATAGCTACCTCCGAAACACCCAGCAACAGAATGGCCGCTGAAAACTCGCGTTTTGCGACAATTTCGGCGGAAGATATTCGAGAAATTGAAAAACAAGCAGTACCAGATAACACCAAAAAAAACTACTAAATACGGGTTGAAGGTGTTTCAAGGAAATAAAACATTATAGGCCACGAAAAACACGACTTAAAAGATAAAAAGCTAAGACATTGGCTTGTTTTTGTCTGAAGTTGCTACTGTTTTTTGCACTTTTGACACAAATAATTTTGTATTTTTAGAGTGGTTTTCACAGCAAGATGAGTTTTCAACAAGTATTGTAGACATGGAAGTAGACGAGCTGAACAAATGTCTGAGAAAGTTTTACTTGTCGGCGAGAAAGAAGGACCATAGTTACTATAACAAGGCAACGCTTACCTCGATACGGGCGGCCATTGAGCGCTTTCTCCGAAATGACAACAATAAGCCGTTCTCGATTATCAGCAGCCCAGAGTTCACAGAAGCGTATAAAGCCTTGAATTCCTTCTTAAAGAATTTAAGCAAGTCTGGACAAATTCGTCCTACGCAACACAAGCCACCATTGACGAAGTAAGCGATAACAAAGTTGTACAACGCAGGCGAGCTTGTCGACTGCACGTCCATTGATCCGGCGAAGCTACAACAAACAGCGTGGTTCTTCGTTACATTTTATTTTGGCCGCCGGGGACTAGAAAACCAGAGACAACTGAGTCCTTCATCGTTCAAGCTTAATTTAACTCCAGATTCAGGTCATGAATATTTCGAAATCAACCGTAATAGTCCTGGAGGCGTCCTCGCAACCAAAAATCACCAGGGTGGTTTAGACGGCACCGACGACCCGTCGAATAGCCCGTAACGCGGATAGCTCCTCCATGTTGAATAATTAACTTTTGCAAGGCATCATGGGTCAAAAAGGGGGCAGAGCGATTTGGACCTGGGACAAAGCTTCAAGAAATCCGTTATTTCTGTCAAAAAATCGTTTCGTTTTATTATTATTATGGGAGGTGGAGATCACTGTGCGATCTTTGGATGTTCAAACGACCGGAGATATCTTGAAAGGTACATTGTAATGGTCCAGGTTACTTATGTATTACTGTACTAGAAGGACTGGAAGTAGATATACGTTTATGTTGTTTCTCGTAGCCATATTTGAAACCACTGACGAATAGATAACTGTTCTGTTCTGACCAACCTTATACTATTAATACCTCTGCCCTGGTGGACTGATTATTTTATGGATTATTTGTTAAGGTGTGTCATCAAGCCACATGTTCTCCAACTGAAGTGGCACAAACCTCAAGAAACACATTTTGTTCTATGGGAGAGAATTATAAACAGAAGAGGATTTAAAGTAACAAGCAATACCAGAGTTTGTAGCAATCATTTTGTTTTTGGAAAGCCACTCGGTGAACATCTTCATCCTGAACTATGGCTGCGTGGTTATATGATGGTGAGAAGCAGACATGTAACATCCGTGCTGCTAACACAATGGAAAGGTTGAAAGACAACATGAAAGATGAAGAAGCATTTGTCACAACTCGAAGTGGTTCCATAAAAAAGAAAATTAACTAGCATTTTTTAACCCAGCCCATCCAAAAAGACAGCCATTGACAGTGTAGATATTGAGGCAAATCCTGCTGAATGCGAGACTACTAATGTGTTCCCTCTGGCTAATGATCATACCTATGCTATGGATATCAATGACTTTACCAGTGGTCAGTGTAATTGTCAGGCAGTCTTGTGTGTTAGATGTAGGAAAGCAATCAATGAGCTGCAAGAAGAAAATGAAAGGCTACACAAAATCAATGAAGAACTCAACCAGGCTTTGGATGATGCTAGAAATGTAATAAACAAGATCAAACATTCAGATTCTTTACTCAAACTTCATACAGGAGTGGAGTCATATGCTATGTTTCAATGGATATATAATGAAGTTAAAGATAAAGTCCCATATCTTCAATATTACAAAGGAGCAGATTCTCATACAGTTAAAAGGTATCAGGTAAACAAAAGTCAAAAACCTGGGCCAAAGAGACTTATTTCTCCTGAGAATGAGCTGCTCGTCACATTAATGAAACTCAGACTCAACTTAGTAGAACAGTTCATTGCACATTTGTTTGGGATGTGTACAAGCTTAATATCTACAAAACTTTCTACATGGCTCTCCCTCCTTGCTCTTGAACTTAAACCACTTATCCATTGGCCAACCAGAGAGCAAATGCTTAGGTACTATCCTGACTGTTTTAAGAAATATCAAAATGTCATTGCAATTATTGATTGTACTGAGGTGCCAATGCAAAGGCCATCACTTGCAAGAGCTAATGGCCAGATATTTTCATTCTACAAAGGAAGACCAACTATTAAGTTGCTTGTGGCATGTACACCATCTGGTACAGTTTCCTTTATTTCCTCATGTGCAGGTGGTGCCATGAGTGATAAGAGGCTGGTAAAAGAAAGTGGGATTCTAAACAAATTTGAACCTGGGGATACTTTACTTGCTGACAGGGGATTTAACATCCAAGAGCTATTGATTCCCTATCAAGTAAAGGTTGTAATCCCTCCTTTTCTAAAGAAGAAGAAGCAATTTGCTTTGGAGGATGATGCCCGAACCAAGCAAGTAGCGAATGCCCGTATTCATATTGAAAGAGTCATTGGAAGACTGAAGAACTTTCATATTTTAAAGTCTGAATTACCATTAGATATGTTTGATCTTGTTGATCACATTGCCGTAGTAGTCAATGCCCTTGTCAACTTACAGGAGCCAATCATACCACTACATTGTCAGTAACATTGTTACTACAAATAAAGTCCCTGTCAAAAAAATTCAACCGTACGTGGTACCATGTGCTTTGGTCATCTCCATAAATGTTTAGGTCAAATACATTTCATCACTGTAGATTAAGTTGAGACCAAATTTCATTTTACTACAGTGAAAAATGTTTAACTGCAGTAAACATGTGGTATGCGGACCACATTCCAGCACATGTAGTTCATATCATGTGAAAACCTTTTGACAGGGACTGTAGTGGTAAAATTGCCATTAATGTAAAACAAATAGTAGGGTGACGGTGTACAAATGCAATGATTCTGCCCAAAAGCTACAACCATACCTTTAGCAATGATACTTTGCTCATTGACATTGCTCATATTATATAACTGAGTTAGTATGTACATGTAGCCAAGATCAACAAGGGAATGTTCATTTAATGATGAGGGTGCATGAATAATTATATCAAGGGGAGGTGCTAAAGGAAGGTGGCTCTTGAAAAATACCGTATTCACAAGGGGACTTTCGGTTTTTACTTGTGGCACTCAAAAAGTCGAAAAGATGGAAAGGAGGTCTACAAAATTGTTATTTCCTATATTTAAATCTTAATCCTCCCCCCTCCCCCCAATCATATTAAATGAACATTCCCTAAACTAATGTATTATTTATAAGAGTTAACCCATAATGTAGAGCTTGAGCATGGATGGCATAGCCACTTAGCTTTTTTTTCTTTAGAAAAGATTCCTTGCCTGTGAGTGCAACACAGTCCCAGTGAAACCACCTGTCACACTTGTCACAACCAATACTCATTTCTTGGTACTCTTCTGGTTCATCCACATATTGCAATCCACATTCACCACATGGATAATTAAGAACATCCTCTTTTGGTTCAACTATAGCAAGTGCTGATGCTGTGTCCTGTAGACTACTGCACGTAGCTGCATTCTCCATTTCCTGCCTTACCTTACCATACACAAGCTCAGGTACTATAACCCTGTTAAAAAAAATTCTGGCTTTTGCCACAACCTCCTCTAAATAATGATAGTCAGCAAGAATTTCCTCACAGTGGAAATTGAGAAACCTACTCTCAGTCCTCACACAGAAGTACCCTACCTCCGACCCAGTTGCAAGCAGCTGTGCCTGTACTTGTGTGTAATACGGATGGTCATGTTTTAAAGATATTCTTCCACTAGGAGTTACTGTTAGGCATGAATCCTTTTGCTTGGCATAATTTGGTACAGTCATATGCCGATATTTAAAAGGATTTTTGACCTCGAGTGGTCGTTTACCGCAACATTTATAGTAAACAACGGCATCAGGAGAGGCTGCTATGAAGGGGTATGCAGCACATAAGCAAACACCACAACGCTTTACACTGAAGAGTTTGTGATGAGACCGCTCTACTTTCTCAAAGTCAGACATTGCATGGGGTTCATGATAAATACCCCAGTCAATTGCTGGAGAATATGCTATTGGGTAGTAGTTCATGATGCTTTTTATGCATGATTTTGTTTTTCCCTTGATTTCATTATTTTCAACATTGACCATGTTGATACACTGTTTGAGTTTGCTAGCAGTGAGTCTACCAGTTCTTTATTTAAACCACAACTCGCTGCTGCTCTGCTCTATTGTTGCTTCATTGGCAGTAATTGGTTGTGTGGCAGCAGTAATAACTTGTTCAACTGACTTTGAACTGGCCAGTTCAACAAGTGTAGGTGGCAGTGCCTGTAGTTCTTTAGTTACTATTGTTTCTTCTGAAACAACATTTAAATCACTTATGTCAGCAGTGAAATGACATTGACCTGAAAGGGATGGAAAGTATTGCAAAACTGCAGACTTTCCATTGCTTGCTATTCTCAGTCCCTCAAATATCGAGGTCTTCTGCCCTTTTTGGATTTCTGTCGTCCAGTGCCCTTGGATCATAGGAAAAGCGACTGTATTTGGAGACAAGTCCCTCGACCAGACAGTTCTCTGTAACAGTAATGCAGGAATTTAATGCTAGATCATTCACGTTCTATGCAGAACCAAGAGAATTGCAGTCACAGTAGGTTCTTATTTCATGGAGACCAAAAATATATATATCCATGTATAACAAAATGTTAATGGCAATTCATCCAAACTTTGTCACCTTTAATCTTTTTTTATAGAGATGTTTCTCAAGAAGTCTGGCTGGTGATGCTTATCAGCTGGTTGACCCCAACATTGCTGTCTAGATGTGACAGAAAGATTGTCACCCCTCGCAACTTTCTCGATGACATGGTGACAGATTGCTTCCACACGCTTACAGGTCCCACGCACGCTATAGACATGATAATATTGATTTTATTTTCAAACATGTAAAAGTATGTACCAGAAATACCAATAAAGTGAAATATACATCTCATACAGGATTGTCATTAAGTTTTTTAATTGGCCATGTACATTCTGTAAGGCCTTGTTAAGAGGGATCATACCAGCACCCGAAATATCCAATGAGCTCAGTTATGACAGATCGGATGTTATGGGTAATGGCCCTTAATGACAACTGCACATCTATGTACATTTTTACAAATAAGATCTCATACCCTGCTGGACACGAACAGTAAGCATCAGAAACTGTGCCATTGGTTTTATGCAAAATCACCCAAGTAGAATATGGGGCAGCAGTAACAGTAGTCTCACGGATAACCTAATATACAAATACATTAGTATGTCATGTGATCGTGAGTAACTGAGGGATACAATGTAGTTACAACGTACTAGCATTTGTAGAGACTGGTCATAAATGTGTGTGTGTGGGGGGGGGGGGGGGGGGGGTTGGAGAAAGGGGCAAAAATGGAGGGGCATAAAAATAACACACTGGATAAGGGAGATTATAGGGTGAAGAGGAAAAAGAAGGGAAGGGGCATAATCATAGTGTTATACATGTATGTGCTTGTGAAAGCAAGCACCAACAATTCATACTTATTTTGGAAATGTTCAGTGATAATTTGAAGAGTGGGTTATTATGAAATATGTAAACAGTGGTATGAAATTAATTAAATATGTGATTATGCCATGGATAAGATTTGATAAATTGTGATTTTCTATTGTAAATGAGTGAATTCATACCAACCTTTGCTCTAAGAAAGCAGTAAGAAAGATTACCACTTATACCATTATACTGGGGACTGACAACATGGCCTGACAGATGGAGAGATTTGCCATCCCTTAATGCCTCTCTTCCTCCAGTGTTAATGTTCTCTGTTAATTTATACATTGAGTTTACAATACAATCGTTATTTAAACACAGTCCTGTCATATAAGTTTTAGAGTACATTGAACATAATACCAAAGGCAAAAGCTGAATCTTGTTTCAATATTATATAGTAATATGGTTGACTGAGATCAACAATAATGTAACATTTATTACATGTAAATATAAAATAATATTTATTTCACAACAGCATGTAATATACGTTGTAAATTAATTAAGTAAAGTAGTACTATGTAGTCTATTTATTCACATAACACAGGTTTCTCTTTCTATCAGGGGAGCTCCATTATAAATCAGGGCTCTAATCTAGTCCAAATACATATGTGGACACACGTTAGTTATTCAAGACTTTGTTGAGATAATGACTGCATACTGATGCTTACTTATATCCCAATATTCCTTCCCATCCATTTGATATCTGGATCAGGAAGATTAATCCTCCCATCCTCTAATATAAGCTTCCTTTTCCATTCCCTGTCTACCTCTTTTGAACTTTCTAATAACGTTTTCTTCGCTTGCAGTCCAAGTTTCCGAGCAAATATTGCCAAGTTGATGAGACCTTCTTTGTTAGTATTACCAATTGGTACTTCTCTTTCACATTTGAACATATCGTTATCACTTTCGCTCGAAGCAGCCATTTTGAATTTATGCCCCTTTTCATACCCATGATGCCTTGCAAAAAAATAATTATTCAAAATAGAGGAGCTATCCGCGTAACGGGCTATGGGAAAATGTTTGCAAACAAAGGCTCCCTTCGCTGTCCAGTGGCTGTCCTGAAGACGTTTCTCCCACATTTGAATCCTAAATGTCCAGCACTGTTCCAGAAACCTTTGACAGGCTCGAAGTTTAGCCCTTCGCAAACTGAAGTTTGGTACAGCTCTGTCCCTCTCGGCCACAACATGTTCGATAACATGATGAAAAACATGTGTCTCCGAGCTGAAATCAACCCTGCCTATACAAACCACTCCGTCAGATCAACCACAGTGAGTGTTTTGTCTGCGACCAACTTAAAGAACCGCCATATCCGTGCTGTCACAGGGCACGCCCGACCTTTGAGCAGTTGCTGCAGTTCGCAGAAATATTAACAGCCCTGACCGATTGGGCCAATCCATTTTATATGCACACCCCCTCCCCCCTATTGAGGAACTTGGATATCCTTGGGGGGGGGGGGGGGGGGGAGGGGGTAAAACTGACAAACATCCAGACGGGGACGAGTAAAATATCGAAAGGGGTATAGGAAGATGAATAGATATCCACACCAGGGATATCCAGCCAGGATATAATATCCAGCAGTCTCCCCCACCCCTATTTAGGAACTTGGATATCCTTTGGGGGGGGGGGGGGGGGGAGGGGGTAAAACTGACAAAAATCCAGACGGGGATGAGTAAAATATCCAAAGGGCCTATAGGAAGGTGAATAGATATCCACACCAGGGATATCCAGGATGGTAGCCAGGATATATTATCCAGCAGGCCTGTCTCCTTAACAACAGTTGGAAGCTGGATAAACATGGCCGGGGGGGGGGGGGGGGGCGGCTGGCTGTGTGGGTCACTGACAGACAGACAGACATACATTTTTTATATTTGGAGTCTTACACAGAGAGTAGATAAACTATTTAAAAGTCCAAATAACCTTAAATTAGTTGAATGGCTAATAATTAATTAATAATTACCTCTGATTTTATACAAAGTTGTTGTGTTCTCAACAGTTGCGCTATTTCCATGTTTCCATGTAGCATACATTCAAATATGTATTTTGTAATTTCTTTCTGCATAACTGGTTGCTTGTTTGGAGGGTTAATAAGAAATAAAAATATATCATTCATTGTGAGTCATTCAGTTCATCTTATTTTTAGTGTTGTTATATACTGGACAAAAGAATACTCCTTTTTTCACCGTCGGTATAGAGGACATCTTATCAATAAATGTATCTCATCCTCTATACCTTTTTTGCATATCTGACGTGAACCTGAGATCAGGGAAAAGCGAAATCAGAGCAGCGTCAGAGTTGGCCGCGCGAGGTGTAGTTCCGCTCTGATTCAGTTTTCGCCAAAGAGAGGACTGCAAGCAGTCTAACAAGAAAGTAATATATAAAGTGGTAAGCTGTAGTGCTAAGTGTGCACGCCCTACGAGGGAAAGAGAAAAAATCTCTGACCCAAGTGGGACTCGAACCCAACCACCTCCAGGTTACATGTCTGGCGCTCTACCAACTGAGCTATCAAGTCAGATGAGAACAAGAAAGTGGTTTGCATTTCATCGTTCATATTCTTAGGCCTACGCCAAACGTCGAACTATCCATGAGCTTAATTCAGTCGATATTAATTTTAAAATAGGTTTCATTGAAACCGCTAAAAGCACGGCAAATAACGCCACTTGCAGTAACAACCTTCGTCTCCTATTCACAGGCGGCACTGAGTAATGTGTATATAGAACGCCATTCTTCTGTTTTGGACAATCATTTTCTAAAGAAAGGCCCTTCTTAGATTCGAGGCTACAACTACTATACGGACATAGTACGGTATCGTTGACTATCTTTTTTCCAGTGTATCTTGTAACATGTATGCACAAAATACGTACAGCCAGGAAGCTCAGTAACTACATGTAAGCCAATGTTCTTCTAATCATTTCGGCGGTGAGTAAAATACAATCCATTTTTATTCGCTTTTAGTCTTCATTTTTACAGATATATCAGTGACTATATTTAGAAAATAATATTTGTAAATAAATATAGTTCTACAATAACTAAATATAGGGAAAATGTAAGGAAATGCCTAGAGCCTAAGTAAACCGTTCGGTTTTCGAGTTAGACACTAGACAAAGAATGTAAGTAGTTCGTCCCCAGGGTCTTCTCGGTCAGATCCAAGATCTGACCGAGAAGACTCTGGGGATGAGGTTGTTTGTGTAGCTCTGACACACACACACACATGTTAAGAAAAACTGGACAACATGATGATAATATGCGTTGATAGGCAAATGTATTCCAATGTCCCGATTGCTGTAGTTTCCGTGATTCCCGGAAAAGCTGAATCCACTATAAACTATAAACATGTCATTATCACGCGCCAGACTCTAGTTCGTATTCCTTCAAGATACAGTTTTCTAAATATATTAAACTTTTTAATGTGCTGAAATCATTTTTTCGGGTAAATAAAGAACAATTCCTATACTTCATCCAATAATACTTGTAGTTGTGCAGTTAATTACTGGCATTTTGTTACACCAGCTATGCTAGCTTTCGGTTGTATCAGGCAAATTAGCGCCCAGCTTCAAATCAGCCCTTTCAATTTAGCGCCTCCCAAAAGCTCAATTTTTGTTAAAAAGTGCACACTTCCAAATAAGCATCCCCTCTCCCTCCGAAAAAAAATATAAAACTCACTTCGGTTTCATCAACCCTGCCGAATCCGGCATATACATGTACTTTGTTTTGTTAGTATAGTTTTTCCGATGCTATAAATACGAAAATAAATCAGTGAAATACTACAAACCCACCCCCCGTTAAAATCAGCGCCTCCTTTAAGTAATACGTACGTCAAGCATTCAGTTACGGTAAGATTACTCGAGTTGTTAAGCTGTTATCGGTCATCTTGCTAAACTACTTGTGTTTTTTTTCAATTAGTTCCTTCAGCACCTTTTTTTTATATCGAGGGTCTGTCTTAAGGCATCCTCTTCCTTCTGTATCTCCCGATAGTAGGACCTGTGACTCTCTTGCTTTTTCTTCAGACGTTGCTTCATTTCAGACGTTGCTTCATTTCAGACGTTGCTTCATTTCAGACGTGCTGCGTGTTGCGACGCTGTCATACAGCTGGTCCAATTCACTACGGCTATTTTCCAATTCTCTTTTAGCTCTTTCTAGGCGCTTCAAATTCCTAGCAATTGTATCTTTCTTTACCTTCCTCCCCAGCATGACTGAACGAAGATCTGGGTGGCTTTTTAGTATGTCCTCTATCGCATTGTGGTATCAAATTCCTCTTTTTTAATCATGTCCGCCTTTCTGATTCTCCACTTTTCATGCAAAAGTTTATCAAGTTCATCGCGCTCACACCTTTGATATTTAGGATCGTTGCAAAGTTTCTCTGCGCTTTGATTCCAAAATTCTCGCCTCTCCTTTTCTAAACCAACTGATTCCCTTAATTCCCGCTCAGAGTAAACATGTACTCCTTTTCGGCTAGCTGCCGTGGCGCACTTGTTCCCTGGGGTGGTAGCTCCAAAGTAGCTCGTGAGCGTATTCTGACGTTTTATGCATATTTTCTTTCTCGGAACACCTTCGCAGCTCCGTGAGCTGAACTTAGCACATGTCCCCTTTTCTTTAAAACTTTCTCTGGAAGGCTGGGCCGGAGTTACCGGTCTTCGATAGCTTTTTAGCTCAGGACTCGACGGGGCGTTGCCACTTTCCACTCTTGGAGAGGTTTCCAGCTCAAGACTCGACGAGGCGTCGTAATCGCTAGCCTGGCTGGTCGTTTCACTGATTTCGTCTGATGATTCGCCTTTGATTTCACTCTTAGACGTCCAGGCTTGCGATTTTATCAGGATTGTCGAATCATCATCAATAACATCTGTTCGTGATTTTCTTGGAACCTGCTGATAGGGGCTCCCCAGTTGCACATAAAGCTGTATTTAGCGGGTAACAGCTCCTCGATTTCTTTTCGTCCATCTGTTGACGTACCTCATCTACTTTCTTATCTCTTATCTCTTCAAAAAAATTAACACCAATCACATCTCCTGTTGTCAGTTTGACCTTAACTACTTCCATGTTTTAAGATCGCTGGATTTTGTGCCTATTTTCTTACTTTGGCAAGGATGTTCAGTAAAGGCGAGTACAGTGTGAGGATACTCGGGAGCGTAGATTTTCGGTGTATTTATATTCAAGAAACCGGCTTCACAGTAATTTCATACTACTGTCGTGTACCTTGCAGTCTGTTCACAGCTGTCTAGTTAACGGTTCACAGCACACACGAGACATTACTCGATCTCACATTTTAGCCGACATTGTGCCTATTTTCTTACTTTGGCAAGGATGTTCAGTAAAGGCGAGTACAGTGTGAGGATACTCGGGAGCGTAGATTTTCGGTGTATTTATATTCAAGAAACCGGCTTCACAGTAATTTCATACTACTGTCGTGTACCTTGCAGTCTGTTCACAGCTGTCTAGTTAACGGTTCACAGCACACACGAGACATTACTCGATCTCACATTTTAGCCGACATAACAAGCATTCTAGGGCCATACATCATATGCAAATGTTTGGCTGGTATTTATTTATAAGGGTCCGTTTATAAGCTCCTATGTTGTAAGACGCATCAAATCATGTCGCACGAGGAAGCCATAGTGCGTATTTATCTTAATAGAGAAATTATCGCTTTCCTCAATACAACTTTCGATGACAAACTCGAACATTTAAGAAAGAGATTGAAAGACCAGGTGCGTGAGCTCATGTCAGAGCACTTTACATTTCTATACCATCAAGAATACCCGATTGCGCTCAAGCAAGAATCACGTGTAACTGTGAGCCACTGTTCAGTTAAAGAGGCCGTCAAAGGAAAAGATGTATGGGATCTGAACATTTTAGCATATGATAGAAAGACCGTGAGGAAGAAACAAAAGACTGAGACAGAGTCCACAGTCGGCAACTCAGCCGTTTCCCGGCCTGCTAAACCGTCTTCGCCAGACGCAAAAGGTACGCAGGAGCTATCCACAAGTTGTTATGCTCGTCATGAGTCTGACCAAGAAAAAAGGGATATAAATATCGAATTGTTGGTTAGAAAGAGAACGAAGGAAGTTCTGGAACTCTAAAGTGAAGACGCTTCAACATGATGCTAAAGAAACGCTAAATTTCAGAAAACTTGAGCTCCTTGGCATTATCGAAGTATCTTGGGCTTTGAAAAAGGCGGAACTTCTGCAGATTAAAATTGTAGAGCTACGAGTAACACATGATCGTTTTAAAAATGTATTCAGTGAAAATTATTACGCTAGCACCAAATTGACCAGTCATTCTACTCTTCATACATCCCTGCAAATTTACAAGCTCGAAGAAGAAATAACCAGGCTTATTTTCAGTATTAAAAACGAAGATAAAAAAAATGTTACGCTACAAAGTGAACACAAAGACTTTTCGCGGGAAGCATCAGAGGATGTGATCCATGGTTATTGAAAAGAACTGAAGCGTGCAACCGATGCTCTTTAAAAAGCACTAACAGTTTATGAAAAGCGTTTGACAAAATTTGCCGAAGATTTCGTCACTGACAACCGCCAAGACACTGCACAGGATAGTATAATCAGTTTAAGCGCGCGTGAAATTGACGATATGGTTTTAGATTCAACTGTAAGGGGTTTAAAGCGGCATGTCAGTATTATATTGGTAAAGTGGTCTTGTATTGGCTTTGAAGTGGATAATAAAGTTTATTGACCATAATCACTGTATTTGTGACATTCAGACTTAAAAGGCTTCTCGAGACGGCATTCCCACTCTCGAGTTCGCGCTCTCATTCACGCGGCATAATACTGATGCTATAGAGTTATCCGAAGTTAGCAAAGCTGAAATCTTACAAGTTTTTACACCAAAGTGTAAATGTTTGTACATGTAATTAGTGACTTTAGTTGTTTAGCATTTACACGGAAATTTCGATTGGAATGTAAATGTAAACGTGTTCTCGGTCCGTCCCGTGGAAAATTTCCGAAATTAATGTAATTTCTCGGCCTACTTTCTTTAAAGGCACATGTAGTCCAAAATTCCCAACCGGAATTTCTGAATGGGAAATCGTGTACCATTTACAATTCTCGGTGGTTCGTACCAGTTCCAGGCCTTATGCGGAGCGTTTTTCATCTGGAACGGTTTGTGTACAAATGATAAACATTTTTCCGATCGGAAAATTCCGTTTGGAAAATTTTGTGTATCATTTACACCAGAATTTCCGACCGCAATTTCTGTGTAAATGGTAAACAGCCTTGGCCTATTGTGCTATTGTGTAGACCTGTTGCGCTTGGCGCTAGTTTGAGCACTGGTATTATTTGCCAGAGCGACCATAGTAGTTAGAGGGGTCACTATGGCACAAATCCGGCCTCCTGATTGGTCGAGAAAAAGGGGCGGGGCGATGACGTCACAGCCGCCGCCGCCGATTTTAGGGCGCAAATACGGCCTCCTGATTGGCTGGGATTTTATGGCACAAATACGGCCTCCTGATTGGTCGGGATTTTATAGCACAAATCTAGGCTCGGGATTGGCCGGGATTTTATAGCACATCCAGGCTCGGGATTGGCCGCGCAGGGAACGCCCCCGGAGTATAAAAAAGTGACTATCCCTTGTAATTTCAGTGTGAACGATGCCCCCCACTTGCTTTTGTGGGTGTTACGCTAAAGTCGTAAAAGGATTGGCCGGGACGCCAGAGTGTGTGTACAAGTGTGGACAAACGGCCAATTACAAGTCGAAACCCCAAGTCTTGCCGTGCACTTTTTATTTTAGGGTCAGGAAATTCCTTTGGTGAAAGAGGCCATCCCGTACGGTACTTTGTACACGACGTTCCCCAAGTGTAGCCATAATTTGTGGATGAAAGTTGGCGTGAGCCGAAGTGAGAAAAATCCGAACCGCGTGTTCTTTACGTGTACGGCCCCGGCGCCCAACCCGAAGTGTGAGTGGCCTCTTGGATTTATGTGGGCTGGCCCTCCCGCACAACCTGTCGTAGTTGCGGACGGACCCTCAGGGACAAGCAGTGACCCCCTACTGGTACAATGGCCGTGGGTCCCCCGCCACCCCCACCCCCTATAAACATCCCGACAGCGCACTGGACACCCCAGCCCAAATACCAGGGACAAGCAGTGTAATGTCCGGGAGTCAAGAAGACCCAGATTTGGGGGACATGCCGAATAACCGGGATGAGGGTACTACAAATGCCGGGTGGGCTTTGTACAAAACGCTCTACGTCATGGTGTGTGTCCGGGAATGCATGCGACAACGTGGACGGAACTGCGAGGGGTGTATTTATACCCAACAGGGACAACAGCTCGAACAGCACCATTCCTGTTTATGGTCTTTTAACGAGGAAAGTTTCAACACGCGTGTGGCGGAGGTCCAGGTTCATATTACCCTAGAGGCTCTACGGGCTACGGGCGTATGGGCTTTGCAGAGTTTGCACCTCGCGGGGATTATTGCTCCCCTTACTTATACCGTGTTTGAACGGCTGCAAAAATTAAAGGAGGCCGAGATTTACAAGTATTATAAACTGTATTATTTTGAAGAATGCGAAGACCCCCTCATCACTTACAAGGATCGAATTTGGCACGCGTTGGGCCAAGCTTTGATCTACGAAGACAACCCCCAGGACTATGTTGAAATTGGAGTGTTAACCCTTTTATCTTTATTTGAGTCAGCCAATGATATGTAAGACTATTGAGTCAATAAAAGAGACTTGTGTTTGAGTAATAACAACTTTGTTTTGCAATAATTTAAAATTAAATACAAGGGCTGTGGGCCATTTCAGCCACACCAAACTAACAATAATAACAGTAATACAGGTGAAATGAAAATGAAAATAAATTACATAGGATATTCTTAACAAAAAAAAACAAAAAACAAAAAAATAATACTTTTTTTTTTACATATTTACAGGCCCGCGGGGGCCCATCCGAACGAGAATGAATAATTTATGGCCTGAGTATTTGGAAAAAGTATTTTGAAAAGGTGAGCAAACGCTCTAGTATTTTTTTGAAAAGGTGAGCAAACGCTCTAGTATTTTGAAAAGGTGAGCATACGCTCTAGTATTTTGAAAAGGTGAGCAATCGCTCTAATATTTTCTAAATTGAGACATGAAAAAGTAAGAATAAATAATATTTTATGAAAAATAAGGAACAAAGGCTCCAATAGTAGCGTAAACTCTACTTCTTATTAAGGCCTAATAGACCATTTCATAATGTTGACGGTATTGTAAAGTAAGGGGCAAATTTACGAGCCCAAATGTTTGTCCGTGCCTGAAAATAGTTATACTCCCGGCCTTAATGTATAAATTGTGGCGAATCCTAGAATGACAATAAAAACGTCGAGGCACTTCATCCTTCTTTAGCTCCTTGCCGATGGATGTTATTAGGCACGGGGCACACATAGTTTCCCCGCAACAGGGTAGAGGAGGAAGTTGATTTTCAGGGAGTTTCCCACATTTTAAACACTAAAAAGAAAAAAATAATTTAGCACTCAATATGGAAGTAGAGTTTACGCCACGGAAAGCGCCCCCACCCCTCGTCCCACACATCAGAGTAGACCGGGTGGTGGGGGCACCGTTTATAAATTATCCCTACATTGCAATGTCTTAAACAAAGAGTCACATTGCAATGACACAGATGACACCAGCGATACCGAAATTATGTTAGCGGCTCAATAAATAAGACGGCTCGCACTGGAGCGAGGCCCCCAAAGTGGCGATTGTGTGGGATTTCTTGAAATGAATTATTCCAACAATAGACAGCCCTAAACTCAATTGAGTTAAGACAAGTTATCAACAATAAGGTTGGAAAAAGCAGCTTCTGATGTTTTGCTTTTCTCCTCTCCGCCCGCTGCTGGCCACAGACATAGCTGCCAATCTTAGCAATGATTTCAAGAGGTAAATTGCATGGCAGATGAAATGTGAACCCTTTAGATCTGGTATGGCAGTGAAAGTCTGTTCGGAAAAAAAAAAAAAGAAAAGCTGAACGGGTTAAATAATGTTTTAGAGAAATTGCTTCCCTAGAGGCGCTCTTACTAGAGCGGAGATCCCATGGGGGAACCTCGAGAAAATCCTATAAAAATTAACCAAATTGAACTTTGCAAAGTGGGGAAATTTTGCCAATAAAAATGTACGGTCTGTTAAGCAGAAGCCGGACGCTACACTGTCTTTTAGGGAGAGGAGGAGAACAACTTACTTGAGCTAGGTTCATCTCGCGGTTTCCTCTGATATTCTAGAAAAACAAAAGAAAAATTAGCGGTTGTGTTCAAAGACAAAAAGAAACTCAGCAGGGATAGTACCTCTCTCGGTCGGATGGGCCCACCATAAGCCATAGCGTGTTGTCTGTTGTTGTTGTCTGTTGTTGTTGTTGTTGGTGGCTATAGAAATAAAAAGGAAAACCAACGAAGAAAAGATTAGTACAGCAATGCGTTGAATTTCAAGAGAGAATTTCGTGTGATCTTACCTGTTTGGTGGCTAGTGTAAACGCGCCGAAGTTAATTCAGGCGCCAGCATTTATGGAACAAATCCTGGGCTCTGATTGGTGCACTTTCTCGGCCTGGGATTGGTTCGCTAATCGGAGCGTACGCTGTGAGTGATGGATTTCAATCCGTTTTTGGTTCTTTTTAGTTCAAGCGGATTTTTGGGTGGACAAGAACCACAATTTCTACCCCAAAACATCAGTGAAATTTTCTAAAATTTTCTGAGGGCATTTCCCCAAGGGCTTCTCAATTTCCCCCCGTTTTTTCCGTTTCAGGCGACCCGGGAAAGGGTTCCTTTTCCTGCCGAAACCTCGTGCCTTTCGAGTAACCTTGTACTTGGTTGACCTTAACATTGCAATGGGTTTAAACCGGTTTGACCGGTTTTGACTAGTTTTTCCTAGTTGGGATAATTTGAATAGCTTTTCCTAGTTGGGACAGTTTGTTGAGGGGATTCAGTTTGGAGGATCAAAGTGAGCTTAGGAAAGGCTTTTAGAGGACGAGATTAGATTACGGCTGAAAGAAGTAAGAAAGAGGGGCTCCCCCCGGTAGGGTTCTAGATAATTTTGAAGAATAAGCGTGAAGCCAAGGGCAGGGGGTCAAAAACGGATTGAAATCCACCAATCACGAGACGTGTTCATTCTAGGGGAACCAATCACAGGCCGAGAAAAGTGCACCAATCAGAGAGAAGTGAAAAAAATATTAAAAGTGAGTGAAGATTTTTGTTTTGGGTTAGTTTTACTACGATGTCCACCTTGAATTATCTTGATGAAGCAGGCGAGGAAGTGACAATCACAGTAGAGGAAGAAAAAGAGGACAATCCCTATGCCTTATCACAGCAGGCTCCGCCTAATCCCTCCCGGGGGGAGCCAGAGGAAATCTTGTATTCTCTACTGCCAACCGTAGAAGAAAATCCTATAGAAGAAAGTGAAGCGAAAACATACGAAGAAGTTAATCCGTGGTACAACGAGGACGAATTGTACGCGTTCCTTGAAGACACGGATTTCCCCCCGGGGGTGGACTACCCTACATCCTCTCAAGATACATTTACTATCCCCGAGGGGGAGTTCCCAGAGGGGTTCAAAATAACCATTGAATTCAATAATCAATAATAATTGATAATCAAAAATCATTCAATTTTTGAGTATTTTAAACTAGAGTTCTTAACTGAAAACATACTTTAAAATACAGAATACACCTGTATTGTGATCTGGATTAACTTTTAGTGAATGGCAAAACAGCACTTATCTGTTAGGCTGGTTTTTTTTTCAACGCTACAGAGGCTCAATAAGTTGAAAAGATGGAAAGGGGGCTACAAAAAATGTACACATCCAATTTCAATATCTTCATCCTCCTTGTCATATTAAATGAACTTTCCCTTTTTGGGACCTGCTTCTGACAGAAAAATGTCATGTCAAGACAATAATAGGGCCATTTATACGAGAGCAATTAGCCACGGCTTACCAACAATGTAAACCACAAATAATTCAAAAACTGAAGTTCACAACTTACTGAAGTCATGGCTTAACCAAGCCCTCATATAAATAGCATTTTTTTGTGAACTTCGTGGCTTAAGTAAGCCTCGGCTTAGATAAGCCGCAGCTAAATTGTCTCGTATACATGGCCCTAATGTCATGCCAAAAACTAGACTACATGCACAAAATACTCTGAATTCTTAATGATAAACAAATGTCATTTTGATCACTCTCCTTGAATGCTCCTACATGTTAGAATGCTTAACGATCTACTCAGAGAATAATCAATGCCAGAATCTGCATTGACTTGTATAAGAAATTAACAGTAACAGTAATGATAACAAAACAATGTTAACTGTTCTAAAATACAACAGTACACTGTACTATATAATGTATATGGAATCATTTATGATTTCCAGTGCAGTTTGGAATTAATTCACACAAGGTCCTCTTTCAAAGATTGGCATAAATTTTACTTTGAGCTCAGACTTTGAAAACACACGACTGTAAATTAATACTAAATTACACTAAAAACATGTTTACTTGTGAATCATATGTTGTCACTTGAACTGACTGCACGCACTGACTCGCTTCATTCTCATTTTAAACCACTTCAGGTGCCCTGATCTTTTAGATTTCTAGAAAACAGGTTCTGTGTAACACTTTGGTGGATATTTGAACAACAAACCTCCAGTTAATACTGTAAAATGCAAAGATTTTTTACTTTAGCTTCGACACATGTATCTTCACTCAATCGTTTGTATTTTGCGACTGGCACTGAGGAGTTTGCCAGTCAGCTCGGCGTTGTCTAGTGGTAACTAAGCACATGACAGGGTCCTGCAAAGGGTCTATTAAGCAATGCTCCACATCATATCACAGCTTAGTATGTTTTAAGCATCCTGATTTAAGCATTCTGAAATACTTCAGAATGTTTTGGAAAATCCTTGGAATTTGTTTTCCTACCAAAGAATTACTGAGCAAATTAAATTCTGAAGCTTTTGTTTGTGATTTCAAGAATATAAATTCCTGGTTTTGAATGCAATTACAATTATTACATTAAACAGTGCATTTCACCACTTTAGAAATGAAAATAGGGCTGAGGCCGTGTAAATTCAAAATTATTTTTGGCAAATGAGTATACATGTACAATGTATGTACTGTAATTGCACTCTTCTATGTCAATCAGTCAAAACAATTTCTTCAGTACACGATGATGGTTGTTAAAACAACTTTGTAACAATCCTTGATTATTAAACACAGTTGAATGCTTTACCAGCATTATCAATGACTGCTTCCAATGACAAGGAAAATGTAGATTTGTCTGGAAAACTGTGAGGAAAGGTCAGACTCTGAAGGCATGTTGATGCAAATATCGAGCTGGATACATGGTCAAACTTAACAGCAATTTTTCCCAACCCAAAATTTGGCAAACAAGGTGATCCAGTTGCAAAAATAATAAACTGCTTTAGGGTTTCTTGTGGTGCATTCTGCAAAAACTCTGTCAGGTAATTATGAGTGCTTCTTTCATTCTCACTCATAACGGATGGGAAATCGATTATGTTAATAACATCAATGCCACATAATTCATCATCTTTATGCAAAAATAGCTCCTGGAAACGTTCTGGAAACTGCTTCATCTTTGCCCCAAAGTCCAACGTTCCAAGGCCCTCTCTAAGTTGGTCTAGGAAAATTTTGGGTCGTCCAATGACATGGATGATAACACTCTGTATCACTCTCATCTTGTTGTCATTCTAAAAAAAAAGATTGGTTAACTGATTGGTAGCAATGATTCAATTTTCTTCAGAAGGGATTGTTCACAACAAGAAAACCCTTTGGCACGATGACCATGAGTTATTACCACATGTAAGCTGGAGATCCAACTAGCACCTGTCTTGTACATGTACTATGAGACAAAATATGGTCCATGCATGGGATATATGGATCATACCTTAGCTGGGGAGCAGAGTGTGCAGTGGTTAAGCACTTTGCCCCTCACCTCTGTGGCCCAGGTTCGATCACTGGACGCAGTACCATATGAGAGTTGAGTTTGTTGGTATCTCGCCCTTGCTCCAAGGGTTTTTCTCAGGGTTCTCTGGTTTTCCTCCCTCCTTACAAACTCTTCTTAAAAACCAACACTCGAAGTTCCAATTCAATCTGTGGATTAGCTAGGTCCTAGCTTTGATCAGCCCCTTGTATGGTATTAAAATTCAGAGCTAATGAAATTTTAAATGTAGCTCATACATGTACATGTATTCTCTACAGTCCTTTTCACCACAAGCAATACCATTCCAAAGAGTAGAGTTGCCTGTGGATGCTAAACCTGCTTACCGTCAATGTGACAGTTAGACCACAATCAGACAGGATATTTGTAGTTTCCTCTTGATCAATTGAAGACACTTCAACTGCCTCTGCAACCTATTCAAAGAAAGGAGATAGTAATATTGAGTGGTTCATATTGGTATTATTCTGGTTGTGGTAGTGAAGTAGAAAATCTAACATTTTTGCACATCCAGAAAGGCAAAATTAACAAATGGAAAACAAAAATAATATCTTTTCACAAGTTTTACTGGCAAAAGATATTAAGTAACTGAACCCTGAGAGGAAAAAAAATATGGCAGTTAGGGTGCATTTCTTTGAGAAAATCCTAAATTATGGGATTTGTTGTTATAGCAATTCAATGTCTGATTTTGAGTATTAATTACATGTAGTTTAATGTCATCACTGATATTAAACTAATTAATACTCAAAACCAGACAGTTGCATCACTCTGCATTACCACTAAATATAAATACCACTGTTGATTAGAACTTTTTACTCGGTGATGTTTCTGGATTTCCCCCAAAATGCAAATATTACAAATCCAAGAAATCCGGTTTACTATTATATTTCTCAGAGATGGATTTCTTGGATTCAAAATTGCCAAAAAATGAAAATCTTAATCATATTTTGAAATCCACATGAGGATTTTCCCAAACAAATGCACCCTTACTGTGCCATAATTCAGTACATGTAACTTGATTGGATCAGAAAGACAAAAATGGTAAAATCATTTCAACATCACACACTGCATGCTCTACAGTAACCATGCCATACTAGAAAATCAGCTCTAACAGATACAACTTACATCAGGGTTTTCAATAGAAGCCGGCAGCCTGCGAATCTCGCCGGGTATTTTACATGAAATCGGCACCTACTTTGATTGAAAAATTCCCAAAAAATTAGATATTTGTGCCAATGGTGCTCGATGCTCGCCGCCTACTCTTCAAGTTTTGCCACTTACTTCAAATGTTATTGAAAACCCTGTTACATATAGCTGGTATTTTGACTGACCACATCAAAACAAAATAATAAGGTTGGAAGTGGGCTGGAGTGCAGTTTTTGTTGTAGCGCCACTGGATTGTCGATTAGTTGCAATTTCTTTGCAACTAAAATTTTCTGTTTTGCAACTAAATTTCTTTATCTAGTTGCAAAAATGCGACCATACGTTTTTTTATATTTCTAGCCCTGAAAGTGCTACATTTACTGTATTTTGTGTAAACATATAATTTTAATTGTCAAATAATTTTTGTAATCACCTTGTTGATGAAATATTTCATGTGCATAGAGCAGTCGTCGATGGACATTTTCTGCACAGCTTCATCAATATCTCCTTTTGCTAAGTAATGGTAAACTGATGGGCTGAAGACAGGAAACCCAGGACCACCCTGGAGGATGCTATGAACAATGATTGTTCCCACAAGCTTCATCATACCACATGCCACAATATCACAATTATAAATTGGACTCATAACTTTCACCATGAAAGAACACCTGTGATATAATGTGCAGAAGTTGAGTGTAGAATTGTCTATTGACTCCACCAGTGTCTGCAGCTGGCTGTCCCCTGTAGATAATCCTGAGTTTTTTCTTGGGATCAAAGCTTGGATCCTTGTAGTAAGTAAGAGCATCATTAAACAGATCTTCCTCATCCACTTTTAGTTTTTCTCTTTCACTACTAAAGTTATTTTGAAGTTGTTGCAGTAGTGACTGAAGGGAAACACAGTTACTGTTTCTGGGGGGAAAGGCTGGATCTAGTAGTTTAATATCCTCATCCTCATCCTCATTATCATCTGTCATACTGCTAGACAATGAAAGGGCTGCCCTGGAAACTGTTCCATGAATAGCTAGGCACTCTCTTAAATAACCACTGCTGCGGGATGGAAACATTTCAATCAACTGGTCCAGATTTTCTTCATCTGTTAAGCGAGTGGATGGTCCAGGCATAGATAGATCCCTGGGAATAACTTTATTTGGGGTTTCACTTTCACTGAAAGAGAGTTTTCAAAATGATATTACACATACACTGGTGTAACAGCCAATTGCAGCAATCTTTACATGTACATTTTACATCTAAGTTATACATTATCAGGATACACCAGACTTAACTGCATGATTGTACTCAAACTTACCTGGACAAGAAGTCATCTTGCGGGTAACATCTATAAGCTGCTGGTTTCTTTGAAAAAGAAAGAGGAAGCATTAAAATTAGTAATACTAAGGGACTAAGTAGATTTTTTTTACCAGTGTTGAGTTTTATAATAATGATAATTTATTTATATTGTGCAAATAACAATATAACATTTTCAAATGCACATCAGTTATATAATTATACAATGTAGCTTACACTTGTCCAACTATTTCAACCACATCAGTTGGCATACTGTTCGTTATCACATGACCCGCACGGCCCTGCGCACGCTTTCCTTTCAAAACAATGGCGTGAGTGGGCCGGAAAAAGGTGTCCGGCCCTGCACAATTTTTCTTGCTGTTTTGCGGTTTGATATACAAATAAATATGGTCATATGATAAAAAAAAATATTGACTGAGTTAGGTCGGGCCGGATGGGAAAATATTTGGCTCTCGGTCATTTTGTACGGAACTTGCTGTGCTCAGTCTGTACTTCATGACCTTGAGCCAAATATTTTCCCGTCCGGCCCTCCCACTCAGTCAATAAGTACCTAGTATTTCTTGACAATTCAAACAAAATACACATTTTAAGCAACATTTCCAACAAGATAAATGGTATTAAAGAACATGTACCTGTTTGAAGTCACTTTCTTCTTCAAATTCATCCACATCAACAATTTCTTCATGTTGGAAATGAAAGCTTACAATGTAACACAGAGTATTTACACTGCATAAAATGAGACACTTGCCACATGCTCTTTTCTGTAACTATACTAATAGCAGCCATGGATGCATGGAGGGGGATCTAGCATTGATAAATTCCTTTTACCATTCCCAAGCCCTTGAAAATGTGTGATTCATAAAAATAGCAAAATTTAGTCTGTGATTCATGATATGGGACCCCTTTAGAAGCCTGCATGTGTATGTACTTTACATAATAAAATAACTGTTGCATGGTCATGTACAATGGGATTGACCAAGTCACAAAAAGTTGTTATATAATTAAAGTGCTGGTGAAGTGAACATTTCATCATTAAAATGTAGATCTCATTTGAAAATCATTGGATGGTGTACATTTTCTGTTTATCAATATCAGGTTTTTAAAAGATGCAAATTAGATGGTCTATGGCATGATAGGGTTTGCAAAGCCTGGAGACAAATCACAAAATAAATCTGAATATAATAATATAGATCTGCAAATAGTTGGTAAACAATTATTTTTGAAACTTTGCACATGTACATGTATGTATAGTAATAAGGAAAATACACATCATTATGCAAATCATGAGTTTTTTCCCTTCAACCAGGAAATGATACAGTATCTCATCATCAACTTTCCTCATTTCTAAAGGATTTTCAAATGAGGTATTGATTTTAATGATGAAAATAATGTTCACTGGCATCAGTACATTTGTAGATGTACCTCTTTGCAGCTCCATGATCGGATGTCTCCCACGGCCCTTATGTAAATAGGCCCTTGACCTGTCAGGAGTTTCACCACTTTAGCTGTGAATTCCTGCCCTGGCTGAAGTTTTGGTGGTACTAGGATATTACCAGTAGCACGAACAAAGTGGAATCTTAAAACAAAAATAGTTATAGCCACAAATTTCAATTTCAAATAACCAATTTCAATTAAGTGTGTTAGTGTAAGTAAGATTACAGGTAGCCCAAGCTTTGTAAATTGCACAACTTACAATGTACATATGAGTCAATTTATTCAAAAAGCAATTGCTCAGTCTCCCAAAAGCAGCGAAAAGTTGTGAATATTTGGAGTGTCAAAAGTGGAAAAATGGCAAAAACCTCAAAATTTACGAATTCCTAGCTTTCTAAAAAAAACTGCTCCAAAGAATTTGTTTTAAATATCTGAGCATTAAATTTAATATTTAATAAAAGTAACATGCCATTTTTTATCATTTCAAAGTATTTACAAATGGAGAGCCAATTTTTGGGATTATGCTTTGTTTACATCTAGTGCAACCACAGCTCTGACAGTCAGCATTTGCATGATTGTGCATTCAAATGTCAGTAAACTATCATAATGACTAGGGGTACGATGGATAACTACATGTACATACCATGTAGGTGCCCATTAAAGTTCCTTACTCAAGAAAGAAAACAAAAAATATATCAGTGTAATAACTCATGAACTAATCCGATTGATATGTGGTCCGGTCTGATCCAATTCGCTCCAGATTTTCCAAGGAGCCTGAATTCAGTCCATGACTCGAAAATATATTTGGACTAAAAAAAACAGCATAAATGTTAAGACTTTGTCTCAACATAAAGTTCTACTTGAAAACATTTAGCTTGTTACTTTTTCATTTAACTTGTAGGTTGCAAAAATACAAGCACTTTTTTATCTTGTGAGTTTCAAAATGAAATTCGAACCCTGTCAAGATTTTTGTTGAAAATGGAAGGCTAGAAAATTTCGTACAAAATTAATGTCATTAAATATTGGCATTTACAGAGTTTGGGCTACCTGTGTTAAGATTGGCTGCAAGCAGTACTGTGGTGCTAAAATCCCGGGGCGTACCATGGGGGCAAGCATGAATTTTTTTTAAAGAATACAACAGCTTACTCCAATATAAAAAATACCCTAACTTGTCAGTGAACATAAGCTCACAGATAAACGACTTGCTAATTTTAGGGCTAGAGTTCACAGATAGCTGCAGGTAAATTTCCAGGGGGGGGGGGGCCTTCCTATATTTGGTCGTTGCGGATGCTCATCATATTTTTTAGGGGTTGAAATTGGCTATCCAGCATTTTTAGGGGGTAGTTTAGGCAAAAACCAAATGTTCTAAAATCTGTTTCACAGGTAAACAAGCTCTTATAACAATATACACTTGTGACTAAACTGAACACAGCTGGAATGTTAGTTAGAAAATTTGTACGGATGACAATAAATGGCTTATCTTTCTCTTACTTTGTTAATTGATAATCCATACTTGGTATTTTTAGGGTATTTTGAGGCAGTTAAAGGGTAGTGCACGTTTTAGGTGAAGTATTTTTTAGGGTATTTTTCCAGCTTTTCCGACGAGCATCACCGACCTTTTCACCACAAAGTAAACCCCCCCATTCTTCATGGTACCACCTGGGATTTAGGCTTTTCAGCGCCATCATACTTACATTGGCTGCGGCAACTCGTTCAGTTTTTCTTTGTAAATCGTCTCTATGGCAGTACGGAATCTCCTCTCTGACCAGTCACTACAGAACTCAACCACAGAGGCAACATAGCCTTCAGAATGCAGGTTCTCCCTCAGCTTCCCGCGTGGAATTTTCGTTATTTGAGGGCTTGGTACAAGAACCACATCTTTAAGAAAAACAGTCCCGTCCTTGCTCCCTTTATTATGTGAAAATGGATATGGCCGTTTTCTTGTTTTCTGTGGAAGACGAGTAATGCTGCTTGCAGTACCACTAGCTGTAAATGAACCAGGAAAAAGTCTTCCCACAGCTTCTGTGACTGAGGAAGAGCGTGGTATACTCATCGATGCCGATGGAAACATGTTTGTTCTTCCGAATGGTCCCATCCTCGGATCTGCTGGAACTTGTGGAAGTACGCCAGCGTTCAAGTTGGTGCCATGTTGTACCGTCAAAGAATCTCTAGGCAATTCTGGGTCTCCAGTTGTTGACACAGAATTTGAGGACTGCAAAACCTTTACGATTTCTTCTAATACCTGCTGTGGACTTCGAGACGAAAAACTACCTCCCTCGTCCGCCATGTTGTTGGATTGGCGCGAATGTTACAACAACAACTTTATTTATTCATACCTTCTACATACATGATTTACAATATAATATGAGAACACTGACTAAGGTAAGGGTATAGGACACCTAGAAATAACTAAAAAGCTAATCTAGCTAGGTGACACATAGCGCACGTACGCGCAAAGGATGTTGGGTTGTACATTAAACCAATCGATATTTTAGTTTTTCAATCGATAAGAAGTCATATATATTTGGAACACGTTGTACGTATATGTACAAGTTCCATATTTATTGAACAAGTTGTATGTAAATGGTACAAGTTCTATGTTTATCGAACAAGTTGTATGAGATTGGGACAAGTCGTATATTCATGGCAACAAGTCGACTGTATTTGGAATAAGTTGTATACTTATTGAAGAAGTCGTATAAATATCAAACAAGTTGTATATATAAAGAGACAAGTTTTACGTATAAATGCAGCAAGTTGTATATGTTGGAAACAAGTTGTATATATGTGGAATCAAGTTGTATATAAATGAAAGAAGTATTTTTGTCCGCTTTGGCGCGCCATAGTCCAGGACGGTAAGCTGATTGGAGCACCGGAAGGAAACCATTATCAGAAAGGTATAAGTATGTCTGGATATATGTATGTACAGCATATTTGATTTAATATGAAAATGTCACTGTCTGTATTAATGATACAGATGTTGATATATTATTAATCAGTATGTATATCAGATACAACACAACACTGGTATTTAATTAATTAGTATTGTATCATATATGTCTACAGATGTTGATGTTTTATTAAAATCAATTCTTTATGAAACAAACCCTACATTATAGTGTTTATTAAGTATATGGTCTAAATAGCCAATCAGTTACCAATTAGCCCGGCAGTCCAACACTTGAAGGGCATTGAAATAATAATCAGCTAAGCAGTAAGTGTTTCTTGGGGCTGTTTTAAGGTGATTTCAGAAAGCAATCCTTCAAAAAATTCACTAGTGTTCATTTTTAAGCTAGTGTGTATACTTAATTTTGGTATTTTTAATCAAATGCCTAATGCCACACAGCCCTTCGATTAATGCAGTATAGTGTATTGCATACTTAAAATAACAGTTTATCTTTACAACTGCAATAGCCAGACCTCATGCAAATTACCTTGGGACCATTATGAATATCATGGGTTCGCCAGTATATATATTTCTTGTTATGAATTCGTCTTTGACAGGGTCTTTGTCTGGAAAGTGTAATTGTATAAACTGCCTGTTGCAATCTGCACCATCAAGTATGCACCAGTATATTCTGATGATAAAAATAGCAAAAAAACATTGATTGTAAATGAATATTCTGTTTTGAAATAGGTGTTTAATATACAGACTAGTATATCTATCTGTTATATGTCTGTCTATCAGTCTAGCTACCTATCTGTCACTATACAGTTATATATTTATCTATCTTAATCTAGTATTTATCTATCTTAAGTATCTAATTATCTATCTAATTTATTGATCTCTCTATCTAATGTCTATACATACGGCTAAGTGCAAAAATTCTGACCCCCCATGAAAATTATATACTTATATCGGTTGCATCATGGGTAATCCAAAAATGTGCTTTTCAGTCATTTTTCTAACAAAAAATATATCAGGTAGGATTGAAAAATGTACGAGTAAAACATTTTTAGATCATATGGGTCCATCAGTTAAAGAAAACAAGTGCTATTTTCAGTTTTAGTTGTACTACATTTATTCCATGCGTTTGCCACTGGGTCCGGTCGACCGAAACGCTGCTTTGACTTCAAGGAACTCACTGTATTCTGAACTTTACTTTCTCCACGTCGCCCTACTAAGCTAGGTTTATCCTAAAATATTCACTAAATGTACATGTACATGTAATTATAACTGTTTGGATTACGGCTGCTCACATTGAATTTTAATCCTATTGTATTTATTTGAGGAACGGTAATTTCTTTTATTCAACATTTTTTTTAAACACTATTGTATTAGCTTTCTGTATATATATAGCACTAAACCTGAATGTAAATTTATTTATTTTTACTTTTTAACTGATGAAGGCTGAAAACCAAAACGTTTTTTAAATATATGGAACTGTGAGAAGTTGCCAGTTGTACTCTAGCATATATACCTATATTACCAATAAACTGGCGATTTTAAAACAAGTTAAAATTTTACTTTGCCAATATTTCAACTGCGTACAACTGTCTTCATCAGGGCGACACACATATATATATAAATACATACAATATATACCCAAGATATGCAGGATAATTATATTGGGACTAGTAGATTTTTATGTTGGGCAAGTAGTTTTTGTCAGTAATTTTGCTAGAATTTGTGGTATAATCATTTCAAGCCCTGTATATAATATGTGCATGGCTCATGACTTTACACTCGTTCTCAATAACACGTGCAGGTTCGAAACGAAACTCCTGACTTCGAAGTCGTTTCTGGTGGATGTCAATCAAACGGTTTCCATGGAGTTTGAAGTGAACCGTTGTGAGTAAATTCGGGTAACTAGCATTTTATAAACATGGCAAAGTCTTTCCCAAAGTCGCTTAGATGGAGAGTAATCATGCTTAGAGCCAAGGGTTTGCAAAATAGGGAAATCACATAAACTTTATGTGTGAGCGAGCGGTTTGCGTATAAGAAATCGCATAAACTTTATGTGTGAGCAGCGGAGTTTGTGTATAAGAAATCGCATAAACTTTATGTGTGAGCGAGCGGTTTGTGTATAAGATCAAAATAGGGAAATCACATAAACTTTGTGTGTGAGTGAGCGGTTTGTGTATAAGATCAAAATAGGGAAATCGCATAAACTTTTAATATGTGTGAGCGAGCGGTTTGTGTATATATAGCTTTCAAAGGTCTTGGAAAAAGAATTATAGTTATTTTTATTCATCCAGTTGCAGATATGCTCCTTATAAGAGGCCTATTTTTATCGAGCAATACCGACCCTCGAGCTCTACCTCGACGAGCTCCAGGCATGGATACAACATTCGACAGGGCAGATATTTTTTTGGAAACTCTTAGGACATGGATTATCGGCAATGCTCTCCACTCTCGACTGACATTTCGGTGAGGAATTCAAGCAAAAAAACAATCGTTTTTCGGCTTAGTATTCGCCATTTCTCTACCTATGTCGCCTCAAATTACTTACGATTTCGTTGACCTCCTACACTATTTATGTTTCCTCCACATCTGGGAGTTGTATGGCGACGTTTTCGTAGTATTGAGATTCTGCTTCATCTCCTTCAGCAAATTCTATTTTCAAGATCGAACCATGCAGACCAGTGTTGCCATAGAAATATAGTTGAGTGACATCCACCAAATTGACGTTTTCCGTTGGAAATTCAATTTCGAACCTGCACGTGTTATTGAGAACGAGTGTAATGTCACAATGATTCGATAGTGCTCTGATCATTAATAATGATTGTATTTATTACTTACACAAATCCAATCTCTTGCATTTTCAAAACTCCTTCCCAGAAAATAAAATAAAGATCACTTGGGGTACAGCTTCCAGATGGGAACTGTGCGATTGGAAAACGGAATCCTTGGTCAGTCAAGAAGATGAACTGGAATACTTGGGTGGCGAGGTGGGGCTCAGTATCACCTTCACGTAAAAGGATAAGTTGTGTTAGATGTTTTGAATTTTGGCACCTGTTATAGCTATCATGCAGTTATCATTTAATTTATTCATTATTTTTATTGAACAATAATTTGGCTGTAATAAATATCACATGGATTTGTTTCCAATAGTCGATAATATTCCTAAATACTCCTCCAGTCCCTGACCCACAAACACAAAACAGCACTTTGCGGTGGCAGGTCCTGGCCCACAACTGTATTATCATTATCATTGATAACCACGACATACATCTGTAATTTATAGCTTGCTTACAATTCTGAATATGACTAGATAGTTGACAAACTTAATCTAAACACTTGAAAATTGAACTTGTAAACTGTTGTAACTGAGACTGTCCTATCTTGTTGAAAACCAGAACCACACTGGAGCGGACTCTGTCACTTGACAGTTATAAACAATATGCAGAAACTTATTATCATAACAAGGGCTCCAGGCCCTCTCGTCCATTTAGGAAACTATTTCTCTTTACACTACCTATTCATTGCATTCATAGTCCATTACAAGAGAAATATATTTCTATTGACAACAATACTTTATTATCACCTTTGATTTAACTGCATTTTTGTCAGTTTTAAAAGTGAAACCTACCAGTAATAGCTATTATTGGTACTGGTATCTAAAGCCCAATTTATACGACAAGCATTTCAGGCCTGGTACTTCTAAATTTTAGGCAGCATCCCTAACATTGGCATGGCACTGCTATTTTTTGTCAATTGTAAGTTGAAATGTTCTGGGTATGTGCATGCCCCCGAAAATCTGTGGATTCTAAGACCAGGTTAAAAGTTTTGTCTCAACCTGCCTGTTGGGAGTGCCTTTTAATTAAATATACATAATCATTTACATCCATAGTACCTGAAAAGCTTTTCATTATGCCATGGCCTTCACCAAGATCAACAAAGCCAACCAACTTATGGGTGCCATTTTTTATTACCATCTCAAGGTTTTCCTGGAGCAACAGTGAACAAGAAAAAAAATCAATATTCTGACTAATAATCCAACAATTTAGTGTCACATGCATAATGATTGTTACCAAAAATACAGACTTTGATAATAGAATTCTCCATACATGGATGTAGTTAACTGAGGGTGCATTTGAGTTATTGTATTTCAGAATAATAATATATAGAATAGTCTATCGACAGCAAGTCTGGTATAGGACTGGTTTACACTGAAATATACAAACAATAATAATATTGCAAATGATGTTCTGCATTTTAATATTCCAACTGGGTAAAATATCCTGATATAGATATTTTTAGTGATCATTCTGTATTCCTATTCTGGAATACAGTTAATCTGACATCCCTATTAAAAAGTATTTGTTAAAATACAACAAAAAAAGAAACTAACTTGTATTTTCATTTCGTCGATGATAATTCCTCCCCAGCAATCATTGCTATCCGAACCTCTTTGTTCAGCTTCTTTCCGACACCACTCCAGAATTTCGTCATTCCATCCTTGAGTTTGTTGAATTTTATTTTTGTACAGCCTGAATAGTCAGTGAAATTAATGTAAACCATTTTCATGTAAATTATACATGTATGTATCTTAAATATATCACATGAAAATGGACAATTCTACATTAAATATTTCTGGATATTTAAAAAAAAAAGTATAAGTAATCAATAACTCATTATAAGTGTTTTTTCCTTATGGATTCTTTATATTTTTTATTACAATAATACTATGATATGATATTTGTAGTGATTTTAACTCATATCATCTTTGTTCAGACCTTAATTGTATTATGTTTGTTTCAATTCCTTATCTGCCTATTGACAACTGAGCTTGTCCCTTGGGTGCATGGGGCTTAATTTTGCAACCAACGAACAGATGTCTGTTGTGGCATTTTGTCAGAAAGAGTAAAAGGTTATCCGTAAAAATAAATATTAACATAATGTTTATGAGAGATTTACAATAATAATAATTTCATTATAATTTCATTATTATTATTACAAAACACTGCTGTATGTCATTCACTGAGTGAGTTGACTCACTCAGAATGCTATGTATTTGCAATGCTTAATAAAAAATGCAGAAATATTAATATTTAGCTAACTGCATGCATGCATGTGGCACTAGGGAGTATGCATGTTTGGAATTGATAGAGACTTAATTGATGCAAATTGTAAATTACAAGTTCATGAATTAATTTACCTGATTGTTTTGTTGCTTGGAAGCTTAATGAATTTACGTAGAGGATCCAGTACATGTGGATTTTTACAGTATAAATCAAGGCAGAGTCGTATTCTAAAATAGAAACCATTGTACAGTTTTAGTCACCTGTGAACATACACTATTAGATTTTCCATAGCTTTTTATTAATTAATAATAAGTGGCATAAATTATATTTATATTACAAGGAGTCATATCACAGATAGGGATTAGCAAAACAATATTTAAACCATGTATCATGAGGCAGATTTTCAACAGAATTAATAACAGGAATTACAAATACAAATTTAATTTCAAGATGCAGTCAACATTGTGTTAACTTATTTTGGATGCCATCTGTAGCCATATTTGCTCTCTGTGGATACAATTTTTCTTTGCTGCTCCCACATATGCACTCCATATCATCGGGAACGTTTTCCTTTTTGATACCTTTAAATATGGCACTGAGATCGTTGTGACAATCAGGCTCCATATCAATCGATTCGGATATGAACTTCTCCCTCCAAGTACTTCTCTCTGGTTTCTGCATTTCTCCTTGTTCTCTTCTCGTGGACCAGTTGTATCTCCACGTCTGATTTGCTCAGGTATCTTTTGTTGCACCTGGAATTCATTGGTGTTGGAATTTCTTTATGGGATTTTCTCCTTTTGAGCATCTTCAGGACATTTGCACAACTTGAACAATGGGCACCAGGGGCAGTGATGACTCTGCAACGTTTTGAGAAATAGCGATGGCTTTCATTCTCGCCTGGCACTGCATTATCCATATAGAAACCGGACACATACGGGGGCTGCAGAGAGGTATAAACATCTTCTTCTGGAAATAAAACCCCTCGACAGGTGCTCGAGTTATCTATAAGATTGAGGATGCTATGTACCTTTTCTGGTAAGATCAAACCAGTGACTGACACGTTTAGATCGTTCACCACATCGACTGCGCAACTGTGTGATTTCAATGTGAGAATATCACCCGATTCCACTTCTGATAACTGCAGCTCCGTATTCACTCGCTGGAAATTGAATTCCCATTGTTCAAGTCAAACAAAACTCACTTTATGTACACAGTCCCTAATAAAATTCCATTCACTGGGAATGTGCATCGTACTCACTTGCTGAAGTAATGGAGACGCAATCTGCTCCTCGGCGATAAGACCGCTGGTGGATTCCTCTTTCCGTTTCTTCTGAGGTTTAAATAGCCATACTGTCGTTCATCTCGTAATCCCTTTCTAACTCGTTCAATTCTGTATTCAAACAAATCTCTTACAATGTTTCCTAATGACGATGCATGCAGCGAAGAAGAGAAAAACATGTTTTCTTTGTCATTTTCAGAGTGGCCCAGAATATTGGAATTTCAACCCTTCGAGTGATTTGACGTGCTCAACGGACTGTGCAGCCTTGTCATTTCATTATAGAGAGAGAGATCTCAAAAATCAAAAACCCTCTAAAACCGATCCAAACTAGCCCAAAACAGCAGAGAATAGTCAAGGACACAAGAAAAGGACACTCAAGGTACATTTATTGCAAAACATTATTTTATTACCTTTATGTTTCTACGATAAGAAATTAATACAAACTCTATTAGCGACTGAGCCATAAGATCAGCTTGGGCTGCCTGTGGTGGAACCTGTATGAAAGTAATTTAGCACTGCATGTGTGGAGTCTGAGTGACCTGAAAGGAGAGGAGCAGAAGAAGAAATTGATAAGGGAAGAGAGAGGTAGGAAACAAATGGGAGGGGTTTTTGAATTTATTTTTATTTTTAGTATTCCTTAAAAATACCTGCCAGTAGTTAAAACATATATATTTATCTATTTATTTCTGAAATAAATAGATAAATAGAAAAATCGAAACATCGAAACATCGAAACATCGAAACATCGAAACATCGAAACATCGAAACATCGAAACATCGAAACATCGAAACATCGAAACATTGGAACATTGGAAAAAAAATGGAACATTGAAAAAAAATGGAACATTAAAAAAAGATGGAACATTAAAAAAAAATAGAACATTGAAAAAAAATGGAACATAGCCACAAAGTATTAACATATAAAATATATACAAAGTATTAATATATACAAAGTATTAACATATAAAATATATACAAAGTATAAACTTAGTTACGTATACCTTTTTGGAGTTACATAATAAATTATTATAATGCATCCTGTTAGTCTGTATCCTTACACAGCAATGTTTTTTTTCCTACATTGTTTTACATCTATTTTAATGTGTATCTTAAATTTTAGTGGTCAAGAACACAATTTTACGGTGGCCTGGAAGGGACATCGTCCTCTTTTTTCAATCCGCGACTTCTTTTTTTTGTTCCCGGGATTATTAAAGCAGGAATTGAATAGTTTTTATTAGTTTAAATTACTGAATTCGTTTATCTGTAAGCTACGTTTCGGAAACACAACCGGACGGTATCAAGACTCATCCATATCAAGCGTGCATGTGTGTCATACTCCGCAGCTATGTTCACTGTGGCCATCGTTCTCTTCAGTTTACTCTTTCCAGCTGCGTGTTATTGTGTTTTGCCCGACTACTTTCCGGGTGAATCATCAAATGTCAGAGACGAGCTGACAGCTAGCTATTTTAATCTTGGTCTTACTTATACCGAAATACTATCGTTCTTGAGTTGCTGTCATGGTATTCATTTGAGCCTACGACAACTAAAGAGAGTGCTGAAATCTAAAAGACTCAACAGAAGAAAGTGTTATAGTAATCTACCAGATGTTATCGAGGCTATAGAAAAGGAAATTTCTGGTTGTGGGAATTCTATTGGCTATCGTCAAATGCACCAGAGACTCATAATAGATCACTGTCTTGTAGTAAAAAGGGAAACAGTAAGAATTATACTCAAGAGGTTAGACCCAGAAGGGGTAACTTTGCACTCAAGACTTGCGTTTCGGCGGAGAGCATATTCTGTAAAGGGTCCAAATTACATGTGGCATCTCGACGGTTACGACAAACTGAAACCCTTTGGATTTGCAGTTCACGGGGCTATTGATGGTTACAGCCGTCGAATATTGTGGCTAAAAGTTGGACCCACCAACAATGATCCGAGAGTGATAGCCAGTTATTACCTTTCCTGCATACAGCAAATCGGAGGAGTACCATTGATTTTGCGAGGCGATAGGGGAACTGAAAATGTACATGTGGCTGGTATACAGCGCTTTCTTCGTAGAAACTCATCTGACGCTTTTCGTGGAACTGACAGTTTCGTATATAGGCGCTCAGTTTCAAATCAGAGAATTGAAACATGGTGGTCATTTTTACGCAAATCTGAAACCGACTGGTGGATCAAGTTTTTCAGGGACTTAAGAGATACTGGGCAATTTGATGACAGTAATCTTCTTCATGTAGATTGCATCAGGTTTTGCTTCACACTTTTGATACAAGGAGAACAAATCCGAATATCAAGGCACTGGAATTTGCACAAAATACGCCCCTCAAATAACACCGAATCTCCACCAGGCCGTCCAGATGTTCTTTTTTTCCTTCCCGAGTTACGAAACTCCTCTGATTACAAGACGACCATATTGACTGACGAAGTTGAAATTGCTAGAGAAATGTGTTGCACAGACGTTTCTCAAACAGTTTGCTGTGCAGAATTTATCGACCTAGCAAAAATGGTTATGGAGGACGAAGGACTTATTCACCCTTCAACGACAGATGAAGCCTTAATTCTTTATAGAAAGCTGGTAACGTGCTTTGAAAGTTTACTTTGAGCGAGCAGTTGCAAAAATGTTGGTCTCTACATACCAGTTAGGAGCCAAAGGGAACCCGAGAACTAACAAACATGCATGATACTGTCCGGATACTCTACTAGAGAATAGGGCTTTTGAGTCGGCACTACAACGTTGCCGTATCTGAACTAGAGATATTAGGGTGCGTTTATTTGGAAATAACCGGATTATTTAATCCCAAAACTTTTTTCCCGGAAATCCAAATCCAGAGTTTGAATTTAAGAATTCCACAGCTGTTATCACCATCGCCAGTAATAGGCGATTTTCATTATGGTGTCATTTTACTACAACTACCAGAATCCTTTTCGATTTCTTTTTCTTATTCAGATTTTTCAACTCCTTTGAGAATACCAAGACAATTGTCTAAATTAAAATAAGAAATGAAACCGCGCAAAGGGTTCTGGTAGTTGTAGTATGTGACGCCATAATGAAAATCGCCTATTCCGAACCAAAGTGCATGGGCAGGGATTTATATTCTAATTAAACCGCAGTCATTCAAAACTATTGTATGAGAACGTTTCTGATTGGGTTACGCAGCCGCGTGACCACACTTTCCTCACAGATCCAAAATGGCGACTATTCGCCAGAGACGGGAGAAAGGGTTTTATTCTACATTAAATTCAATTTGCACGGCATATTTTCTTCCGAATAAAATTAATAAAGGAACGATTCCCGCGGAAACTTCAAAACTACACTCGCGCTGTGCATTTTCGATAGGCTCGTTTCTAGTCTTTTTCAATAAAAGCAACAAAGACCGGAAAGAACGCCTAGCAATATTTTTACAAAGATTGCGGCAGTCGGAGTAGCCTGCGTCACATCCGAACTAGGGTTTAGTTCGGATGTGAGGCAGGCTACAGTCGGAACAGGAAAGGGGAAAGAAACTGGTCTTTTCGAGCTTCACCTCCGGCAGCGATGCGGCAGTGACATTGATGTTTGAGACTGGTTATTATACAAACTAGATTTATAAAATCCGAGCCGAAATCATGGCAAAAACTAACAAGAAGCCGCCGAAATCGCGAGGTAGGTCTAGTTCTAAGGCGAGGCAAGGTAATGTAGACAGAGTAGCCGAGGCCTTCTGCCATATAATCACTACAATGGAGCACTCGAGATTTACTTCAGTAAGAAAACTGCAAAACCGAACCATTTTTTAGCGCTCACTGGCTGCTATTGCCATAAAAGCAAAGCTTATTGGTTTGTTGTTTTGAACAGAGGCAATGTAATGTTTCAATTTTATCGTGTTTGAAGATATCAGAACATAAAATATTCGAGTACCCTATGTCGTGTCGCATGTCTATTGCGCATGGACCATTCGATATTTCTGGCAATGCAAAAAATCCTTTCTTAAATTGTACGTTGTTATAAACTTGAAACTTGAAATATGGACCACTTCGATTTCTACTGATAACAGCATTTTAAAACTAGAAAATGATGAAAATGAAGCAACAAGCAAGGTACACACCTAACAATGGCCATGTGATTTACTCAGCCAAAATGTACCTTATGCCTGATATTGACATGCTCTTTAACTTAATGGATACATGCACTTAACAGTGTCCACTTTGGAATAAAGTGTATTCCTATCTAAATAATATTAATCTCCCAGGTATTGAGAGCGAGGATGTTATTGAATTCCTCCCTTAACCCAGGGAAAGACTGGTAGGTTGAAGGAAGTTCCAACACAAAATTGCATGTGAGTGCAATTGGCCTTCTTCCACTGCCTTCAAGTTGTGTGAATGTGACTTGCATCTCCGGAAACAAGAGTAACTCGGAACCACTTACAAAACGTAAAAACCTCACTAGCTTTGACGAATCCAGACCTCTGATGTACCCAGTCATGACGAATACAAGGAATGCGTTCTTCCTCCCCAAGCATCAAAGAATCATCAACGTTCCCCAAAAGTGGTGAGAGTGCATAACTTCCCATCAAAAACATAATACCGCTTCATATTGTGTGTACAAGTTAGTAACGAAGTTCTTAAGACTGTGGTTTCATTGAAAGATGCTCAAAACAATTTTAACGCGTCGCAGAGCACTTTTATTTAAATGCAAATGTTCCGCGAGTTTTCTACATGCGTTCCTTTAGCAATTTAGGAACTGATTGACTTGGCGTATTCAGGAACGACAAAGTGCAAATCGGAACAAAAGTAGAAGTCTATTCGGAACAAAGGGTTCCTTTTGTAAAAAAGGAGAACAAATTGGTCCTAATCACTGATAGTTAAGAGAACAAGTTGTTCCGATCTAGGTGCTTTAGGAACAAATGGTCCTAACTGCAATGTTCCTATGTAGGCTGTGTGTTCTCTTTTATATTGAAAGAGAACAACTGTCCCTATCTGGAATTCCTATTATGCACAACAAGGAACATTTTATTCCTCTCAACCTTTAATAGGAACTGTTGTTCCTATTAAATGTTCCCCTTAACACAACAAGGAACAGTTTGTTCCTATTCAATGCTGCATAGCGTTCCTCGCAACCTTTAATAGGAACAACAGTTCCTATTAAATGTTCCCTTTTAACACAACAAGGAACAGTTTGTTCCTATTCAATGCTGCATAGCGTTCCTCGCAACCTTTAATAGGAACAACAGTTCCTATGAAATGTTCCCATTAACACAACAAGGAACAGTTTGTTCCTATTCAACGCTGCATAGCGTTCCTCGCAACCTTTGATAGGAACAACAGTTCCTATTAAATGTTCCCATTAACACAACAAGGAACAGTTTGTTCCTATTCAATGCTGCATAGCGTTCCTCGCAACCTTTGATAGGAACAACAGTTCCTATTAAATGTTCCCTTGAACACAACAAGGAACAGTTCGTTCCTATTCAACGCTGCATAGCGTTCCTCGCTCCCCTTAATAGGAACAATTGTTCCTGTTAAATGTTCTCTTTAATACAACAAGGAACAGTTCGTTCCTAATGATCGCTACTCAGCGTTCCCCTCTACGTCTAATAGGAACAGTATGCTTTAAAGGAACAGTTTTGTTCCTAATTTGTGTTCCCCTTTTAACAAAATTAGGAACACTTCGTTCCTTTAATGCGCTGCAAATCGTTCCCGTTTTCCTTGAACAGGAACAAATGTATGGTAAAAAGGAACCCATGTTCCCATTTAAGCACTACAAACAGTTCCTTTCTATGGTAAAAAGGAACCCGTGTTCCCATTTAAGCAATACAAACAGTTCCTTTCTATGTCATTGGTTCGTAGTTCGCATGGATTGCCGGGAAGCATTTCAGGCTCAGCTATAAAAGTAGTCACTGCATGCAAACGTTTTGGTATCAGTCTTGAAGAATCTCCAGACAGAGAAAGATGAACCAGGTACTTCAAAAGCATCCAGAGTTATCAAGAGATCTTATGGCCCGGACGGAGAAATTTATTTTCATGCTCTGTGAAGACAATTACCCCCAGAGCGTCACTACACACGCCGAGAGCCTAATATGGAGATACCTAAACAAGACGCAGGACCGCCCAAGAGAGAAATATCCATTGCTGGTGCTTGCGTGCCTCTCAATTGCGTTCAAGTGCGAGGAAAACAATCCGGAAAAACACAACGAAATTTTGTCTCACGCATCGTTCAACCGCGCGACTAGAGAAGAAATCGTAGAAGAGGAGTTCCGGGTGCTTAAAGCATTAGACTGGCGACCGATGAGAAACTTCAGAGAATTAGAAGATTCGGAAGAAGGCAAATAAAGGGACGTTATGCAAAGCACCGTTCAAAATTGAATTCCCATTTAAGCACTACAAACAGTTCCTTTCTATGGTTAAAAGGAACAGATGTTCCCATTTAGTGTATCACACTTAGGCACCGATCCATTCTAGAGGATGGGTGATTATTGCTCCTGGAATTATATCTCAGAAAATAAACATTTTTAATTTTAATCTACTTGAACATTGAAATAAAGACTTTTGCACAAGAACTGAGTTAATACATAGACCTATGCAGGAATTATTTATACGAGTTAGCTTAAAACAGGTCCAAACAGTTTAGGGCAGACTGAGGCATGCAAGGGCATATCTGATACGAAAACAAAGCGTCGAGGACAAGTCCATGCAAGCTTGGGCAAGTCCATGCAAGCTTGGGCGAGCTAACGAGGGTTCTCTTTCTCTACTGGCTGCTGTTAATATCAACTCTCTTAGGAATAGCTGAACAACAGCAGGCAGGTATGGGCGAAAAAGGTCTAATCAGGCATGTTTGATCTTTCATTGTTAGCAGTGGAAGAGAGAACAAATGATTTGTGGGCAAGTTTGTACAAGTTATTAGTCAGGGGACCCAAATAGCGTTTTAGACTGGCCAAAACTCACTTTAGATCTCTGGGGATGTATGGAAATGTATTTAAAAAGCAAAGTCTAACAAGCTTGTGCTCATTCTCGATCCTGCTGTGTGCTACAAATGAGTAAGCGAGGTCATGAAATCGACTGGTCAAAGTTAGCTGATGCTTCACCAAAGCCAAAAAGACTTCACTTAGAAGAAGATGATTGCGATGGTCTCATTTACTGTCCAGTACAAGTATGCGATCACGATGGATTTACCACTCAACGAGGATGCAGAAAACACGTAAAGAAGAAGCACCGTTGGTTCTATTACTTTGATGAAAAGCCAGATAACCACAATATTGTAGCAGTTCCAAGCAATGGTGAAACGAAATTAGAGAAAACTCCTCGGACAAGCAAAGCGTTACCTTCTTTTGACATTTCGAGTAAAATTGCTAAAGACTTTACAAACTGGCTAACTGGGAGCGGTGGAGGGTGCAAAAGCGAACGCCAAGCTCAACAAACTGTCAGCAAGATCCTGAAGTTTCTCAAATTTTGTTGCGAAGATGAGGAGGAACTGACTAACGACATCATCGACTTTAGCTTATGCTCACCTAGTCTTCTTTTTAAATTTGTTGATGCATTGCAGGATGAATGGAAGCTTGGTCATGCGGGACGCTTAGGATATTTGGACGCCATTGCAGAATTAGGCGATTTCAGGAAAGTCAATGGGGCATCCGACGCAGTTCTAAGGAGCCTTTCTTCGACCGACGTGTATTTGAAAAGGGCTCGCAAGACGGTTTCAAAAATGATGAGATTACAATGGAACAGCGATCTGGACATTGACACCTTAGAAGCCAAGGGACACTGGGCTACTTTGGAAGAGCTTTTACAAGTCGTATCGCGCTACTTGCCCCGCTACGAGAGCGTGCTGAAGGCATGCAAGGACACTGAACCAGGTACGGTAAGCCCGTTAGACTTGTCGTTTGCAACCAAGTTTCTAGCAGTGTATTTGTTCATCAAAATAAAGGGTTCCCGCCCAATGACTTATCAATACTTGACTGTCGACATGGTTAAAACGGCTACGATCAATGGTGGCTTCATCGATCAGAAAATGTTCAAAACTGCGGGAAAGTATGGCTTTGATTCTCTGTTTCTAACAGATACCAGCATGCAAGTACTAGACGGTTACATCGCCCACATTCGGCCTCTTTTGAAACCGGCTTGCGATTATGTGCTAGTCACTAGGAATGGGAGTCAACACAGCAAACTTGGCGAACTCATGAGCAAGTTGGTTTACGATGCGACAGGAAAGTACGTTCACCCGACTCGCTATCGACAAATTGTCGAAACTGCAAGCTCCGAGAAGCTCACCAGTAGCGAACAAAGCACGATCTCCGAAGACCAAAAGCACAGCTCTGTCGTGGCAAGAGTTCATTATCAGAAACAACGGTCTCGCGAGGTTGCCACGAGGGCTCACGAGTGTCTCGAAAAATTACTGGGCGAGAAGGGATTAGAAGTAGACAAGGACGTTCGCGCTAGGCTTTCTGGCAGTTCGACGTCTTCGCCAGACACGGGCGAATCATCCGCTAACGAAATTAGCAGCAGACAAAGATTGCATGATGCGAGGCCGCATGCGAAACCTGCAGACTCGCGTGACTTGAATGAAACCGCGACAAGGAAAAAAATGCTACTGTTCACCTCCCAAGAAGATGTTTTTTTGAGAGCGGGCATAAAACAGTATGGGTTTGGGCAATGGTCGGCCATTCTAAGAGACCCAGAATTCCAATTTCAAAAGGGCAGGACTGCAAACTCTCTGTTGAATCGCGCTACGAGAAAATTTGGATCCAAATCAAAGATCTAATTACAGACCTCCTGTTGTTTGGGTTTATTTTCTGCCTATATATATATATTACAGACGTATAAGTCTATTGGCCAGTATGCAAATGTATAGTATGCAACCAAATTGACAAAGACGTTCGCTCTAGGCTTTCTGACAAATTCACGTCTTCGCAAGATCAAGATAAATCAGATGAATAAAATAATGTTACTTTTCACGGCCAAAGAAGATGTATTTTTGAGAGTGGGCATTATAAAGTGGTATGGACAGCTATCCTAAAAGACTCAGAATTCCAATGACGACAAACTCTCTATTCTAGAAGAAATTTGTCTAACAACGTCCAACTACCAGAAAAGCGGAACCTCCCGCTCTTTTTCAATATCTTAATAACCACTTAACTTGCAATCAATTGTAACACAGTTTATCAAACTCATTAATAATTCATGAGGCAAAAACAAAAGAAATCACCGACCGATAAGTGATCTTTAAATCTGTTACAGTTTCGTTCTGATTTACACAAACTTTTACTTCGTCGTATCGCCAAAATAACTGAAAACATGAATCTACATCTAGACGTTGGATAAGTCCGATACAAAATGAGTGGCCGTGCTTTGTGGGATTTACAAACTCGCGCTTTCAGCTCGAGTTTAATTGTAAATAGCATAAAGCACGGATACTCATTGTGTATGATCTATTAACGTTTAGGGTTCAGTTCTAGCGTTCTGCATGTATTTTTGTACTACTTTTGACTACCGAAATAATTCAGGATCGTGTTTTGAGGTGTCTCATGGCGGCGCTTTTTCGAACGATCAATCAGAAATCCGTCTGGTGATATTATCGGTCCAGATGTTGCTTGTACACGTACTGGCCTGCATGGAGGTGTTAGGAACATATCGTCTGGACTATCCTGTTCTTCTTCGTCGATTTCGACTTCCTGTCCGTTTTCGGCAAGTGGTAATGGCTCCATCACCGTTTGGACAAGGTGCTGGTCTTTGTCATCCAATAGGCCAAGTAGCGTGCACAATCGTCTACGCTCCACCAGAGCCTCCTTCAAATGTAGCGTGCCCAGCGCTTGGTGGTGAAGTTTCAGCTTTTCAGTCAGGATTTCCATCATGCCTTTTGCTCCCAGGCGCGTAGATGTATCTGTTGTGCTGCTGTGTGTTTTGACGCACTCGTGTAACCGTAACTCGGTTCTCCTCAGCCACTCTCCTTCGAATGCAGCACGGACCTTGGCAATGTCTTCTTCCTTTCGTCGTTGGTTTTCAGCTTCCCGTCTTCTGGCAAGCGCAACCCCAACTTTCGCTTGGATGTCTTCTGGAAAAGAATCGTCGGGATCTTCAATTCGCAAAGCCTCTTCTTCCTCGATTCCTAAATCCCTTAACCATGAACGTTCTCTTTCTAAGCGTCTTTCGCGCCATGTGCGTTCTTCGGCCAGTCGCTGCTGGGCTTTGTCCAGTAGTCTTTCGTAAATGTGACTCCTGAAGCTGTTGTCTTGTTCTCTTGCTGCTTTTCTAACTTTCTTCTCCCACAGCTCAGCAGTAGACATCTGGCTGGAGGGGATTTCATTTACGTCTTCCACGTCATCGCCTAGTGTTGAGTCGATATTAAGCACTTCAGCAGCCTTTTCTTCATCACTTTTGTTTTCTAAGTTGCACTCGAAGAGCTCTTCTTGATCCATTTTTGAGAGTCCTTCGCCCATGTCTATGGAGATTTCTGTTGCCGAGCTGTGCACACTGGACTTCGTCATTGTCCACAGAATTATATCAATCGGGTGGCTCTTTATCCATTCAAATGCCGATGGATCTTTGTTTGGAAGTCGCTTGAAGTGGTACTTGTTCAAGCGAGCATTCATGGCCTCGATGTCAGCCTCTGCAAACTCTAATTCCTGCTGACACGCAATCAGCATTGGGCATCTGTTCACAAATCCCCGTGCAGTGGAAAACTTGACATCGTGCGCTGTCCACCCACCTTGAGTCAATATTTTCCAGTCGTCTGCATCCATGAGTTTTGTATGTGCCTCATCAATAAAGATAACTTCCGTTTCACTTGATATCATGGCCTTGTTGAAGGCTTTCTGTTTAGTAACACGTGCTATCTTTGATGGCGGAACGATACCTAATATGGGGGCAAACAGACTGGTTTTCCCGCTATCTGCTGCACCAATTAGACACGGTACCTGTTGGATGCAATGGTCAAAAAATTAAAATTACGACGGTTAATGATTGTGAGATTACAGCGTGTACTGGCTTTTTTTTATTATTTAAGCACAGGGAAGCTTACGTTTATAAGCTAAAAGCCAAAGGCTTAATTATCTAGAGATCTCACATGATGATTGGCAATTATAAAAATTTAAAAGCAAAACACTACAAAATAACTAATAATACGTCAGCACTTAATAATAATAAAAAGTGAAACATCAATTTCAACTTATCAGCTCGTACGCCCCAGCATACCATCACTTTCTAAAAAAAAAAACGCACCAACGCGAAGTGCCATGAACTTATTTCTTCGTGATCAACTAACGCTCACTCATTCGTTACATGGCTTATCATATATCTACAAAATATCATTTTACCTTCTGCTTATGTTTTTACTCGGGCCAGGCCTTCGGCCGAGGCACGAGTCAGAATTCGCAAGTGTTTATTATTATTCTTTTTTTTATTTTTATTTTTTGTGTCGCTCCGGAAGTCGCCGTTAACCAATCAGATTACACAGGAGCCATTGTTCGATGAACAACTCAACACGTGACAAGATTAACCAATCAGATTCGACACCGCTCGGGGACACATACCAAATTTGGACGGGAGCGAAGATTGGAGCCATTCTTACCCATTATTTTGCTCAAACCAAAGGTCTCTTCCACTGAAATACCAAGATGTTCAGTTATTCTAGGGCTAGCAGGACTTTTAGGTGCTTTCGATGGAAAATTCTTACATTTACGAAAGGAGTGTGGCGATAATCGCATAGTCAGCTGCTAGTCACGTCTGGCCGAATGATCCACGGAAACTGAATGAAAATGCCTGTACTGCTGCATCTAAGTGCCATAGGACTACTCTCCTGAAGTACTCTTGTCTGTCTTGAGATTATACTGCTGGGAAGTCTTGAAGCCAGTCAAACCAATGCTGAGCTTTTATACTAACTTCGACTCAAGAGTCGCAAAAGCTGGAAGTGAACAGTGATTGACCCTGGTCTTTGAACGCAAACGGAATTATCTGAACTGGTGAGGTTGAAATTATGTGTTTATATGAATACGCACACGAATCTTATTTGTTCCCTACTTTTAAAATTAAGTGTAATGGTGACTAATTCGAACTGGAAATGAAATCGACCGTAAATTGAACTGTAGGTGACTTTATAGAGTCCAAGGAGGAAAACTTGAAATCGTCATTTAGGAAACCGAGCAACTGCTAGTTGAAACTGTCAAAAGAATAGCAGGATTTGTCGTGGAAAGCCGTAACTACGAACTGTCATAAAACTAGAACTGGAGAGTATAAAGTATGGCTCTGAGTCTGCCCACAATATCCTTCGCAGCCGTTTATATTTGTGTCGTCACGCAGTTGATTGATACGAACGAGCTTCAAACTCCGGCTTTGTCTTCATATTATATTGCTGAACTGCACAGAAGACCTTGAAATTACCGTAATTTATCGTAAAGAAAGCTTTGATTTATACCCTCGAAGAAGAAAATTTATTTTATTTTCTCCACTTGGCCGTAACAATAGGAAATGGACGATCTGAAATCTACAATGTTTACCGTCTCGTTTTTCGAGGCGCATGTAATCGTTTCGTGGGCAGAGGTTTCTCTCGGCGGCAGGAAAGGGGTCGGTGGAACTTCTTGAAACGAGCGATAGTATTGGCCTACCCAACAGTAGAAAAACCCTAACCTTTAGAAAGTATAGTACAAAAAGCATAGAAGTATAGTACATTGTATTATGGGTGCAATCAGAATACAGGTCTCGAGAGGTTCCATGCTACTCGGAGATTCAAAAAGTCTAAAATATATATAACCCTCCCTGGACAATGAGTATGAAATATTTTGACCCTTTCTCCCCTATAACCACCCCTTTTTCAGTTCCCCATGATTTATGACCCTCCATTTATGACCCGCTTCGACGACAACCCTCATGAAACCATAATTTTATTATCAATAAAACTTTGTAATTAGAATGACCACCTTTGGGGGTTGAGAATTGGAAGAAGGTGGAAAATAGCATTTACAAACAGGTTTTGTTAATATTACACTACCGATCTCATACAAGTGCCTTTAAATATAGATATAGATTGTTAAATAAAGATTTGTTTGCCATCTAGTACAACCATGTGATTGCATTCCTGCAAAAGATCCATTCCAATATATGTAAATGATCACAAGCATGAGTAGTGAATAATTATCTTGCTCCCCAAGCACAAACCATGTATGACGCAAAACTATGCTTGAACTCCATGTATTAATTAACCTATTTCTAGGTGGCCCGAGTTAAGGCCACTCAGGGCCTCTTGTTTTTGCTGGAATTTCAGCAGGCCAAGGAAGTCGTTGCAAAAACGGTCGATGTCATCGTCGTCCAAGCTATTCTCCAATATGTCTTTGAAGAATCCGGGTTCGGGTTGTTTCTCATGGTCATATGGGACAAAAGCTCGGGGGCTGACTTTTCCAATGTTCTCTTTTGCAATTGGGTTGCACAAGAACTTTTTGGCCGACAGGGAAAGACACCAGCCGTTATTGACTTCAATAAGATCGTAATTGATGTCAACTTGATGAATAAGCTGGCTTTCAGGCTTTTTAAGTTTGTCTTTCACTCTTTCTCCGTATTTCACGAGGCTTGCCTTAAAGACCTCGTTTCCCTCCAGTGTCCCGATGAACTGGTCCATACTACACTTTGACCCATATGTATACACTGCGCGTGGCTGTATTTTGTACACCATTCCTTTGTGCATTGCATAATTCAGCCTCAACATTATCCTCTCGATGTCGTTAATCAATTGCGTGCTGGGATCGGTTGTTATTGCACGTAGACATTCAACGTCATAAGTAGAGCTGATGCTCGCTGTGTTTACATCGTGGATCTTTACTTGGAGACCGGCTCGTTTCAGCGCTTTCAGGCTATCCCCCATTTCACGCCAATACACTTGTTTTGGAATATGAAAACGCAGGATGCTTTCATTTCGTTCTTCCTCCTCGATTTCGTCGGCATATTCTCTCTCTTCAATATCTGCAAGTGCTTCTCTTAAACAGAACATGTACGAGTTATCCACTATGTCCTTCATGTAACTGGAATTGTGGTCTTTGAGGACCGTACAGAGGGCTTTTGTGATATCTTGCGGGATGCAGGATTTTGATATCATTTTGATATCAATTTCTACTTCGCATTCGATGAGTTTCCTTCTTATCGGCACGAGAGAAACCGCCGCACCGTTCGGCGATTCGAATGCAATCCAGTAAGAAATTGCTGGGAAGCGTCCCTTTTCCACAGCTACATTGATTGAACTGGAGTTGGAGTCGGACATTGCATGTGCTTGACTGAAAACTGTTTCATTGCCATCTGCCTCGTCTTCTTCCCTAGCTGACCGCTTCTTTCCTTTAGTTTTCTCTTTCGTGTCACAGGATGCAATGGCTGAGAAGAAAAATGCGACGTTGCTGATGTTCTTGACTGCACTGTCACATTCGTCTCTCTTTTCACAGACCAATTTCCATGCCTTTCTCAAGTCATCCGAGTTGTTTTCTACCCTCCATACACATTTTGCAGCCGCTATACAAAATCGCCTTTGCACAGTTGGTACGACGTATGACAGTACTGCATCTCTTATGGATTTGCTGTTTAGTTGTCGAGCAGGATGACGAGCTGTAGACATCTCTACCTATGTGTAAAGTTCACAGACACACTTGTAAATATAGAATGTAAATTATTATAACATAATATGTAATAAAAGTACAACAATTTGTTAACGAGTACTTACAGTACGCTCCTCTGTTTCTCTGCTTCTGCCCGCTTCTGTTTATTGGTGCAAGAGAAATAAATTAAATCTGCAAGCAGGATTTATATACCTATTCATCTCTGATGTCTTTATTCAAGACATATACTCGTCGTGTTGTAGGAATTGGATTGACCAATACGAAAGCGAGAATTGCGTATTAAGGTTATGCAACCAGTCGTGGTAATTGGATTGACCAATAAGAAAACGAGAATTGCGTAATAAGGTTACGCAACCAGTCGTGAGAATTGGATTGACTGACAAGAAAGCAAGGTTATGCAACCAGTCATGGGGATTGTATTGGATGACAAGAAAGCGAGAATGCTGTAAGAAGGTTACGCAACCAGTCGTGAGAATTGGATTGACTGACAAGAAAGCAAGGTTATGCAACCAGTCATGGGGATTGTATTGGATGACAAGAAAGTGAGAATCCTGTAATAAGGTTACGCAATCAGTCGTGAGAATCGGATTGACTGATAGGAAAGCGACAATTGCGTAATAAACTTATGTAATCAACTTATGTAATGACCTTGATGTGTGACTATTAATGTTCTAACCTCTCCCTAAATCTACTAAATACGTGCCATATCGAACGGGTTTATCGGGGTCAGAGATCCAAATAAACTAGTAATGTATTTTTTTAGACTGATAAGCAAATACCGTATACAAAAATCCTGCAAAAACACCGGATCCGAGGTGTGGACCTAACCAGCCAAAATATAAAATTATGACGACAATAGCAAAGCTGATACGGTGTGATACTCTAAAAATGGCACTACGGCCAGCTAGACCTGACACAAAAAGGTGCTCGCACTAGAATGCAGTCATATTTTTTTAACCTGCTTACATCCAGTTTGTTGCTTGTAGATAGATATCTTTGACTCTGTCTACTCCGTGAAATCCTTCATATCCGCATATATTTCCACTGCCTTAAAGTATAGGACATCACATTGAACTGAAAAGTATACGGATATAGAGTCAGAGATGCAAATATGATATTATTATATTAATATATTCTATATTAATATATTAATATATTAATATATTCTATACTAATACATTAATATATTCTATACTAATACGTTAATATATTCTATACTAATACGTTAATATATTCTATACTAATATATTAATATATTCTATACTAATATATTAATATATTATATACTAATATATTAATATATTCTATGCTAATGTTATATTTACATCTCTGACTCCGTCTACTCCGTGAAATCCTTCATATCTGCATATATTTCCACTGCCTTAAAGTATAGGACATCACATTGAACTGTAAAGTATACGGATATGAAGGATTTCACGGAGTAGACGGAGTCAGAGATGCAAATATTATATATTAGTAATATTAATATTATTAATATATTTATAATATATTTATAATATATTTATAATATATTTATAATATATTTATAATATATTTATAATATATTTATAATATATTTATAATATATTTATAATATATTTATAATATATTTATAATATATTTATAATATATTTATAATATATTTATAATATATTTATAATATATTTATAATATATTTATAATATATTTATAATATATTTATAATATATCATTAATATATTATTAATTTTATAATATATTTATAATATATTACTAAGATATTATTAATATATTTATAATATATTATTAAGATATTATTAATATATTTATAATATATTTATAATATATTTATAATATATAGAATATATTAATATATTAGTATAGAATATATTAATTTAGTATAATTTCATCAGTGAATATAGAGATTCCCGTGCTCTGATTGGTCGAGAATTACGTCATACGTCGCTATATTCACCTCCAGAGCGGTGAATATAACATACAAGGCATTTACCAAAATGGCCGCTCGCATATTTACTGATGTTTCTCACGAAGAAATAAATAATATGAAAGAAAAAGCTTTTCCAAAACCCACTAAAGAAGCAACTAAATAAGTATGGCTAACTTGAAGCTTATTTTAATCCATAAGCCGTCACAAACAAAGTTTACTTACGAGTTTTTGGCCGGGGTTGAGTTTATTCGGTCCTCATGAATCACAACTGAAATAACGTCTACTTAGAGCAATAAATAACACAACGAGACTTTGGAACTGTTCGACTTAAAAAGAGTGTACTTACTTGAGTTATTTTCTCCGTGGTTCTTGATAGAAAAACAACAAGTTCTAGTTTTCATTCAGGAAGCCGGTTGGTGTTATGCTCTTCTCTCGCCGCTCTCGGTGTGTTTTCAAGTTTTATCCCATACCGAAATCATTTGTCTCTTGATTTACCATTGTCTTTGATTCTGTGATGGGTATAATCCACAAAACTACAAACCGTAGTTTGTAGTTTCCAACAAATTTGTCCTTTGAAGTGAACTCATGAAAGCGGTTCCTTTCGATAAATTTGCACTCGCCGTGGCAGATTTTCAGTCAGCTGAGTTTGCCCACTTCCACTCATTTTCGCTGCATTTCCTCTCTTTGTAACACGGTTCGAGGTATCAAAAGTGAGGACTGCTGCTTCAACTTGAATTCTAGTGTGCATTTGGACTGCTTTTCGGTATTTCTCTGTCTTTAGCAAATCCATTCTTGTAGTCCCTGCAAGTCTCGTGTCGAGTCGGTTTGTGCAGTGAACCGTAGCGGCATGTGATTATGCAAATGTCTCACAAAACTATCCTGTCACGCGCGCTTGTAAAACTTCATAAAAGGGTCGGAAGTCATACTAATAATTTCTAGTTTTAATTTCTCTGATATTCACTGATGAAATTATACTAAAACAATTATTCACTTCAGTCTCAGTGACTATTGGTGAATATTTAACTCGACTGCGTCTCGGTAAATATTCACCAATAGTCACTTCGACTTCAGTGAATAATTGTTAAATATTAATATATTAATATATTAGTATAGAATATATTAATATATTAGTATAGAATATATTAATATATTAGTATAGAATATATTAATATATTAATATATTAGTATAGAATAAATTAATATATTACTATAGAATAAATTAATATATTAGTATAGAATAAATTAATATATATTTATAATATATTTATAATATATTTATAATATATTTATAATATATTTATAATATATTTATAATATATTTATAATATATTTATAATATCAATATTACTAATATATCATATTTGCATCTCTGACTCCGTCTACTCCGTGAAATCCTTCATATCCGTATACTTTACAGTTCAATGTGATGTCTATACTTTAAGGCAGTGGAAATATATGCGGATATGAAGGATTTCACGGAGTAGACGGAGTCAGAGATGCAAATATAACATTAGCATAGAATATATTAATATATTAAGATAGAATATATTAATAATATTAATACAGAATATATTAATATATAGAATATATTAATATATTAGTATAGAATATATTAATATATTAGTATAGAATATATTAATATATTAATATATTAGTATAGAATAAATTAATATATTAGTATAGAATAAATTAATATATTAGTATAGAATAAATTAATATATATTTATAATATATTTATAATATATTTATAATATATTTATAATATATTTATAATATATTTATAATATATTTATAATATATTTATAATATATTTATAATATATTTATAATATATTTATAATATATTTGTAATATCAATATTACTAATATATAATATTTGCATCTCTGACTCCGTCTACTCCGTAAAATCCTTCATATCCGTATACTTTACAGTTCAATGTGATGTCTATACTTTAAGGCAGTGGAAATATATGCGGATATGAAGGATTTCACGGAATAGACGGAGTCAGAGATGTAAATATAACATTAGCATAGAATATATTAATATATTAAGATAGAATATATTAATAATATTAATACAGAATATATTAATATATAGAATATATTAATATATTAGTATAGAATATATTAGTATATAATAAATTAATATATTAATATATTAGTATAGAATATATTAATATATTAGTATAGAATAAATTAATATATTAATATCATATTTGCATCTCTGACTCCGTCTACTCCGTAAAATCTTTCATATCCGTATACTTTACAGTTCAATGTGATGTCTATACTTTAAGGCAGTGGAAATATATGCGGATATGAAGGATTTCACGGAGTAGACGGAGTCAGAGATGTAAATATAACATTAGCATAGAATATATTAATATATTAAGATAGAATATATTAATAATATTAATACAGTATATATTAGTATAGAATATATTAGTATATTAGTATAGAATATATTAGTATAGAATATATTAATTTATTACATGGCAACTCCGTGAGCGGGCAATATGACTCTGAATGCTGCAATCTGATTGGTTGCTCAGCGGGCAATATTTTTCCATCTTGCCCGCTCAGGATTTTACAAAACCGCTCACAAATTCTTCGTAAACAAATAGCGATAGAACCCATACATTTTGAAAGAAACTAAACAATTTGTGACATGAAGGCAAATACTAATTTAAAGATCGTTCTGCCTTTTCGTTTACAGCTAAAATTCACCTTTTTAGAGGGATTAATGCAGTTTTTTCTGGCTCTTGCAAGTTTGATGAAAACAACTGCAGCAAAAGCGACTGAATTGAACGAATCTCGACTTACGGAGATAAAAAACTATAGCGAAGCTGAAATGGCTGTGACTTCAAAAACACAAAGAAAAGTTCGGCTACCTCACAACGCTACTACAATCGTGGTACAAAGAAATAAAATTATTACGGAAACGAGTAAGCTTAGCACACAGTTTCATCAAAGAAAGCAGGTTTTATATTGTATGAGCTAAGAAATTCAGCATTTACATTTGGTAAATGGCTTACAAATTAAGAGTATTTACTAGATTAATACTTACAAGTTTGTTTGTATTCTTCTACAGCTCTATTTGTCAAGTTTTGCAGTGTGCTTATCTGAGTTATCGCCACTCGAGTGATTTCAACGCCGGTTTTCAACTTTCAAATCTTCCACAAATATGCACATTTTTGTTTCTAGTTAATGCATTTGGCCTTCCTGATGAAGTTGTCATTGAAACTCAGTACATCTGAAGTAAAGTACAGGTCAGTTTTCATCCATAAAAACGGATTTTTTTACGGCGGAAAACAAACTGTTTTGAACGCCACAAGGTTGAACTTCAAGTGAAAAGTCGTCGAGACTCAGTCTAATTTTAGATTGATTTCTATTCGCTCTTCAGTTTACCACGCAATGGGTTCCTGGCGCGTGTATGAAAGTGTGATTTTATTCATTTGTGCCATATAATAAAAACCTTATTGACCAAGCTTGTTCGGTCAAGATGGGGGGATATTGGCCTCGTTCATTTTTTGCGTTTTTATGGACCTCGACTCCGTCTCGGTCCATAAAAACGCAAAAAAATGAACTCGACCAATATCCCCCCATCTTGACCTCACGCTTGGTCAATAACCTCTACATATTAGTATAGAATATATTAATATATTAATATATTAGTATATAATAAATTAATATATTAGTATAGAATAAATTAATATATTAATATCATATTTGCATCTCTGACTCCGTCCACTCCGTGAAATCCTTCATATCCGTATACTTTACAGTTCAATGTGATGTCCTATACTTTAAGGCAGTAGAAGTTCATATAATACATTCATATACACAGAACTTACAGTTCTCTCGTAAGGAATATGCCCATGCATTCACATATAATGAGCCATCAACCCAAAGGAACGAACTAGACCTATTTACCAACGTTCCTAGTTTTGAAACTACTTTCTCTGAAAAATGCCTTACAAATTACAAAGGCATGTCTCAAAGAAAACCCAACACATTTAGATCAGAAGATATAATGCTGTAGTTATGGGAAAGGATAAAAACATTAGAGAATGAGAGATCGATCGGACATGTCTAAGGTTAAAGTAAAAGGAACGGCGAAATTTGGGATACGATCATAAACATCACTCCAAAACAAACTGAATGCATCTCTGACCAGCCCACTTCCTGTACCCTGTTCTTTCTCTCCCTTCTGATCAATAAAAACAACCTCGATGCTGTCACCAAGAATACTTTCGTCAGAAAATATTTTGATCATGTCATTCTTGACATTAAGCCGGTTGATTTCTATAACGCGGATTGTCATTTTATGACTACTTAAACTATAATCTACATGGTCATCATCATCAGAAGTGTTGGGTGTTATGTGACTGTTGGTTTCAGCTGCATCATTCTGGATGTTGCTGAGTTCCTGTTGCTGGGTGCTATTTGTTCCCTTTTGGGAGTCACTGGGCTGATCCTTGTCAGTGCCAATGCAGTCATCTTCAAAGCTGTATCACATAATAACCAAAAAGTACTGTTAAGTCTAAAATAATGTAACCCTCTGGCCCCGACTGTAAAGCATGAAACATTTTGCTCATCTCCTACATGTAGGTCATAGCCCAAAAAATATTATCCCTCCCCTTTCTCCACCAATGTTCTTTGTAGGACAAGGAGGTAATAAAATATGCGGTCTATGTCTCCAACCCCCCACTTCATATTATTATTAATACAATTACATATACTATATTTTACTTTAAAAATAAAAATAAATAATTCCAGAAATTATCAGATTATTAATAAGGCAAACCACACAAAAAATGAAACACAAAAAATTATACATCTTTGAAGTACCAGAAAGCTAGATTAAACACGTTTTTGTTTCATTCCCTCAGGAACGTATGTTTTGGGTTCAGTCATGACTTCATGGACTCATGGTTCACCACATTATATTACATCATGGGTGGCCTAGAATTACAGTAGAATCCTGCAATCTCGAACAACAGCTATCTAGACTTTCTCGCTATTTCAAACTGAAACTTACACTTGGTACCAGAAACCTGGTTTCCCTTGGATTTGTTCACTATTTTACAATACTTTTCTACAGGATAGCTCAAACCTATCTCGAACAATGTGCTATTAAATAACACTCTCAAATTACCAAAGTTTTGTAGGGCGTAGGCCTCAATACAGGCCTCGGATCAATACAGGCCTCGGATCAATACAGGCCTCGGATCAATAGCAAGGTTTCAATTCATGATTATTTGGTTACAACATTCCCATGTAACCGCAAGCGTTCATGGCATTTCAAAGAATCGAGAAACAGCAATAATAATTTTTAAAACTCGAACACTTTTGTAGCTAATTATTAGGGAGAACATACTACAGTCGTCCTCTTGTTCTTGGTCCCAGGCTTAATGCCGTGTTTACATCTTACAGAATGAGTGAGCGAGTTACATGATTTCCCCCGATTTCCCCCGGCGCCTGCAAAAAAAGAAGTCGCGGATTGAAAAAAAAAGTCGCGGGCAAAAAAAGAAGTCGCGGATTGAAAAAAGAAGTCGCGGATTGAAAAAAAGAAGTCGCGGATTGAAAAAAGAAGTCGCGGATTGAAAAAAGAAGTCGCGGACAAAAAAAGAAGTCGCCTTCCAGGCCACCATACAATTTAGAACTTATCCTCGGTTGAAATATATGCATAATAATTATGTTAACAATTAAGGGTCATTTGTAGAATTCCCTCATGTACTCCATCACTATGATAAAATAAAATTTAATTAGCATGAAATACAAATGTAATTTTAATTTTAAAAGCCTCAAAAGTACCTGTGTATGTTGTTTGAGAAAGAATACCAGCTCGTGCAGGAAGATCAAAATGACCAGACAAAACCATTAGATATGTTATGTCTTGAACACCATTTGGAAGAGTGACAGCAATACCCAAAATGTAAATGCATACAATTCTCAAAATCAAAAGTAATTATCGATGTACATTTATTTAATTACCAAATATCTAATAGCGGCACGTAAAGGCATTATTATAACGCCTTGGTGATTTATTTAGTTTCCTTCTAAATACGTTTTTTTCTAAAAAGCTTGCAAGCTTTTATATCTATATCTAAATTGTAGAACAATCCATAAACTTTCCAAATAATCAATAATATTTTTTTACATAAAAACATGCCTTGAATGTATCCGATAACCTTAAAGTGCCTATGAACAATATGTTTTTGTTTTAGATATCAATTCTAAATCAAGTGAATAGTAGAATGGTAAAATACATTTTGCTTTGAATGCTGTGCCGCTTAGTTAAGGAGGTTTTAATATCCAAAATGCTAATTACATGACGTCAGGGGAGGTACATGTATCTGCAATCACTTCTTAGTGGTTGTGAATGAGCATTTCTACTGATATAGGAAAACAAATTTCGAACATCATTTTATTTCAACCATGGTATAACACTGATAATTTGAAAAATTTCTTTAATGGTAACAAAAAACATTGTATAATAATCGATGCCTCCCCTGACTTCATGTAATTAGCATTTTGGATATTTAAATCTCCTTAACTCAGCAGCACATCATTCAAAGCAATATATTGTACCATTCTGCTATTCACTTGATGTAGAATTGATATCAAAAATAAAAAAAATAGTTTCATAGGCACTTTAACTTATAAGTCAAGACATCAAAATTTTCACATTAGTTAAAAACAAGCATTTTTGATCAGGATTACTTACACCGTCCACATCATTTCAGCAATTTTTCAGCCTTTTGTGTTTCCACAGTCCTTTGTCTCACAAAAAATACGTTGAACGCACTTGTTTGATAATCTACGATTACTTCTAGTACACATACTCTATATATGTACATGTGAACAATGTGTAAGAGCTAGCAAGAAGAGCACAAACTTTGTGTGCACAGTTTCCCACTCTTTAATGCTTGGTCTCATTTTTTCACTGTCTTTCGCGATTACTAAGTGAGTTTCCCTACCAGGCTTTTGGATTCCTAGAAAATTCATTAATTAAAAAAGCTTATTGAATCATATGTATCTGCATTAAAAATGTACTTTTCTCTAATCTCAAATATATATTTTTTGGTCATAACACTATTTACTTGTAAACTTTATTGTGAATGTAATAATTATTTAAAGCATTGATCCATATATATATATATACCGTCAAGTTCAGCAGATCTTAGTTCTTCTGTAAATGGCTTTAGAAAGGTTGAAAAGAATGGCTTCTCCTCACCAAACCATAGTCCCGCAAACAGACGATATACACGACTTTCATAATGGCCGCCTCCTAATTTGCATATGTGATTTTCCGTTTCGGTTGTTTACCCACATTTATAGAAAATATGAACATTGCCATGTGAAAGAGCATATCGACATTAGTGAACTTGTGAAAGTTGAGTGCTGTAGCTTAAAAAGCAATGAAGTTACAGCAAGTTGAAATTAGAGAGATTTGTATGAGAAAAACAACGGACGCCTTACTAGCCTCGCTTTCATGTTTTTCTGCATTAGAAATGCTCATAGCTCAACAGCAATTCTCCACATTGCTCTAAAACTCAAAAATATTACTAGTTTTAATGTGATCTTTCATGTGGTAGCATTGGTTTCCCTCTACAGATTTATCTTCCAAATTATGCAAATTAGGAGGCGGCCATTATGAAAGTCGTGTATTTTCTTTGTGTTCTGAAAAACAGTATACATGATACATTAAAGTGGATATAAGCCCAAATTAGTTATATTTGATATTGATTGTACACAAAGTGAATGTAGTACAATGGTAAAATATGTTTTGATTTGGGTATTACGTCTACAAGATATATATTTATTTACAATATGCTAATGTGTGATTTTCTCACCTGAACATCACTGTCTTAAATTATTATACAAAAGCATGCTGGTAGAGACAAATTACCTATATTTGAAGCTTATCAAAATGATTTTACAAAAAGTGATTTTACAAACAGCTTAATTCACAAGCACAAAGAAATTAATTCAGCAAATGTTGGTGAATACATTAGCATAATGGCAATATAAACCTTTATATCTCGTATACGTTCAGATTTACTGATTAAAACAGTACACCTAGTTTATAATGACTATATAGTTGATAGTTTCGATGGGATATAATTTTCATAGATCTTATAGTCTGAAATTATTATATAAAAGAAATTTAAATTCAATTATGCTAGCATTTTGCATCTACATGCATGTTAATTCTCTTATTTAGATGCACAGATTAGACCAATTAAATTACTTTGAATAGAACATATTATAATATTGACACGACCTATAGCTGCTAATTCTTGTACGTGGTACACTACTTTTTTCAGTCCTTTATAGTTGTGATGTCATATATTAATGACAGATGCATGGCAGAATGGAATCATTCTTTTTTAAATTACAAATTAAGCTGTTGTCCTGTACTAGTATCAGCAGCAATTATTAGACCCTTTCAGCTTACCTGTTCGTTGCCCCATTTCAGACCACGTGATAGTCCTGCAGAGCATTCAGTGTTTAATTGTTTTACAATTATAGAAATTGGTACATATATTTATGTCCTCTTGGGATACAGAAAAACAAGAAAACATATACTCACTAAGGTAAAAGTCATGTGGTAATATTGTCCCTAACCCCCCTCCCCCCCTCCCCCCCTCCCCCCCAAAAAAGAATAAATAATAATAACAACAACAACAACAACGCTTTATTTGTACCATGAAATAGCAAATTTACATAAGTGAACATAAGAAAGAAAGAGAAATTATGGAAATCTGGTACTAGCTACCTGAAATAACCATATAGGGCTAGACGAGTCAGGCAGCTAATTATTTTACATTACAAGATTTATGGTCAAAGCGAACAAGGGCACAAACAAACAGGTAGTCGGATTTTTTTTTTATAAAGATAAGACACTTAAACATAAAAAATATATAGAGTAAATATATACTTGAGAGAGGATGAGAGTGAAAGGAGGTAGTGTAATCTGCAGAGTTAATATGTATTAACAATGTTAAGTTTAAGTTTCTTTTTGAAAGTTAATATCTTAAGAGATTTTGTATCGTTATTAATGGAGTTCCATATTTTTGCACCTTGAAATCTAATATAAAAATTTTCATAATTTGTTCTTATTGAAGGAAGAGAGTAGGAGGACCTAGAAGCAAGTCTTGTATTATATTTGTGTATTTTGTTGACTGGTATAAAAAAGTTATTGAATGCCAGAGACAGATTACCTGATTTAAAGTCATACATAAATAATGCATTATGTAAAAATACAAGGTCAAGCAGTTTAATGATATTTAAGGTTTTGAAAAGGGGATTAGAGTGGTCTTTATAATTGGAAAAGGTTATGATTCTCATGGCTCATTTTTGTAGTATAATAATTGGATTTAGAGTTGAGATGTATGTATTTCCCCAAGCAGCTATTCCATAGATCAAAAATGGATAAATTAAAGAATAATATAGGTTGATAAGAATGTTTAAATTGACAAAGTATCGAATTTTAGATAATATACCAATACTTCTTTTAATTTTCTTTGTTATGTAATTAACTTGAGATTTCCAGTTTAAATGCGAGTCTATCATTATACCTAAATATTATTTTTTTATTCTTTAGTGACTGTTTATCGATCATCAAGTTAACTATGTAATTTAACTTTTTTTGTGGCGGGTGAAAAATAACAAAATTAGATTTAGTGATATTTAAAGACAGTTTATATTTAAATGAATGGTCCCTGACCTTAAACTGGGTGGCAACTCGTTTATTGCCAAGAACAATGGCCAAACAGAGAAATTAGATGACTTAAAAACCGCAACACCATCTGTATTCAACTTGAGGGACAAATTGAGTGGATTGTATAGGAATCCCCCTTGTGTAAAATGCTGCTGGTATATTAGCCCATCCAAAACATCCTTAATTAATTCGTCATCTGTCCTTCTCTGAAATCGGTACTGCAGTGCCACTCCAAAGTCTGGATCTATAATTTAATTGAAATAAAACAATAATATATTGAAACTGTGTGTTGCAATGATATTTGCCTATTAATTATTGTTTTCATATAATTTTACGCATGTATACCCAAAGCAAGAGTTCTTTATGTCCAGATTTTCCAAAGGTAGATATATATAATGCTATCCACTGGATATTAATTCCTATCAGTGTGGAAATTAAAATAGACTACCAAGGTAATGGTTATAAAAGTTGTCATTAACTGAATAGGGATTCACATGTATCCAGTGGATATATAGTATGTGTTATATTGTACCCTTCGAACAACTGGATCCTGATCAAGCGATCTATACAAGGCCAAACATTAGCCAAGCCTGATATGAAAGGAAATGAAACCAATTAAGTGCATAATATGTTAATTCCATACCATATTCTTACCAAATTGCCTGAAAGGAAAAACAATCAGGTGAAAAACCTGCCTTGTGTATGAGACTGGCTGTATATAAACAAATGGTTCCATTCCTCTTAATCTATAAGTATAAGTCAGATCAATTATATCAATTTTGTAAGATCAATATTATTAAGTCCATCAAAAGTTAAGATAATTCTTCCAGGTGCGTGATCTTCAATTGGGTTTGTAAAAATAAAACATTGATATGTTTGCGAATAAACTACATGTATTAACAATAACTCGAAAAATGCATTGTAGTATTAATGTGAAGATAATGTAAACGAATATATACAGAGCAAAGCGACTCGCAGTTGGACTAAGTTTGAAAGTGTCAAATGGTCATGTTAAATTGGGTTTTCCAATTGACATTGAGCACACATCCAGTCGTTTGCTTGGAAAAAAACTCCCTCTATATCATAAAGAAGTATAATCGCATGGTACCTTGAAAATAAATTATAATGATTATAATACTTGTGTTTTCAAACTTTTCATCAGGTGGCCTCGTCGTTTTGGGACATATATATATGAGGCATGTCAACACAAAAGGCGCCTTAGCAAGGTACACTCTTTTTGTGTTAACATGCCTCATCTTGTGTGGAATTCTCGATTTCCTCAGTTTAAAGCGCTGATAACTGATAGTCTAGGTTTCAATGGTTGTAAAATGACACTTGCTTCCATGTATAGCCTTTCTATCCCATAATTTCCTTGTTTGAGATTTGGAATTTTTCGAGATTTTCTACCTTATCACCTTTTTCCAGTTGATCAACTAAAAGTGACATTTTGGGGTGTTTCCAATGCCCACGTGCGGCTAAAACGCAGTCAACAGTTGTTCTATAGACAAAGACGGTTCTTTTGCTGCAAACCGCATTAAAATCCATCAAGATGTCGAGCAACAGCGGCCAGTTGAAACTGAAACGGTGCACATATTGAGGCATGTCAACACAAAAGGCGCCTTAGCAAGGTACACTCTTTTTGTGTTAACATGCCTCATCTTGTGTGGAATTCTCGATTTCCTCAGTTTAAAGCGCTGATAACTGATAGTCTAGGTTTCAATGGTTGTAAAATGACACTTGCTTCCATGTATAGCCTTTCTATCCCATAATTTCCTTGTTTGAGATTTGGAATTTTTCGAGATTTTCTACCTTATCACCTTTTTCCAGTTGATCAACTAAAAGTGACATTTTGGGGTGTTTCCAATGCCCAGGTGCGGCTAAAACGCAGTCAACAGTTGTTCTATAGACAAAGACGGTTCTTTTGCTGCAAACCGCATTAAAATCCATCAAGATGTCGAGCAACAGCGGCCAGTTGAAACTGAAACGGTGCACATATTGAGGCATGTCAACACAAAAGGCGCCTTAGCAAGGTACACTCTTTTTGTGTTAACATGCCTCATCTTGTGTGGAATTCTCGATTTCCTCAGTTTAAAGCGCTGATAACTGATAGTCTAGGTTTCAATGGTTGTAAAATGACACTTGCTTCCATGTATAGCCTTTCTATCCCATAATTTCCTTGTTTGAGATTTGGAATTTTTCGAGATTTTCTACCTTATCACCTTTTTCCAGTTGATCAACTAAAAGTGACATTTTGGGGTGTTTCCAATGCCCAGGTGCGGCTAAAACGCAGTCAACAGTTGTTCTATAGACAAAGACGGTTCTTTTGCTGCAAACCGCATTAAAATCCATCAAGATTTCGAGCAACAGCGGCCAGTTGAAACTGAAACGGTGCACATATTGAGGCATGTCAACACAAAAGGCGCCTTAGCAAGGTACACTCTTTTTGTGTTAACATGCCTCATCTTGTGTGGAATTCTCGATTTCCTCAGTTTAAAGCGCTGATAACTGATAGTCTAGGTTTCAATGGTTGTAAAATGACACTTGCTTCCATGTATAGCCTTTCTATCCCATAATTTCCTTGTTTGAGATTTGGAATTTTTCGAGATTTTCTACCTTATCACCTTTTTCCAGTTGATCAACTAAAAGTGACATTTTGGGGTGTTTCCAATGCCCAGGTGCGGCTAAAACGCAGTCAACAGTTGTTCTATAGACAAAGACGGTTCTTTTGCTGCAAACCGCATTAAAATCCATCAAGATTTCGAGCAACAGCGGCCAGTTGAAACTGAAACGGTGCACATATTGAGGCATGTCAACACAAAAGGCGCCTTAGCAAGGTACACTCTTTTTGTGTTAACATGCCTCATCTTGTGTGGAATTCTCGATTTCCTCAGTTTAAAGCGCTGATAACTGATAGTCTAGGTTTCAATGGTTGTAAAATGACACTTGCTTCCATGTATAGCCTTTCTATCCCATAATTTCCTTGTTTGAGATTTGGAATTTTTCGAGATTTTCTACCTTATCACCTTTTTCCAGTTGATCAACTAAAAGTGACATTTTGGGGTGTTTCCAATGCCCACGTGCGGCTAAAACGCAGTCAACAGTTGTTCTATAGACAAAGACGGTTCTTTTGCTGCAAACCGCATTAAAATCCATCAAGATGTCGAGCAACAGCGGCCAGTTGAAACTGAAACGGTGCACATATTGAGGCATGTCAACACAAAAGGCGCCTTAGCAAGGTACACTCTTTTTGTGTTAACATGCCTCATCTTGTGTGGAATTCTCGATTTCCTCAGTTTAAAGCGCTGATAACTGATAGTCTAGGTTTCAATGGTTGTAAAATGACACTTGCTTCCATGTATAGCCTTTCTATCCCATAATTTCCTTGTTTGAGATTTGGAATTTTTCGAGATTTTCTACCTTATCACCTTTTTCCAGTTGATCAACTAAAAGTGACATTTTGGGGTGTTTCCAATGCCCAGGTGCGGCTAAAACGCAGTCAACAGTTGTTCTATAGACAAAGACGGTTCTTTTGCTGCAAACCGCATTAAAATCCATCAAGATGTCGAGCAACAGCGGCCAGTTGAAACTGAAACGGTGCACATATTGAGGCATGTCAACACAAAAGGCGCCTTAGCAAGGTACACTCTTTTTGTGTTAACATGCCTCATCTTGTGTGGAATTCTCGATTTCCTCAGTTTAAAGCGCTGATAACTGATAGTCTAGGTTTCAATGGTTGTAAAATGACACTTGCTTCCATGTATAGCCTTTCTATCCCATAATTTCCTTGTTTGAGATTTGGAATTTTTCGAGATTTTCTACCTTATCACCTTTTTCCAGTTGATCAACTAAAAGTGACATTTTGGGGTGTTTCCAATGCCCAGGTGCGGCTAAAACGCAGTCAACAGTTGTTCTATAGACAAAGACGGTTCTTTTGCTGCAAACCGCATTAAAATCCATCAAGATTTCGAGCAACAGCGGCCAGTTGAAACTGAAACGGTGCACATATTGAGGCATGTCAACACAAAAGGCGCCTTAGCAAGGTACACTCTTTTTGTGTTAACATGCCTCATCTTGTGTGGAATTCTCGATTTCCTCAGTTTAAAGCGCTGATAACTGATAGTCTAGGTTTCAATGGTTGTAAAATGACACTTGCTTCCATGTATAGCCTTTCTATCCCATAATTTCCTTGTTTGAGATTTGGAATTTTTCGAGATTTTCTACCTTATCACCTTTTTCCAGTTGATCAACTAAAAGTGACATTTTGGGGTGTTTCCAATGCCCAGGTGCGGCTAAAACGCAGTCAACAGTTGTTCTATAGACAAAGACGGTTCTTTTGCTGCAAACCGCATTAAAATCCATCAAGATGTCGAGCAACAGCGGCCAGTTGAAACTGAAACGGTGCACATATTGAGGCATGTCAACACAAAAGGCGCCTTAGCAAGGTACACTCTTTTTGTGTTAACATGCCTCATCTTGTGTGGAATTCTCGATTTCCTCAGTTTAAAGCGCTGATAACTGATAGTCTAGGTTTCAATGGTTGTAAAATGACACTTGCTTCCATGTATAGCCTTTCTATCCCATAATTTCCTTGTTTGAGATTTGGAATTTTTCGAGATTTTCTACCTTATCACCTTTTTCCAGTTGATCAACTAAAAGTGACATTTTGGGGTGTTTCCAATGCCCAGGTGCGGCTAAAACGCAGTCAACAGTTGTTCTATAGACAAAGACGGTTCTTTTGCTGCAAACCGCATTAAAATCCATCAAGATTTCGAGCAACAGCGGCCAGTTGAAACTGAAACGGTGCACATATTGAGGCATGTCAACACAAAAGGCGCCTTAGCAAGGTACACTCTTTTTGTGTTAACATGCCTCATCTTGTGTGGAATTCTCGATTTCCTCAGTTTAAAGCGCTGATAACTGATAGTCTAGGTTTCAATGGTTGTAAAATGACACTTGCTTCCATGTATAGCCTTTCTATCCCATAATTTCCTTGTTTGAGATTTGGAATTTTTCGAGATTTTCTACCTTATCACCTTTTTCCAGTTGATCAACTAAAAGTGACATTTTGGGGTGTTTCCAATGCCCAGGTGCGGCTAAAACGCAGTCAACAGTTGTTCTATAGACAAAGACGGTTCTTTTGCTGCAAACCGCATTAAAATCCATCAAGATTTCGAGCAACAGCGGCCAGTTGAAACTGAAACGGTGCACATATTGAGGCATGTCAACACAAAAGGCGCCTTAGCAAGGTACACTCTTTTTGTGTTAACATGCCTCATCTTGTGTGGAATTCTCGATTTCCTCAGTTTAAAGCGCTGATAACTGATAGTCTAGGTTTCAATGGTTGTAAAATGACACTTGCTTCCATGTATAGCCTTTCTATCCCATAATTTCCTTGTTTGAGATTTGGAATTTTTCGAGATTTTCTACCTTATCACCTTTTTCCAGTTGATCAACTAAAAGTGACATTTTGGGGTGTTTCCAATGCCCACGTGCGGCTAAAACGCAGTCAACAGTTGTTCTATAGACAAAGACGGTTCTTTTGCTGCAAACCGCATTAAAATCCATCAAGATGTCGAGCAACAGCGGCCAGTTGAAACTGAAACGGTGCACATATTGAGGCATGTCAACACAAAAGGCGCCTTAGCAAGGTACACTCTTTTTGTGTTAACATGCCTCATCTTGTGTGGAATTCTCGATTTCCTCAGTTTAAAGCGCTGATAACTGATAGTCTAGGTTTCAATGGTTGTAAAATGACACTTGCTTCCATGTATAGCCTTTCTATCCCATAATTTCCTTGTTTGAGATTTGGAATTTTTCGAGATTTTCTACCTTATCACCTTTTTCCAGTTGATCAACTAAAAGTGACATTTTGGGGTGTTTCCAATGCCCAGGTGCGGCTAAAACGCAGTCAACAGTTGTTCTATAGACAAAGACGGTTCTTTTGCTGCAAACCGCATTAAAATCCATCAAGATGTCGAGCAACAGCGGCCAGTTGAAACTGAAACGGTGCACATATTGAGGCATGTCAACACAAAAGGCGCCTTAGCAAGGTACACTCTTTTTGTGTTAACATGCCTCATCTTGTGTGGAATTCTCGATTTCCTCAGTTTAAAGCGCTGATAACTGATAGTCTAGGTTTCAATGGTTGTAAAATGACACTTGCTTCCATGTATAGCCTTTCTATCCCATAATTTCCTTGTTTGAGATTTGGAATTTTTCGAGATTTTCTACCTTATCACCTTTTTCCAGTTGATCAACTAAAAGTGACATTTTGGGGTGTTTCCAATGCCCAGGTGCGGCTAAAACGCAGTCAACAGTTGTTCTATAGACAAAGACGGTTCTTTTGCTGCAAACCGCATTAAAATCCATCAAGATTTCGAGCAACAGCGGCCAGTTGAAACTGAAACGGTGCACATATTGAGGCATGTCAACACAAAAGGCGCCTTAGCAAGGTACACTCTTTTTGTGTTAACATGCCTCATCTTGTGTGGAATTCTCGATTTCCTCAGTTTAAAGCGCTGATAACTGATAGTCTAGGTTTCAATGGTTGTAAAATGACACTTGCTTCCATGTATAGCCTTTCTATCCCATAATTTCCTTGTTTGAGATTTGGAATTTTTCGAGATTTTCTACCTTATCACCTTTTTCCAGTTGATCAACTAAAAGTGACATTTTGGGGTGTTTCCAATGCCCAGGTGCGGCTAAAACGCAGTCAACAGTTGTTCTATAGACAAAGACGGTTCTTTTGCTGCAAACCGCATTAAAATCCATCAAGATTTCGAGCAACAGCGGCCAGTTGAAACTGAAACGGTGCACATATTGACGCATGTCAACACAAAAGGCGCCTTAGCAAGGTACACTCTTTTTGTGTTAACATGCCTCATCTTGTGTGGAATTCTCGATTTCCTCAGTTTAAAGCGCTGATAACTGATAGTCTAGGTTTCAATGGTTGTAAAATGACACTTGCTTCCATGTATAGCCTTTCTATCCCATAATTTCCTTGTTTGAGATTTGGAATTTTTCGAGATTTTCTACCTTATCACCTTTTTCCAGTTGATCAACTAAAAGTGACATTTTGGGGTGTTTCCAATGCCCAGGTGCGGCTAAAACGCAGTCAACAGTTGTTCTATAGACAAAGACGGTTCTTTTGCTGCAAACCGCATTAAAATCCATCAAGATGTCGAGCAACAGCGGCCAGTTGAAACTGAAACGGTGCACATATTGAGGCATGTCAACACAAAAGGCGCCTTAGCAAGGTACACTCTTTTTGTGTTAACATGCCTCATCTTGTGTGGAATTCTCGATTTCCTCAGTTTAAAGCGCTGATAACTGATAGTCTAGGTTTCAATGGTTGTAAAATGACACTTGCTTCCATGTATAGCCTTTCTATCCCATAATTTCCTTGTTTGAGATTTGGAATTTTTCGAGATTTTCTACCTTATCACCTTTTTCCAGTTGATCAACTAAAAGTGACATTTTGGGGTGTTTCCAATGCCCAGGTGCGGCTAAAACGCAGTCAACAGTTGTTCTATAGACAAAGACGGTTCTTTTGCTGCAAACCGCATTAAAATCCATCAAGATTTCGAGCAACAGCGGCCAGTTGAAACTGAAACGGTGCACATATTGAGGCATGTCAACACAAAAGGCGCCTTAGCAAGGTACACTCTTTTTGTGTTAACATGCCTCATCTTGTGTGGAATTCTCGATTTCCTCAGTTTAAAGCGCTGATAACTGATAGTCTAGGTTTCAATGGTTGTAAAATGACACTTGCTTCCATGTATAGCCTTTCTATCCCATAATTTCCTTGTTTGAGATTTGGAATTTTTCGAGATTTTCTACCTTATCACCTTTTTCCAGTTGATCAACTAAAAGTGACATTTTGGGGTGTTTCCAATGCCCACGTGCGGCTAAAACGCAGTCAACAGTTGTTCTATAGACAAAGACGGTTCTTTTGCTGCAAACCGCATTAAAATCCATCAAGATGTCGAGCAACAGCGGCCAGTTGAAACTGAAACGGTGCACATATTGACGCATGTCAACACAAAAGGCGCCTTAGCAAGGTACACTCTTTTTGTGTTAACATGCCTCATCTTGTGTGGAATTCTCGATTTCCTCAGTTTAAAGCGCTGATAACTGATAGTCTAGGTTTCAATGGTTGTAAAATGACACTTGCTTCCATGTATAGCCTTTCTATCCCATAATTTCCTTGTTTGAGATTTGGAATTTTTCGAGATTTTCTACCTTATCACCTTTTTCCAGTTGATCAACTAAAAGTGACATTTTGGGGTGTTTCCAATGCCCAGGTGCGGCTAAAACGCAGTCAACAGTTGTTCTATAGACAAAGACGGTTCTTTTGCTGCAAACCGCATTAAAATCCATCAAGATGTCGAGCAACAGCGGCCAGTTGAAACTGAAACGGTGCACATATTGAGGCATGTCAACACAAAAGGCGCCTTAGCAAGGTACACTCTTTTTGTGTTAACATGCCTCATCTTGTGTGGAATTCTCGATTTCCTCAGTTTAAAGCGCTGATAACTGATAGTCTAGGTTTCAATGGTTGTAAAATGACACTTGCTTCCATGTATAGCCTTTCTATCCCATAATTTCCTTGTTTGAGATTTGGAATTTTTCGAGATTTTCTACCTTATCACCTTTTTCCAGTTGATCAACTAAAAGTGACATTTTGGGGTGTTTCCAATGCCCAGGTGCGGCTAAAACGCAGTCAACAGTTGTTCTATAGACAAAGACGGTTCTTTTGCTGCAAACCGCATTAAAATCCATCAAGATTTCGAGCAACAGCGGCCAGTTGAAACTGAAACGGTGCACATATTGAGGCATGTCAACACAAAAGGCGCCTTAGCAAGGTACACTCTTTTTGTGTTAACATGCCTCATCTTGTGTGGAATTCTCGATTTCCTCAGTTTAAAGCGCTGATAACTGATAGTCTAGGTTTCAATGGTTGTAAAATGACACTTGCTTCCATGTATAGCCTTTCTATCCCATAATTTCCTTGTTTGAGATTTGGAATTTTTCGAGATTTTCTACCTTATCACCTTTTTCCAGTTGATCAACTAAAAGTGACATTTTGGGGTGTTTCCAATGCCCACGTGCGGCTAAAACGCAGTCAACAGTTGTTCTATAGACAAAGACGGTTCTTTTGCTGCAAACCGCATTAATATCCATCAAGATGTCGAGCAACAGCGGCCAGTTGAAACTGAAACGGTGCACATATTGAGGCATGTCAACACAAAAGGCGCCTTAGCAAGGTACACTCTTTTTGTGTTAACATGCCTCATCTTGTGTGGAATTCTCGATTTCCTCAGTTTAAAGCGCTGATAACTGATAGTCTAGGTTTCAATGGTTGTAAAATGACACTTGCTTCCATGTATAGCCTTTCTATCCCATAATTTCCTTGTTTGAGATTTGGAATTTTTCGAGATTTTCTACCTTATCACCTTTTTCCAGTTGATCAACTAAAAGTGACATTTTGGGGTGTTTCCAATGCCCAGGTGCGGCTAAAACGCAGTCAACAGTTGTTCTATAGACAAAGACGGTTCTTTTGCTGCAAACCGCATTAAAATCCATCAAGATTTCGAGCAACAGCGGCCAGTTGAAACTGAAACGGTGCACATATTGAGGCATGTCAACACAAAAGGCGCCTTAGCAAGGTACACTCTTTTTGTGTTAACATGCCTCATCTTGTGTGGAATTCTCGATTTCCTCAGTTTAAAGCGCTGATAACTGATAGTCTAGGTTTCAATGGTTGTAAAATGACACTTGCTTCCATGTATAGCCTTTCTATCCCATAATTTCCTTGTTTGAGATTTGGAATTTTTCGAGATTTTCTACCTTATCACCTTTTTCCAGTTGATCAACTAAAAGTGACATTTTGGGGTGTTTCCAATGCCCAGGTGCGGCTAAAACGCAGTCAACAGTTGTTCTATAGACAAAGACGGTTCTTTTGCTGCAAACCGCATTAAAATCCATCAAGATTTCGAGCAACAGCGGCCAGTTGAAACTGAAACGGTGCACATATTGAGGCATGTCAACACAAAAGGCGCCTTAGCAAGGTACACTCTTTTTGTGTTAACATGCCTCATCTTGTGTGGAATTCTCGATTTCCTCAGTTTAAAGCGCTGATAACTGATAGTCTAGGTTTCAATGGTTGTAAAATGACACTTGCTTCCATGTATAGCCTTTCTATCCCATAATTTCCTTGTTTGAGATTTGGAATTTTTCGAGATTTTCTACCTTATCACCTTTTTCCAGTTGATCAACTAAAAGTGACATTTTGGGGTGTTTCCAATGCCCAGGTGCGGCTAAAACGCAGTCAACAGTTGTTCTATAGACAAAGACGGTTCTTTTGCTGCAAACCGCATTAAAATCCATCAAGATTTCGAGCAACAGCGGCCAGTTGAAACTGAAACGGTGCACATATTGAGGCATGTCAACACAAAAGGCGCCTTAGCAAGGTACACTCTTTTTGTGTTAACATGCCTCATCTTGTGTGGAATTCTCGATTTCCTCAGTTTAAAGCGCTGATAACTGATAGTCTAGGTTTCAATGGTTGTAAAATGACACTTGCTTCCATGTATAGCCTTTCTATCCCATAATTTCCTTGTTTGAGATTTGGAATTTTTCGAGATTTTCTACCTTATCACCTTTTTCCAGTTGATCAACTAAAAGTGACATTTTGGGGTGTTTCCAATGCCCACGTGCGGCTAAAACGCAGTCAACAGTTGTTCTATAGACAAAGACGGTTCTTTTGCTGCAAACCGCATTAAAATCCATCAAGATGTCGAGCAACAGCGGCCAGTTGAAACTGAAACGGTGCACATATTGACGCATGTCAACACAAAAGGCGCCTTAGCAAGGTACACTCTTTTTGTGTTAACATGCCTCATCTTGTGTGGAATTCTCGATTTCCTCAGTTTAAAGCGCTGATAACTGATAGTCTAGGTTTCAATGGTTGTAAAATGACACTTGCTTCCATGTATAGCCTTTCTATCCCATAATTTCCTTGTTTGAGATTTGGAATTTTTCGAGATTTTCTACCTTATCACCTTTTTCCAGTTGATCAACTAAAAGTGACATTTTGGGGTGTTTCCAATGCCCAGGTGCGGCTAAAACGCAGTCAACATTTGTTCTATAGACAAAGACGGTTCTTTTGCTGCAAACCGCATTAAAATCCATCAAGATTTCGAGCAACAGCGGCCAGTTGAAACTGAAACGGTGCACATATTGAGGCATGTCAACACAAAAGGCGCCTTAGCAAGGTACACTCTTTTTGTGTTAACATGCCTCATCTTGTGTGGAATTCTCGATTTCCTCAGTTTAAAGCGCTGATAACTGATAGTCTAGGTTTCAATGGTTGTAAAATGACACTTGCTTCCATGTATAGCCTTTCTATCCCATAATTTCCTTGTTTGAGATTTGGAATTTTTCGAGATTTTCTACCTTATCACCTTTTTCCAGTTGATCAACTAAAAGTGACATTTTGGGGTGTTTCCAATGCCCAGGTGCGGCTAAAACGCAGTCAACAGTTGTTCTATAGACAAAGACGGTTCTTTTGCTGCAAACCGCATTAAAATCCATCAAGATTTCGAGCAACAGCGGCCAGTTGAAACTGAAACGGTGCACATATTGAGGCATGTCAACACAAAAGGCGCCTTAGCAAGGTACACTCTTTTTGTGTTAACATGCCTCATATATCTGCCCCATGTGATTGCATATAGTTATTGCTGCTGCATGTATACCTAAATATAGCAATCTATAAATCTCTCAATATAAGGATTGCAGCCATGATGTTGCTGATTTTCAGTATGTATGTTGTGGGGCAATTCTGAACACCGGGGCAGATATTTTTGAACTGGGGCAATTATCAAGATTCCAAAAAGCGATTTTATTTTTTTGGGATTCATAAAAAAAGGGGTTTAGTTTTTTGGGGGGTTCAAAAGAAAAAAAAAATCACCCTCCCCTCCCTAGGATTTTTTTTTTCACCTTCCCCTCCCTTCCCTTACTTCCCTTATACTTACAATTACCTTTCATTCAGATGTAATATCAACGTACCCAACTTAGCGGGATTCGAACTCAGCAGCTCTGTGTACTCAGCAGCTCTGCCTTGACACGCCCAGTTTTCCACTGACTAACGCACTGCGCCACACAATCGCTTGTTGATTTTTAATACACCACCACCGTTTATTCTATAAGTGACTAATCGTCGAACCCAGTCCCTCTCATTATGCGCGCATGTGGACTGCTAACAAAATCGGACTTCGAATTAACATCTTTAGAAAATATGACATGGGCGACATTAAAACCCGGACGAAACTGTAACACAGATGAACTTTGTGTTGACTGCATTCTTTTATGAAAACTGCAGCAACTCAAGAAAAGTAAGGAAGCTAAACCCAGAAAAATACATCGTTTATAGATGATCAGGGCCGGGTTGTTCAAAGCCCGATTAGTGTTAATCCTGGATTAACTCTGCACAAAACCTATTGGTTGTCATGGAAATTAACCCTGGATTAGCACTAATCGGGCTTTGAACAACCCGGCCCAGGTGTACTTTATTACGGCGCCACTCGTACTCCGAAACAAACTGTGTCAACCGAACCAATTTTTACAGAGTAATCACCCAGATCACTTACAGAGCTGAAATAAAGGCAAAAGAAAGGCGAATCACCTCTAACATTTTATCTAGAAGCTATTGTTAAGACTTTTACGAAAGTGCTAAACAGCATCTCAGGAAAGTCACAAGTGCAGAGGATCTTGAAGTAACCCCTCGTAAGCTCGTTTATGAGAATGGAATATGGAATATAAAAACACTGACTCAGACTAAGAAATGCTGTATTATATTATCTTGTTCTCTCATCAAAGAATCGCCCACAGAGGATGTGAAAAGACGCATAAATGGATTAATGATAGAGAACTAACAACAATTATGTTTCACTTTGCCGTTTCCATTCGGAACATTAGGGCCAATAACAAGATTTATTAAAGCCAGTTAACACCCCTGTCCAGAATATCTGATTCTGAGACGAAAGAACTCGCGAGTTCTCTTTTGTTTGAATTTCGCACATTCTCTGCCCTACGCGCTGAAGAATCTTCGTGAGGAGCATCGGACCGCAAATATTGCCGATATGCCTTCTTCCCCTCTCTATCCGTCATGGCAAATGGACGTCTGGTCATGACTAAAACATTATTAATTTACGGTTACACAAATTGTAACTGTAACCAGCAAGAAATTATTTTGGGAGCTGTCCTACTCCCGCATAGCAACGTTGAAAAAGGTGACATTTGTCATACTAACACCTTAACAACGTTGATGTCATTAGTACATTACCAAAGCAACGCTGACGTCTAAAATCAAACCCAAAACTTGTAAAAAGGTGCACAAAGCATCTCACGAAACAGCTTTACCTAGTCGCGAGCATGGCTGATATGCGTAAAAAAAGACCCCCGGTCAAGCGAAAAAGGATTGGAGAAGGTAAGTAACGCATGATATATGTAAAGTTACACACCTTGACAATAATTTGCATAATTTTTAATTAGAGCAGCGCCAGCTAAAGGAAGTTTTACCCATCCCCTCTCCCAAAGAGAATACATGTTAATCTCAATCTAGTAGTTTTCGTTTTTTTAAATCGCAAAGAACTTTGTTTTCCTTTAATATCGATTCCCCCTTCCCCAATTATTTCAGTTTTTCAAACACGCACCGAATGTGACTGTGTGTGTGACCGAGAACACATATTTTTCTTTTCGTACAGGTACGATGTAAAGAGTAAAGAGGAAGATTGAAAATTTGTGGTTGTAGTAAGCATAAATTCTCTTTTAAGTCTTAAACTTTTCTGCTTAAAAAAAGTTGTTCCATCTGTGTCACTCATGTATTAAGTCAGGCTTCATATTGACTGAACGTGCCTGACTGCATGAGTGACAGAGATATGGGACAATTTTTTTTAAAGCAGAAAAAGTTTTAAGACTTAAAAGAGAATTTATGCTTACTACAACCACAAATTTTCAATCTTCCTCTTTACTCTTTCATCATAACATTTCCGGTAAGAAATGTCTGGTAAAAAAGGATAACATCGTACCTGTAGGCTGTAGGTTGTACGAAAAGAAAAATATGTGTGCTCGGTCACAGTCGATGCGCGTTAGAAAAACTAAAATCATTGGGCAAGGGGGTAATAGATATTCAAGGAAAACAAAATCCTTTGCGATTTAAAAAAAAGAAATGTTCCCTTCTCTTTCATTTACTTCGAGACGTGAAACCTAGGGTAACAAAATTTTCTAAACGAAAACTACTATATATTGAGATTTTACAAGTATTCTCTTTGAGAGAGGGGATGGGTAAAACTTCCACTGTCAAACTTCAAAATCAAGTTCTTTGAGCAAAATCAGTATGACATCGTTCATTGGATATAGTGGGATATTAATTAACTTTGTGAAAACTGATAAAACCGAATTGTTTAGAGGCTAGGAAAACAACCCCAACAGCATAATATATGAGATAAATCAGTATACATGTCTTTGGCTTTTCGTAAAATGGGAGTTAATGTAGAGCAGTTTTCAATCGAGTGTCGAAAATACTTACTTTATAATTTGATTGGTTAGTTGGTTGAAGTAAATTAAACCAGTTGTGAATTAATTACTTTAGTTTGTGATTGGTTCATTGATGTTTTACTTGCTCCTGTGATTGGCTCACTGGTTCTGGTCTTACGGCACTCAATTTAAAACCACTCTATAGACTTATATGAAGCATGATAATGCCTTTTGCATCTATTTATCTTACATTAACTACAATACGGTTTGCACAATTTTGCATATTAAACAATCCAGACAGTTTACACAAACATTATCCCATTCTGTAAATTTTATTCTTTCCAACACATGCAGTCAATCATTTCGATCTTACTTACTCTAAAATTATATTTTTGGTTTCTACAACAGTTGGCTCGAGGGTGACTCCCTACATAGCACTGCGACAGGATGCTTGTCGTACCTATAAGGTGTTAATTAAAATGCATAGTTTGGTACAACTTAGGGTGTTGAATTTAAATTGAGTCACATGCAACCAAATAATGAAGTTCTGGCATCTTTTAGACATTCCTTTTAAAATTACCAATGAGCATCCCCATCACTTTCATATGACGGAGTCACCCCCCCCCCTCACAAGTTTTATGCTTTGTTATAAAATCATTTTCTGATTTCTATATTGTGTGGCCTCACAACAGATTGTATCTCCGATATTTAGTCATTGAATCACTGTTATTTTTTCTTCATCACCGGGCCTGCATGGTTGTTAATTATTTATTCACATCTACTATTACTTTGGGCATCGATCATCACTGATATTTAACAATTATTCACCTCAGTGGAGGTGAATAGTGGTGGATATTTACCTCGCCGCTTTTTTTTAGTATATACCACACATTAGTGAATAGCTAGCACCAAATAGTTATTTTATTTTCTGTCAAATGGACAAAAACTCGCGCGATATGATCGCTGCTTTGCTCGGAGGTGAATATGAAATCATATTCACTGTTTAGGTAGCCAATCAGAGCGCGCGAAATGTGATATTCACTGGTGTGGTATATACTAATGTCATATAACAATAATTATTATTGTAAATATAAGCACAATTTTTTTTAAATCTGAAATAGGCAGCATTACTCTTTTTATCTCTGAACATTATTACATTCAGTTTATATTTCTTTTCAGAATGTCTTTGTTACCTATCCATCATCATTGACACAATTTCCTTTGTTCTTCAATTAGCATCCTTACACTTCCCCAATCATTGTCATAATTGTCGTCTTTTCATCTTCAGCATCCTGTCAGATTTAAATATCTCATTCAATACAAACCACATATTTCATATATATATATTATATATATATACAGTCATTTTCAAAAATATTGCTTTTGATTTATATATGAGGCATGTTAACACAAAAAGAGTGTACCTTGCTAAGGCGCCTTTTGTGTTGACATGCCTCAATATGTGCACCGTTTCAGTTTCAACTGGCCGCTGTTGCTCGACATCTTGATGGATTTTAATGCGGTTTGCAGCAAAAGAACCGTCTTTGTCTATAGAACAACTGTTGACTGCGTTTTAGCCGCACGTGGGCATTGGAAACACCCCAAAATGTCACTTTTAGTTGATCAACTGGAAAAAGGTGATAAGGTAGAAAATCTCGAAAAATTCCAAATCTCAAACAAGGAAATTATGGGATAGAAAGGCTATACATGGAAGCAAGTGTCATTTTACAACCATTGAAACCTAGACTATCAGTTATCAGCGCTTTAAACTGAGGAAATCGAGAATTCCACACAAGATGAGGCATGTTAACACAAAAAGAGTGTACCTTGCTAAGGCGCCTTTTGTGTTGACATGCCTCAATATGTGCACCGTTTCAGTTTCAACTGGCCGCTGTTGCTCGACATCTTGATGGATTTTAATGCGGTTTGCAGCAAAAGAACCGTCTTTGTCTATAGAACAACTGTTGACTGCGTTTTAGCCGCACCTGGGCATTGGAAACACCCCAAAATGTCACTTTTAGTTGATCAACTGGAAAAAGGTGATAAGGTAGAAAATCTCGAAAAATTCCAAATCTCAAACAAGGAAATTATGGGATAGAAAGGCTATACATGGAAGCAAGTGTCATTTTACAACCATTGAAACCTAGACTATCAGTTATCAGCGCTTTAAACTGAGGAAATCGAGAATTCCACACAAGATGAGGCATGTTAACACAAAAAGAGTGTACCTTGCTAAGGCGCCTTTTGTGTTGACATGCCTCAATATGTGCACCGTTTCAGTTTCAACTGGCCGCTGTTGCTCGACATCTTGATGGATTTTAATGCGGTTTGCAGCAAAAGAACCGTCTTTGTCTATAGAACAACTGTTGACTGCGTTTTAGCCGCACGTGGGCATTGGAAACACCCCAAAATGTCACTTTTAGTTGATCAACTGGAAAAAGGTGATAAGGTAGAAAATCTCGAAAAATTCCAAATCTCAAACAAGGAAATTATGGGATAGAAAGGCTATACATGGAAGCAAGTGTCATTTTACAACCATTGAAACCTAGACTATCAGTTATCAGCGCTTTAAACTGAGGAAATCGAGAATTCCACACAAGATGAGGCATGTTAACACAAAAAGAGTGTACCTTGCTAAGGCGCCTTTTGTGTTGACATGCCTCAATATGTGCACCGTTTCAGTTTCAACTGGCCGCTGTTGCTCGACATCTTGATGGATTTTAATGCGGTTTGCAGCAAAAGAACCGTCTTTGTCTATAGAACAACTGTTGACTGCGTTTTAGCCGCACGTGGGCATTGGAAACACCCCAAAATGTCACTTTTAGTTGATCAACTGGAAAAAGGTGATAAGGTAGAAAATCTCGAAAAATTCCAAATCTCAAACAAGGAAATTATGGGATAGAAAGGCTATACATGGAAGCAAGTGTCATTTTACAACCATTGAAACCTAGACTATCAGTTATCAGCGCTTTAAACTGAGGAAATCGAGAATTCCACACAAGATGAGGCATGTTAACACAAAAAGAGTGTACCTTGCTAAGGCGCCTTTTGTGTTGACATGCCTCAATATGTGCACCGTTTCAGTTTCAACTGGCCGCTGTTGCTCGACATCTTGATGGATTTTAATGCGGTTTGCAGCAAAAGAACCGTCTTTGTCTATAGAACAACTGTTGACTGCGTTTTAGCCGCACCTGGGCATTGGAAACACCCCAAAATGTCACTTTTAGTTGATCAACTGGAAAAAGGTGATAAGGTAGAAAATCTCGAAAAATTCCAAATCTCAAACAAGGAAATTATGGGATAGAAAGGCTATACATGGAAGCAAGTGTCATTTTACAACCATTGAAACCTAGACTATCAGTTATCAGCGCTTTAAACTGAGGAAATCGAGAATTCCACACAAGATGAGGCATGTTAACACAAAAAGAGTGTACCTTGCTAAGGCGCCTTTTGTGTTGACATGCCTCAATATGTGCACCGTTTCAGATTCAACTGGCCGCTGTTGCTCGAAATCTTGATGGATTTTAATGCGGTTTGCAGCAAAAGAACCGTCTTTGTCTATAGAACAACTGTTGACTGCGTTTTAGCCGCACCTGGGCATTGGAAACACCCCAAAATGTCACTTTTAGTTGATCAACTGGAAAAAGGTGATAAGGTAGAAAATCTCGAAAAATTCCAAATCTCAAACAAGGAAATTATGGGATAGAAAGGCTATACATGGAAGCAAGTGTCATTTTACAACCATTGAAACCTAGACTATCAGTTATCAGCGCTTTAAACTGAGGAAATCGAGAATTCCACACAAGATGAGGCATGTTAACACAAAAAGAGTGTACCTTGCTAAGGCGCCTTTTGTGTTGACATGCCTCAATATGTGCACCGTTTCAGATTCAACTGGCCGCTGTTGCTCGAAATCTTGATGGATTTTAATGCGGTTTGCAGCAAAAGAACCGTCTTTGTCTATAGAACAACTGTTGACTGCGTTTTAGCCGCACCTGGGCATTGGAAACACCCCAAAATGTCACTTTTAGTTGATCAACTGGAAAAAGGTGATAAGGTAGAAAATCTCGAAAAATTCCAAATCTCAAACAAGGAAATTATGGGATAGAAAGGCTATACATGGAAGCAAGTGTCATTTTACAACCATTGAAACCTAGACTATCAGTTATCAGCGCTTTAAACTGAGGAAATCGAGAATTCCACACAAGATGAGGCATGTTAACACAAAAAGAGTGTACCTTGCTAAGGCGCCTTTTGTGTTGACATGCCTCAATATGTGCACCGTTTCAGTTTCAACTGGCCGCTGTTGCTCGACATCTTGATGGATTTTAATGCGGTTTGCAGCAAAAGAACCGTCTTTGTCTATAGAACAACTGTTGACTGCGTTTTAGCCGCACCTGGGCATTGGAAACACCCCAAAATGTCACTTTTAGTTGATCAACTGGAAAAAGGTGATAAGGTAGAAAATCTCGAAAAATTCCAAATCTCAAACAAGGAAATTATGGGATAGAAAGGCTATACATGGAAGCAAGTGTCATTTTACAACCATTGAAACCTAGACTATCAGTTATCAGCGCTTTAAACTGAGGAAATCGAGAATTCCACACAAGATGAGGCATGTTAACACAAAAAGAGTGTACCTTGCTAAGGCGCCTTTTGTGTTGACATGCCTCAATATGTGCACCGTTTCAGATTCAACTGGCCGCTGTTGCTCGAAATCTTGATGGATTTTAATGCGGTTTGCAGCAAAAGAACCGTCTTTGTCTATAGAACAACTGTTGACTGCGTTTTAGCCGCACCTGGGCATTGGAAACACCCCAAAATGTCACTTTTAGTTGATCAACTGGAAAAAGGTGATAAGGTAGAAAATCTCGAAAAATTCCAAATCTCAAACAAGGAAATTATGGGATAGAAAGGCTATACATGGAAGCAAGTGTCATTTTACAACCATTGAAACCTAGACTATCAGTTATCAGCGCTTTAAACTGAGGAAATCGAGAATTCCACACAAGATGAGGCATGTTAACACAAAAAGAGTGTACCTTGCTAAGGCGCCTTTTGTGTTGACATGCCTCAATATGTGCACCGTTTCAGTTTCAACTGGCCGCTGTTGCTCGACATCTTGATGGATTTTAATGCGGTTTGCAGCAAAAGAACCGTCTTTGTCTATAGAACAACTGTTGACTGCGTTTTAGCCGCACGTGGGCATTGGAAACACCCCAAAATGTCACTTTTAGTTGATCAACTGGAAAAAGGTGATAAGGTAGAAAATCTCGAAAAATTCCAAATCTCAAACAAGGAAATTATGGGATAGAAAGGCTATACATGGAAGCAAGTGTCATTTTACAACCATTGAAACCTAGACTATCAGTTATCAGCGCTTTAAACTGAGGAAATCGAGAATTCCACACAAGATGAGGCATGTTAACACAAAAAGAGTGTACCTTGCTAAGGCGCCTTTTGTGTTGACATGCCTCAATATGTGCACCGTTTCAGTTTCAACTGGCCGCTGTTGCTCGACATCTTGATGGATTTTAATGCGGTTTGCAGCAAAAGAACCGTCTTTGTCTATAGAACAACTGTTGACTGCGTTTTAGCCGCACGTGGGCATTGGAAACACCCCAAAATGTCACTTTTAGTTGATCAACTGGAAAAAGGTGATAAGGTAGAAAATCTCGAAAAATTCCAAATCTCAAACAAGGAAATTATGGGATAGAAAGGCTATACATGGAAGCAAGTGTCATTTTACAACCATTGAAACCTAGACTATCAGTTATCAGCGCTTTAAACTGAGGAAATCGAGAATTCCACACAAGATGAGGCATGTTAACACAAAAAGAGTGTACCTTGCTAAGGCGCCTTTTGTGTTGACATGCCTCAATATGTGCACCGTTTCAGTTTCAACTGGCCGCTGTTGCTCGACATCTTGATGGATTTTAATGCGGTTTGCAGCAAAAGAACCGTCTTTGTCTATAGAACAACTGTTGACTGCGTTTTAGCCGCACGTGGGCATTGGAAACACCCCAAAATGTCACTTTTAGTTGATCAACTGGAAAAAGGTGATAAGGTAGAAAATCTCGAAAAATTCCAAATCTCAAACAAGGAAATTATGGGATAGAAAGGCTATACATGGAAGCAAGTGTCATTTTACAACCATTGAAACCTAGACTATCAGTTATCAGCGCTTTAAACTGAGGAAATCGAGAATTCCACACAAGATGAGGCATGTTAACACAAAAAGAGTGTACCTTGCTAAGGCGCCTTTTGTGTTGACATGCCTCAATATGTGCACCGTTTCAGTTTCAACTGGCCGCTGTTGCTCGACATCTTGATGGATTTTAATGCGGTTTGCAGCAAAAGAACCGTCTTTGTCTATAGAACAACTGTTGACTGCGTTTTAGCCGCACGTGGGCATTGGAAACACCCCAAAATGTCACTTTTAGTTGATCAACTGGAAAAAGGTGATAAGGTAGAAAATCTCGAAAAATTCCAAATCTCAAACAAGGAAATTATGGGATAGAAAGGCTATACATGGAAGCAAGTGTCATTTTACAACCATTGAAACCTAGACTATCAGTTATCAGCGCTTTAAACTGAGGAAATCGAGAATTCCACACAAGATGAGGCATGTTAACACAAAAAGAGTGTACCTTGCTAAGGCGCCTTTTGTGTTGACATGCCTCAATATGTGCACCGTTTCAGTTTCAACTGGCCGCTGTTGCTCGACATCTTGATGGATTTTAATGCGGTTTGCAGCAAAAGAACCGTCTTTGTCTATAGAACAACTGTTGACTGCGTTTTAGCCGCACGTGGGCATTGGAAACACCCCAAAATGTCACTTTTAGTTGATCAACTGGAAAAAGGTGATAAGGTAGAAAATCTCGAAAAATTCCAAATCTCAAACAAGGAAATTATGGGATAGAAAGGCTATACATGGAAGCAAGTGTCATTTTACAACCATTGAAACCTAGACTATCAGTTATCAGCGCTTTAAACTGAGGAAATCGAGAATTCCACACAAGATGAGGCATGTTAACACAAAAAGAGTGTACCTTGCTAAGGCGCCTTTTGTGTTGACATGCCTCAATATGTGCACCGTTTCAGTTTCAACTGGCCGCTGTTGCTCGACATCTTGATGGATTTTAATGCGGTTTGCAGCAAAAGAACCGTCTTTGTCTATAGAACAACTGTTGACTGCGTTTTAGCCGCACCTGGGCATTGGAAACACCCCAAAATGTCACTTTTAGTTGATCAACTGGAAAAAGGTGATAAGGTAGAAAATCTCGAAAAATTCCAAATCTCAAACAAGGAAATTATGGGATAGAAAGGCTATACATGGAAGCAAGTGTCATTTTACAACCATTGAAACCTAGACTATCAGTTATCAGCGCTTTAAACTGAGGAAATCGAGAATTCCACACAAGATGAGGCATGTTAACACAAAAAGAGTGTACCTTGCTAAGGCGCCTTTTGTGTTGACATGCCTCAATATGTGCACCGTTTCAGATTCAACTGGCCGCTGTTGCTCGAAATCTTGATGGATTTTAATGCGGTTTGCAGCAAAAGAACCGTCTTTGTCTATAGAACAACTGTTGACTGCGTTTTAGCCGCACCTGGGCATTGGAAACACCCCAAAATGTCACTTTTAGTTGATCAACTGGAAAAAGGTGATAAGGTAGAAAATCTCGAAAAATTCCAAATCTCAAACAAGGAAATTATGGGATAGAAAGGCTATACATGGAAGCAAGTGTCATTTTACAACCATTGAAACCTAGACTATCAGTTATCAGCGCTTTAAACTGAGGAAATCGAGAATTCCACACAAGATGAGGCATGTTAACACAAAAAGAGTGTACCTTGCTAAGGCGCCTTTTGTGTTGACATGCCTCAATATGTGCACCGTTTCAGATTCAACTGGCCGCTGTTGCTCGAAATCTTGATGGATTTTAATGCGGTTTGCAGCAAAAGAACCGTCTTTGTCTATAGAACAACTGTTGACTGCGTTTTAGCCGCACCTGGGCATTGGAAACACCCCAAAATGTCACTTTTAGTTGATCAACTGGAAAAAGGTGATAAGGTAGAAAATCTCGAAAAATTCCAAATCTCAAACAAGGAAATTATGGGATAGAAAGGCTATACATGGAAGCAAGTGTCATTTTACAACCATTGAAACCTAGACTATCAGTTATCAGCGCTTTAAACTGAGGAAATCGAGAATTCCACACAAGATGAGGCATGTTAACACAAAAAGAGTGTACCTTGCTAAGGCGCCTTTTGTGTTGACATGCCTCAATATGTGCACCGTTTCAGTTTCAACTGGCCGCTGTTGCTCGACATCTTGATGGATTTTAATGCGGTTTGCAGCAAAAGAACCGTCTTTGTCTATAGAACAACTGTTGACTGCGTTTTAGCCGCACGTGGGCATTGGAAACACCCCAAAATGTCACTTTTAGTTGATCAACTGGAAAAAGGTGATAAGGTAGAAAATCTCGAAAAATTCCAAATCTCAAACAAGGAAATTATGGGATAGAAAGGCTATACATGGAAGCAAGTGTCATTTTACAACCATTGAAACCTAGACTATCAGTTATCAGCGCTTTAAACTGAGGAAATCGAGAATTCCACACAAGATGAGGCATGTTAACACAAAAAGAGTGTACCTTGCTAAGGCGCCTTTTGTGTTGACATGCCTCAATATGTGCACCGTTTCAGTTTCAACTGGCCGCTGTTGCTCGACATCTTGATGGATTTTAATGCGGTTTGCAGCAAAAGAACCGTCTTTGTCTATAGAACAACTGTTGACTGCGTTTTAGCCGCACCTGGGCATTGGAAACACCCCAAAATGTCACTTTTAGTTGATCAACTGGAAAAAGGTGATAAGGTAGAAAATCTCGAAAAATTCCAAATCTCAAACAAGGAAATTATGGGATAGAAAGGCTATACATGGAAGCAAGTGTCATTTTACAACCATTGAAACCTAGACTATCAGTTATCAGCGCTTTAAACTGAGGAAATCGAGAATTCCACACAAGATGAGGCATGTTAACACAAAAAGAGTGTACCTTGCTAAGGCGCCTTTTGTGTTGACATGCCTCAATATGTGCACCGTTTCAGATTCAACTGGCCGCTGTTGCTCGAAATCTTGATGGATTTTAATGCGGTTTGCAGCAAAAGAACCGTCTTTGTCTATAGAACAACTGTTGACTGCGTTTTAGCCGCACCTGGGCATTGGAAACACCCCAAAATGTCACTTTTAGTTGATCAACTGGAAAAAGGTGATAAGGTAGAAAATCTCGAAAAATTCCAAATCTCAAACAAGGAAATTATGGGATAGAAAGGCTATACATGGAAGCAAGTGTCATTTTACAACCATTGAAACCTAGACTATCAGTTATCAGCGCTTTAAACTGAGGAAATCGAGAATTCCACACAAGATGAGGCATGTTAACACAAAAAGAGTGTACCTTGCTAAGGCGCCTTTTGTGTTGACATGCCTCAATATGTGCACCGTTTCAGTTTCAACTGGCCGCTGTTGCTCGACATCTTGATGGATTTTAATGCGGTTTGCAGCAAAAGAACCGTCTTTGTCTATAGAACAACTGTTGACTGCGTTTTAGCCGCACGTGGGCATTGGAAACACCCCAAAATGTCACTTTTAGTTGATCAACTGGAAAAAGGTGATAAGGTAGAAAATCTCGAAAAATTCCAAATCTCAAACAAGGAAATTATGGGATAGAAAGGCTATACATGGAAGCAAGTGTCATTTTACAACCATTGAAACCTAGACTATCAGTTATCAGCGCTTTAAACTGAGGAAATCGAGAATTCCACACAAGATGAGGCATGTTAACACAAAAAGAGTGTACCTTGCTAAGGCGCCTTTTGTGTTGACATGCCTCAATATGTGCACCGTTTCAGTTTCAACTGGCCGCTGTTGCTCGACATCTTGATGGATTTTAATGCGGTTTGCAGCAAAAGAACCGTCTTTGTCTATAGAACAACTGTTGACTGCGTTTTAGCCGCACCTGGGCATTGGAAACACCCCAAAATGTCACTTTTAGTTGATCAACTGGAAAAAGGTGATAAGGTAGAAAATCTCGAAAAATTCCAAATCTCAAACAAGGAAATTATGGGATAGAAAGGCTATACATGGAAGCAAGTGTCATTTTACAACCATTGAAACCTAGACTATCAGTTATCAGCGCTTTAAACTGAGGAAATCGAGAATTCCACACAAGATGAGGCATGTTAACACAAAAAGAGTGTACCTTGCTAAGGCGCCTTTTGTGTTGACATGCCTCAATATGTGCACCGTTTCAGTTTCAACTGGCCGCTGTTGCTCGACATCTTGATGGATTTTAATGCGGTTTGCAGCAAAAGAACCGTCTTTGTCTATAGAACAACTGTTGACTGCGTTTTAGCCGCACGTGGGCATTGGAAACACCCCAAAATGTCACTTTTAGTTGATCAACTGGAAAAAGGTGATAAGGTAGAAAATCTCGAAAAATTCCAAATCTCAAACAAGGAAATTATGGGATAGAAAGGCTATACATGGAAGCAAGTGTCATTTTACAACCATTGAAACCTAGACTATCAGTTATCAGCGCTTTAAACTGAGGAAATCGAGAATTCCACACAAGATGAGGCATGTTAACACAAAAAGAGTGTACCTTGCTAAGGCGCCTTTTGTGTTGACATGCCTCAATATGTGCACCGTTTCAGTTTCAACTGGCCGCTGTTGCTCGACATCTTGATGGATTTTAATGCGGTTTGCAGCAAAAGAACCGTCTTTGTCTATAGAACAACTGTTGACTGCGTTTTAGCCGCACGTGGGCATTGGAAACACCCCAAAATGTCACTTTTAGTTGATCAACTGGAAAAAGGTGATAAGGTAGAAAATCTCGAAAAATTCCAAATCTCAAACAAGGAAATTATGGGATAGAAAGGCTATACATGGAAGCAAGTGTCATTTTACAACCATTGAAACCTAGACTATCAGTTATCAGCGCTTTAAACTGAGGAAATCGAGAATTCCACACAAGATGAGGCATGTTAACACAAAAAGAGTGTACCTTGCTAAGGCGCCTTTTGTGTTGACATGCCTCAATATGTGCACCGTTTCAGTTTCAACTGGCCGCTGTTGCTCGACATCTTGATGGATTTTAATGCGGTTTGCAGCAAAAGAACCGTCTTTGTCTATAGAACAACTGTTGACTGCGTTTTAGCCGCACGTGGGCATTGGAAACACCCCAAAATGTCACTTTTAGTTGATCAACTGGAAAAAGGTGATAAGGTAGAAAATCTCGAAAAATTCCAAATCTCAAACAAGGAAATTATGGGATAGAAAGGCTATACATGGAAGCAAGTGTCATTTTACAACCATTGAAACCTAGACTATCAGTTATCAGCGCTTTAAACTGAGGAAATCGAGAATTCCACACAAGATGAGGCATGTTAACACAAAAAGAGTGTACCTTGCTAAGGCGCCTTTTGTGTTGACATGCCTCAATATGTGCACCGTTTCAGTTTCAACTGGCCGCTGTTGCTCGACATCTTGATGGATTTTAATGCGGTTTGCAGCAAAAGAACCGTCTTTGTCTATAGAACAACTGTTGACTGCGTTTTAGCCGCACCTGGGCATTGGAAACACCCCAAAATGTCACTTTTAGTTGATCAACTGGAAAAAGGTGATAAGGTAGAAAATCTCGAAAAATTCCAAATCTCAAACAAGGAAATTATGGGATAGAAAGGCTATACATGGAAGCAAGTGTCATTTTACAACCATTGAAACCTAGACTATCAGTTATCAGCGCTTTAAACTGAGGAAATCGAGAATTCCACACAAGATGAGGCATGTTAACACAAAAAGAGTGTACCTTGCTAAGGCGCCTTTTGTGTTGACATGCCTCAATATGTGCACCGTTTCAGTTTCAACTGGCCGCTGTTGCTCGACATCTTGATGGATTTTAATGCGGTTTGCAGCAAAAGAACCGTCTTTGTCTATAGAACAACTGTTGACTGCGTTTTAGCCGCACGTGGGCATTGGAAACACCCCAAAATGTCACTTTTAGTTGATCAACTGGAAAAAGGTGATAAGGTAGAAAATCTCGAAAAATTCCAAATCTCAAACAAGGAAATTATGGGATAGAAAGGCTATACATGGAAGCAAGTGTCATTTTACAACCATTGAAACCTAGACTATCAGTTATCAGCGCTTTAAACTGAGGAAATCGAGAATTCCACACAAGATGAGGCATGTTAACACAAAAAGAGTGTACCTTGCTAAGGCGCCTTTTGTGTTGACATGCCTCAATATGTGCACCGTTTCAGTTTCAACTGGCCGCTGTTGCTCGACATCTTGATGGATTTTAATGCGGTTTGCAGCAAAAGAACCGTCTTTGTCTATAGAACAACTGTTGACTGCGTTTTAGCCGCACGTGGGCATTGGAAACACCCCAAAATGTCACTTTTAGTTGATCAACTGGAAAAAGGTGATAAGGTAGAAAATCTCGAAAAATTCCAAATCTCAAACAAGGAAATTATGGGATAGAAAGGCTATACATGGAAGCAAGTGTCATTTTACAACCATTGAAACCTAGACTATCAGTTATCAGCGCTTTAAACTGAGGAAATCGAGAATTCCACACAAGATGAGGCATGTTAACACAAAAAGAGTGTACCTTGCTAAGGCGCCTTTTGTGTTGACATGCCTCAATATGTGCACCGTTTCAGTTTCAACTGGCCGCTGTTGCTCGACATCTTGATGGATTTTAATGCGGTTTGCAGCAAAAGAACCGTCTTTGTCTATAGAACAACTGTTGACTGCGTTTTAGCCGCACGTGGGCATTGGAAACACCCCAAAATGTCACTTTTAGTTGATCAACTGGAAAAAGGTGATAAGGTAGAAAATCTCGAAAAATTCCAAATCTCAAACAAGGAAATTATGGGATAGAAAGGCTATACATGGAAGCAAGTGTCATTTTACAACCATTGAAACCTAGACTATCAGTTATCAGCGCTTTAAACTGAGGAAATCGAGAATTCCACACAAGATGAGGCATGTTAACACAAAAAGAGTGTACCTTGCTAAGGCGCCTTTTGTGTTGACATGCCTCAATATGTGCACCGTTTCAGTTTCAACTGGCCGCTGTTGCTCGACATCTTGATGGATTTTAATGCGGTTTGCAGCAAAAGAACCGTCTTTGTCTATAGAACAACTGTTGACTGCGTTTTAGCCGCACCTGGGCATTGGAAACACCCCAAAATGTCACTTTTAGTTGATCAACTGGAAAAAGGTGATAAGGTAGAAAATCTCGAAAAATTCCAAATCTCAAACAAGGAAATTATGGGATAGAAAGGCTATACATGGAAGCAAGTGTCATTTTACAACCATTGAAACCTAGACTATCAGTTATCAGCGCTTTAAACTGAGGAAATCGAGAATTCCACACAAGAATATATGTGCACCGTTTCAGTTTCAACTGGCCGCTGTTGCTCGACATCTTGATGGATTTTAATGCGGTTTGCAGCAAAAGAACCGTCTTTGTCTATAGAACAACTGTTGACTGCGTTTTAGCCGCACCTGGGCATTGGAAACACCCCAAAATGTCACTTTTAGTTGATCAACTGGAAAAAGGTGATAAGGTAGAAAATCTCGAAAAATTCCAAATCTCAAACAAGGAAATTATGGGATAGAAAGGCTATACATGGAAGCAAGTGTCATTTTACAACCATTGAAACCTAGACTATCAGTTATCAGCGCTTTAAACTGAGGAAATCGAGAATTCCACACAAGATGAGGCATGTTAACACAAAAAGAGTGTACCTTGCTAAGGCGCCTTTTGTGTTGACATGCCTCAATATGTGCACCGTTTCAGATTCAACTGGCCGCTGTTGCTCGAAATCTTGATGGATTTTAATGCGGTTTGCAGCAAAAGAACCGTCTTTGTCTATAGAACAACTGTTGACTGCGTTTTAGCCGCACCTGGGCATTGGAAACACCCCAAAATGTCACTTTTAGTTGATCAACTGGAAAAAGGTGATAAGGTAGAAAATCTCGAAAAATTCCAAATCTCAAACAAGGAAATTATGGGATAGAAAGGCTATACATGGAAGCAAGTGTCATTTTACAACCATTGAAACCTAGACTATCAGTTATCAGCGCTTTAAACTGAGGAAATCGAGAATTCCACACAAGATGAGGCATGTTAACACAAAAAGAGTGTACCTTGCTAAGGCGCCTTTTGTGTTGACATGCCTCAATATGTGCACCGTTTCAGTTTCAACTGGCCGCTGTTGCTCGACATCTTGATGGATTTTAATGCGGTTTGCAGCAAAAGAACCGTCTTTGTCTATAGAACAACTGTTGACTGCGTTTTAGCCGCACGTGGGCATTGGAAACACCCCAAAATGTCACTTTTAGTTGATCAACTGGAAAAAGGTGATAAGGTAGAAAATCTCGAAAAATTCCAAATCTCAAACAAGGAAATTATGGGATAGAAAGGCTATACATGGAAGCAAGTGTCATTTTACAACCATTGAAACCTAGACTATCAGTTATCAGCGCTTTAAACTGAGGAAATCGAGAATTCCACACAAGATGAGGCATGTTAACACAAAAAGAGTGTACCTTGCTAAGGCGCCTTTTGTGTTGACATGCCTCAATATGTGCACCGTTTCAGTTTCAACTGGCCGCTGTTGCTCGACATCTTGATGGATTTTAATGCGGTTTGCAGCAAAAGAACCGTCTTTGTCTATAGAACAACTGTTGACTGCGTTTTAGCCGCACGTGGGCATTGGAAACACCCCAAAATGTCACTTTTAGTTGATCAACTGGAAAAAGGTGATAAGGTAGAAAATCTCGAAAAATTCCAAATCTCAAACAAGGAAATTATGGGATAGAAAGGCTATACATGGAAGCAAGTGTCATTTTACAACCATTGAAACCTAGACTATCAGTTATCAGCGCTTTAAACTGAGGAAATCGAGAATTCCACACAAGATGAGGCATGTTAACACAAAAAGAGTGTACCTTGCTAAGGCGCCTTTTGTGTTGACATGCCTCAATATGTGCACCGTTTCAGTTTCAACTGGCCGCTGTTGCTCGACATCTTGATGGATTTTAATGCGGTTTGCAGCAAAAGAACCGTCTTTGTCTATAGAACAACTGTTGACTGCGTTTTAGCCGCACGTGGGCATTGGAAACACCCCAAAATGTCACTTTTAGTTGATCAACTGGAAAAAGGTGATAAGGTAGAAAATCTCGAAAAATTCCAAATCTCAAACAAGGAAATTATGGGATAGAAAGGCTATACATGGAAGCAAGTGTCATTTTACAACCATTGAAACCTAGACTATCAGTTATCAGCGCTTTAAACTGAGGAAATCGAGAATTCCACACAAGATGAGGCATGTTAACACAAAAAGAGTGTACCTTGCTAAGGCGCCTTTTGTGTTGACATGCCTCAATATGTGCACCGTTTCAGTTTCAACTGGCCGCTGTTGCTCGACATCTTGATGGATTTTAATGCGGTTTGCAGCAAAAGAACCGTCTTTGTCTATAGAACAACTGTTGACTGCGTTTTAGCCGCACCTGGGCATTGGAAACACCCCAAAATGTCACTTTTAGTTGATCAACTGGAAAAAGGTGATAAGGTAGAAAATCTCGAAAAATTCCAAATCTCAAACAAGGAAATTATGGGATAGAAAGGCTATACATGGAAGCAAGTGTCATTTTACAACCATTGAAACCTAGACTATCAGTTATCAGCGCTTTAAACTGAGGAAATCGAGAATTCCACACAAGATGAGGCATGTTAACACAAAAAGAGTGTACCTTGCTAAGGCGCCTTTTGTGTTGACATGCCTCAATATGTGCACCGTTTCAGATTCAACTGGCCGCTGTTGCTCGAAATCTTGATGGATTTTAATGCGGTTTGCAGCAAAAGAACCGTCTTTGTCTATAGAACAACTGTTGACTGCGTTTTAGCCGCACCTGGGCATTGGAAACACCCCAAAATGTCACTTTTAGTTGATCAACTGGAAAAAGGTGATAAGGTAGAAAATCTCGAAAAATTCCAAATCTCAAACAAGGAAATTATGGGATAGAAAGGCTATACATGGAAGCAAGTGTCATTTTACAACCATTGAAACCTAGACTATCAGTTATCAGCGCTTTAAACTGAGGAAATCGAGAATTCCACACAAGATGAGGCATGTTAACACAAAAAGAGTGTACCTTGCTAAGGCGCCTTTTGTGTTGACATGCCTCAATATGTGCACCGTTTCAGTTTCAACTGGCCGCTGTTGCTCGAAATCTTGATGGATTTTAATGCGGTTTGCAGCAAAAGAACCGTCTTTGTCTATAGAACAACTGTTGACTGCGTTTTAGCCGCACGTGGGCATTGGAAACACCCCAAAATGTCACTTTTAGTTGATCAACTGGAAAAAGGTGATAAGGTAGAAAATCTCGAAAAATTCCAAATCTCAAACAAGGAAATTATGGGATAGAAAGGCTATACATGGAAGCAAGTGTCATTTTACAACCATTGAAACCTAGACTATCAGTTATCAGCGCTTTAAACTGAGGAAATCGAGAATTCCACACAAGATGAGGCATGTTAACACAAAAAGAGTGTACCTTGCTAAGGCGCCTTTTGTGTTGACATGCCTCAATATGTGCACCGTTTCAGATTCAACTGGCCGCTGTTGCTCGAAATCTTGATGGATTTTAATGCGGTTTGCAGCAAAAGAACCGTCTTTGTCTATAGAACAACTGTTGACTGCGTTTTAGCCGCACGTGGGCATTGGAAACACCCCAAAATGTCACTTTTAGTTGATCAACTGGAAAAAGGTGATAAGGTAGAAAATCTCGAAAAATTCCAAATCTCAAACAAGGAAATTATGGGATAGAAAGGCTATACATGGAAGCAAGTGTCATTTTACAACCATTGAAACCTAGACTATCAGTTATCAGCGCTTTAAACTGAGGAAATCGAGAATTCCACACAAGATGAGGCATGTTAACACAAAAAGAGTGTACCTTGCTAAGGCGCCTTTTGTGTTGACATGCCTCAATATGTGCACCGTTTCAGTTTCAACTGGCCGCTGTTGCTCGACATCTTGATGGATTTTAATGCGGTTTGCAGCAAAAGAACCGTCTTTGTCTATAGAACAACTGTTGACTGCGTTTTAGCCGCACCTGGGCATTGGAAACACCCCAAAATGTCACTTTTAGTTGATCAACTGGAAAAAGGTGATAAGGTAGAAAATCTCGAAAAATTCCAAATCTCAAACAAGGAAATTATGGGATAGAAAGGCTATACATGGAAGCAAGTGTCATTTTACAACCATTGAAACCTAGACTATCAGTTATCAGCGCTTTAAACTGAGGAAATCGAGAATTCCACACAAGAATATATGTGCACCGTTTCAGTTTCAACTGGCCGCTGTTGCTCGACATCTTGATGGATTTTAATGCGGTTTGCAGCAAAAGAACCGTCTTTGTCTATAGAACAACTGTTGACTGCGTTTTAGCCGCACCTGGGCATTGGAAACACCCCAAAATGTCACTTTTAGTTGATCAACTGGAAAAAGGTGATAAGGTAGAAAATCTCGAAAAATTCCAAATCTCAAACAAGGAAATTATGGGATAGAAAGGCTATACATGGAAGCAAGTGTCATTTTACAACCATTGAAACCTAGACTATCAGTTATCAGCGCTTTAAACTGAGGAAATCGAGAATTCCACACAAGATGAGGCATGTTAACACAAAAAGAGTGTACCTTGCTAAGGCGCCTTTTGTGTTGACATGCCTCAATATGTGCACCGTTTCAGATTCAACTGGCCGCTGTTGCTCGAAATCTTGATGGATTTTAATGCGGTTTGCAGCAAAAGAACCGTCTTTGTCTATAGAACAACTGTTGACTGCGTTTTAGCCGCACCTGGGCATTGGAAACACCCCAAAATGTCACTTTTAGTTGATCAACTGGAAAAAGGTGATAAGGTAGAAAATCTCGAAAAATTCCAAATCTCAAACAAGGAAATTATGGGATAGAAAGGCTATACATGGAAGCAAGTGTCATTTTACAACCATTGAAACCTAGACTATCAGTTATCAGCGCTTTAAACTGAGGAAATCGAGAATTCCACACAAGATGAGGCATGTTAACACAAAAAGAGTGTACCTTGCTAAGGCGCCTTTTGTGTTGACATGCCTCAATATGTGCACCGTTTCAGTTTCAACTGGCCGCTGTTGCTCGACATCTTGATGGATTTTAATGCGGTTTGCAGCAAAAGAACCGTCTTTGTCTATAGAACAACTGTTGACTGCGTTTTAGCCGCACGTGGGCATTGGAAACACCCCAAAATGTCACTTTTAGTTGATCAACTGGAAAAAGGTGATAAGGTAGAAAATCTCGAAAAATTCCAAATCTCAAACAAGGAAATTATGGGATAGAAAGGCTATACATGGAAGCAAGTGTCATTTTACAACCATTGAAACCTAGACTATCAGTTATCAGCGCTTTAAACTGAGGAAATCGAGAATTCCACACAAGATGAGGCATGTTAACACAAAAAGAGTGTACCTTGCTAAGGCGCCTTTTGTGTTGACATGCCTCAATATGTGCACCGTTTCAGTTTCAACTGGCCGCTGTTGCTCGACATCTTGATGGATTTTAATGCGGTTTGCAGCAAAAGAACCGTCTTTGTCTATAGAACAACTGTTGACTGCGTTTTAGCCGCACGTGGGCATTGGAAACACCCCAAAATGTCACTTTTAGTTGATCAACTGGAAAAAGGTGATAAGGTAGAAAATCTCGAAAAATTCCAAATCTCAAACAAGGAAATTATGGGATAGAAAGGCTATACATGGAAGCAAGTGTCATTTTACAACCATTGAAACCTAGACTATCAGTTATCAGCGCTTTAAACTGAGGAAATCGAGAATTCCACACAAGATGAGGCATGTTAACACAAAAAGAGTGTACCTTGCTAAGGCGCCTTTTGTGTTGACATGCCTCAATATGTGCACCGTTTCAGTTTCAACTGGCCGCTGTTGCTCGACATCTTGATGGATTTTAATGCGGTTTGCAGCAAAAGAACCGTCTTTGTCTATAGAACAACTGTTGACTGCGTTTTAGCCGCACGTGGGCATTGGAAACACCCCAAAATGTCACTTTTAGTTGATCAACTGGAAAAAGGTGATAAGGTAGAAAATCTCGAAAAATTCCAAATCTCAAACAAGGAAATTATGGGATAGAAAGGCTATACATGGAAGCAAGTGTCATTTTACAACCATTGAAACCTAGACTATCAGTTATCAGCGCTTTAAACTGAGGAAATCGAGAATTCCACACAAGATGAGGCATGTTAACACAAAAAGAGTGTACCTTGCTAAGGCGCCTTTTGTGTTGACATGCCTCAATATGTGCACCGTTTCAGTTTCAACTGGCCGCTGTTGCTCGACATCTTGATGGATTTTAATGCGGTTTGCAGCAAAAGAACCGTCTTTGTCTATAGAACAACTGTTGACTGCGTTTTAGCCGCACCTGGGCATTGGAAACACCCCAAAATGTCACTTTTAGTTGATCAACTGGAAAAAGGTGATAAGGTAGAAAATCTCGAAAAATTCCAAATCTCAAACAAGGAAATTATGGGATAGAAAGGCTATACATGGAAGCAAGTGTCATTTTACAACCATTGAAACCTAGACTATCAGTTATCAGCGCTTTAAACTGAGGAAATCGAGAATTCCACACAAGATGAGGCATGTTAACACAAAAAGAGTGTACCTTGCTAAGGCGCCTTTTGTGTTGACATGCCTCAATATGTGCACCGTTTCAGATTCAACTGGCCGCTGTTGCTCGAAATCTTGATGGATTTTAATGCGGTTTGCAGCAAAAGAACCGTCTTTGTCTATAGAACAACTGTTGACTGCGTTTTAGCCGCACCTGGGCATTGGAAACACCCCAAAATGTCACTTTTAGTTGATCAACTGGAAAAAGGTGATAAGGTAGAAAATCTCGAAAAATTCCAAATCTCAAACAAGGAAATTATGGGATAGAAAGGCTATACATGGAAGCAAGTGTCATTTTACAACCATTGAAACCTAGACTATCAGTTATCAGCGCTTTAAACTGAGGAAATCGAGAATTCCACACAAGATGAGGCATGTTAACACAAAAAGAGTGTACCTTGCTAAGGCGCCTTTTGTGTTGACATGCCTCAATATGTGCACCGTTTCAGTTTCAACTGGCCGCTGTTGCTCGAAATCTTGATGGATTTTAATGCGGTTTGCAGCAAAAGAACCGTCTTTGTCTATAGAACAACTGTTGACTGCGTTTTAGCCGCACGTGGGCATTGGAAACACCCCAAAATGTCACTTTTAGTTGATCAACTGGAAAAAGGTGATAAGGTAGAAAATCTCGAAAAATTCCAAATCTCAAACAAGGAAATTATGGGATAGAAAGGCTATACATGGAAGCAAGTGTCATTTTACAACCATTGAAACCTAGACTATCAGTTATCAGCGCTTTAAACTGAGGAAATCGAGAATTCCACACAAGATGAGGCATGTTAACACAAAAAGAGTGTACCTTGCTAAGGCGCCTTTTGTGTTGACATGCCTCAATATGTGCACCGTTTCAGATTCAACTGGCCGCTGTTGCTCGAAATCTTGATGGATTTTAATGCGGTTTGCAGCAAAAGAACCGTCTTTGTCTATAGAACAACTGTTGACTGCGTTTTAGCCGCACCTGGGCATTGGAAACACCCCAAAATGTCACTTTTAGTTGATCAACTGGAAAAAGGTGATAAGGTAGAAAATCTCGAAAAATTCCAAATCTCAAACAAGGAAATTATGGGATAGAAAGGCTATACATGGAAGCAAGTGTCATTTTACAACCATTGAAACCTAGACTATCAGTTATCAGCGCTTTAAACTGAGGAAATCGAGAATTCCACACAAGATGAGGCATGTTAACACAAAAAGAGTGTACCTTGCTAAGGCGCCTTTTGTGTTGACATGCCTCAATATGTGCACCGTTTCAGTTTCAACTGGCCGCTGTTGCTCGAAATCTTGATGGATTTTAATGCGGTTTGCAGCAAAAGAACCGTCTTTGTCTATAGAACAACTGTTGACTGCGTTTTAGCCGCACCTGGGCATTGGAAACACCCCAAAATGTCACTTTTAGTTGATCAACTGGAAAAAGGTGATAAGGTAGAAAATCTCGAAAAATTCCAAATCTCAAACAAGGAAATTATGGGATAGAAAGGCTATACATGGAAGCAAGTGTCATTTTACAACCATTGAAACCTAGACTATCAGTTATCAGCGCTTTAAACTGAGGAAATCGAGAATTCCACACAAGATGAGGCATGTTAACACAAAAAGAGTGTACCTTGCTAAGGCGCCTTTTGTGTTGACATGCCTCATATATATGTATATACCTTTTGTTCTCCATTGTTTTAGCTGTCAAATTTGACAAGAATACAAAAGGTATATATATATTTGCAGTGCAATGTTTTTGAAAACGGGTGTATATATATCTATATATATATAATATTAATAAAAAAGGCAAAGACCGTCAACTTATAACTGTAAAAAATATATTGAGAACGTTTCGGCCATTCAGCCTTCTTCAGCTAAAAAAATGGAAAATATTTTTTTTACAGTTATAAGTTGACGGTCTTTGCCTTTTTTATTAATATTATTGAACTCCTTGCAAAGCACCGTCTATGAATCCTTGGATCCTTGTAGCTGGACTATCCGTTGGCATAAGACATTGGATCTTCATTACAAGTTATATATATATATATATATATATATATACAGTCGATGCCAAAAAGGTTGTCCAGCAGAACATAATATAATACTTTAATATCCATTGTTTTGGCCTATTGATTTAGCCTAGACAATAGGCCAAAACAATGGATATTGTAGTATTATATTATGTTCTGTTGGACAACCTTTTTGGCATTGACTGTATATATATATATATATATATATATTATCTATATACAGTCGATCCAGGAAAGGTTGTCTTTCAGAAAAGTCGATTACACACATATAACTGTCACGTGTCCGTATATACAGAATAAATTAAATTCCCTGTGGTTCGCTGGTGTCGCGAGTTGCTAAGACCCGCGGCCCGGAGATATAGAAAACGAGAAGATTCGGAAGCAAGAATACTCGAGTTCCAGAATAGTTTGGCAGTAAGTATACAGGAGAGAGGCACAAATTGGATAAATACAGTATCCGTTTGCACTTCTCTCTGTATTTAGCAAAATTCTTGAGAAATTAATGAATTCAAGACTTATGTCATTCCTCACAAAGACTTGTTGTCTCTACGATAGACAATTTGGCTTTCGCTCTAATCATAACACAACGCAAGCTATACTTTTGATTACAGATAAAATTCAAAGAGCTATAGATACAGGATCATATTGTTGTGGAATATTTTTAGACTTAAGTAAGGCCTTTGACACGGTCAACCATAAAATACTAATTAGCAAATTAATGAATTACGGAATTAGAGGAACTCCTCTTGATTGGTTTATCTCCTACTTGTCTAACAGAAGTCAATATGTTTCAATTGGAAATTCAACATCTGATCATCATTCAATCTCTTGTGGTGTACATCAAGGATCCGTTCTCGGACCTTTACTGTTTCTGTTATATATTAATGACTTCTCCAATTGTACTAAAATTCTAAACATTCATCTCTTTGCTGATGATTCGAACTTGTTCTATGCTGACAAGAATCTTGCCAATCTAGAACAGGTAATTAATCAAGAATTACTTAAGATCAATGATTGGCTCTGTGCAAACAAGTTGACTTTGAATATTGATAAATCAGATTATGTTCTCTTCTCTTCCCATCAGAAAAAGGTAAATTATAACTTAAAAATTGCCATTCAAAATAAGCCATTAGAACAAAAGAATGAGACCAAATATCTTGGTATTATGTTAGATCAACATTTAAATTGGAAAAGCCATATATATGAAATTTCAAAAATGATAGTCAGAGGTATAGGTATCTTATCTCGTATAAGACATTTTGTAGATATTAATATTCTAATCCAGCTATATTACTCAATGATCTATCCCTATCTTACTTACGGTCTTATTATTTGGGGAAATACTTATGAATCTACTATTCATCCTCTCTTTGTTCTACAAAAGAAGGCAATTCGCTTAATCACCTATTCCAAATTTGATGAACATACAGGTCCTTTATTTCACAGGCTTAAAATTCTAAAATTTAATGATCTGTTTTTTTTCTATAATGCCCAATTTCTTTATCGGTTCCATGCAGGATTACTTCCTATCGCCTTTGATATTTTTTTTATACTAGTAAGAACTAGACATTCATATAACACTAGACTAGCTTCCAGATCCTCTTCCTAAAATTCGAACTAATTACGGCAAATTTAACTTAAGGTTTCAAGGTGCTGTTATTTGGAATTCCATAAATGAACAAAATAAAGCCCTTAACAAAAAAAGCTTTAAAAAAACTAAAAACAGACTTTATTGACTCCTACCTTAAATAATAATAATATTAATTACAATGATTACTGATGTATAATTTATATATTTCAATGATGATAATTTGATTATTTGACTGTAAATCCTTTCATATATTCTTCTATGTATACAATGCTTGCATATATCACGTTTACCTCTTTTCATTATCCATTAGTCTACTCTAGATGTCTGTACTTGTACTCATCGTTATCTATGTTTAATTGTCCTCTTTCCGACTGCATATATTTATACAAATTGTCTAATACTTGCGTTACCTAGCTAGATTAGATTTTTAGTTACTCTAGGTAACCAATGCCTAACCTATTTCAATAACGAACGAATTTAGCTAACTTGTAATCCCCAGGTGTAAATAAAGTTGTTGTTGTTGTTGTTGTTGTTGCAGGAAGGTTGCGTTTCATCTGGATTTGACCAGTAAACATTTGCGTTTAATTCTAGAAGTTTGGTCGTCCTTTTTGCACGAGTGCGTAGGGCGAGTGCAATTTGAGCTTTTTGGAAACCATCGGATTGACTTTTAATTAAATACATGGACAAATGAGCGGAACAAATAAGCTTTGCTTCTGTTTATTGGGTCTTGAGTTCATACTAAATCTGTAGCTAAAGGTACGCACTTTTCTCAAAATAGCGCAATGACGGGGTCAACACCGTGCACGTGCAAACTAAACTTGCCTATTAACTCAAACCAAGCGCAATTTACTGCATATTGTTTTCCTTTTTTATCCTTAGGCTTTCATTATAAAATATTGGGTAAAAATATCAGATAGTGAATGCTAGAGAACAGTAAGTTTGGGAAACTTTTTGAACAAAGTTCAATATGTACAAATTGGAATCACAACACAACTGGTATGAAGTCATGCACATCAGGCAAGACCATTCAACAATTAGTATTACAAAGTAAAAACGTTCAATAATAAATAATACGTAGGGAGGTTTGCTTCAGTAACTAACAACTAACTCACACTGGATAAAAAAGCTGGAATGTTTTGCGATGTTTAAATCTTTTAAATTAACCACGCTCAACCACGTAATTTAGTCTGGTATTAAAACTGTTGGTTAGCTTCGCAGATAACAATAACGAAGCAAGACTAATTTTTGAATATTTAATCTTTTCTTAATAAGTGTCGTTAAAAACAGCTGCAATTTTTGCCATTGTAGCATTTTCTTCAATGCATTATTTAAAACAAACAGATGTGGCTGTATTGCGACCGATGTATTTTTTTCAATTATTCTATGCAGTCAAACTAAAAAGTTATTCATACTACACAGGACAGTTTAGTTTTTTTAATTCGAGAAGCCAAGTGAACTATGCATGCATCAGCACGCATTCAGCTCCGGTCGAAGTGAATGAGTAATCATGATTCAGTGGTTGTTCTTCATATTTAGACTACAAATTAAAGAACGGAAAAAATAAAGCTAGAGCTTGAATCTATGCTGTCAGTAAATTAAGCCGACTTAATAACTCGCTATCAACTAAGTAGTCTGTTGTAGAGTCGAACATCCAACGGCGACACGGCTGAATATTATTTATTCAAACGTAGTATTTAATTTAAATAGAACAAGTTCATATATTATGATGATCTCAAGGAACACTGAGTTATTACTCTCTCGCCAATCGCACTTTGAATTTAAATATCGTGACCAGATAACACAATGTTTGTCCTTGCGGTCTGCATGATAACTCCCTTCACGACCAAACTTCTAGAATTAAACGCAAGTGTTTACTCGTCAAATCCAGATAAAACGCAACCTTCCTGTAAACTGATACTGCATTTATCCAATTTGTGTCTCTCTCCTGTATACTTGCTGCCAAACCATTCTGGAACTCGAGTATTCTTTCTAACGAATCTTCTCGTTTTCTATATCTCCAGGCCGCGGGGATACCAGCGAACCACAGGGAAGTTAATATATTCTGTATATACGGTCACGTGACAGTTATATGTGTGTAATTGACTTTTCTATAATACAACCTTTCCTGGATCGACTGTATATATATATATACTCACTTTCAGCATTGATAGAAGTACATATATACATTATCATCATGTACATATACATATAACTATATTATCATAATCATGATCTGCATTCAAAAATTGAGGTACAGGTATCCCATAATGTTTGATATATTTTTGATATATATTTCGATATGGTGAGGTGGGTCAGATTTTATGAAGATTGCTGCATGCATATCTGATTTATAAAATAATTTAGATAGTAGGCACATTCAGATTGGCTGATAACCATGTTTTCATTAGCCTGTGCAAACATGGAAATGACATCACACCATAAGAAAGGCACCGTAAGTGCTCCTTTTATCAAACAAATTATTTTATAAAAGAAATGAAATAGATTTTCCATGTTTGCACAGGCTCATGCAAACCTAGGTAAGTTTGGGAGAATTCTCGAGCAGGTACGAACACTCAACCTGCGGTCTCACGTTTGTTCTGCTCTCGAATTCTCCCAAACTTACCTCGGTTTGTATGAGCCTGTGCAAACACAGATAATCTATATACATATTTATATATAGTCAATGCCAAAAAGGTTGTCAGCCTTGACAAATATTGTAATATAAGTATATACTGTAAGCACTTTTTTATGGAATAATGCTAATATCGATACTTAAAATTATGGGATGTTGTCCAAAATATATTTTCTGATTGGCCTGACCCCCAAGACATCTGAAAAATGTATTATGACCACAATGATATGATAAGAAACATATATGAAATATATATTTTTATATTTTAGGATGGTAATTAATGAACAAATGTATATTTCCGGATATGACATTCTGGTTAACACATATTTTTCACATCTCTTGGGAGTCAGGCCAATCAGAAAATATAATTTGCACTAAATCCCATAATTGTAAGTATTGATATGTTCATTATTCCATGAAAAGGTACTTACAGTATATACTTATATTAGTATGTTTGTCAAGGACAACCTTTTTGCCATAGACTGTATATATTAAATATTGCTGGCATATGCATGGCGTGGTGATTGTTAAAAGCTCAGTAAAGTGACTTTACTCAATATTTACTTCAATTTGTTGAGAACTCAACTGCAGGGATTAGAATGAGGCCAAAAGAAGTTTGCCGGGAAAGGACGATCACGCGGTCATGCATGCACCGTGATGGCGTGACTGACACGAGCATAATGATTCAAACAAGCGGTTCAAAATTAGTATTAACGGGAAAACATACCTTTAAAAATGGTCATGTCATACCTTTAAAAATGGTCATGGTCATGCTGGACAAGCCAGTTAGCTGTCGTCTTCGTTTTCCCCCCAATAAACCTCCATTTAAGTTACATTTATAGGTGTGGTAATATAATTTGTTTGCGCATAATATTGTTGCACATGAAAGTGAAACCACTTGCTCCCATGGGTCTTTGCGCGCCTGAGCCTATGGCGTCACGCGTACAACATGGTCGTGAAAATTATATTTCCCGCATTTTCGTTTCCATTGTGCTTCTTTTCAATACCGTTTGTAAATGGTACACAAAATTTTCCAAACGGAATTTCCCAATCAGAAAAACGTTTACCATTTCTACACAAACCGTTCCAGATGAAAAACGATCCGCATAAGGCCTGGAAGTAGTACGAACCAGCGGGATATTATGAAAACGATTCAGTCCCATTCAGAAATTCCGGTTTGGACTACCTTTTGAGAAGTTCCATTAATTTTCACGGGACGAACAGAAAAAATATTTAACATTTACATTCCAACCGGAATTTCCGGAATTTCCGTGTATTAAAATGATAAACAACCCATGTAACTTTATTTAAAAAGTTTATATATTTTACTCATGTTGTGAGCCTGGGCTCCCTGTGGGCTCACCATCTTGATAACATGCAGACATATATAACAATAGCCTGCGAAGCAAGCGTTTCTGTCGTTTTTTCGTTTTTTTTGGCCGCGCGAGAATAGGGCGAGCGCAAATTCTCGCGCGACCAAAAAAGCGAAAAAACCACAGAAACGCTTGCTACGCAGGCTAATATAACAAGAGATATCATGCTCTTTGGAAATTATTTAGCCAACGCAGTAATCTAAGTCCGCCCGTCTCACGAGCCTCAATCAATCGGTCACTCAAACTCCAGGATTTTTTTGCCTGGGGGGGGGGGGGGGGGGCAGGGGCAGGGGCAGACTCCGCCCAGCCACGGGGGACTCCCGTATATTAGGGGCGGGGATGCTCGGCGAAGACGCCTCGTGGATCCACAGCTATTTTGACCATGTTATGACGAAAATCATTGTCAATATTAGGACAGACACATAAAAAACTAACTTCAATTTGTTAATTATATGATACGTGCGAAAAATCGTTAAAATGGCCTAAAGACGTTTTGCACCATCACGTGATGGCAGCCATGTTGGTTGGATGGCAGGAACAATAGAATGTCATTCCGACTTTGAGATTTAATTTCTCACATGATTAAACAAATTTCATTGTTCCTGTCTCTACACGTAACAATTTGGACAAAATCCGCAACGGTTCATGATCCAACCAGTAGAATGAGCAGAAGCCGTGGAGGACATTTTGTTTGCAGTACTAAGTGCTTGGTTGCTTGTATTCTCCAAGTTATTATACTTATAATGCTTTAATTTTGTAAGCGTGAACAAGCCTTATTTATTTAAGGTGGGAGTGAAACAAAGATCTTCCTGCAATCACTGACCCCTATTTAAGTGCCGAATGCAATAAGCCAGACAGAACACAAAAGACTCCCATGGTTCAACTTCTATTTTCCTTTAACTAACAACGTTTATTTAAACAGGTATGTACAGAGCTTAAGTTTAGTAATTAGTATACCTAACAGGTAGTGAATGCTGCTCCTCTCAGTTAAGGAATTGTATTAGAACAGAACCTACAGTAGCACTTTGGCAGGAAAAATAGATTCAGTACTGGGTGATAAAAATACCAAGGAGTTAGATGAGTATATTTCGTAGTGCAACTGAATCCTGTTTGAGCTGTTGTGTGTAAATCAAAAGTTGTCGCGGTTTATTTTCATTTTGTCCCGACATATTAACGATCTCCCGGTAAATTTCCTGAGCCTACCAATTCCCAACATTTTCTTAAGATTCCCGGAACAACACACTACTGTTCTCCCCGGTGAAGTTTAAACACCGGAAACCAACTGTAATTGAGAATGTAATCATAAATGCTAATTATATTTTGAACCGGCTGCTTGACTTTATCAAAGCCAATAGACGGTTACAGCGCCATTGGTTACCGTTGTCAAGGCCGAACTGGAGGTCAACCACAATCAAAACAACAGTCAAACACAGTGAATATACTGAGCTAATACAGCGAAAAAAGCACCGTTTATTTCTCAGAAATGTCATCTAAACATTTTTTACCCGGCTATTTTAAAGGTTTACAACCTGAAGAGTCTCGAGAAAGATATCTAACGAAACTGAAGTACGTAGATGGACAGGATCCATACGATATTTCGAGGGCAGTGGAAAGACGATCTGGAGACTTGGCCTTAAGCGTTACCTACATACATGTCGGAATCAGTCGCTGCTGTTTAAGGAAAGCCCGTACGCACAGGACCAGCTCATGAGCTATAAAAGCCTTCAGTGCTACCAGAACTTTGCAAATGGCTGGGTCGGTCCGGCTTGGTCAGGGAAGTCTTGAGCAAAGAATTTGGGGACAAATGTCTGATGATAGCGAAGGTAAGTACGTGCGTGACGATCGTCGCGTCGTTGTTTACTCGATGGAGCGAACGTGACATCTGATCGACGTTCAAACGAAATAGAAACATTTATCTCTTTTGCAGGTTTAAGCGGACATTCTTTGTGAATGGTTTATTCTCCATGGGTTGTCTGTGGGAAGATATTGTCAGCTCACTGTGACTGTATGGCTGGCCTTTGGGAAAGCTGCAGTCACGTAGCTTCTCTTCTTTTAGCTGGGACCAAACGACTCACTCAAAGGATTCTGGGATCACACTCGATCGAGTAAACAACAACGCGACGATCGTCACGCACGTAATTACCTTCGCTATCAGCAGACGTTTGTCGCCAAATGACTTCCCTGACCCAGCCATTTGCAAAGCTCTGGTAGCACTGAAAGCTTTTATAGTTCATGAGCTGGTCCTGTGTATACGGACTTTCCTTAAACAGCAGCGACATTCCGACATCTAGACCAAGTCTCCAGATCGTCTTTCCACAGTGCCCTCGGACTCTCGTATGGATACTGGCCATCTATGTACTTCAGCCCCAGCCTTTCAGCTTCATTTGATATATTTCTCGAGACGCTTTAGGTTGTAAACCTTTAAAATAGCTGGGTATAAAACTTTTAGATTACATTTCTGAGAAACTACGGTGCTTTTATTCGCTGCATTAACTCGGTGTATTCACTGTGTTTGACTGTTTTTTTGATTGTGGTTGACCTCCAGTTCGGCCTTGACAACGTTAAGCAATGACGCTGTAACCGGTCTTATGAAGAAAAGTATTTGCTGTTCACCATCTTGATAACAGGAGAGATCTTGCTCTTTGGAAACTGATAGTTCACACAGAGTTAGAAAGAGTTCGCCTACACGTCTACACTTCAACAAATTCATAATTACACAAGGATTGCATACACAGAAATGCATTAAAGAACGGTTGAACCAATGCAGATTCCACGTCGTGTAATGTCACGTGACGATCAAATCCGTGCAAAGCAGTGTGGTAAAAAAAAGACAATAGAAGTGATGCATTGTGGTAAAAAAAGAAATCGAGATTTGGACCCGGGGGGGGGGGGGGGGGGGGAGGGGGGGGGGGTTATTGGGGAGGGGAGGGTAATGTTTTTTTCAATTGTTCAACATGGAAAAGATGAATATACCAGCATATCATTTATGTTATCAAATGTAAACAGTTTTTTAATCCTTCTTTGCTTTTCGGTATTTATTTCATTAACCGTATGTACATGTACTACTTACTGCAACTGTCCCCACTAACTCCCAAAAGCGTAGCAGCCATGTTGTATGGTGTAACAAAAGTAGGTAATGAGGCATGGCGTACGGACGCGTGCTATAAACGCTCTCGATATTTTTTCTCCACGAGAAGAAATTTATAGAGTTATACGAAACCTATCCTTGTGTGAAATATGTCTTTAAATATATCAGCTAAGTCGACTATTTCTCCGAAAGAAAAGTCGTCTTTTAGTCGAAGAAAAAGGGACGAACTTAGCAGCAGCGACTCAGCGAGCTCGCCTATATTGTCAAGAGATGTGAAATTTCAAAGAATAGAGTCTAATGGCGGAGCTACAGAAGAAGTGTTCGAGGTGGTCAAGGGTTCAGCAGAGGGAAACTTTGAGTATATATGGAGTGTCTTAAAGGATATTAAAAGTAATACCGACCGGTTGTTGGAGGATAACAAGGTGATGAAAACGGAATTGAAGACGATGAAAACGGAGTTTCAAGACTTAAAGAATTCTTTAGAGTTTTATATTGCTGAAGTGGATTCACTCAAGAACGATAATTCCACGCTGAAGCAGACGGTCAAGGCGTTGGAAAATGAAGCGAGAGAGTTTAAGCAAGATTTGAAGGAAGTTACTGACGACCTCGACGATACCGCCGATAAACTGGAAAATTTAGAGCAATATACAAGGAAATTTAATCTCGAATTTCATGGTATCCCTGAGGGTCGCGAATCAACCGAACGCCTTATTTTAAAGATTGCTGAAGCAGTGGAAGTGGACCTTACGGAAGACGATATTGACATTTCTCATCGAATGTCCGTTAGGATAAAGGCAAAGAAGCGTCCTGGATACGTAGGAGTAGAGGAGCAACCAAGACCAATTATTGCTAGGTTCAGTAATTACAAGGCTAAGCAGAAAATGTATCGAGCAAGACGCGAATTAAGGAAGTTTGGCCACGGCGAAATCTTTCCAGATGCTGGTCCTTTATTCATTAATGAAAACCTAACAGCAGTTAAAAGGAAGCTCTTCAAAGATGCAAAAAAATTTAAGTCAGATAATAAACTCCAGGGGTGTTGGACCATCGATGGAAACGTTTTCATGCGGAAAACCGAGGAGTCGCGCCCTATCAAGATCAAGGATATTGAAGATTTAGATAAGTTACTGTAACTTATTTAATAGTAATACCAATAAGTTTAAATGTTTATTTACTCTATTAGCTATTTACGGAAGTTTAATTTTAAATTTGCAGTAAGATTCAGAATTAATTCTCGCTGTGAGATAATTGTCCATCTATTTCACCAGTCAGGTTCAATCTACATGATTTTAGATAATTGCATAAATGTGCATGTTGGTATGTGTTTGTTTAGTTTTTTTATTTTATTTCTGTTTGTTTACTCAAGCCAAATTTACCATCTTTATATTTTGATCTTTAGGTTTTCCTGTATAAATGGATGAATTTGATTTTTCTTTACTATCTTTAAATGTTCGGGGTTTGAGAGAATATACAAAGTGTAGAATTTTTTTTAATTGGATTACGAAACACAAGGGTGAGAAAGGAATCACGTTTTTACAAGAAACACATAGTACTAACGATGTATCAGTTGAATGGTCCCATAGAACAAGAGCAAAGTTAGTGATGGCCCACGGGACTTCGAAAAGTAGGGGCACTGCGATTGTTTTTGGAGCAAAATTGGATTATAAAATATCCCAAGAAATATTAGATGCAGGAGGGAGATATGTGATAGTATTGTGTGAAATTCAAGGTTCTAATTTTTTATTAGTTAACTCGTGTGCTCCCAATGTGGAAAAAAATCAAGTTGAATTTTTTAATGAGATCTTGATTAGAATTAACGAAATTGAGTACCCAGTTGAAACTAATATTATCTGGGGAGGTGATTTCAACTTCTGTTTTGATTTAGACCTTGAATCATCCGGCGGTAATCCAATTCCTAAGGTAAAGTCCATCGAGACAATGGAAACAATCATGCTTGAACTAGATTTATGTGACATATGGAGAATTCGGAATCCCGCTTTGAAAAGGTTCACATGGAGGGGTAAAGGACAAGGTACACGTAGTAGCAGCCAACGTATACATCGTAGATTAGATTATTTTCTAGTTTCAAATGAATTGCAACCTTCTATTGATAACTGTGATGTAATTCCAGCCCCTAATACAGATCATTCGGCCATTACTTTAAAATTATTAAAAGTTAAAGAGGGTAAAAGGGGTCCCTCGTTTTGGAAATTTAATAATTCATTGATAGAAAACAAAGAATATATAAAAGAATTGAAATTGGTAATAAATGATTCGAATACGGAATACGGAAGGTTGGGAAAATGATGAAAGTAAATTAACGGAACATGATAAGCTAACAAAGGAGTTAGAAGAGTTAAGTAACTATGTAATCGACGGTGTTATAGTACGATCCAAGGCAACCTGGCATGAATTAGGAGAAAAAAATACTAGATATTTCTTGACACTAGAAAAAAGAAACAAATCTAAAACACATGTTAGGAAACTCGTTGACGTTGATAACAATGAAATTGTACAGCCACGCGAAGTACTTAAAGAAATCAGGAAGCACTTTAGTCAACAGTTTAAATTCAAATCAGGGAAGACAGAGTCTGAGTGTCTAGAATTTCTTAGTAAAATTAATATTCCCAAATTGTCAGAGGAAGAAAGAATGGCATGTGAAGGGAGGATGACTGTTAATGAATGTTTTAATAGTCTTAAGGCAATGGGGTCCTCCAAAACACCAGGAAACGATGGTTTAACAAAATAATTTTATTTAAGTATATGGCATGATATCAAGGAAGATTTGGTCAACTGCTTAAATGATAGTTTAAAAAAAGGTTCATTAACAACTTCACAGAAACAAATAATAATTACATTATTGGAAAAGCCAGGTAAAGATAATAGATTCATAGATTCATGGCGTCCAATTAGTTTAATAAATGTGGATGTTAAAATATGTAGTAAGGTTCTTAGTAAGAGGTTATCTCATATCCTTCCTGGTATAATTCATCATGACCAGACAGCTTTTGTTAAAGGGCGAGTAATAGATGAACCAATTAGAATAATTGAGGATATAATGTTTTACGCAAAGAAAAATTGTCTCCCCTTGATCATGTTTGCAGCAGATTTTGAAAAAGCCTTTGATTCGATAGAGCATCCTTTTATATTTGCAGTTTTGAAAAGTTATGGTTTTGGTGAGGGATTTATAAAATGGATACAAGTTCTTTTAGAGGATAATCAAGCGTGTGTTTCAAATAATGGTGCAGCTACTGACTTGTTCGCAATTAAAAGAGGTACAAAACAGGGAGATCCTATCTCTCCATATATCTTTATTTTAGTTTTAGAAATAATGGCTTTGATGATAAGAAATTGTAAAGAAATACAGGGAGTGGAATTAGAAGGTAATGTTCGGAAGTTTGTAATATTTGCCGATGATACAACTTTCTTTTTAAGAAATACTACCTCGCTAGAGAAAACGTTAGAAATGTTAGATCTATTTAGAGTGTTTTCATCTTTAAAGATAAATGTAAAAAAATCGGAAATAGGATGGATAGGGAAAGAAATTGTGGAAGAGGGAAAGTTTAAGGATTTTAAATGGGTAGATTTTGAGAAACAAGGAGTTAAAATATTAGGTATTTATTTTACTTACAACAAGGTATTACATTATAACAATAATTTCCAGCGTATATTAACTAACTTAAGAACAATTTTATCTATGTGGCGGAGTAGACCCTTAACATTATATGGTAGAATTCAGGTAGTTCGTTCATTAGCAATATCCAAGTTATTATACATATGTTCGAAAATAGATGTGAAAGATGAGTTTATCAAATTAGTTGATTGTGAATTGAAAATTTTTATATGGAATGGTAAAAAACCTAAAATAAAGCATCAAACGTTGATAGGCGACTTTGAATTAGGGGGTTTAAAAGCACCTGATTTTGAATCAATTGTTAAAGCGAATCGTCTAAAATGGGCTACAGCGCTGTTAAGTATAAAACAAGAGGCATGGAAATTCTTGCCCTTAATGTTTTTAAATCAAATTGGGGGTATATTAGCAATAGATCAAAATTTTGAAAAAGAACGAATTCCAAAGTATCTCCCTGATTTTTACAAAAGTGTATTAAGATGTTGGGCGGAGTTTGCTAGGGTAGAAGTAATAGATATTTCTGATATTTTGCAACAAACTTTATGGAATAATAGATATATTAAAATTGATAATAAATCAGTCTTTTTTAAGACTTTTTCGCAACTCAATATTAATAGAATAGTAGACCTATTGAATGAATCTGGTGAATTTAAATGGGAAATGGTAGAGAGGAAAGGCCTCCAAGCTAAGGATTTCTTTCATTGGGCAGGTTTAGTACACTCCATACCAAGAAAATGGAAAGAAGTAGTCAAAAATATAGGTATAATAGAGGGTACTATAGATATAGGAAAAAATACTTAAAACTTGGGCAAAAGTCGTTTGATATAGAAAATGTTGAGAACTCAAAAGAAATTTACAAATGTTTAATTGGTGCGAAGTTTAAGTCACCTACCTCCCAAATAAATATTATAAATCGATTAAAGCCTGAGAGCCCATTAAGTTGGGAAGAGATTTATAGGCGTATATATTCAACAACGATTGATTCTTATTCACGATATTTTCAATATAGAATTTTGAACAACTGCCTTTATCTTAATTTCGATTTATTTCGTTTTAAATTAATTGAGTGTTCACGTTGCTCTTTTTGTTTAATTAACCAAGAAACAATAGATCATTTATTTGTAGAATGTATAGAGGCCAAAAATTTATATTTTGAATTACGAACTTGGTTAGGAAAGCACGATATAAATCTACCACCATCGAATCTTGTAAATATCATATTAGGGGTAAACGAACAGCCACAAAACTTTATTATCTTAATGTATAAATTAGCTTTATATAAAGCAAGAGAGAAACGAAAAATCCCTACATTAGCTCTATTTATAAACTCTTTAGTGTATTTTGAGAAAATCGAATCCAACGTAGCAAAATCAAGGAACAAAACCCTGGAACACCTTAAGAAATGGGAAAAACTGTTAATTGCAATTAGACATTTTTCTGAATAGGAATAGCTGGCTTAGAGTATTTTTTTTTTTTTTTTTTTTTTTTCCCTTTGTCTCTTTGTTGTATAAATTTTGTGTAATGTAATTTAGTAATTAGAAATGTTTACAATAAAAAAAAAAGTTTAAAAAAAAAAAAAAAAAAAAAAAAGATATTATATCTCCAGCACTGAAATTTTTTTTAATGGCGCTTATAGAATACCGAAGTGATGATCTCATAAATAATAAATTTTCGCTTTAAGAATATTTGACCACAGTTTCAGAAAGAACACGATAAAAGAACATTATACACCAACAATGAGTTGAATACGATGAAAATCGGCCGAGATATGGGCATTGGAATGTATAATTTTCTTTAACAAATCACTGAAATTTTGTCTGAAATTTTTGTCGTATACAGCCCGTTGTTCATGAGCCAGGACAAAAATAGAGCAAGAGCCCATTACCAGTCCGAGCGTCCATCTTCCCCATTGGGTCTGTTCCCAGCACAGGAGTAGATGTGGCTATTTTTAGAATTGCATTTCGCGCGAAATAAACAAAGGCCATGTTGTCTTAGCCAATCAGATAGCTAACGTCACTTTCATTCTTCTCACTTTCAACGCGGGAATTCGAATTACTGGTTTTCATTCAATCACCTCAGATTCAAATGACAAAGGCATGGCAGTTGGGCCATGTTGGTACCCCAACAAAAGAAGGTAACGAGGAATCTATTGTTTAATGGCACCAACATGGCTATGAACACCAGCGTGAAAACAAGCAATTCTAAATATAGCCACATCTACTCCTGTGCTGGGGGCCCAGCCCGTTACATAGGAACGCTCCTGGTAATGGGCTCCTGAATACAGTGATTTGTTAAAGAAAATTATATATTCAATGCCCATATCTCGGCCGCTTTTCATCGTATACACCTCATTTTTGGTATGTAATGTTCTTCCGAATCTGTGGTCAGAAAATTCTACATCTAAATTTGGCAAATTTGTGACGTCACGGCTTCGGTACTCTGTTGATTTTTTTTGGGGAAGGGGGCTTATTGGTAAGTGGGCGCTTATTTACGAAAAGAAATTCAAAGGGGGCGCTTAATAAAGAGGGGGCGTTTATTGGAAGGAGGTCGTTATCATTACGGTACATTGTTGAATGTTGTTGTATAGTACGTACCAGAAGTCCGGACGTACACGTGAGTAACTGTCGAGTTTATACTGATACGGTATTTCTTTTTGGAAATTTCAGTATACAAATAATTTCCATGGAGTTTAATTTATTATAAAACATGTCACAACTTTGTGGATTGCATCACACTTTATCAAAACGCTTGTATTTTTTTATTATTATTATTGGGTAGTTTTTAAGAACATTTACTGTTTCCATTATTTGTACTCAATCAACACACAATTAAGGCCTGGTGCATTAAGGCCTGGTCTCAAAATGGCCAAACTCGATGCATGGCACTACACAACACACGCTATGACGTAGCTAGCGTCTAATACGCATGCTCACATCTTATTACCGGTAGAGTGGCAACCATGTACAGCTGTTTCGTCCTTGTTAGGACCCATCAGCATGGCATAGCCCCCAAGACCGTCAGCCTCACTTTAGATCATAGGCCTCCGAATCTGGTTACTCTAGCGGCGAGCTCGAAAGCTGCTTTAAACCCCAGCCACCACGCTAACACGTGTAATCAATAGGAGGTAGTCTAACTCTTTCTTGTTTCAAACTTTGACAAACATGATGTTGTTACGACCTTAACAATTACACGTTACCAGGAGCCCATAACCAGGAGCGGCCACTCTCCTATATGTGTGTCACAGCGTTTTCACAACTTGGTCTAATTTTAGATCATTATTAGTGGAACCAAAATATGCCTTATTAGCTACTTTTGTTATACCAACAACATGGCTACTACGCTTTTGTGATTTTATTGCCTTAGGAGTAACTGCAACCAAGAATAGCGGGAACCCGTTCTAAAAATAACCTAACTTGTGAAAACGCTGCGACTGATGGACGCCGGATGGACGCTCCTAGTTATGGGCTCCTGACATGACAGTTTCCATGGAAACATGAAATGTGACCTTTGAACTCCAATTAAAACAAATATCTTAAAAAAGCTTCCTGCAATATGTTAAAGTGTTTTCATATGCCGGGGATATTTATGCATGTGAATAAGAGATAGTCCATAGATAGTCCATAGAGAAAAATATTATTAAACGGTCGTAAATTTCACATTGGCATAAATCAGTCTTCCCAATAATATTTTCAATTGTCTCGTTTTACTCATATACTATGGACTATCTCTGATTCACACGCATAACAATTCCTGGCATATGGAAACACTTTACCATAATGCAGGATGCTTTTCTTTAGAGTTCAAAGGTTACATTCCATATTTCCACGGAACTGTCATGTGTAATTGTTAAGATCGTGAGAAACATCATATTTTTCAAAATTGTATGGAAAAATCTTACAAAGGTGAAAGGGAAAGAGATAGACTACCCCTCTTGATTTGGGGTGGCTATTTTGAGACCCAGGCCTTAATGAATACCTGATAAATTTAGTTTAAAAACTCGGCTGATAGAGTGGTAACAGAACAGCAAAGTTTACGTATTTTCATAATTTCATTTCAGAGAATTGCTACTTGGTGCTGTTTGAAGCCGACGATGTATTTAGAGTTTTAGAAGAAAGGGAATCGAAACCCCTAGACGAAGATGATTCAGATGACATCGTACTGGGAGATACCCTTTTGGCCCTATGGGGGCCGGACATGAAGTATTACGAGGCTGAGGTCTTGGATGTCAATGGTTAGGAAACAGCCGCTTAATTTATGTATTATGGATGCAAAAATGTCTTTGTTATTTTCAGATAACTAAAAACCAACATATTAATATACTTATTGACTGAGTGCAAGGGCCGGGCGGGAATGACCCGAGTACTGAACGAGCGTAGCGTTACGTTAGATTTTTTTTTTTTTTTTTTTTTTATTTCACTAAATATGTCAAAACTTTGGAATTGTTACAACCGATTTCATTGTTACGTGCGTAGATCATTCATTCTTCGTCGTCATTTCACACAATCATTCGACATGCATTTCAACCAGGCTCACTTATCGATTACTCGACAGGCTTTGCTAACATGCATTGCGCCTATGCACGTAACACTGAAATGGGTTGTAATTAGGCCATCCCAATAAAATGTTTCATTTTAAACCATCATCCGATTGACCCATTTTTTTTCTTGCAAAAGAATGAAAGGTTGAAGACCGACCCAATTTTTTTTGAATAACTATTAAAAAGAGATTGAATTGATATTTCTTTTTAAATTACATGCGACTTTTACGAACTCTCTACGTTTTTTTTGTTTCTTGCCAATTCATATGTAATCCACAACTAGCTAGTACAGGAACAAGTATAGTCGAGGAATTCATGAAAACTTTTATGCCAGTAGTTCAATCCAACTTGGTTCCTGGTATCGCAGCCTAAAGGGAATCTGTTTTGAAACGTACTGCCTCGGATTCTCACTAAACATTACTTGCTTCAGTTACTTCTGACGTTTTACTGTCGGAAATAGATATATTTTTACTACCCATGCTATTTCCTTCACTTTGGCATGACTTGAAGCATTATATCATCTATGTATAGGAGCTCATTCATTTCTATGACAACGACATGATGTCATGTGCTGAACCACCCTAACCCCAAACAGTAACACTGATTTCGTTCCTGGGGCTACGAAATAAAAAACCATACACGCGACTTTTTAAAATGGTATTGTGATTAATCTTGTTATTATGAACTGTTATTGTGTTGTGTTATGAATCCAGTAGAATATTTCAACGTTTTAGATGATTCATCTCCCATTTATTTAAAAGTTCATTCAAATGTTTGCGTCATCAATTGTTGTTTCATCGTTAAAATTAAATTAGACAAGCAAACACCTAAAAACATTTCCATTCTATTTTTAATTCCAATGTACACAGAGGACAGAAGTGCACTCCTAAAAAAAGGAGTGTTTTAGAGAAGCACAAGAAAGAAGGGGAAAAATAACTTCTCAAGAAAAAGGCCGACAAGAAAGGAAAAGAGAAAAAAAAAATGATAACAGCAATAGCAAAAAAAACAAGACGAACCCCAAAGCGATTTCCAAAAACAAACAGCAAAAAAAAGAATGGAAGAGGAAAAGAAAAACAGAATCATATGGCAAGCTGTAAATCGGAACAATGTGACCTTGATGGAAACTAGTACTGGCCAAATCGAACCACAGCGGCCACAACAGCAAAGGCACGAATTACAACAAAGACAAGAACAACATCATGGACAACAACGGCAACAACAGCAGTAGCAACAACAACTACCACAGCGACATGAACAACAACAGCAACAAAACCGAAAACCCGGGCAAAAACAGAAACAGCAAGGCGAACAACAGCAGCGAGTTCAACAGCAGCAGCAGCAACAACGACAACAACAGCAGCAGCAACAACGACAACAGCAGCGGCAATGACGACAACAACAACAACGGCAGCGACTACAGCAGCAACAACGACAACAGCAGCAGCAACAACCACAACAACAGTAGCAACAACAACCACAACAACGACAATAGCAACAACCATCACAACAACAACAGCAGCAACGACAACAACAACGACAACAACAACGACAACAACCACAGCAGTAGCAACGACAACAGCAGCAGCAACAACCACCACAACAACAGCAGCAACAACGACAACAGCAGCAGCAACAACCACAACAACAGCAGCAACAACAACCATCACAACAACAACAGCAGCAGCAGCAACGACAGCAGCAGCAGCAACGACGACAACGACGACAACAACCACAGCAGCAACAGCAACCACATGCTGACCGTGATGACGAGGACATATATATACCAACATGCGAAAATGAAGGATGCATTATGATGGCCTCGAGAATCAAGGCACTAAAAGGCCAAGTAATAAGCCTTCAGCGGAAGCTGAATGTTGCAGGTACATAACTATGAAGAGGATATACATTTAGGGTTTAAAAATAATCACAGTCTTTATATCGAACTGTTTTTTTTTATAGAACTCTGAATTTCTAACGAGACCTGAAACAACCATGGGGGCTGATCAAAGCTAATCCACAGATCGAATTGGAATTTAGCGTGTTGCTTTTTTTGGAGGGAGGACAACCTGAGAACCAGGAGAAAAACCCTCGGAGCAAGATACCAACAAACCAGGAGCCCATTACCAGGAGCGTGCATCTCCCACATTAGGTCTGTCCAACAGCAGAACAGGTGATGTAGCTATTTTTAGCTTTGTGTTTCCCGCGAGAAGAAACAAAGGCCGTCACTTTTAACCAATCAGGATGCACTGAAAAATTGTAATTAACACGGTTCAAACTGCTAAAATACTAAAGCGCAAGAGAACAAAAGACAACGTAATCGCATACCAGAACTTCGCGACTATAAATAGCCACATCGTCTACTGTGCTGTGGGCGCTACCCATCACATAGGTACGCTCCTGGTATTGGGCTCCTGCAACAAACTTAACTCACATATGGCGCCGCATCCGGGAATCGAACCTGGGCCACGGAGGTGAGAGACGAAGCGCATAACCACTATGCCACCCCGGTTCCCTTGAAGCATTCATATTGTGGCATGCAAATCTGTCATGAGTAATGTATAACTGGTAGCCTGCTAAAGCAGACCCCCCGCGGCAACTTCCGTTTCACTTCCCCAGAGGCTAAAAAATAACTGGCAACTCATACATATGCAAATTTACGTTATAATCCAATTGCATATTTTGTTGAATCGCAGTTCAGTCAAAAACACAAACTGAAATAATGACAGGCAAGCCAGCTGCAGGGATCTTAGATCCACAACTTGCAGATGAGTTTCTGGTAAGATATTTATTTAAAGTGTATATGAAATGAATTATCAAAGCAAGTACGAGAAAGGGCACAGACTGTTCTACAAGCTAATAATAGTTATGTTAACGTTACTATAATCTTGCCGAAAATATTTCGCCTTCAGTGTAAAACGATGTATATGTAATGATTACATGTTAATAATATATTTCTCACTTCAAGATGAAAGAGGTGATAGAGGGTTCCAGTTTATATTGGTATGCCACTCAAAGATCCGCATGTGCCACGATGACGACGTGGCCAGAATATCTGAGCTGCATGGTGGACGCCTTCTTCGATTAAATCCAGTTGGCCAAATTATGTGCCAGGGGCATGAAAAAGGGGGAAAAGAGAGCGGATACCATGCCTCATAATCCCCATGTAATCGATGCAATAACATGTGAGTTATAAGTGTTTTTAACCATGACATGTATTGTTTAATTGTCTGTACTCTTACTGATCATAGATGAGTAATAAAATGTCCAAAACTCGAAACGACATTCTTATGATGTCAATGTATGCCATGAATAATGAGAATGCAGTGCAGATGAATGTAATTTCTTTTGTGGGAACAAACACAAACGTAAATCGGCAGATCTTCTCTGAAATATAAGGGAAATTTGGGGAAATAAAATAACGAGCATGATGGCAAGTGGGCTCAGTTGAACGATAGTGTGCTCGCCTCACGTCACCTTCATTGTCTTTCATTATATTGACGATAGAAATTAGCCATTTGTTGTAAATACACCATTAATGAAACAAAGATTTTATGTTGTTTTAATATACTATTGCAGGAGCCCATAACTAGAAGCGTCCATCCCACATACTAGGCCCATGTTCCCCCTATGTCACAGCGTTTTTACAAGTTAGGTTAAGTTTAGAATGGTTTCCCGCTATTGTCGAGTTGCAATTATTCCTAAAGGAATCAAATCACAAAAGCGTAGCATCCATGTTGTTTAGTATAACAAAAGTAGCTAATGAGGCATCTTTTGTTCCTCCACGGTGCAATCTACCAATTGGCGGACAAAATAATCTAAAAATAGCCCAACTTGTAAAAACGCTGTGACAACTATAAAGGACTGATATGGACGCTCCTACAACCCCTGCCATTTAAGTCGGACCTCTTCAGCATATCCGAGGGCGTATCCAAATATTTTACTTGTAATTACAATAAATAATTCAGTCAAATAGATAGAATCCCTTTTTTTATGAAGCTGTAATTAATAGGTAGCCTTATCAGAGGTCCATGTTATGGACTTCTGGCATTATTCAAAAAAAGAAAAGAAATCGAGTTGTACCTTGCGATACTAGGCTGTGGGGAATTGACATTTACAAATAAATAACAAGCTCGTAGAGAGAGAGAGGGAGATTTTAAACTTGCAACATATGTCGCGACACGGGTTGTACATTTCACTGGAGCCGTCTGAGACCCAACACTCCTTCGGAAAGCACTATTGAAGGTTTGACACGAAGGAAACACCGACACTTTGTACCGGAAAAGAAGAACTGACCTTAGTTCGCGGAGGTGTGTTGGAGGAGATCGAAACAGAGATGATGCAGGTTCATTGGAGAGTTTTTCATTTCACTCTCAAATATCTTTGAGGGCGAGCAGCTAGCTGTACCAGCGTGCTCTTGGAGCTTTGCCGAACTTGTTTTCTTCCAGCGTTAGCGTGACATATATAGTTGGTGTAACGGTGACAACGGTTCACCATACGATTCACCAATCTATTTGATAATGCTGACCAAAGCCTCTGGAAATTCTCTCTTAAACCAATTTACATCGCTAACAGATCCGGTATATTTTACATTTCTGTATTATTAAAGCCTCTAGCGAACATTTTCGCGCACTGCGACACGTTTCACATGGTGAACCGTAGTTTGAAAGAAAGGTTAAGTAAGTTTTTTTTATTGCAACGGTTCACCATGCGAATCGTGTCACAGTGCGCGACTATTTTCGCTAGAGTCATGCATTCATAATACGGAATTGCAAAATATTCGGGATGTGTTAGCGATGTAAATTGGTTTAAGAGAGAATTTCCCCCGGCTTTGGTCAGCATTATCGAATAGATTGGTGAATCGTATGGTGAACCGTTGTCACGTTACACCAACTATATGTCACGCTAACGCTGGAAGAAAACAAGTTCGGCAAAACACCGAGAATAACCTTGAAAAACCTTGTGGTTATTTTGCTCCCAACCTTCGATAACGGCTTGGGCAAAGCTTTCTCTGTTGGGAAATTTCTCAGTGTCGGCCCTACAATAAGTCAGTAGATATATTTTTCGTTTTATTATATCCATTTTGAAATCATTAGTGTTTCCTGCAATCTGATTGGCTCCCAGCAGCCATGATTTCAGCCTAAATCGCACACTTTGAGTCTGTAATCGCATCCTTTTTTCAGCCAATCACAACTCAAGACTAAGGTAAAACAACCAATCATATTTCATGAATGGACTAAACTAACCAATCAGATTACAGCAAAAAAAGGGAGGCCAATTCATTTTGGGTAAAAAACAATTGCAGTTTTTGCTGAAAAAAATCCTTTTTTCTACACAAAAATGGATGAATTCAATTACTTACAGTTTCTAGATGATGACTATGCTCTCCTTGAATCTGAAGAACTCCTGTTGGGTGATTTTCCGAGTTTTGAAATCAGTTTTGACGAAAATGTAGCAGATACTTCTACAAACACGGCTGCAACTTCGTACGCTCCGGAGTCCAGCGAAACCAAAACAAGTGTTACCCAAACAGCAACAACTCAAGTCCAAATCCATGAACCAGATGTTTCAAGATTCCCTATAGTTTCCAATAATGATATAGAGGAGCTGAAGTCTGTCGCTGTGAAAAAAAAAACCACTTCTCGCTCGACTAAACAATGGCTGAATGTTTTTAAAAGCTGGTGCCAGTCCCGCAACCTCGGTGAATTGGAAATTGAAACAGTGGCGCCGGCAGCGTTGGACAAACTTTTAACCCAGTTTTATGCTGAAGTGAAGAAAAAGGACGGCGAGGACTATGAACCAGAATCGCTCAGAATTATGCAAAGACACTTGAAAGACAAAAACTACCCTGTCAGCATAGTAAGATCGCGAGAATTTTACCAGTCACAGCAAACCCTGAATGCAAAGGCCATTTCGTTACGACAACAGGGCAAGGGAAAGAGGCCAAACAAGTCCCAGCCACTTGCACCAGAGGAGGAACTTTCACTCTGGGTAAAGGGTCAGCTTGGAGACCACAATGGCCGACTTTTAACGAACGTAAACTTCAAAAACTTGACGGAGCAAATGGGATTTCGAGGCCGCCAGGAGCACTACGATGCATATGTCGAGTATTTCATCATCAGGCCACACGAAGATGGAAGTGAAAGCGTAGAATTCTCAGAAAATCCTACCAAAACTCGCACTGGTGGTCTTAGAATCAAGAGAAGAACATCTCCTCAAGTAATGTGGAGTACGGACGGCGGAGAAAGAGATCCAGTTCGGCTTTTCAAGCTCTGGTTGGCCAAGCTACCGAGTGGTATGAAAGACAACGGGACCCTGTATCTGAGCACAATAAATCGACCAAAAAATCCAGATGTATGGTACAACAAAGTTAGAATGGGTGAAAACACCATTGGCCAGCTTATGAAATCCTTGGCATCATGTCTGCAAACCAACAAAAAACTCACGAACCACAGCATGAGAAAAACGCTGGTTCAGAAGCTCAAGAAATCGGGCCAACTACGGCACCTTATTCGTCAAATAACTGGTCATGCAAGAGAAACATCCCTGGATGATTACGATGAAGTAGACGAGACACAGCGTCGAGAGCTTTCCCATATAATAAGTGGCTTCCAGGAGTCGAATTCCAGCAAAAAACACTGGGAAAATCAAGCAACAGGAAACCGCGACCGTAGCCATTGGCATTGTTCCAGCAAGTTCACATCAGTTGTCTCGAATGAATGAAGCGCCAACTACTATCAATAACAGCTCCAGTGTTGTTTTAACAAGCTCTGTAAGTGGTGAAACACAGTCGCAAAACCAATTCTACCAGGCTGTGGGTCTGATGAATACGGGTTTCATGCCATTTCAGCCAAATCTAAACTCCACAAGTGCATACAGAATGGTGGCTTTCAGTAGCACCACAAACCCGCCAATGATGCAGCTTCCATCCCAAAATTTCACAGGATGCACCTTCAATTTCTTCTCAAAAGAAAACCAAGACACTCCAGAACCACCGAAACGACGAAGGCGGGCCTTTATCCTGGATTCAGATGACGAAAACTAGAACTAAAGACACTAGTGTCGACACTAGTGGACTCAATGAAGTGTCTTGAACTGAATCCTTGAATATATATGTAACCTCGCGTTTGCGAGAGCTCCAATTTTGCACACTTGTCACGTGAACTTTTGATCATGAATATGCAATGAGTTGTTATCCATTTCCGGTTGAAAATGGCTGTTTTATGTGTACACTTTAAATATTGAAAGAAACGAGATTAAAAAGTTATTATTTTTAAGTTCATACCATTGTTTGATTTATTTACGAAGCTTTCACATAAAAAAAAACCTTTTATGATGGCGACAAACTCATACTGATTTGAAAATATTATAGGCTAGCAGGAGGGAGGGGGGGGGGGGGGGGGAAGGGACACGGAAACCCGAAATGTTTGCTTTTAGTAGATTTCAAAATGGATATAATAAAGTGGTAATTGAACTTCGTGTCGTGCAATTTTGGTCTGAAATCATACTTGTGATTACAAATCGCACTCGCGCTGCGCGCTCGTGCGATTTTGTAATCAGGCGTATGATTTCAGACCAAATTGCACTCCACTCAGTTCAATACCATTATGAATTCAGCCCTCAAGCTCGGCATTATTAACACAGCTGATATGAGTCGTGATCGAAAACTCGTTAGCCGTTTCAAATTTTGGCGCATGCACGGCTTAAAAAATTGAATATTCACAAGCTATTGTGACTTTGAAATCGTAAATGTGTATCGGTATTAATAAATTTAGTAAAAATGTATTTAATTTTATAATTTTATTTTTTAAAGCCGTAATTCTATATGTTTTTCATATGCACGCCACCCCACCCCCCTACTTTTATGACGTCATATAGGTATGACGTCACTGTATGTATGGTCATATTAAGAATTTCATTTGGTGCCCATTTAGAGACAAAGACGGCTCAAAAAAGCTGGCACAATCTACTGAAGCTAATTAAATGCCCTGGACGTGGGTGCCGTTCGCTCAGACAACCCCTGCCATTTAAGTCGGACCTCTTCAGCAATTTCCGGCTATTTTTAACACAATCCCCCTCCCCCATTTCAATGTTGGTTTTCGAGAAGACCGAAATGTTGCCTTTCTATCCCAACATTGTGAAGGGGGAGGGGGACAAGCGAAGTCATAAAAAATACCGGCGATCTGTCAGAGGAGTTCGTTCAGTGTTCTAAATAGCCTTATTTTGTCAAGCGGTCCGTACTTAAATGGCGAAGGTTGTAGGTATGGACCCCTGACTATTGTGTGTCATTTGCTCAGTATTCATTACGTACCTATTAGGACGTACCGTAGCCTGTGAAAGCAGTCGCTACTTGGTGCTCACTCGTACGGATTCCACCAAAAGTGGCAACTGCTTTCGTAGGCCTTAGGGAGGACGGGACGGGAAAATATTTGGTTCAAGGTCATAACGTACTGATCGAGCGCAGCGTGCGTTCCGGCCTAATTTGGTTATCAAATGACCACTTTCAATGGTAACAACAACAAACATACAAACGAGCAGGGCCGGTTCGCTCACGTCAAACATATACAGACCTCATCACATTACTTTTATAAATGGAAAGCATGTAATTTTTAATGCTTTTATTGTTATTTAGTGGTGCTATAAATGAACTCTAACCTCTTGAACTTCGATGTATTAAAATAAAATGTAGTCATACAGAGATGTAGCTATGATTAGCTACTCATATTATTTACTAATAACCATTTTCCTTATACATATGATTTCGTTTTTAACAGCAAAAGTCTGCAATATATTCTATCCAATACCCTCGGGGCAGGTGATCGCTAAGATCAATCAGAAGTGTGCTGAAGCACGAAGGCCACCTAGGCCACGGGTACATGTACATCGGCAGCTGGCAACAGCAACGCCGACCAACGTCGCTAGCCCTGATCATCCTGAAATTTTTTCAGATGAAGAGTCTTCGCTTTGAGTAATAGTTCGCGTAAGAACAGGAGCAAGATCTATTGTTCCACGGCCATGAATGGGATTTCATTAATCTCAATAGAAAATGGTTCAATTATATACCAAATATATCTCTTGACTAGTGGTATTAATGTTCTCAAATTAAAATGCATGAATTCACTGGTTGTGATATGTTTTTGATTCCAAAACAAATTCATCCAATATAGAAAGACACTAAAACAAAAGCGGGGATATTATAAAATATTTCAATGTTCCCCAAATAGGAGTTCTTTCTCTCTTTTTACATAGTTACATATTGTAAAAATTCAATTATTTTCTTTAAAAGAATGAAATCAGAGTGCTTTCCTATTTGTTAGGTTTATTTGTGTACAACCAATGAGATATCAAGTTTCAACAATAGAAACATTTTGTGCATTCCTGGCCGTTGAGTGCTCCTGTTCTTTAAAGCCGGTGCCTATGAACAATAAATGTTTATTTTAGATATCAATTCTAAATCAAGTGAATAGTAGAATGGTAAAATATATTTTTCTTTGAATGCTGTGCCGCTGAGTTAAGGAGGTTTTAATATCCAAAATGCTAATTACATGACGTCAGGGGAGGTATCTGCAATCACTTCTTAGTGGTTGTGAATGGGCGTTTCTACTGATATAGGAAAACAAATTTCGAACATCATTTTATTTCAACCATGGGTATAACACTGATAATTTGAAAAATTTGTTTAATTGTAACAAAAAAATTGTATAATTGATGCCTCCCTGACGTCGTGTAATTAGCATTTTGGATAATAAAACCTCCTTAACTCCGCGGCACAGCATTCAAAGCAAAATATATTGTACCATTCTACTATTCACTTGATTTAGAATTGATATTTAAAATAAAATAAAATTTTGTTCAGAGGCACTTTAATACGTGATCGAGCCATTCCTTAAATCACATTTCGTATGACATGCATTAAATCTGCTCAGTACTAAACGAGAAGTTCCGGTATAAAAGAGCGCATCCCCTATACATGCATGGCTAACTCGAAATTTGAAATATTACAGAGTGAGGAATGTAGGCAAGTGAAAAATGCGAAATATCGAGGGTTTAAAATTCAACGAAGCCATATAAAAGCGAACATAGGAAGGTAATCGTTTGTAAAAGACTTTAGGCAGTATTCTATGGCTGTTTACGAACTCTGTGGCCCTTACTCTGATGTGTTTCATTTGAATTTCGAGCCATATCACAAGTCGTGATAACTGAAGGCTTGCATGGCTTAATGGCCGCCCGTTTATACCGGAACGTCTTGTTTGAACGATTGTTTTTTGGACTCCACTTTATTTATAAAGCTTTGTAAAATATCAGGGCCAATATATATCAATTAAGTACATGTAAATGTCTTATCGTGCATGTTCCTTCCACTGATTGAATAAATTTTGTTTTACTTTCTGCTCGTGTGTACTGAGTTTTTGGGATTGCCGTATATATAAATGCATTTTATTTGTTCTAGAACTGTAAGTTGTCACTGACGCCATGTAATGATAGGTACTTATTGACTGAGTTAGCTCGGGCCGGAGGGGAAAATATTTGGCTCGAGGTCATAATGACCGAGAAGCAAATATTTTCCCGTCCGGCCCGACCTAACTCAGTCAATAGCTTTTTTTTATAATATGACCATTTTTTTTTTAAGATCAAACCACAAAAAGCAAGAAAAAATTGTGCAGGGCCGGACGGCTTTTTCCGGCCCGTTCACGCCATACACCTCCGGCCCTCATCATGTGACTTTTGTAAATGGTTTTGAAAGGAAAGCGCGCGGGGCCGTACGGGTTATATGATAACTATATTTAATATATAAACATCGATGAAATACCAGTGTATCTCTCCTTCGAAAAAGTGATATCTTCACACGTGAAAAATAACATGTTATTTTCACATGTGAAGATATCACTGTTACTATGGTTACTCTCTGGCGCGCCAAGTGCTGGTTGGTTTGTGAGTCGTTTGTGATCTATTTTGCCATGGCAGCTTTTCGAGAGGAAGATTTACCGAACTGGGATAATATGAATCAGGAATGTCTCCAAGAAAAACAAACAGGACAGCCAAGATTTATCAGCGTTTCGGAAGAAGATGTAAACAAGCTGATTGCTCAGGAAGAAAATGAAAACACGAAGAGAATAACGGCCTACGACCTCAATCTAGTTCTGAAGTTTCTGAAAGAAGAGCACAAAGAAACCAGGGATTTGGAAAAGATACCGCCTGAACAACTTAATAAATATCTCAGTCAGTTTATCGTTGCAGTGAGAACGAAATGCGGTAAGGAATATGAACCGTCATCTCTAAGAGGAATTTTGTCTAGCGTCGACCGCTATTTAGGCTGTCACAACTACGGCAAGAGACTTTTCTTTGACCCGGAATTCATGAGAATTACAGAAACCTTGAAAGTAAAGCAAAAAGAGCTGAAAAAGCAAGGACGTGGCAATAGACCAAGAGCTACAACGGCCATTACAGATGAGGAAATGGAAATTCTCTTTGACAAAAAGATTTTAGGAACAAGCTCTCCACAAGCGGTTCTCAACACGGTTTGGCTCAACAACATAATGCATTTTGGACTACGAGGTTGTAAAGAACAACGAGACTTGCGATGCATGGGCGACATAATTTTGAAAAGTGACAGTGAAGGGAAAGAATATCTCGAATATTTGTTAATTCTGAAATTTGTACATATGTGTACAAATACCATGTGTGAACTGCCTGTGTGTGTTTATACCCTGTTGTATATGTATATATATATCATTTTTAATTGTATTTCTTTCATACACGACCACATCAGCAATTGTGCTGCGTTTAAACAAATCGTGTTTAAATAAAGGTTTTTGTATTGTATTGTATTGTATTGTATTGTAATATTCGGAAAGACAAACTAAGACGAGAACTGGTGAAGATCCGCGGAATTTGAGGCAAGTGAAACCACGAATGTACGAAAACAAGGCTGTTGTCAGCGAGCGTGATCCGGTTCACGTATACAAATTCTACAGAGAGAAACGTCCTCAGCCGATGTCCGAGCCGAATGCACCATTCTATATCTCATTAAACTACTTCAAAACTACAACTTATGATGAACTTAATGATTGTGTGTGGTTGGGATAAATAAACTGAACAGTATTATGAAAGACTTGTGCAAAGCCGCTGGAATTTCCCCCAAAACAAACCAGTCGGGCCGTAAAACACTTGTCCAAAAGCTGCAAGACAGTGGAGTTCCAGCTAACCAAATAGTACAAATCACAGGACACAAAAACATACAGTCTATCAACAATTATAGCAGCCTTGGAGAGCGACAGCAAGAGACTATTTCAAATATTCTTTCAACCTCAGCCGGCGTTGCACGTGCACCTTTCCACTCATACCAACTAGGTACAAGCTCATCCACAACTTCCGTGAATGAAAACCAGCTTCAAACAATGTTTTATGGCAACACAATAACAGGAGGAACCTTTAATATCAACATGGCCTCGTCACAAAGCGCTAGTGTAAGCCCGGGTAGTGACCAACCGAAGCACAAGTTTCGCCGAGTTATGTGTATCGAGTCAGACAGTGGAAGCAGCCAAGAAAATCAGTAAAAGGCCGTATAAACAAACATTTTTCAAACATAAAACTGCATTTTGTTTTAGTCATAGCTTTACTTCTGATAGTTTAAGAAGTATCTTTACAGATATAGAGATATTCCTTTAGAAAAGGGAAAAGGATACCTTGTTTTGAAATTGGAATGTTGCTTTTCAGTTATTAACAAATTAAAGCTAAATTAAATTGTTTTTGAAAAGTTTGGTATTTCATCGATGTTTATATATTAAACAGACTGAATATATAAACTCGTTCGAAGACTCACTCGTAAGATATTTCATCAACACTCGAAGATAAAATCCGTATCTCCGCGCGGCCATGTAATATCCTCTATATACACTAGCTACTGAAATCAGCGTGAAATGCGTGGTCTCACCTGTTAATATTTAACAATTATTCACCGAAGTGGAGGTGAATAATTGTTTTAGTATATACCACACTGCAGGTGAATAGCCAGCACCAAATAGTTATTTTATTTTCTGTCAAATGGACAAAAACTCGCGCGAAGTGATCGCTGCTTCGCTCGGAGGTGAATATGAAATCATATTCACTGTTTGAGTAGCCAATCAGAGCGCGCGAAAAGTCATATTCACTAGTGTGGTATATACTAAATATACATATCTACATATACATTTCAATTGAGTGTCGGAAGTGTTTTGGTTTTGCGTTTACTAAGCTCTCCTATTGGCTAGGAAAGTAAACCAACCAATCAGAATCCAAAGTAAAACCAAACGCAAATTGGTTTTGTTTTTGCTTTGGTTTGTCAGTGGCTCACGGGGAAGCCATTTATGAGTTATGTGTGATTACTCGCTACTATGATTGGCTGGCTGTGGGTAATTTGCGTTTGCAATGGTTTTACTACACTCAACTGAAAACCGCTCTATGCATGTACATATACATATATATAACTAATATATATATATATATATATATATTACAAGCTACTAGGTCATGCTCGCACTTTATTGTTTTGATAGAAAGTTCGCTTAAATTACTGTAGAAATCACTCTGACAATTGTCCTCTCGTAGATACCCGTCAACATGCGGAGAGAACATCAGTTTAATGTACCTCACTTGACTGCATCCCGTGGTTCGCGTTTTGACGTCTGAATCTAAGAAAGAGGTTAGACACACTGCAAAGCGAAACATATTAGTTTAAAATTAAAGCATATATATATATATATATATTATATTATATTCCGTCATTACACATCCCACAACAACATTTTAATATGGGTTTAATGTGGATAATATGTGGGCCATATATGGGCCACATATGGATGTAAATCTGGGAAATATGTGGGTAATATATGGGCCATATATGGTCCAGATATGGAAGTAAATATGGGAAATATGTGGGCCACATATGGCCCATATAATACTGAGTATTATTATATGGCAAGAGCTACTTCCGGTCAAAACGCGTGTCGGGATTTCACCGTACAGACCGTTACCATGATAACGGTCATCGCCCGCGTATTTTGATCTCAGCCCGGGAAATTGAAAACTAAAATCTAGCCTCCTAGGTGACAAAAAGAGAGAACCAAACCGCCATAATAATACAGCTTTCAGCAGAGAAAGCCGGTCTGCCAACATGGACGAACAGGAGGAATATGAGTACTCTCCACTGGACGAAAAAACAGATTTGCATGTATAGCAAATTTGAAGTAAATCCTCAGCGAATACCGCATTTGCTCATATATTTTTATTTTTGCTAAAAAACAAATGTTGAATTTGAATCACATTTGCTTTACCTGCAAAGTTGGCGAAGGCCGTTTTTGAGCTTAATTTAAACACGCACGTAAAGCTTAAGCAAATTTGTATATTTGCCGTTATATTTACGGCATAGCAAATATGTGGTAAATTCAAGATTTTAACTTAGATTTACCACAGTTGTAAATATACAAATTTACATAAGTTTTGCAAGTGTGTAAATCAAACGCGAATACGGCCTTCACCGTCCTTGCACGCAATGCAAATGTATTAAAATTTAGCATTTGCTCTTGAGCAAATGTGATTTTTAAATGTTTAAATTTATGTTTGCATCGATAGCAAATGCGATCAAATACAGAAAGTGATCGTATTTGTACGGGGAGTAAATGCGATCAAAGAATGTTACCGATCATGGATACACGGGGAGTAAATGCGATCAAAGAATGTTACCGATCATGTTTGCACGTGGAGTAAATGCGATCAAAGAATGTTACCGATCAGGTTTGCACGGGGAGTGAATGCAATCAAAGTATGTTACCATTATGTCTGCACGGGGAGTAAATGCGATCAAAGAATGTTACCGATCATGTTTGCACGTGGAGTAAATGCGATCAAAGAATGTTACCGATCAGGTTTGCACGGGGAGTGAATGCAATCAAAGTATGTTACCGATCATGTTTACACGGGAAGTAAATGCGATCAAAGAATGTTACCGATCAGGTTTGCACGGGGAGTAAATGCGATCAAAGAAAGTTACCGATAAGGTTTGCACGGTGAGTAAATGCGATCAAAGTATGTTACCCATCAAGTTTGCACGAGGAGTAAATGCAATCAAAGACGAAAAGATGATACTATTGACATTTAGCATCAGGTTTTTCTCGAGAAACGGCAAACGGCAAACTGCAGTTAGAGGTTCGCCGTTTGCCGTAATGGTCATAATCAACTTTAGCATGACCCCGGCTAACAAAGAGAATTCTGGGAAATTATCCAAAATGGCGGCTGCCTTAAGGTTAGTAAAGCAAAAGTTTACTCAGAATTCTAAAGCTTATCCATTGTAACTAAGATTTCTTTAAGTTTCTGGTCAAATATTTTTCAGGCGAGAATTCAATAGCTTAGTTACGGTCATGCTCTGTGATGACAGCAGTTCAGAATCAAGCAGCGATGAGGATGACATGGAATTTTTACTTCTATCTACTATGTTTCCTCCTCCAAAACCTATGGTACACGTGCCTCATTTGAATCTTGATGACCTGACTGAAATCCAGTGTGAAACTATGTTTCGGTATGTATTTTCCGCAACAGAGATGGTTTTATTAGTTTTGTGATGGCCGTTTCCCTCAGTGTCCAAAATAAATTAAGAGCCGGCGATCGCACTGAATCCGGCTGCTGTTTAACTACAATTTTCAAGGAAATTCCATTGCTTTTAACCGAAGCCACCGAGACTGCGCTATTTACAGCCGGGTTCAGTAATTCCCTGGTCGCCGGCTGAAAAGGACAAACGTATTGTTTGCAGATTGTTACAAATCCTAAACCTAAATCAGGGGCGGATCCAGGATTTTTGAAATGGGGGCGAGTGTTACAAACCTTGTACCAGGTACTCGATATAAATGGGGGCGACTGTGACAAAGAATATACTGAGAAATCTGACAAAAATAGGGGGGTCTAGTCACCCTCTTTACCACCCCTGGATCCGTCCTAAGACCTAAGCACTGAACCCGTATGGATCATCTTGGTCATACTTTAATTTATAACCCATAGATTCCAAAAAGATGACATGGAATGTCTTGCACAGGCTTTGGAAATACCAGCTCACTACATTTGCAGTCAACGAACAAATGCCACTGGGATGGAGGCCTTGATGATCCTGCTGAGGAGGCTCGTCTACCCAAACCGATGGTGTGACCTGGTGGACTTGTTTGGAAGAAGCGAGCCTGAACTTAGTCTTATTTTCGCTAAAGTAACTTGTTTATATATATATATTTTTTCTTAATGTTATTTCATCTGAAATACACAACGTTAATGCAATTAATCGCATAATCTTTCATAGATAATGGACGACATATATGACCGTTCGAGGCACCTGTTGGAATCCTTGGATCTTGTGTGGCTTGATCTCGGGGTATTTTCAGAGGTCATATATGCCAAAGGAGCTCCCCTACAGCAGTGCTGGGGCTTCATAGACGGCACTCCAAGGCCCATCGCACGGCCGATCCGGAATCAACGAATAATGTACAGTGGCCACAAAATAACTCATTGTATAAAGTTTCAGGTATATGATGTCATCGAAAACAATTTTCTTTAATTGCATGGTCCACGAGTTCCCCTTCATAGATCGATTTTCCACATAGCTTTCATTATTACAATTCTCTATAGGCAATCCCTCCCCCACACCTATGAGAATTTATGGATCTGCCCATTTTCTTTGAACATCAGTATAGGAGTGCTGTGGCAAAATTTCAAGAGTCTATACAAAAAAGGCATCAGGACTCATGAATTTCTGCATATTATTACTACCACAAAAACACTACATAATGAGCTTAGAAGGGAAGGTACAGCACACGTTTAGTTGCCAGAATCACTTACAAAGCACAACAAAGTAAAAAAGACACTTAATAGATTTTGATTCTTGGTCATTCTCATTGTATTTTCAGTCAGTTCATGCTCCAAATGGGCTAATTGCCCACCTATTTGGGCCAATCGAAGGACGAAGACATGATGCTTTCATGCTTGGAGAGAGTGGTCTAGGTGATAAGCTGCGAAGGTTCCAGAAGCCTAACGGGGAGCCATATGTAATATATGGTGACCCAGCATATGGTATTACAAGAAATATCCTAGCTCCTTTTCGAGCAGCACACTTAACTGATGACCAACAAGAATTCAACAGCCAAATGAGTAAAGTCCGAATTAGTGTTGAATGGGGGTTTGGTAAGATTATTCAATATTTCGCATATTTAGATTTCAAGAAAAACCTAAAGATCCTACTCCAGCCTGTTGCCAAATTTTACTTGGTTGGGGCCATATTGACCAACTGTCACACCTGCTTATATGGGTCACTGACAAGCAAGTATTTTGAACTAGATCCACCCTCACTGGAGACGTATCTCTCTAATCATTAAACAACTAAGCCATTGTTGTACATACTAGTTATACAATGCTTTCGAGTGGCATACCGTGGAATATCCCACGCATCACTTCATGTATTTTCTCGGTGTACACACGAGCCTTTATGATTGGCCGTATTTTATTTGGCAGGGTATGGATATGTGTGGTAGCTAGCAATTGCAATATTATCAATTGTAATAAGACAAGGCAATATAACTCAACATGTCTTGCAAAACACTCAAACTACCTTAGAAGTCGCATTTAGCCATGAAACAGTGTATGAAACAGTGTATAATAAAACAACAGGATGCATAACTTATTGAAAGTATATCCATTGTCATTATACTCTGTAAATAAATAAAGGAAATAAATAAACTATGACATTTGAAATGTATGAGTCAACATTTTTTACAGCTTGTCTTTCAGCAACGACAGAAACATCCTTCTCTCCTCCAACTCTAGTTTGAGTCTCTCTTTACTTGCAGTCTCCTCTGTGTCTTTCCTATAGGTGTGAATATCCTCGAGTAATTGATGCAGTTCCGAATATTCCTCCTCAGTGCCAGACCTATTCACAACAGCAATAAAATAAAATAAATAAAAAATGAATAAAGAGATACATAAATGGATAGATAAATAAATAAAAAGATTAATAAATAAATAGAGAGAGAGAGAGAGAGATAGATAAAGAGAGAGAGAGAGAGATGAATTAATTCAATGAAAAAGCTTTACTTTAAGCTTAATTTAGCTTACAAACAATCTCACCGTTTAAGAGCCTTTTTGTCCTCTTCCACATACTTGCTAATTAGGCGGTCGAGTCTCTCTCTGAATGCTCGTCCAGACAAGTCAACTTCTCTTTCATTTGTAGTAAATTCAGATGAAATAATTTTTGCTATCACTTCCCAATCAGCCGGGCATTTCGGTCTCCGAGCTGCCACTTCAGTCGTGAGCATGATGTCGTTAGATGTGTTTGGCCATCTGAAAGGAGCCATTTTCTACAAAGTGAAGAGTTATACAAGGTTAACTCGTCAAGAAAGGCAATTTTCTTCTGAAAATTCTACACCAAAACATGCAAATTCTGCTACTGTTGTTTCCTTCACCAGCACGTGTGTGGAGCCGCCATGTTTGTTTTTCATTCACACGTACTACTTCGTTGAAAATGCCCAAAACTCATACATAATTCGTTGTCAAATGCTAGAAACGTAACATTTTAGTAAAATACAAATACGAAAGCCTAAATTTTAGCTTTAAACGTGGGCTTGTTTAGTTTAAAGTGACTAAAACCTTTGCCGTATCTCACTTACCGCTGGAAGGAGTCCCTGCCGTGCAAACTCGAACCGCGAACTGCAAACGTGACGGCGCGACCATGGTCACGTGACATCTTGAGGTTTGCCGTTTGCCGTTTCTCGAGAAAAACCTGATGCTAAATGTCACTACTTAGACAACTTTTACTTGACATCATGCGGCATGCGGCATCCCTTTAGCCCCTCTGCGCTTTGAAACTTTCTTTTCAAGGTTTACCATGAGCAAGTCCACTTCATTACTCCTCCATTGCAATGTTTTGACAGCCAATACTTTTGCCTTTGTTTCACCTTGTACTTCTTCGGATTCTGATCCAGAACCAGCACTGGAATCCTCTGAGACAGTATGCTCGGAGGACATATAGTCTGCATCCATTACAGCATGGAAACGCTGTTTATCTTCCTGGCTATAGTGAGTGGAAGCCTCCAAGGCTTTTTGACGAAGAATACGCTTCTGTAAATAAAAATATATGCATTTTAGAATGACATTAAAAAATAATTTGTTCATGTGTATGTTTGATAAGTTAATATCAGTTCAATCCAATTCCCACTCATTACAAAGAAGTCAGGATAAAATTGTATAAAAAAATGATGTTCATCATCAGAAGATTTCTTATTGTCGAAATCAAAGTTGAACCAATAATTTTCGATAATTTTAAAGGGCTGTAACAAGTTCTAATATATCCATGATTATTATACCTACAAATAACCCTCAAATCAAGTGCATGTCATCCTAATTATTTACCATGTACGACTGCTAAATGTACATATTGGACAGTTTGCACAAACTGTTCACTAAAGTAGGATTATGTCAGAGAAACATTCTTATTCAAGTGTAAGCAAATTAAATCAAGATTGCCATTAATCCAGGAAGAGTAATTTGGGGTAAAAAATCTGCCTTTGTTCGGCTTTGAAATGCGTACTACCGAAATCACAAAGCTGTTGGAGTCCCCCAAAAACATTATTAGCACACATTCAATTCAGTTGTGAGTAAAACCACCTCCACAATGTCTATATCAACATGCACAGTGTACAAACTTAACAACTACCTCTGAATTTGATATGATTACCCAGAGGGGGGGGACCCCTTGTGGAATTGTTGTCCATTACCCAGCATGCAATTGGAGGTGGGTACAGGAGAACGTGGTGGAGAGAAATGCAGTGACAAGAATAGCGCAACATCGTCTTTCCAGCATGTCTAGATGTGATGCAATAATTTTTCTAGTATCGGACTAATGCGTCATATTTACAGGCTCTGACGGTAAAGAGTACACATTAATTTACTTGTGTAACCTAAATTTCAAAGTGGCGCCATTTCTCGAGCTTTTAATGGATTTCGATGCACTATACGGCAATACAACTTTCTCTTAATGTAGATTGAGTTTAATCAATGGAATTTTGCTGTATTGAGTAAAAATACCAGAAAATCGCATTTTCCTAACCTAACCTCTAGCTCTCAAATAAAGAAATTATGGGATAGATCTAGCACAAGTACATTTTGGGATAGAAAGGCCAGAAAAGTCTTAAACTGTCATTTGCCCTTTCAAGAAAATGGAAAAAAAGGAGTTACTGGCTTTTAAAGCTAAAGGCACACAAGATCTACCATGTTTTCACAAAAGGGGATCTTAGGTTCTAAGGCTTCTTTTGTGAAAACATGGCAGATCTTGTGTGCCTTTAGCTTTAAAAGCCAGTAACTCCTTTTTTGCCATTTTCTTGAAAGGGCAAATGACAGTTTAAGACTTTTCTGGCCTTTCTATCCCATTATTGATCTCTAGGTATTTTATGTGGGGGGGGGGGGGGTGGGGAGGGGTGGGGAGGACTAGTTCAAACAGTTTCGCAAATAACTCGAGCTTTTAATGGGTTTCGATGAACTATACGGCAATACAACATTCTCTTAATGTAGATTGAGTTTAATCAATGGAATTTTGCTGTATTTTGAGTAAAAATACCAGAAAATCGCATTTTTCTAACCTAACCCTAACCTATAGCTCTCAAATAAAGAAATTATGGGATAGATCTAACACAAGTAAATTTTGGGATAGAAAGGCCAGAAAAGTCTTAAACTGTCATTTGCCCTTTCAAGAAAATGGCAAAAAAGGAGTTACTGGCTTTTAAAGCTAAAGGCACACAAGATCTACCATGTTTTCACAAAAGGAGCCTTAGAACCTAAGACCCCCTTTTGTGAAAACATGGTAGATATGTATACATGTACATGTATATAAACAGTCAATCCAGAAAATGTTGTCCAAAAATATATGCTGTAAGTACAAATCATAAATAATGGCAATAAAATGTACATGACATTATGGGATGTCTTAAACCTGAACCTGCAACCTCCCGCTCGACAGACCGGCGCTTATTACAACCGGAAGGCGGTTAGACATGTGACTGATTATGGTGCAAATCGACTTCTTTGTGTGAATAAACCACTGGAATTAGATGTCTGACAATGCAGCTCTGTTTCAATTTCACCGATTTCATTTTCTTGTTCAATGCCTTTAGCTTTGCCCTCGCAAATTCCATCAGTACACGAGAATCCCATGTATGTAAAGATAATTGCTTTGTAACCACCCAAACGCGGCCGCGCCCCGTGGACCGCCCCGTGGGCCCTGGTAACAATAATATACTTCAGATTTCACAAAAAATGAAACTGAGTCCGTGAAACAAAGAAAAGTCAATCCTTTTTCACATAAAAATTGTTCTGAAGTCGCATTGCACAGAGCCAAGCATGGGTTTAGCGGAAAAAAATAATACACGGAAGTTATGACCATCTTTCTGTTAAAATCCACGGAAAAAAAATCTAAAACGATCAATTTTCGGTATATCGTAAAACGCATGCTACACCTTTTGTGCCTAACCCAGACCAATTATATATGCAAATATGAAAGCACTATCCCAAAGCAATCATGAGTTGATTGAATTTTTCTGCCTTGATGACGTAATAATGACGTCATCGTATGACGTCATCAAAATAAAAAGGTCCGTCTCCCAGGAGTTCCTGAGTGATTTATTAATTATTTTACTCAAATTGTTGGCGTTTTATGGCGTTTTAAATTCTACTTAGCAACGGCCCAAAACAATTGGTAAACGGAGGAACAATAAGCTCATGGCAAACTACATGCTAAACGTATGATGACAATAACACTTAGCCCCAAACTACTCCATATGGTAAGTTAACCCTTGTACTGCTAAAGACGAATATACTCGTTTTTTAATGGTTACTGACTTTGATGGTTTCAATCTTACAAAGTTTAATGAGCAAAGCGCTGAGATTCCTACACAGCATAAGGTATAGACAAGTGATCCTATGGAACTGCATTGGGCATGTTAACAAATAATAATTTATCTTTCTATGCATAAGTTAACTACAGGTTACATGATTTCATTTCAGAAGAAAGACTAAAATAGCACTTCCCAAAAAAATGTTTCTCCTCAGATTCTAAATTTTCTCACAAAAATGCATATTTTACATAAAATTTGGAGTTTCATGTTTGCACTAACCTCACTTTCTGTCTCCCAACACCTAAACGTGCCCAGCACCAAGCCATTCTGTCCATAAGCACTTCACAACAAGCTAAATTAATCCATAATGACCGCAAAGCATGCCGGGAAATCCTACCAAACAGGGACATGACTCTTCCCCATCTTCATTCTTCAAAATATATACTAAGTCTAAAGCCATTTCGACCTAATACCTTCATATTGGAATCAATGGCAAGTAAATGTTGTCCAATATTCCAAAAAAGCTATGATAGGTGGCTCCAGACCTCTATTTATAAAGCCCAGGCTAAAGTGACAGAAGACATCCTGGCCCATTTACGAGTGGAAAATGAGGCTCTTTCTCTATCACAATAGCAGGTACAGACTCGGTTCTTTGAGAAAGTGCTGATTCAAGCTCTCTCATCAGACTTAATGATGTCCTCCAGCACTCTAAAAATGAAAAAAAAAATGCCTAAAAAAGCCTTAACTTCTGAGTCCTTCCTCAAACAAACTTTGCTGTGTGGTCCGTTGGATGAGTTGATGATGTCAGCAAAATTGCGGCCTAAATAAGTTGAGCCCTTAGTGTTAATGGTCAGTTTAAATTTCCATGAAAACAGTTATTGCCTTTGTTTTAGGGGGTAGGGTTCTGTGCAGTCTAAAGTAGCTAAAAAGTCACTTTTAAAACCTCAGCATGACAAGGGTTAAGCACGGGCACGAAATGGTTGTAATTACACATACAACGTGCACTGAAAATAGAATTATAATGGAACAGAGAAAGCTAACTTTTGTAAATTGAAACAATGCTTCACAATATTTCTACTGTGGGCATATTAGAAGGTTTGGAACAGTGTAAGCATTGTAATGCGAGTGGCTTAAAGTGAATTATTTTGTGAAACAGTCATAAAAACTACAATTTTAGGTTCAAGGTGAAAAGAGCCTGGGGCCTAGAGTGTTACCATGGTAACATCTTAGTTTGCACGATGATGTGCGTTTTCCCTAGTACCATAAATGTGCAAAGTTTCAATTGTTTTTACTGACTATATGCAGAGATATTCTTCATTTGTTATTTGTCCGCATGGCTGTGTCCACCCAATGACGTCACAGATCATCAAATTTGCATTTTATATAAACCTTAATATCTCTGGAATGAGGTACTTACATACTCCTTACGTAACACTCGCTGTATCAGTCTACCCACACCGAAATCCAACTAACTGAAATTGTCAATAACATACAGAGGTACGAGGCTTTGCAATAGTCTCGGTAACGACCTAATAAGGTCAACTGCATCACTTAATAGTTTTAAAATGTATCTTAAACACGAAGTTCCGGTATAAAAGGGAGGACCCCAGGGGTCAGCTGTCAATCAAACCTTCCTGACGCCATCGTGGAGTTCATTTCTTTTCAGCTCAAATAATGGCGGGTTGAAACTAATAGCGAAGCTATATCACAATACAACGCTCCAGTTCTCCAAATTTCATGGATTAATTATGTCTCACACAATCCTGGTAAGTACTCTTTGTGTGTATTACTTTAACTTTACAAGATGTTCTTTTACGATGCATATGAGCGCCACACGCGGCCAACGCACGCACACCGTGAAAATATTTGAAGTTGTTCGCCTGCGAAACCTCGCCTGCAGGCTGTACGTTTTCTTTTAATATTTTATCACAGATAACCATGGAAATTCCTGAGGATGATAAAGATAAGTTATTGGACGTAATACATACTCATTGTGCTAATGCTAAGATCGTGTATTCAAGGAAGAGACAACTAAAATAAGGTAAACACAGCCGAATCACTTGCAACAATAGTTGCAACTCAGCTAGATCGACATTATTTTATTGATTTCATTACTTGACGGCAACAGAGCTTTTTCAAAATAACAATACCCTCCAGTTGCTTCTCCAATTGCTTTTATAAATATTGTAATGATAAATAACATAAGTTAGCATTCTTCACAACTGTTTCTCAGCGAAACTCTGTTTATGATTATGAGATATGATTCGTGTATTCCTTTTTTTTAGGAGATCGAGGAAAACAGAAATTTAAAATCCCAAGGCCTGAAGATATTGAACAAAGAGAAGAACGAGTTAGTGTCTTTCGTAAAAAACAGTTGGGAGCAGGGGATGAGACAGATTTTCAAAATGTGAAGGAACCGCAAATGGAATCCCAGACCGAGGCCGAAACAACCCAGAAATGTAACTATTGCCTTCAGTCTCCTTGTGTCATACAGCCGGGTAGGCCACACGGACCCCCAATTTTGAGAAACCACGCAAAAAGGTTGAAGGATTATAGATTATTTTATAGAATTTTAAACCTTGCTAAATTGTGGGAAGACCCTTTATACCAAGCTCGAAAAGAAGAGCTAGGTTGTCATATAAACGACATAAGAGAGGTCATGCCAAAGTGTGTTGTTGAGGACGTTAGAAAAAGATGGCCTAACCCTCCTGGCATACCATACATGGGTCATAAACGCTCCTGAAAGACCAGTTTATGATACATGCGCAGTTGTTCATGGTTGTTAACCATTTACTCAGAAATTCTGGTCGGAAATTCCGGAGTAAATAGTACACAAAATTTCCAGTTGAAAACAGCTTGGCATAATGCACTAGTCAATTGTAACCCCAGCTCCCACCCACCACCACAACAGGAGGGGAAATAGCAGGGGAATTCACAAATGGGAGGTAGCAAATTTCAGGTATTTCCCCCTCCCCCTGAAGAACAATATAATCATATTATAAACAAGAAACAAGCTATTAGGATTCATCTCCAGTAATGCTATAAATTATAAATACTCAATCAAAAAAGCTCGAGGCTTGACTAACAAAAATATGGCAGAAATAGGACAGGACTTGAATCTGACCATTTTGGATTTAAAAACTAAATTTCTTTTCTGTTTTTTTCCTGTGTTGCTCTACATAAGCTATGTCTAAACTTAAATAGGCCATATTATGGCTAATAAAGATGAGAAAAGGCCAAATAATGATTTTTACAATATTCACCGCTGAGTTTCTCGAATGGATACACACCAAGGCTCATACATTTGACATAAGCTACCAAATATACCTCCAAAACACATAAGAATAGTAAAAGCAAACACAGATAATGTTTATTATTACTTACCGATAAATTTGTCAACAATGTGTGGCAAATTAGACTCCTTTTAACAGCACGAATAATGCCCTCGCCAACGGCTCTAGCTTCTTCACCTTCACCTTTTTCACATGTATATGACGTCATAAAATTATTGGTAATTCCCACCCCCATCCCGGGGTAGCATACTAATTTGTGGCAATTGTCCCTGGGTCAGAGCATGAAGTTTCTGTAAAGCCACTGTATTTGCCCCTATATTGCCCTCATGTTGTGGGGGCCCGAGGTTACAATTGACTAGTGCACAAGTGCTGGAACACACGATTTTCTCGATTGAAAATTCAATTTGGGAATTTTGGACTACCTTTTCAGATGTTCCATTAATTTCATAAATTTTACACGGGACGAACCAAAAAAACGTGTACATGACATTTCCGGATTTTTTGTTTAAATGGTAAACAACCCTATCTTGTTTTCAACTGGTGGGCCACCATTGTCTAACATCTACCTAACCGCCAAATAAACAAAAGCAGCAGGGGGGGTGAGCGGAATTCTTGGATGAAAATTTGTTGTATTTAACGATTTCAGTAGACAAAATACGACGAAAATCAACATATGACACAAGAAAAACAACATGTGACACAACGAAATCCAACACGACAACACTCAGTCGTCACCAGTACCCCCCCCCCCCCCCCCCCCCCTGCTGCTGAATACTAATATTTAGAGCCATTCGTTGTCCATTCATTGACCCATTTATCTATTTCGATAACCATTTAGAGATACGATAGTGTTAAGGTATATCGACCATTCCTATCATGGACGATCTGATCGAGGAGATTCTTGCAGAGTACGTACCAAACCCAGAAAATAATAATGAGAGATACGATTTAGATGTCCAAGTACCTCATCTTACGACGCTTCCAGACGAGCGATGGGTAGAACTTTTGATAGACGCTAAGGATATGTTTGAAGTCGATGGCGCGGCTGCTGTTTTCTCTACGTGGAGAGTAGAAACGAATGACCCATTTGATATTGACAACGATGATATCGAATTAAGGCCTGGTCGATTGGCTTTGGATGACCGTATGACTAGTTTGAGAGCGACACGACTTCTTGCAGCACTTCCAGATGGCAAGTTCATCTTGAAAATTAAGTTCCTTAGAGAGTACCATAACGGTGGAAATACGTATTGAGTAGTATACAAAGTGGGGGGACTGGGACACACACAACAAATTTCAACGAACAAATGCAACAAAAAAGCAACAAAGAGCAGCAAACGACTGGGACACGTACACCGATTTCCAACGAGCCCGCACAACGAAAAAACAACATATGACACAAGAAAAAACAACATATAATAAGACCCTCATTTTTTCGTTGTATTTTTTAAAAACAGTTTTGAGAACTTATTAGATAAGTGATTACTATGCAAGTATATCGTGCTTTTTCCAGATTGGCGCAGTTTTGTTGTACTTTTTTCATTGTATTTTTACATTTTAACACCTATTAAAGGAATGATTAGTTTACAGTATATCCATCCATGGTACTAACATACATTCTCTACTTCACGATATTAACGTATGCTGTTATCTTAGTACGTATTAATACCATACAGATTAGACAACCGCGCGTGATTGAAGAACCTCAACGTAAACGTCACGACTAAGATACCAATCAGACAGAAAGTATATATAGATATATCACACGATGACTGAGATAATAACTTGCGATTGGTTGATGCGAGGAAAGGACACGAAATGTATAAGGAAGATTTCGAAGACATCAGAGTATTGTGCTCAACACAACTTTCAGATATTAAAAGGCACCATCCCATTCGTTCCATGTTCGAATTGCGGTAAAGGATGTCGTACGAGTTACGGGCTTTGCTCAAAGTGTGGTGCAACGGAGCGGCGTTATATTCGCGATAAGAAACGATCTAAGGAATGGCTTTGCTCAAAGTGTGGTGCAACGGAGCGGCGTTATATTCGCGATAAGAAACGATCTAAGGAATCGACGAACCTAGTAGATCCAAATGTGGTGGAATCGGACAATGATCTCGATAAGTTGTTTGTGGACCTCGCAATCGGTGAGAAAGATCTAAATGCGGTAGAATCGGAGAAAGAGTAGAAATCACGGTACGAAAAAAAAAGAAAAAAGAATGAAGAGAAATTGTTATGCGACCTCTCTTCATTTTTTTCCTTTTTTTAAACAAACAATTGGACAATTGACAGGCATATGGTATACAATTAGTATGGATGACCTTATTAGATTACTTGGTTCAGAAATTTGTGCAAGCCTACATATCAAACCACGGTTACATATTAACACTGGTGAAACATGTTCCGAATGTCTATGCCTGATGGAAATGCAAGGAACGGAATTCATATGTCCCACCTGTGGTCTTGTTTCCGAGACTGAATCATGTGAAGAAACAACTATCGATCTTACTACTAGGTTACGCATAGTAGGGCCGGATAGCTTTCGGTATCAACATGATCTAGACCGCACAATCCCAAAGCAAAGCGATAACAAAGAATTGCAACTACGAACGATTATGCGAGAACTACAGGCATACAACACCATTTATAAACAAAATTACGACCTCTTGTTCCCCACAAATGTATTAGTAATCGTAGCCGATGCATTCATTCAAGTACAGAAAGTTTGTATCAAACGTAGCTATACGAAACGAACTATTTTAGCTGCTATACTTTATCAAGCATGTATACAATGTGGGTTCATTAGATCTAAAGGAGAGGTCGCTCGTTTTATGCAACTAAACGATAAAAGCATATGTCGTGGAAATGTCTTTATACGTTCTCTACATGATGACGATAAGATCGATATAGATTTAAATACCGATCGAATAGCTCCTCACATTACAACGACTTTTGCTAAACTCGACCCCCAAGGGGTACCTAAGAATGTCCAACAAATAGTCTATGAGATTGTTCATACGGCAATAGAAAACAATATAGGTATCAGCTCTATACTTCGAACTAAAGTCGTTGGAGCAAGTTACGAGGTACTACATCGTGCGTTTTATCAATGAGTTGATTGCTTACAATTCCCACTTTGAGCCCATCTATACGAGACACGGTCTAAATAGTGATAAAGTTTAATTTGTATTTTTTTCTCAGTATGTACCTCGAATAACATATGTGCGACTTACTTAACCAAAAGTTTAACGACTCATTTCCTATTTAACCAAAACGGCTAATTCGTGAGAACGACATCCGTTGATATGTACTCATTCAAGAATTTAGTCTAAGACAGTAAGAAGAAAAAAATTTAATAAGGAAAAAAACCAAAAACCAAAATAACAAAACTGGTGTCACCAGAACCTCTCTGGGAACCCACTTTCACCTTTTTCCTTCTTTCTCCTTTTTGTTCCTAGAGGGTTTTTATTCTTGCCGGGCCCGGCTTTTCACTGTATTCGTTCTACTGTAGTTCAGCTTTAACTTCTGCCACATCGGCAGACGCGCTACGACTTGTGTTGGGCTGGGAGCTTCTTACCCAACACAAGCCGATCTACCACACATAGTCCGCCAAGGTTTGAACACCAGAACTCGTGAACGGCTCCCATCTCGATCACAAGTGCCAGCGACAAACCCGTTGGGCTATGTGTGCTAGACGAAGTATTCAGTGATAAAATATCATACTTATGTTTTAAGCAGTTGACGTATGTTAATTAGCGTCACCCACGCGTTGTCTCGAAATTAGCATATGAACCAAAACAACACGGTAATTTATACGAATTAAGTGCGGTTGCTTTTATCGAAGTTAAAATGAAATCCATGCTGGTTTCTTTCGAAGGAGATATTTATTCTTACCCCACTAGACTGCCAAGTTTTGCTCTCATCTCCTTTCGGATCTCGGATCGAAGTTGTTCTACGTTTTTTGATCCTCTTTCTTGTCTGTTTTTTTGCCGTATTTCGAGTTTAAGCGTCTCATATTTTCTTTTCTCATCAATAACGCTTCCGAACTCGGCTTCTGAAATGTTACAATCGGCTAGAGCTTTTGAGACTTTGACTTCCACGGAATTCGCCTTAGCTTTTGCTAACATAACAGTCTTTTCATGCTTCGAGACGCGAACGCCAAGTTTCTTACTAACAACAGTCATCGAAGCCGATATGACGGCACACAGGAACCCCGCTGATCCTAAGGAAATACCCACAGGTATCCCAATCCCCGTAAATGATGAACCTAACGCAGAAGCTGATAAAACGCCACTCAGGCTACCTGTGGCCACAGCAATCCCATGAACGATACCACGCGCTCGAGCATATTTTTTGCGAACAACTTCGTAGTGCTTTGCTTGTTGTTCTAGCTCAGCAAGCGTATCACAGACTTTTTGCAGTCTAAAACTCGATCCATTTATATCGCTAAGTTCCTTTATAGCTCCCGATGGATAGATATCTGGTGCTGTTGGAAACGGTTGAATCGAATCGCCATCCATTGTATATACGTATGATTTACTCAAGCTTCAATACGAAACGTAGAGGCTGCTTGTTGAAGTCTATGAGATTGCCTTTCTCATTGTAAACTGTGAGGTGAATGTAGTTCCGCATCGTTCCTAGGGCTCGAATGGGTATGAGGGTTGGTGGAAAGTAAGTTGTTTCACCAAAAACGTGTGATGTCGTTTTAAAAGTATGTAGGATTTTAGATGGCTTCCCATCAAGAAGTGAGAAATCTGAATCCACCACATCACAGTAGATAGATATGTGATTAATATCTTTTGGCACCAGGACGTATTTTCCTTTATTGATAGTCACATAATCTGTCACATCTTCATTTACTTCGATACCAAACAAATCGCAGACATTCTTAGTGAATTGGATTGGTTTCTTGACCTTCATAAGCCAATATTTCCTAAATGGATAGTCTATGAATTCCAAGTAACCAGCCTCAACTGCGGGATCTAAGTAGGTTATCAAATTTTCTATCTTATAATGTCCCGCCTTAATTTCGCATGGAAACGTCAAACTATTGGGGGTAATCCACTTAAAGCCCCCTTTCTCAGCTAGGTTCCACCAATTATGACTAATAGTGACCTCAACTAGCGAAATATTATTGATAAGAATGGGGTTATCGAAGTAGACAGTATGGTCAGACGAGGTGGTGGTGACATTTAAGATAACCATTATATATTAAAGGTATAAACTGTATACGTATAGCTTCAATAGTTATGATGCCTTTCGTTGTGCGAGACGAAGATGATGGTCTATCTGTAGAGATTGCTAAGGGTGGTCCAAGGCTTTCGAAATCTGAGCAGATAGCGCTCCTTACCGATGAAAATGAAAAAGTCGCATCATTGAATACCGATCTACTAGCGAAGTTCAAGAAAAGATACCCACATGCAGATTTTCACCAGTTCTATACATCCACGGATATAGACGGCCCCGGCAAATATTCGACGAGTATTTGGTTTCGAGATGGGAATCATGGTTATGTGGTTTATGGTGATGATATCTCCAAACTACCTGCTACTATTCAAAAACGCATCGATAAAGCGTTGTGGGGGATGGTTGATGGTTACCCATTTGCGTTGACACTAAATAAAAGTGTGAAATATCCCATCGCAGCAGTTCCTTTTCACGAAAAAGCACAAGATATCGATTTAACTAATCTATGGATATATGTCACACCTACGAAAAAGTTCGAAGCAGGCGTTCCGAACATATTCAAAGAGACTGTCGTAAAGCATATGACCGCAAAGGAGTCCCATCATTGGTTATCGGGTCCAGATTTTAAATATTGGCCCCAACAATTGAATTTTGCAACGTGGTGTGCAACTTCTGGATGTGGGGTGTCGTTATTCGATCCTACTTTCAAAACGTATCCACCTATCGTTCAAGGGTTTTTACGATTTCACGTATATTTCACGATACGAAGAATTCTACATGAACTTGGTGGTGCTCATGGAGTTCCTCTACCTGGTGACTCTGCTTTCAAGCAAATGGATAACCTCTATAGCAAATCAGCTCTTGAGAAATTATGCATCGAATTTGGTATATCTCGAACACCAGATTTCCGATGGCACGGAGGTAGGAATGACGGATTAGGAGATGTATTCCTTTTGTACGGTGATGGTTTCAAAAACGTCCACGTAATCAGAGGTTACGATAAAGAAGCAGATAATTGGCCAAATCACAATAATTTATTTGCAGACCAAGGAGGTAAGGAGGATCAGGGCGATCTTATGGCATTCATTCGGAACGATGAACATGAAGGAAAACAATATAATTGGTTTACGCCACCAATCGGTAAGGGATTAACGGATGCTGGATTAGGTAGATTGAATCGATCCGTTGAAGCTTTTGGATATTGCGTTCTAGCTGCTCAAAATGATCTTAACCAGTCCATCATAGATAGTTTCAACGTCAAAGAAAAAATTAAGAGATTAGTCGAAGACGCTATTCTCGAAAATGGTTTAGTGGTAAGCTATAAAAACTATCTTACAGCTATACTACACACACATAAGAGATTAAACCTAGCAATAGCTATAGGGGTACGATTACTACCGAGCAACCTCGAGTACTTCCACAACAAGTTCCACAACGAGTTTCACATAGTATCTTACCGAATCCTACTCCACAACATGGGATCAATCTAGCGATAGTATCTATTGCAGGAGCTGGAATTGCATGGGCGTTATTTCGTTAACGTCGTTTGTATTCCTCTATTGTGATCACCACTATAGCTACGATGAATAACCAAACGTTCTCTGCTAATACTCCTAGAGCTTTACCGGCCATAGTAAATATGAAATTCGCAATTGATCCAATCATTCCAGGTAGTATCTGTCCAAGTTTCTTTCCCATTTCCTTTAACAAATCACCCGTCGTTTTTAATCCCTTCTTTACTGTATCTGCCACTTTATCGATACCATCTTTTACTGGTTTCGGTACGGTTTTCGATAGCTGGGAAACTATTACACTAACGATAGCACCAATAGCAGTTACCACCGCAAGAACAGTCATTCCATACTTCCTGAAAATGTATTTAACCCTTTCACGTAGCGATATACGTTCTAGTATGGCTTCTTCTTGACGTTCAAGTAATTCTCTTGCCTTATGGATAAATGTTAATTCTGTCTTAGCTATTTCTTTCTGAGCGTCAGTCGATTCGGAGTCTTCAAGAATAGATTCGTTATTTGCTTCCCGATCAGCGAGTTGTCGTTCTGCAAATATTACTTCATTAGCAGCCTCTTCATTATTTGGACCTAAAGCATCTTTGAGAGCTTTCCTCATCTTCACGCGTAATTTCCTATCATCATCATTACCGACGAATAGACGTTTAAAGGGTTCTTTGCTTCCAAGTTCGCGAACGGTAATGTTTCCATCTACTAAGGATATTTCTATATTATACCGAACACCAGCATCCGGATATTGCCCCTTTACTATGTCAACCAGCATTTCTTTTGCCGAATCTCGAATTGTTTGTTCGAATGTGAATCCTCGAAGTGGGTCACCTTCTATAGCGTAGTCATGCAAATTATCCATGGTAATTGTCTCACTACCTCCGGCTTCATCTTGATTGTCACTCAATAAGTAAGCCACGTATCTTTCATTTGCTTCTCGTTCTCTTTGTCGGTCTTCTTCATCTCGTTGTCGTTGTCGTTCTTCGTATCTGTCGGTATTATCCTCAGGTCTCACATCAACGTTGACCCTATCTTCCATATTGAACATAACTATATATCTTGGTATATTCAACATGATATCGGCGAAGTTAATTCCTAAAGAAGCACTAAGAGTGCCACTCACACTCAAAGCTCAACGAACCTTATATAGAAAAACTTTCACTCCATCATCTGCTAATCCGGGTGAGACGCTCTATGTGGAAGTTCCAACGATGGGAGAAGATATCGTATTAGTACCTGGTAGTTTAGCATTATTGGGTGATATCGTATTGTCTGGTGGACATGCTAATAATCGAGTCGTTGCAAATGTTGGACGTTGCTTAGTTATGCATCGAGTTTGTAAGATAGGAGCTGAAATAGTAGAAGACATTGCTCGATCGGATCTATTACAAACATATTCCGATATCTATCTATCTACACAAGAGAGAGAATCGAGAGTACAACAAGGTATCCAATCAGATAACACAAATAAGCTACGATCTAAGGCTGGTGATGCAGGTACTTCAGATGTTGGTGAGAATGCATTGTTAGCTGCATATGGTTCAAAATATAGAATTCCGTTAGACGTTGATATTCTTACACAACATGGAGTTCTATATCCACATGCATTAGAAGACACTATTTCATTCGAATTAACTCTAGCCCGCTCTATCGATATAATCGTTGGATCAGATTCGACAAAGATAGGTACGTACAAGCTTACCAACATCCAGTTAGAATACGAAGCAATCAAGAATGAAACGCTAGCTAGGAAGGCATTTCACGCATATGAAAAAGGTACTGCATTCCTATACGATCACGCAGTTCACTTCAAGTTAGTACCTATCGCTAAGGCATCAGATACTTTGATATCTCAGAATATAAATGTTCCACGACGATCATTCGCTGGATTACTCTTTCTATTCGTAGATCCTCCCACCGCCGGTTCACGAGATAGTGAAGCATTCGTAAATCCTGATATTTCAAAGATAGAGATAGACGTAAATGGAGTTCCAAATAGATTCTTTCCAGGAGGTATGTTAACACCAGATTTTTGGGAGTCCGCAAAAGGATGGTTTGGTACTTCCGAGACCTCTATGACTCCTACCAAATTTTACAATAACAGATTTGCCATCCTAGTCGATTGTCGTACAGCAAAAGATTCCTCTGCTCATGGCGATGGAATGGCACAAACTGGCGGTGGAAAAGATATCGATATTCGTATACATAGAACTTTAAAAGGAAGTGGAAACGTAAGCATGCATATCTATGTCCTTGCGGATGCTCAGCTTAAGATATTGAACAGATCTTTACATAGTATAGCATACTGATGGATTCCTTGGTAGAACACATCCCATTCAACTCACTCATAGTAGGTCCAACGAATTGTGGAAAGACTGCATTTCTCATAGAACAACTTCGTGGACCATTTCGTGGTAAGTTCGATTATATAGTATTAATTTGTCCTACGTATGCCCACAACAAAACATATCATGGATTTGCTAATCGAGATACGCATTTTTATGTCATATCACCATCTCAGGATGCTATCGATACCACATTAAATATTTGTGCAACCTTTTGGTCAGGTACCAATACATTATTGATTCTAGATGATTGTGCCGCATCAAAAGATGTAAAACGAAGAACTGACAAACTAGTAGATTTAGCATTCTCTGCTCGACATATAGGACTATCTATTTGGGTACTATCCCAACAATTAACGAGTATATGTAAACCATTTCGTGAGAACGTAGCTATCGTAGTAGCATTTCATACTGCATCGGTTATAGATGGAAAGAGGATATTTGAAGATTACGGAGGCTCACGAGAATGTAATGAGTTACGAACGATACTTCGATCTCATAAGTTTGCTCGCATTTGTTTCTGTTTGCGACATCCTTTTGCAGTAGTGTTAGAGATACCCGCACCTATAACATATTATCATGGATGAATACGTTAAAGAACTGGAAGGTGAGGATTTTACAGGTCCACCACCCAAATTGGAATTTTCAACCGAATTGGAGGATATCGAAGAATGGCGGGAAGAACTTAAGACCTTAGCTGTATTAGGTAAAACGAAAGAATGTCTAGGACAGAATTTCTCCCTAACAGATATAACTAAACTATCTGAGAAGGACGTAATACGTTTACATAGTAGATACCAGGCCGTAGTAGCAAATCAAATAACAGTACACTTAGTAGATGGTGTACTACGTCAAGTTACTCGCGCAGTCTCATACGTAGCTACGCTCTCACACGTAGCTACACTAGACAACCAACAAGCACTGTTTAAGGATCTACAAGAAAACCAATTAGCCCGTCATCAGATATCTATGGCGGCTGGTCGATTAGCACTTAAACACGGTCGATTTGTAGCTCTAGCTAGTGTCTTGTTCAATGTAGCTGATCACATAGTCGTTCCTAGTACTCCTATTAGACATTCGCAAGTAACTACTATATCGAATCAAGATGGAGGAACAGACGGATCAGATAACTGCGGAGACTCAAAAGAGAGAGATTACATGTGAAAGTGAATTACCTAAAGAAATCAATATAGATGAAAGTTGGACTACAAACATACCTACTATAGCAGCCATTGGTATGGGCGCTGTATTGTTTGGCGCATTCTATCAAATAAAAGGATGCTTAGTAAATGGTGCACTACGTCTAGCTACTCGCGCAGTCGCATACGTAGTTCCACTAGATGACCAACAAGCACTGTTTAAGGATCTACAAGAAAACCAACTAGTCCGCAATGGGATATATACTGCGGCTGGTCTATTAGCACTTAAAGCAGTTCGATTCGTGGCTCTAGCTAGTGCTTCGTTCCATGTAGCTAATCACATAGTCGTTCCTAGTACTCCTATTAAACATTCGCAAGTAACTACTATATCGAATCGAGATGGAGGAACAGACGGATCAGATAACTGCGAATCCACCAAAAACAACACCAACTAAAGTAAAATATCCAAAGAGGGTTGCTGCTGGGAAAGCATTAGCACTAAGTAATAAACTTGCTAGAGAGGCTCAAAAGAGAGAGATTTCGCGTGAAAGTGAATTATCTAAAGAAATAGACGAAGATGAAAGTTGGACTAAAAACATATCTACTAATACTACTATCGCAGTTATTGGTACGGGTGCTGCATTGTTTGGCGCATACTATCAATACAAAAGATACAGAGACGACACTTCTAAGAACATTAGTCCTATACGACCCGCGAGTCCTATAAAGACTACGGTACCAGATATGGAGTAACAATTAAAGACTAGAGATATACGATATATATTAGGATGGATAAAGAATTGACGAAAATAGCGACCGATGCTGCTATGATAACTGGAATAGCTACTGGTATTGGTTGGATCGTAAAAAAGGTTGCTAAGGAATATATGCTTAACGATCCTTCTATTTCTATTATAAATTACGTGAAGTGGACTGCAGTAATAGCTGGTAGCATATATGCAAAACAATATCTCGAGAAACAAAAGATCGTACCATAATGGCGACGTTAGCAGCTATTGGAATGTCTATTTTCGGAGCAGTTTTGAATGCAACGGCATTTACTGGTGGTGGAGTGCTTGCTAAGATGTTTGGTGGGAAAGATGAAACTGCTAATATAGAACGAGAGAGACATGATAGGGAAATGGAAAAATTCGATGCTGATAGGGAGGCTTATATCGAAGAACGTCAAAAATTGTCCGATTGGACGCATAAACAGGAAGTTGCTGAACGCGATTCTCATAATAATCAACTTGATAGTAACCGAGCTTTCATACAATCCGATAAGTTACGTCAGGCACTGAAACGACTCGAAGCAATGAAAGAACCCCGTTTCTCTGACTACTATCAACCATCTAACGCACAGAAAACTAGTGAGTTGATCTATGTTGGTGGTGGAATGCTAGTCGCTGGATACGCTATTAGTCGATATGCCTTTTAAAAAAACGAGAATTTTTACGATCGACGAGATACTAAAAAAGAAAAAAAGAATAAGAACTAGTTGGTTAGATAAGTTCTTATTCCTTTTTTCTTTTTTTCTTCTTGTTGAAGGTTAGAATACATAGATATATAATGGATGCTAAACTTGCGAATATCTTCTATGGTCCTATGGGCTATTGGAAAGGTTATGCTGCAATTAGTAAGTTATCGGTGGCTGCAAAGGTATCGGAAGATGTAGCTAATGGTTGGTTAGAGAAACAAGCCATGTGGCAAATATATCTATCACCACCACGCTATATTCCACGACCACATTGGACTGTATCGAAACCTAATGAAGTTCATCAAGCTGATTTGATCTTTCTACCTCACGATCGACCTGGACGTGGAAGGAAACTATATAAGTATGCTTTGGTGGTAATCGATGTAGCTTCTAGATATAAAGAGGCTGAACCTTTAGCATCGAAAGACAGTGGGGAAGTGTCTGCAGCATTTGATCGGATCTACAAACGTAGTCCACTAGAATGGCCAAAAACATTACAAGTAGATCCTGGTAGAGAATTCATGGGACGTATGTCTGAAACATTAGAACTACATGGTACTAAAGTCCAACGAGGTGAAGCCGGTCATCATAGGGCACACAGTTTTGTTGAACGAGCAAATAGAACGATAGCTGAAAGATTATTTGGATATCAATATGCAAAAGAGATGGTACTTACATCTGAAGGATCGGATGCGCGTAGTAGAGAATGGGTATTGAGGCTTCCTGATGTTATCAAGGCTATGAACAATGAAGTTACTCGACTAACAGGTAAGGAACCTTCAAATTCTATAGAGGCACAACAAGTAAGTATAAAGACTCCTACATATTCTCGAATTATTGGATTGAAAGAAAAGCGACTACCATTCGATGTTTTAGTTCGATATCTATACTCACCTGGAGAATTGGAAGGTGGAGTAAAACGAGCAACTGATCCTGTATGGAGTTTACAGACATATTATATTTCTCGAAGTGTGGTATCATCAAATCAACCTGTTCTATACTATTTAGGAAAAGATGCACCAAAGCGAGGGTTCGTTCGTGAAGAGATACAAGTGATACCACCAGATACAGAACTACCACCAAAAGGTATTCTAAGATAGAAGCAAGTCACGAATAAAGTCGTCCATATCTTCATCCTCTGTAATGACGTTTTTACGATTGTAGGATAGTGTATCGATTGCGTTCGATATTATATTGCTAATAAAATCGGCTACTTCTTCATTATCTGGAAAAAAGTCTCCATGACCGTAGGCTATTGTATCTATTCCGTTTGCTAAAATACATCTCTTACTATCGAATGGTGATAGAGATACTTTGTTCATATGTATGCCGTACATTCTATGACCTTCACTTCGAAGCATATCCATACCATGGCGGAACACTTTCTTGTCTAGTAAGCACTCCTTGTATTGTTCATGTCGAATACGATGTTTCACAACTGCCTTCTTCGTACCTTTAGCTTTCCGAATCTCCCCACCATCTACTTTCAAGATCGAGTAGAGCTTTGATCGTAGTCCAACGTATTCAACAATGGGAATACCTCCACATTCGTCTTTCATTTTACCAAGTACTTTCTTGTTGGATACGTCGTATGATGGGTGGTCTTTACTGTAGTTGCTCGTATCGTAGAAACGTTTAATGGCTTTCATGTCTGTATAGATGTCCTCAGTTTCGATGTGTAGCAATAGGCTATCGGTATCTGTATATAGTAGATTACAACGTTGTCCATACTGCCGATTGAGCTCGTTGTAGTAGAAGTCATACATTAAATGTTTTGAGAGATCTAGAATCGACATTCCAACATATACTGGACGGTTCAGTAGTAACTTGCTTTTGTAATTATGTACGGCGGCTAGATCATTGTCAAATATCGTAGAGCGAGCATAACTAGGTTTATTCAAGAGACGTTGTAGTCTGATTCCTTCTGAGGAGCGAATTAGTTTGATATCTACACGCTTTCGTAGATTCTCCATTGTCTTACCAAATACACTATTGTTCATTAATTTGTAGAGTTCCTGCTCGAATGGGCTCTTCGCTTGTTTTCGTAATTCTGTATTCATTCGTATGTATGGCTCCATCCATGGTGATTGATCGAATCGTAGTGCTCTATGGATCTTTTTCAAACGCATGCCAAGAAATAGATATAGTTGTAGATTGCGGTAGTGGAGCACGTATCGTTCTTTGTTATACAAGTTAGGTACAAGCTTTTCCGCTTTCAAGGATCTATTTCCTTTGTATAGCTCCTCGAATAGATTTGTCTGATACTCTGAGAACCAAGCTTTATTCACTTGCATTCTTTCAGGAGCTAACGGATAGCTGTTATGCATATCGTGAAGTTCTCGAGGGTATTCAAGGTCAACTTCGAGGATGTAACCTACATCGGAATCGGTTGCAAGAATGGTGATTTGCTCTTCTGTTGGTGTACACCATTCAAAGCCCCCCGTTGGTAGTGGCTGACTCATCGCCCATCCATATAGGTTGTTGGCATCAAGATAGAGTATATAACTATTTGGCTTATCGGGGTCGCAATCGGGCACGTTTGGATTGTTTGCCTTGGCCTTGCGTTGAGACACCATGGATATACCGCCACGTAAACCTTTCTCAATGAATAGATGCATGTCGTAGTCGGTTAATAGTTCAAGCTCCGCTCCGGTCTTCTTTAACAACGCATCCCACGATAGACCAGGACTCGTATAGTAGTGAGCTGGATCTAATCCGTAGTTTTGCATACATGTTGCACGAAAGGTCTCAAATACATCTGCTAGAAGAAGTACGTCAGTTTGGAGGTAAAGGTCGTGGTAGTCACCTAATGTCTTACAATCAAATACGTTCCAAACTTCTAATGCACGTTCATAATCTTCATCGGATATATCCTCTAGGCTTAGCTTGCTATAGAATGATTCTTTCGGCGGAAGAGAAGTCTCAGTGAATCTATCCCAAGAGTCCATGTACTCATATGGATAAACGCCTTTGCGTAGTAGCAACTTGTTTTTCTCTGGGTCTGGTGTATGCTTTGAAGTTTGTCGAAAGGTGTCTGGGGTAGAACTTGCTACCAACTTGTCAAGAGAGGATGGTAGAAATTGTATGCTATCGATGAACCGTAGGTTGCCAAGTGAGAATGAAATGTATTTCTCCATATTATTTGGAATGCAAGAGATATCGCCCTCTGTCTTGGAAATAGATTGCATCAGTAGGTGAGAATCGTATCCACGTAGATTGTGGAATACAACTGGGATGATAGGTGAGATACGTAATTTGAGATTACATACCTTATGTGCTGCGCCTCGAAACTCCCCAGTGATGTGACAATGATCTCGTACTCTATCTTTACCAAATAAAGGCTTCTGACAAATATGGCAAATCCTTGCTCGATCGAAATACCTCTTGTTTTCCCACGACATACATAGTGGTTTGGCTACTATGTCTTTGATCTTTCTTTCTTCATCTTGTACACATCGTAGAAAGCGCTCGATCGTATCAGGACCTCTATAGAAGGCTGGCGGTTCGCTGTGGCCGTCAGAACGTACGACGATGTAACAAAATCCACAGGGAATATGTTCTTCCGTTTTAAGTGTATTGCTTTTCGTAGGATCTTTAGCGTGTCCTTCGATCTTAGTGGTTAAAGCCTCAAGGTCTGCATAGATAACATAGGGAACTTTGAGCTGTTTGTGAACGTTCTGAAATGAGACTTTGTTGTTCTCGTTGGTGGGCATCTCGATTCGAATGGCTCGGTCGTTAGTTCCGTTACACTCTGGGATGTGATTTGCAAGGAGGTCTTTGGTAGTATATCCATGTAGACATCGCTCGCAGAAGTGTTTCCTACACTTATGTTTTGTCTGATCGAATAGTAGGCGGTTGAAGTCCTTGATCCGGCAGTAGTGTTGCCGACCGCTATCTGGGCACTCTATAAGCAAGAGGTTAATACGCTTTGAAAAGGTCTCCGTTGATATGTGGTGTACAATCAAACACTTTTCCTTTGGATCCCAACCATACACGTTGATGGAGATTTCGTTTTGCTTCTCCAAGCGCGGTATTTGCGAAATTGGTGTTGGTGAGTCCACCCCTTCATGTTTTGGCCAATCTTCCTTTCGATAGTTTGATATTCTCTCGGGGTGTATTGCAACTGGATGCAGCATTGCCGTTATCGCCCAAAGTGCGCAATGGTCATCATAGTTCTTTACATTGATCGCGGCTTTCTTATTTGCGATTTCTGTAGGCAGCGGCAAATACGAACCTCCGCGTAGTGGTTGGTATCGAGCGATGTTCACCCATAGAATGTTGACTTTATCTATGACCCAGTTCGATCCTCGACTGATCCATTTCTCAATGTGGTTGTAGATCTGAGCGTTCGCTTCTACCATTACTCCACGGGTATCAGAACTGTTGGTCAGAACTGCTTGTGAACTCCGAAATGTGATTGTATCGTATACCGAACCTTCAGGTTTGTCGAGACGGAGAGTTATATTCAAAGCTATCTGAACCTTAACGTTATTTAAGTCTTGTAGCTCTTCATCGATCTTTTCGGTAGTCTGCTTTCGCACGCGGGTAAGGAAAGCAGCTGGGTCTGCCCCTAGAGGATTGCCGTCGGGAACGTCCATCTTCCATCCTCGTAAATAACCCTTAATGGTCCTGGGTGTTCGTCTGAACGTTAGTATATGTTCAGCCATGGTATGATATAATAAACTTGTAGCCACACTCCTCTAATAGGGCTGTGAAATGTAATACCTTGATCTAATATGGTATAGAAGTATGATGAATGGACTATAGTAGTAAATAACGATTACGATAATATATGTTATAATACCTAGTAATCACACTCCTCTAATAGGGTTTTGAAATGTAATACCTTGATCTAATATGGTGTAGAAATATGCTGGATGGACTATAATAGTAAATAATGATTATGACAATATATGTTATAATACCTAATAGCAACACTCCTCTAATAGGGTGTTAGAATACAATAAATTCACTATAAACCAAGTGTTCGAACAAATGTTAATATATGCTTAGCCCTGATATAATACCTATAACTACAATCCTTTAATGTAATGCATAAATACGATAAATGAACTATAGTAGTAAATAATACCTTATAAACACGTTTCTCTAATAGGACGTTGAAAATGTAAAAAATACAACGAAAAAATGAGGGTCTTATTATATGTTGTTTTTTCTTGTGTCATATGTTGTTTTTTCGTTGTGCGGGCTCGTTGGAAATCGTTGTACGTGTCCCAGTCGTTTGCTGCTCTTTGTTGCTTTTTTGTTGCATTTGTTCGTTGAAATTTGTTGTGTGTGTCCCAGTCCCCCCACTTTGTATACTACTTATTGGGTCGTTGATGATAAGTTCGATCCGGTCCGTGTCGAGAGAAAGAAGGGCCATGGTGTAATCGAGATTTCCTACGATACTAATCCGGGTGCAATAGTTGGAATTGACAAGGTATTCTATCAGAACGCGTATCCAGTTACTGCAGTGGTCTATGGGCTTTATCCAATCAGAGCACCAGATCTAGCAAATCTAGCTCCTATGCGTGTTGGTGATCTTAATTGCGTCGCACAGAGGGCAATAGAGCATTTCGAAGGTGCTGCGAGAGGCCAAGGTCTAACTCCTACGAGATGTCAGAAGATTCAGAAGTGGGAAGAACGAGTCCACGACATTGGTGCCACGGTCGACGATATGTCTAAACTTGAGACAATTCTCAAACGGGCTATAATCCTGAGTGACATTGCTGGCGAGGATATCTATAATAGCGGCAAATATCAAGGCCACCGGCATAAACCTATAGAACTAATCTATCACAATGGCCATGCTTGGTCCAAAGATCTACATTTCCCACAATCTCGTTCTGTCCATATATATGAAGGTGATGTGTGGGAAGTCATTCAACAAGCAACTTTGAACGAACCAAAAGCGGTCTGGTTGTTAGGTGGATCTGAAGGACGGCAACTTAACGTCAATCAATTCGTACTCCAAGATGGACGCACTTACAGAACTCAACAAACCCACGAGAGGCTCCAACTAATATGCCAAGACTTGGGTGATGAATCCCTTGCCGATCGGGTCTTCGGTGAGAACCACGCAGCGAGTGTAATCGCAAAAGAAAAGAATAATTGGAAACCAACTCCATCCAACCTTCTTGAAGATATCCAAAAGTCTTGTGTGGAACACGGAAATGGTGGCCTATGGAATTCGATGGACTACGATACTAGAGATGTCGTCAATATCGATATGAAGTCTTGTTATCCAGCGAGCTTTCAAGGTAAGGGTGAGGCAAAGCCATACTTTGAACGATTTGGTCATCCAACTCATCGTATGACTCGATTATCTGTGAATGGTCCTCTTCCTATTGACATTGGAACTGGATTTGCTGAGATCCAAGAATGGTCATTCGATCCCACATGCCATCCCGTCATTCCCTCTTGGTTTGGAAAACATTTCTCAGAGAATGGATGGGCACCAACACAACTTCTTGCCTTTCTCGTAGACCAAGGATTCCTACAAACTCTTAAGGTACGTGAAGTCATTGTGTCCTTCCAAAAGCAAACTAAGATCTGGCTTCCAGAAAGTCGAGACCAGGGATGTGCCATTATTGGAAAGTTCACACAAGGTAGCAAAGCCGATGGAAAACGTTTGACTAGGCGATTGGTAACGGACCAAGGAGAACTTGATTTCCTAGTACGAGATACGATACAAAGTGGAACTCTAGTTGGATCACCCGAACAATGTCCTCTTGGTCACATCCTTACATACTACGATGGAAATCAACCTCAATATACACATCTACGAGCAAGCATGTTAGCTTATGCACATATCAATCTACTTTCTATGTTACGACGTTTCGTCCCCAATGAAGCCGTTCGCGTCGCTACTGATTCTATATACATTCAGAAACATGCACTTCGCAAATTGAATGGAATTCCAGCATACGTAGATCTAAGAACGTGCGTGTGTAATGGAGAATGGTGTCTCTCATGTATGCTTGGCGAACCTTACCTTCCAACAGTAGGTCCAGCCCAATGGCGTGTCAAAGATGAGAAACTATATATGCCACAAGATCACGCAGATTACCTTCCAAGGCCAGAATACGTTATCCAACAAAAAGAAATACCACTTAGTACTTCACCATGTTATCAAGACCCATTATCACGATACCAACTCTGCTATCTTAATGGCGGTGGTGGAAGTGGCAAAACTACGAGAGCGATTGAACTCTTTCGAACGAGAAATCCCATAGTATTCACTCCAACCCATCGATTAGCCAAAGAGATGCGTGACAGAGGTGTGCAATCTCAAACCTATCATAGTTTCTTTCGTTATTGTGGTGTCAAAAGAGTACGAGCAACAGATGAAGATCTCGAATCTCTCCAGTCTTTGCCAAAATATAGAAATAAATAAATCAAAGTTTGGAATGCGAAAAAGGATTGGACTCAAGGTAACGATCTCATCTTATCGATAGATACCAATATGGATCTCGGACTCGATATCAATGGAGACAATGAAGAACCAGAAGAGATAGTATTCGTTGCTCGAAAATATGGTGATCCACTCCATTATCCTGGATCTGATATGCTTGGTCCACAAATAGCTGATAAGGAATGGACTCCAGAGCGGTTGGGACAGAAATATATACCTAGAGTTATAATATGGGATGAAGTTTGTACAGTGCCTCGTGCAATCCTAGAGACGTTTCTTGGTTGGCTCATCCAAAAAGGGGTCCAGGTAATTTGTTGTGGCGATCATGGCCAACCTCCTCCAATAGCAGGTGACTCTCCACATGATTGGCTTCGAGAACGAGCTAATTACTACGAAGAGGTAGATACCGACTATAGAGCGAAAGACGACGAACTCAAAGCATTGAAAAAGAGAATTCGCCTTCGATCTGATAAGTTCCAATGTGAAGAGATTCGTCGCTCTCTACCTAGTTGTCTCGAATGGAACCAATTCGTTCTATCCTGGATGCCATGCGACGTAATATTGACAAGTCGTCAGAAAGTTCGAGATCACATACAGAATCTATTATTCCAACGACACAAAGAGCATTTCCCAGATATCTTCGTCCCCTTATTATATCATCCTCGAGATAGTCGTAGACAAAATATCTCGATAACCATTCCAGGCACTGATGAGAAAGAAACACTCGTGTCGAATGATATCGTCAACGTAACTATGAGTGCGGCGGAAGATGTCTATTCCAAAAAGGAGTCCGATTGGCGACTTGGTTACGCGTTGACGATCCATTCTAGCCAAGGTCTCACAATTCATAACCCCAAGAAAGTATGGATCATTGATGATTATCTTGGGTGGTCCAATCTCGCCTATCTCGCAGTATCAAGAGTTGAACGTATGGATCAGCTTGGACGAGTTAATTGTCCTATAGAACAAATTCGAGATCATCCACTATCATCCTACCAACAGATTCGAAAAGTCATTTGTAGAAAGCTCGTGAACTATAAACATATTGATGAATCTAAGGGATTTAAAGGTTTCAACTTAAGAATCTGTGATGTCTTGCAGCTCAAAGAAGTTCAAAACAACTGTTGTGCTGCATGTAATATATAATTACTTTGGATTTATACTTCATGGGATCCGCAACAATTCTCAGTCGATAGGTTAGATAACTCTATGGGACACACTCGAGACAACGTTAGATTGACATGTCTCGAATGTAACGTAAGAAGGGGAGCGGCGCCATTAACGGATGAGAACGCTATCAGGTGGCAACATGGTATCTCTGGGAATGACGAGGAGCTCTTCGCGAACGAAACCGCGGTCTGGGACGACTTTCGATCGTTGCAACGTTATTTGTGGTATCGTCAAATAGTAAAGGACTGGCCCATCAAGCCTGATTACGACGCGTCTTTGTTGGTATATGGAAAGTGACCAAATTGGGTCGGTTGCACGACGTCGACCACCTTCCAATTCACCAGGAGCGTATAGATATCGAACGAAAACGCCAAATGGAAGTCTTTGTTCATTGAGACCAATCGGTCTATCACGTGCAGGTTCTGATGGCTTTGATTCAATCGATTGATCTCCTACTGCTATGGATGGTTCTTTCCCTGTCAAACGTGTAACCTCATTATTCAATGCTTCAACTACCATTGGTAAACGAACTACCCATTCGACAGATCTATCGTCATTTCCTTGTGAAGTAAGTACCATTTCTTGGGCATATTGGTGTCCAAACAATCTCTCAGCTAACGTACGATTAAATCGTTCAACTATCGCTTGGTCCCGATGTATATCAACTCTTCCACGTCTTACAGAGACTTTATGTTTATCAAGTAGCGAAGACATCATTCCCATGAATTCTCTACAAGGATCGACCTGTAATAACTTTGGCCATGTTAGTGGACTTCTCTTATAGATTCTCTCGAATGCCGCAGCGACCTCTTTAGATTCTTTAGTTGCTAATGGTTCGGCTTCTTTGTATCTCGATGCGATATCCACAATCGTCAACGCATACTTATATAACTTTCTTCCACGTCCAGGTCGATCATGAGGTAGGAATATCAAATCGGCTTGGTGAACTTCATTTGGTATAGATACGTCGAATTTAGGTCGTGGCACATATCTTGGTGCTGGCAAATAAATCTGCCATATAGATTGCTTTTCCAACCACGTCCGAACTATATCTTCAGAAATACCAGTCGCATTGGAAAGATGTTTAATAGCTGCTAGTCCTTTCCAATAACCACCCGGGCTATAGTATCGTAAACTTAGTTTAGCATCCATTGATATATATATACGTTCTAAACTTTAACATGTAAAAAAAAAGAATGAAGACTTATCGAATCAATTAGTCCTTATTTTTTTTTTAAGTAGATCTATAACCATTTACTGGCGACATAGCCAATAGCAAACATTCCACTACCTACGTATATTAATTCGCCCGTCTTCTGTGAACTAGAAGGTTTATAGTAGTCAGATAATTTAGGTTCGCGCATGTCCTCTCGACTTATTCGATTCAATCCCACATTTACAGTATTGTATAGTTCGAGATTTTTATTTGCGTCATTGCTAATCACGTAAGCATTATGATCCATATTAGCCCGTTCTTGGAACCAGTCGTGTACACGAGTTCGGTGCGTCCCATGAATTCTCTACCAGGATCGACTTGCAAGGTTTTAGGCCATCCTAGTGGACTACGCTCGTAGATTCGCTCGAATGCCGCAGCCACTTCTCCACTATCTTTCGATGCCAAGGGCTCAGCCTCTTTATATCTAGAAGCTACGTCGATTACGACTAAAGCATACTTATATAGTTTCCTTCCACGTCCAGGTCGATCGTGTGGTAGAAATATCAAGTCGGCTTGGTGAACCTCATTTGGTTTCGATACAGTCCAATGTGGTCGTGGTATGTGGCGTGGTGGCGATAGGTATATTTGCCACATGGCTTGCTTTTCCAACCAACTCTTAGCTGCGTCTTCTGATACCTTCGCTGCCGCCGATAGCTTACCAATTGCGGAGTAACCTTTCCAATATCCCTCAGGACCATAGAAGATAGCACCATTAATATACATATACACACATACTCTAAAAAGAGTAATTACTCATAGTAATCTAGTAATTACTCATAGTAAATCTAGTAATTACTCATAGTAAATCTAGTAATTTTAGTGGTAACACATAGTAATTTTTATAAAAATCGAGTGGCAACGTATCCAGCCGCGAATACACTACCACCTAAGGCCACCAATTGGGCGTTTTTCATCGCACTTGATGGTCGATAATAATCGGAGAAGTTAGGCCGTTTCGAACCTAATCGGTGTAGCCCTACATGGACTGTATTGTACAAGACGGCAGCTCGATCCGCATTAGCTAGATCCTTTTCATTATAGTACCCTATTTTTTCTTGCTCCTTAACCCAGTCGGATAGTTTTTCTCGTTGTTCTTCGAATGCCGCCACATCGGCTTGATACTTCTCGAGGGCTCTATTATGTCTTTCCGTCTCTATTTCAAGCGCACCCTTCCCTAAAAATGCCTTTTCGATGTATTTACCTGCATAGCCCGCCGCAGTAAAAGCAATTGCGGCAATAATCATTGATACCATGGCTTCGAAACGAATCGGTTACTCAGCAGGCTTCCAATACCCTTTGTCCTTTAGGTATTTCTTAGCAGCCAGGCTACCAGACAACACTGCTATCCACTTCACGAAGTTCAAAACGCTAGATGAAGGATCGTTAGTCAAAGGTTCTTTGATTGCTTTCTTTCCGATCCAACCGATACCTGATGCGAGTCCAACCAATATGACAGCTTCCTGTATTGTATTCATAAGTTCGTTAACCATCTCGTCGGAACAACGTTTACATCACCGATAATATGTGGTCTGTTGTACAGCTTCAAATGCTATATCATACCTTGAGTTTTTAGGTTGCTACGTTTGGTGGTTTCTTTAGTATTGTCAGTTTCTTTGGTGCCACCAGTAGATGCATGACAGTTATTAGGTTTGGCTCGTTGCATTTGAGTGTATCGCTTATACTGGTAGAATAAACCAACCAGTGCTATACTTACTCCAACTGCTGCAAGCGTGGTGTTAGCCGATATATTGTTGGCTATCCAGCTTGGTTTATCATTCTGACTGTCTACTGGAGTAGCCGCATCGGTGAGGACTTCTTTAGTTAGTCTTCTTCTTTCCGCTATGGCTTTACCAGCGGCGACGCGCTTTGGATTTTTCTCTTTTTTAGGTGCCGTCGTATTCGACGAGTTTAGTTCTTTTGTGATGAGGTCATTCGGAGGATCCACTTCCATCTTGCTGTACGTTGTCAGGTCGCGTAACTTCAATTGTATGGTCGCTACTAGATGGAGTAATTACTGAACTAGGTGGAGTAATTACTGGACTAGGGGTGGTGGGTGGAGTGATTACCGACACGGCTTTAGCAAGTTCTAGGTCGTGAATATGTACTGCCGAGTCGTCCCACCCACGTTTGTAATTCTGTTCCTCTTCAGCCATCCTATTACTTTCAGTAGTGAGTAGGAAGGTTGTACCTTCTGGTGGTTTAGCAATTACTGGCTTTGGTTTAGCAATTGCTGCCTTCGCGTCTTCTAATTTACTTAATAAACTACGTCTTCTTACTAAGAGGATACTACTGTAGACGATACTTGCCACTGCCGCACCCATTCCGATGCCCCAAACTATGCAAGAGTCTACCTTGTTTTCGTCTATGCGATCTAACATTTCTTTTATGTTGCGTGAATCCGAGTTTTCATTCTGGTTCGACATCTTGCTGTATGTCGATAGTCGGCGTGACTTCAATTGGTGTATCGGAAGAGAAACTTGCTAAATACGATGCCTTATCAACTTCTATGTGGTTAGCTACGTGGAATATAGCGCTGGCTAGGGCTACGAAGCGACCTGCTTTAAGAGACACCATACCAGCTAAAGAAGAGACTTCATTACGAATTATGCGATCTTCTCTTAAGTCCTTTGACAGGGCCGTTTGGGAATCTACTGGTATAAGGTACGCAATTACGCGAGTAGCTAGATTCATAGTATTATCGACTAAACATCCTGTTACTTGTTGGGCCACAACGGCCTGATACCTTCTATATAGCATTTCTATGTCTTTCTCGTATAGTTTATGTATATCTCCTAGAGAGTACGCCTTTCCAAGGTATTCCTTTGTCGTACCAGTAGCAGCCAAAATAGCGAGGGTTTCCCGATGATCATTCGATGGGTCCGAGGCTGCATCCACCGTTGATGCCACATCTGTTTTGCAGGATTCGAGCGCATCCATTAATTCGTCATCCAAAACTTTATTCATCTTACTTCAATGTACAGTGACATATCATAGGTGAAGGTATCTCCAATACGGTGGAAAATGGATGTCGCAAACAGAAACATATACGTGCAAACTTAGTTTCAAGTTCTGAGACGAGCATCTTTTTGTTATCCAACGATATGCCAGCCCCGTAGTCATCAAATAGATCCTTTAATCCCGGTGCACTTGCGATACGAAATGCCACGACGATTGCGCAGTTCTCACGAAAGTTCTTGCATATACTTTTTTGCGTTTGTGATGATGCCCAAATTGAAATACCAATGTGACGTGCAGAAAAGGCTAAATCGGATATCTTATTAGTTCTTCCCTTAACATCCTTGCTTGCCGCACAATCATCAAGGATAATGAGTGTATTAGTTCCTTCGAAATAACATGCGCAGTCACCCAAGGTGGCATCGATATCATTCTGAGAAGGCGCTAGGACAATGAATCGTGGATCTCCCTTACCGAAGCCTTTATAGGTTTTATTGTTATCATAGGTGGGACAAATCAATACGATATATTCAAACTTAAAACGAAATGGACCTCTCAATTGATCGACTATGAACTGAGTCTTTCCACAATTTGTGGGACCGATTATGAGTGCATTAAAGGGAATTTGTTCTGCCAATGTAACCATCAGTTATAAACATTTTGTAGCATCCCCTGTTCAATAGTTGCCTGCGCGTCGGAAAGCACGAATATGTGCATGTTCACATTACCTGAGCCTCCAGTGCGATGAATCCTAAGGCAAATGGATGCTCCAGCATCTTGTTGGGCTAGACCATCTCCATGAACTACACTGGTTTGCGAGGTGCGACAATCGATGAGTACGGCAAACTTGTTCTCGAAGAATTTCTTATGTGTCATGGATGTGGTTGCTTGTCGGGACGACAATCCACAAAACCAATTCTTTGCAGACTTCCATAAATCCTTTGGTAGCATCCCAAAAGAATATAGAGCGTTAGGAATGCCATTGACGTGTACCTCTACCTTGGTGCTTCCTGGATTTACAAACTTCTCACTATCTCTGGCGCCTGCCGCATGGGGATCCACAAATAGGAGAAGGATACCATTGAGAGAGAGACGAAGTACGTTTATGCTTTCAGATACGAGTGTGTCGGTTGCTAGATTGATCGAGACGGTTTTGAAGTACTCAGCATGGCTATACAGAAATGCTTTACCACTGTCATAGGTACTGTTGGCCTGCACCGCGAGATCAAGACTTTCGATGACTTCATATTCTAGTTCAATGTTTGATAACTTGTACGTACCTACTTTCGTGGTGTCAGATCCGACTATGACATCGGTGGATGGTGCCAGTGTCAAAAGGAATGACAACTTATCTCGAATCGCATGCGGATAGAGGACACCATGAGTTGTGACAATGTCGTGATCGATAGGTATCTTATACACGCTACCATATGCGGCAAGTGTCGCATTGTCAGCTGCATTCGATGTGCCTTTATCACCGGCAGCAGAGCGAAGTTTGTTAACATTGTCAGATTGAATGCCCTGCTCTATGCGGTTCTCTCGTTCTGAGGCAGATAGGTAGAGATCGCTATATACCTGTAGTAGATCAGGTCGACCACAATCTTCTAAGACAGTAGTGCCCATTCTTACGACTCGTTTTGAGACTAGACAGCGTCCAACATTGGCCACCAAGCGGTTGTTTACGTGACCACCGGATAGAGCGATATTGGTACTGAGGGCTAAACTACCAGGTACTAGGAGCCGATTTTCGCCTATCGTAGGAACCTCTACGATCAAAGTTTCCCCTGGATTTGCCGTTGATGGGGTGAAAGTTACGCGATGGAACACACGACTGGCTTTGAGAGATCTACCTTCTCTAGGAGCATAATCTGGATGGAGATTCGTTGATAACATATTCGTTCCACTTGAATATATAGTTGATACTAATAATACGTTGACTGTTCAATATGGCAGAAGCGATAGACTTCGATCCTACGACCGAAGAAGGTAGCACTGATGTAAATAATCTTACTGCTGAAGAATGGGCCGAGATTAAACCTGAGGATGGCGAGGCAGAAATGGATTGGTGGAATAGATCTAAGTATAGATTCAAAAATACGACGAAATGCATACGTGATAGGTTACGGAGTAATTGGGGAACTAGCTCAGCTGAGTATATAGAATTGATAAATAAAGATGATACTGCTGCGGGGACGGCGTTAGCAGAAAGGGAAAAACAAGCCGCAGAGGCCTGGAATAAGATCCGTACTAAGTTTCCAGAGGTAGACTCAAAGAAGGCTAAGTTCACTGTAAGTTTAGATGAATATGATAGGGTCGTGTTGAAATTAAATAAAATAAATGCCAAACCCTACTTGCTGGATAACTTCGAAGCCAAGGGGTTTCCAAAAACGATTAGAGATAGTCTGGGACCCCCTGCGGAAGAGGTAATTAGTATGAAAGAGGATACGGTCGCTGGAAAGGAGAAACAAAAGACTGATGAAATAAAAAAGATGGATTCGTTAACTAAGGGATCACCAAAATACGAGGTCGCAAAGAATAGGGTAGTAGAACTAGAGGATCAAGTACAGGAGCTCAATAAAGAAATTGAATCCATCAAAGATCGTATGTCGCTACGAGACCGCATAAAAGCTCTCTTCAAAAAGCATGGATTTACAGTGATTGGAGTGTTAGCCGTTGCAGGTGCCGTAATTGGTACCGTCGTTAGTATGTTGACGAAAGGCTTAGCTGCTGTCGCTAAGGGAGTTGGTACGGCTTTGAAGGATCTTGGAAAGAAGGTGGCTAACATGTTACCTGCTGCGATAGGTGCTATTGTGAGTTACGTATTCAAGATAGCAAGTCAAGTTATTCCCTTCCTTGCCAAGAATGCATGGTTACTCATTGTAGCGGTGGTCATATTCCTAGTAGAGCAATATAAATCGTCGCAACGACAACGCTAACGAAATATCATCCATGAGGCTCCGGCGGCCACAATAGCAACGATTGCCAGATTGGTTTCGTGACTCGTCGGTGACGCATTATTGTGTGGCTTAGCATCTACGATGTGTGTATCCGTTGCCGATACGCTGCCTGTGGTAGGTTTAGGTGCCTTTGGCGGCTTCACCTTCGATGCTGGGCCTTCCATAGGTTTTGGTGGTGGATGTTTTTCATCTAGGTTGATATCATCATTTAGTCCGAAGCCGATGTTTACCGCGGTTGCCCGTTGCAGTGCGTTATTATAGCCCGGTATACTCTCCGTGTTGATAATCATGCGGCTGGGTATTAACAAACACTCCTTGGCAACTGCTAGATCAAGACGAACCTTTGTGGCCTGAATAGAGTTTTGATATCTCAATAGACTATTAACATTCGTTTCCGTGATGACCTCTTCCAACTTCTTATGACAATCCTTTTGGACATTGAAAGCCATTAATGACGGTCCTATGATCGGACTACGAAATACGAACTGAGCTCCTAGGACACAATGTACGTAAACCATTATAGATACGTTGATTCTTACTAACCCAGCCTTCGTTAATCCCTTTCCAAGCTGTGGAACGAACCAATTGTGCTGCTTATCCGCCCCATCGTAACGAATGAACTTTAACGAAAACTGATAGTCATTGCGGCTCTCTTTAGGAAACTTGAAACTGCCCCCAGGCCACTTCGAATCATATGAAGTATTGTGCGTCCCCCACTTCTTTTGAGCGTTCACCAGCCCTCCATGTATGTATACGTATACGTCTCCTAATCCCCCATTGACCCCTCGGCGTAGTGAGAAGTTGGTTTTGGCAACATTAAATTCGTTACTAAGCATGTCATATTTGATATAGTTAAATGGGGTGTTGTCGTTCTTATTAAAGATAGAGTCTCTAGGGAGGGGGACTCCCAACTCCCACAGTAATCGTCTGATTGTGTAGTATACATGAAAACGATAAAAGCTCCGGACGTTGTCAATAATTGGTGCGTCGTCTGAGAGATGGTCATCAAACGACACTCCACAACCGGCTGTTGCACACCAAATTACGAAGCATAGCTGTTCTCGCCAATGCGTCATAGGTTTAGCATCAAGCCACTCACGTGCTTTTTTCGCGGTGTAGAAAACTTGGTCCAGCTCTTGAAAGATATCTCGCGTTTTCAATATAAAGTACTGGTTCCTTTCGACATATATCTTTATAGGTCCTAGAAGAATGGTTATGTCTTTAGCGTCGCTTCCCCAGGCCACGGCTGGAACTGGATACTTAACATCCGTCCTTCTGAAGGGAAGTGGAAAACCCACCACAACTGGCACATGTAACGCTGCATCAATGCGTTTTCGTATATCTGCTGGTACGAGACCGCCTATATACCAATGTTGTCCACCATCATAAAACACGATCCTAGTCTCATATGTCGACTCATCATGTATGTCGGATGCCGTTGTCCTAGCTGAGAACTTCTCGAAGTCCGCGTGAGGATATTTTTTCTTAAAGGCCGCGAAAGCCTTTGCATTGCGAGGTGCGATATAGTCACCCCAATCACCTTCGAAATGAACTTTATGAGGCATAGTATCGGTTAGTTTCTTATCCTTGGCGCCGGGCCAAGCTATTGTCTTAGAAGGATCTGCAAATGGGAACTTCTTCAACCAATCCATTCGACTCCTGTTTGATATTAATACGTATTAAAGTTATAACATATGTTAATATTGTGAAGTAAAGAATATATGTTAGTACCATATCGAAGTAAAAACTTCCACATCGGCTGACCATACTGTCTACTTCGATCAATCTATTCTTATCGATAATATTTCGCTAGTTGAGGTCACTTTTGAGAATAGCTGGTGGAATCTATCAGAGGGTGCGACTTTCGAGTGGGATACCGGAGGTTTGCTGCTCCCATATGAGGTGTCTGCTGGTAACTACGATGTGGCAAGCATTCAACGTCTTCAAACCCGCAATCGATGCAAAAATCTTAAAAAGTTCGTGCAAACCTTATCAACGGGGGCTTGGGTCCTATGGATCGATAAGTCGCTCACACTTAGCATAAGGCTCTGCACCCTGCTCGGTATTAAAGCAGGCGATATAGGCTCCCCTTCCGATAAAGTAACCACGAGTGGTATATACGATCTAAAGCTCCCAGATATCGAAACAGTGTATGTCCACTGCGATGTGGTAGATTCTAGTTTCTCTATTCGAGATGGAAAACGATCGCAAGTCCTATCTAGAATAGAGATCCGAGGCGAAAGATTCGCAAAATCAACATACGCCTCACTACTCCCAATAAATGTAAAAGCTCTAGATACGATGCGAAACAACCTTCACCTGACAATTCGCGATGAGAAAGGAAATATTATAGACTTCCGTGGTCGACCTATACGATACGTATTGAAGATTGAGTAAATCATACGTATTCATATATATGATGGCAAGCGATTCGATTCAAACAATTCCAACGGCGCCGATCTATCCATCGGGAGCTATAAAACAACTTAACGATAATGGATCGAGCTTTCGACTGCAGAAAGTATGTGATACGCTTGCTGATCTCGAACATCAGGCAAAGCACTACGAAGTCGTTCGTAAAAAATATGCTAGAGCCCGTGGTATCGTTCATGGGATTGCTGTGGCCACAGGTAGCCTGAGTGGCGTCTTATCTGCTTCGGCGTTAGGTACGTCATTTACAGGAATCGGGATACCTGTGGGTATTTCTTTAGGAGGAATTGGATTTATTTGTGCTGCCATTTCGTCTTTGATGGCTATCGCCAGTAAGAAACTAGGGGTTCACGTTTCGAAGCATGAAAAGACTGTCATGTTAGCAAAAGCTAAGGCCAATTCCGTGGAAGTCATAGTCTCGAAAGCACTAGCTGATGGTAATATTTCAGAATCCGAGTTCATAAGTATAATTGGTGAGAAATCGAAATACGAATTGCTTAAACTTGAGATACGACAAAGAAATAGGAAAGAAAGAGGGTCAAAAAATGTAGAAGAACTTCGATCCGAGATCCGAAAGGAGATGAGAGCAAAACTTGGCAGTCTAATGGGGTAAGAATCAATATCTCCTACGAAAGGAACCCGCGTGGATTTTATTTTAAATTTGCTAAGAGCACAGGCAGCCCAAGCTCTGTATTTGCACTGTGTGACTATTATTTCACAAAATTCTCAGATAAAGAAATTAAACTTACCTTAAGAGTTTGTTGTTGTCCTGTTGTTTCTCTGGGGTCTAGAAATGGCGGTTATGGGGCATTTCTCTCACTTTGGGTTTTTCTCTCTTCTCTGTCTTAAATAAAGGAAAGGCTGCACACTCCAATTCAAACGACGAGGCACTTGAGGCCGATTTTCCCCACGAAAACCCATCCGATAGGCGTAATTTCCTCCGTCAGGTGAAAGGTAGATAGTTTTCCTTACCCCAGAAGTTTACAGACTTGAGAAATCATTATCCTAACTCTTCCAAATGAACTCATTTCTTTGAAAAAGCCCTCTCATTCTTCGTCAGAAACTACGTGTTTGCTGCTATTCGGTCATGACGTGGCAAACTCGGCTTTGTAGCCTGGTCTGCTGACAAAATTCCTCTTTCCGGCAGAGGGACAGTCAATAAATTGCAAGGTACTGTACTCTCTCCCCACGGGGTCTAACGTGCCGCCTATTGTACTGAGTAGCCAATCGCGTGGCGAAGAACACAGGTCGCCAAAGGGGGTTTGGCACGGATTTTCCTCGGGAGCAGTTACGAAATAGTGCCGAAGAAATCCGACACCTCGTTTATTTCGCGGGGAGTTGGAGAAGAAAGTCATTAGAGAGCTTAAGCAACCACGACGGCAACGTCTAGGACGACGGCATGAAACAATAGCCTTAATTGCAAAATACAATAACTGCACGTGGGAATGCACGCAGTCACCTACATTTCAACCGTTGTCTGGAAAAACAGAACGTGAAAACCCCACATTTTACGTTTACAAGAGAACGCCAACGTATAAAGTAAGTCACTCCGTTTTTCTTTCGGCGTGAACGGAACTCTATGCTTGTCATATTTTTCGAAGATATGAATGTGAAAAGTAATTAAAGGCGAACGAAGGAAATAGTAAGCATCACATTTCGGTAGAAAACATTTTTCTAGGTCCCGTCCTCGCTGCCGTAGCCGTCGTTGATGCTTAAGCTCTCTATTCACGGCTTATTGACCAATCGCTGAACGGTGGAATCTGCAGAGAAAACCCACGAAGTAAATTAACACACATGTGTAAAGAAATATAATGTGGTCCATTCGTTAGACCCCGTGGGGAGAGAGTACAGTACCTTGCAATTTATTGACTGTCCCCCTGCCGGAAAGAGGAATTTTGTCAGCAGACCAGGCTACAAAGCCGAGTTTGCCACGTCATACCGAATAGCAGCAAACACGTAGTTTCTGACGAAGAATGAGAGGGCTTTTTCAAAGAAATGAGTTCATTTGGAAGAGTTAGGATAATGATTTCTCAAGTCTGTAAACTTCTGGGGTAAGAAAAACTATCTACCTTTCACCTGACGGAGGAAATTACGCCTATCGGATGGTTTTCGTGGGAAAAATCGGCCTCAAGTGCCTCGTGGTTTGAATTGGAGTGTGCAGCCTTTCCTTTATTTAAGACAGAGAAGAGAGAAAAACCCAAAGTGAGAGAAATGCCCCATAACCGCCATTTCTAGACCCCAGAGAAACAACAGGACAACAACAAACTCTTAAGGTAAGTTTATTTTCTTTATCTGAGAATTTTGTGAAATAATAGTCACACAGTGCAAATACAGAGCTTGGGCTGCCTGTGCTAAGAGCAGCTGCACTCAATCCGTATAAATTACCGTGTTGTTTTGATTCGTATTTAAATTTCTGTCTACCACATTACGTCATCGCGTGGGCGAAATTCCAAAACGGCCTAAAAATTCCAATTGGACCCTAAATTCCAAAAAAAACTAAAAAATTCCAAAGAGACCTAAAAAATAAAATATCTTAAAAATAAAAAAAGTGGGTCGGATCGGAATTTTAGGGTCGGATCGGAATTCTATGGACCTTTTGGAATGTATGGTTCGTATGTAGATTTCTGCCTCGATTTCGTCAGCCCCTAATTAACATACGGCAGCTGTTCTGCCAAACGTAAATACGATTTTTCTGAATTCAAATAGCAATTAGAGATAAACTAGTATGAGGTGTATATCACACGATGGCTGAGATAATAACTTGTATTTGGTTGCTGCGTGGTAAGGACACGAAATGTGTAAGGAAGCGTTCTAAAATATCGGAGTACTGTGCCCAACACAATTTTCAGATACAAAAAGGAGGCACCCCATTCGCTCCATGTTCGAAATGTGGTTGTGGTTGTCGTACTAGCTACGAACTTTGTGCGAAGTGTGGTGGACCACAACAACGTAAAAATCGCGAAAAGAAAAACCGTGATTTGATACGCAAAACCAAGGGTTGCTCCTCGAATGTATTGGCAGAATTGGAGGACCATAAGGTGGAATTGAAGGACCATAGGATTCCTAGAGATAATGTGGATGAGTTGACGTTGAAATTGGAGGGCTGTAAGATTCCTAGAGATGATGTTGTGTGCTTATTAGAAGAGTTGGAGTAATTAGAAATAGCAATACAAAAAAAGAATAAAGAGAGATGAAATGCCAGTTTCTCTTCATTCTTTTTTTGTCTAAATTACAACATCTATAGATAATAGGGTGTTGAAATACGATAAATGAGTCAACGAATGGACAACGAATGGCTCTAAATATTAGTATTCAGCAGCAGGGGGGTGGGGTACTGGTGATGACTGAGTGTTGTCGTGTTGGATTTCGTTGTGTCACATGTTGTTTTTCTTGTATCACATGTTGTTTTTCTTGTATCACATGTTGTTTTTCTTGTGTCATATGTTGGTTTTCGTCGTATTTTGTCTACTGAAATCGTTAAATACAACAAATTTTCATCCAAGAGTTCCGCTCGCCCCCCCTGCTGCTACAAAGGATTTGACAACTGTGCATGATCTAGCAAAATAATTTATACTAAAGGTATTTTATGTTTATTTTCTTATTCGTGATGCAGTAGGAATGATCATAGCTACAGGGTTGCAACAGGTCAGAAAAAATATATTTCAAGGTCAGGGAAAAGTCAGGGAATTTTGCATCTGGTCAGAAAAATTCTAAATTTCTTGTCAAAGTCAGGGAATTTTATTTTTAGGTTGCCATGCATGGCCCATCATGCATCAAAGTGTCTGCAAGGAAAGGCTCCAGGTTTTGATAATGACTTTTGTTTTGGATGAGGGAATGTTGAACAGTCTTATTATGGTCAGTGAAAATTATTGTTTACTTGTATTAAAAAGTGAAAAGTCAGGGATTTTTTTTTTCCTGATGGGTGGCAACCATGTAACTTGTAAGAAAAGTCATTTTCCAAAAAGGTGCAAAGGAATGCATCATTGTAGTTGCATATTAATAGCCTGATTACACAAGCCAGGCTGGGGTATTGTCACAAATATTTTTGATAGAAGTATTTGTTTACAAAATAGCTGCCAAAAGGACAATGTGTGGGATAATTGTATATTCTACTGCTAGCTCACCAAGCCAGGCTAGCCCAGTGATCACAATTACATGAGGTGAGCTAGCCCAGTTTGCCCAGTCGCTCCTAACTGGGCCAGCCCAGCACAGCACACCGTGCCACCCCATCTCATGTAATTGCAGAGTTAATTTTTGATGTGTTTCACAGCTAAAGCAGGTCAGACCACCAAATCCACCAGCCCAGCAAACCAGGCTAGTCCACCTCGTGTAATTGTTTGCACATCCCTAATTATCAAACGAGTTTTATTTCTCTTGCATGTGATAATTGCTAAACAAAGTAAATGAAAACAGCATTATTGCATGGGGTTTATATGGGATTGACTTGAACCCTAGAGCAATCTACAACAATTATAACTATATATATTTACAGGTATGAAGTTATTTTTCACATGGCTTGGTTTTATTTATTATATTTTTATAGGGTAATATATAGAGGATATTACATGGCCGCGCGGAGATACTGATTTTATCTTCGAGTGTTGATGAAATATCTTACGAGTGAGCGCAGCGAACGAGTAAGATACTCATCAACACGAGAAGTTAAAATCCATATCTCCAAGCGGCCATGTAATGTTCTGTTTAATATATAACAAGACGCATATCTGCGTTCACTCGGGCCTCTTTTTATAGAGGCCCGAGTGAACGCGATAGTAGCAGAGAAGCGTAATATCGATTAAGCAATTGAAACGTTTGTTGATGTCGATCCATACGAGAGAAATTAAATTTTTTTGAGACAACACTCATGCTCGTTTCCAGGCCACATGAATGAAATTTGTTTTGATTCCCCGACTTTTCTTCCGGTGGGCCTGGGAAGGAGAATGGATTTCGCTTTGCAGTTTGTTTAAAAAAAAAACGCATTGTGTCTGGGTGTCCCATATGCGGAGCGTGTCATTGTTGGGATCCCTGTGGTGTGGGCCAACTTGTTTCTAGCCTGCACAACATGTCCCCTCTGTAATACTGACAGTAAGCACCCTTCTAAGGCCTCAAGTTATAAACAATGCCCCAAATGTTTTAAAACACACAAAATGTTAGAAGTTGGCTTATTATTGATCCCAATATTATGAACTTTATGTGGGAAAGTTTCTTCACTTTCTCGGAAATGCAGATTGTATATTAGTTATTAAAGCTGGGAGGAATATCAGGCTGGATATCAGTTTGGTTGTAATCGAGTTTTGATAAAGGGGCACGAAAATCGCTCAATATAGTAATGAGTAAATGACGTCACTACATGGCTTGGCCCATTCCACCTAAGCCTGTATGTTACATGTTTTGGCAGACAGCCCAAAGAAAAACTGTAAAATGTTCAACCTTTCCTTTGGAATTTGATAAAAAAAGTTATTATTGGGGCAGTATTCATTTAATTTATAGTTAAATAATTTTGAGTTTCGAATTTTGAGCAATTTTCGTGCAAGTGCCCTTGTCATCTGGAAGGCCTAGAATTACAGTATGTACCTCTACTTATTGAAGGTTAACAAGTTTGTGGTCAATCAATTGTTTTTAATTCAAATTCTTTTCAACATCATAACTGCAACATGGGTTTTGAATTTTCTCAGACAAATTTACTTGTATTTAGAAAACTTTAAACTATAAACTATAACTGGATCACTGATGTAACAAAGTGTTATTGATGACGTCTTTAAAGTAATATATAAAACCTTAATTGACTTGATGTCTCATGGCCTTAATTGTAACAAAATGTCATCGATGAAGACATAACTTTTCAACATCCATAATGTCAATGGAACCATATCAATGTCAAATGTTAATGTTCTTGTTAGAGGCTTGTTTCTTGTGCTTGTTTGACGGATAACACTAAGGAATTGGCGTTATATGTTACAGTGAAGGTCTCACTGGAATGTAACTTCTCGGCCAGAGTATTTTCATCTAAAGACAGTACATCTTGCTTCAACAATTCCTTGAGAAGTTCATCGCCAATTTTTAAAGTCAGTTCTTCTTCCATGTCATTTATAACATCGATGGTAACTGATAAGGCCACATCACACTTGATGGCTTTGATCATTCCACATTTTGCACATCGTATGACTGTCGATGTCCCTGCTTGGGTTATTTTCTTGAGACAAATATGACATTTTAAGAACTTTTCGCAATGCTTTACCGAGATCACTTCTTTGATAAGAGCGGTGGATGATGTATCGTTTTCCTCGTGGTCAACAGTAATGGCTTTTAGGCTTTCATCGTTGATGGCTGTAATGGTGGTTTGCCTCGTAGTTGAAATCTTTTTCTTGCCAGACCATATCTTTAACTGAACATTGGTCATCTTGTAGGATTGGCCTGCTTCTACTTTCTCGATGTGCTCTTCCCACAAATCGAGGGGAATGGACCCTGTGTTGTCGGTCAAAGTCGCCTCCGTCAATTGAAGGCGCTTTCGTGGGTTGCCAACAGTCGTTGGCTTCTTTAGCTGGGTGATGTTGCCGATTACGGTTATCATATCCCACTCTTTGTGGATATTAAGTACATCCAATATAGAAACTAGCTCCTGGCGATCGTCTGGAAGCTCCGAGTATTGGAAAGAGTACTCAGTTGGTTGAGGAGTTCCTACGAAGGTCATGTCATTTACGACAATCTTGTGGTCACTTTCAGTATACGCGTGATTCACCAGCTTTATTGGGGTTCTACTTGTTTGGCTTTGCTCCAATAAACGCTTCTTTGAAGGAGAATATAGTAGTGCTTCTCTTGCCTCATCAGGAGCCGTTTGAAGTTTGAAAGTTACGTAGTCCATGGAATTATTTCTATTTCGCTTCGTAGGCGAAAGGTTATGTACATAACCTATGACGTTATTTTCAGGAGCATCAGTTCGTCGTTTGTTAGCCCACTTTGACCGATTAACCGAAGAAGATGAAGATTGTTTGGTCTGCGAAAATGACATACTGAACCACGAGCTTCACATATGCGTGAAAGGCACAGATCAGCGTGATCAGAGCGTTTTATAGCTATGTGCTTACCTCTACGGAAACAGTGTACTTTTATTTATGATTGGTCAGTTTTATAATTTTTTGATTGGTCAGTGTTTGTTGTTTGCATATTTCTTTTCAACCAATCAGTGTTCGCAAATTTTTCTATTTGGATCCAGGAGGATGGTCACTACCCCGCGGAGGATCATGGGTAAAAGTGTAAATTTATTCATTTGAGTCAAGTCGTCGTGGTGTCAACATCTCGAAGCTCATGGATGCTCAGCAAGTCAACAGTGATCTGTTCAAAAACAACCCTTTAATTTCAATTCACTGTTGTGATCTTTCTTATCCTTTTGAATTTACGATACGAAGTTTGCCGTTTGCCGTTGTCGACGATGGTTTATAATAGGTTTGTAACCCTTTGGAGGAATTACTAGTAAAATATTTGAAGAGAATGAGTCTTGTAAGTATAACTTATTGTGCATAAAAAACCCTATAAATAATTTTTTGTCGTCTCTTCATGATCCGTTTGTCGTCGCTTCATGATCCGTTTGTCGTCGCTTCATGATCCGTTGTTCTAAAACCGTTCTTTAATATTTTTAGGTCATTATCAGCCGTTTTTTATAATTAAGCTTATGTTCAAATCATTTGTATTTGCTTTTTTTGTTCGCTCGAATGAAATCACAGCACTTAATTATGAGCGGGAGATTTAAACTCAAATCATCTTAGTTTGTTCATCTTTATAGTTTGTTGTGATTTCTTGTTCGCTCGAAAACACTATGGCTAGAGTATGTTCACCATAATCAAAATCACTTTGAATCCAAAGTAATATCTCACTAGATTGAATGGGATTTATTCTTACCAAAATAAAGTAAACTTTTAGTATACAAATTCTGTACAGTATAGTATACTTCTGATGTATACTTAGCCTGCAGTCATTACTGATTGTATTGAGTGTATATTACTGATACAGACACATTCAGCATATTTTCAATTTATTGAGAGTTTGATAGCTTCATGGTCTGAATAATAAACACTAACTACAGAGGTTTCTATTTTATTGTGTATTGCTTGTTTAATGTAAACATGGTCTAAAAGACTTCCTGCTGAGATAAATATAGCACTTTGTACAACTTGTTTGTAATGAAGAGAATCCATTAAGTCTTTTAGTAATGTGACTTCATCATTCAAGTAATTCATGTTAAAATCTCCTAGAACCACATCAAAAACATAATTATTGAGAATATATTCTATACCAGACAGGGGTGGATCCAGGGTAGTTTATGTGATTTCCGTAAACTACTCAACTTTTTTCAAACCTCTAAATTTTAGGTAGTTTATTACTAGGAGGGGTGGGGTGGGTGGGGTATGAGTTGATTGGTCTGTCAGAGTAAACTACTCAAACCAAACCCTGGATCCACCCCTGCCAGATATATATTGTGATATATTCAAGTTTTGTTTTCGATAGAGCAAAAGAAATAATTGACTTTGTTGTCTCGTAGTATTGATTAAGATGAATTTCAGTGCATTTATGGAAGGGAAATATTCCTGCTCTGTGATTTCTATACTGTCTTTAATACATACTGCTAGACTGGAGTATTTATCAGAAACATGATCTTGTCTGTACAGTGTAAATGGATGCAAATTATTTCTTATTTCTCCATCAGTGTCATTAGGGAGGAGCTGTGTTTCTGTGAGAGCTATGACATCACTATTAAAAATATTTCCATGAAATTTAATGTCAATACTGTGTTTTCTAAGAGACCTTACATTTAATAAGCATATGATGAGAGGTGAATTGTTGGGTTGCAATGTTTCATGGGTAGCTAAAGGCTGCATTGTTGATGAAATATCTCTTAATCTTTCATATTCTTCATTAACTCTAGAATTTGCCTTTACGTGTTTATTCTCAATTTGTCCCAGAATGTGAATACCTTCTAAGGAGGTTGAACGACTCAATGCAACATATATTTGGCCATAGTTAAATGATCTTTGTTTATTTAGATTGAAACTAATGACAACATTTTGCAATGTCAACCCTTGTACTTTGTGTACAGTACATGCCCATGCAAGTGCGAGAGGAAATTGTATTCTTTGTATTTCTGGAGAAGAACCTTTCCCAGGCCTGACTTTAATTCTTGTTAACACTGGTTCAATTGGCACAACTCTGTTTTCTCTGGCAAAAGGATTTGGACATTTTGTTATAGAATTTCTTCCAGCTTCATCATCGTCAAACTTGACAAAGACAATAGTTGGCTTCTGGGTATTTTGATTGACTTCAATTTTAATTACAGTTCCCATTTGACCATTAATGAGTCTGTCAGCAATGTCAATGTTAGTTGTCAACATTACTCTGGCACTTTGCTTAATGAGGATTTCAGAATCAAGTCCACCGGTTTCAGATCTCCCTCTTGACAAAACTTTATTAATATCTTGTCTACTAACATTTTGTGGGTACTGATCTGTTGCCTTAAGTATGAACTGTGGTGATGTTATTTGCTCTAACTTTGTGAGGTTATACTCAGTAACAGGTTTATTTTCAGCCCAAATGTGTAGTGCATCTGATGGATAATTATCATCTGTTGGTGTAATTGATCTAGACTGGATACATTTAATATCTTCTTCTGTTTGGGAAGCTGTTCTGAATCTGTTTAAAAGTTCAGTGAATGGCTGGTCATCCTTTTGTCTCATAATATCAGTGAGCTCTATCATTGTAAAAACGTGCCATGGATGACACATGTTGAAGGCATCATTTTTGTAGTCCTCAAAAACAGGTTTCCTACGTATTGGAGGCAACTGATATAGATCACCTACCACAATAATGCTTATACCAGCAAACAGCTGAGAGTTGGACGTACCAAATATTTCCTTTAATCTTTGATGGATGTTAAGTAAAGTAGTGTTTCCAACCATAGAAATCTCATCTATTATTATAAGTTTGAGCTCAGATAATGATAATCTTAACTGTGTTTTCTTTTGATCTGACATTGCAGGTACATTATCTCCTGTTTCCTTGGGAATTGCTAAAGCAGTATTTATTGTTGTTCCATTAATGTTTATAGCAACTACACCGGTTGGAGCCATTAAAAGAACTGTGGGCAATTCAGGGTTCATAGGACCGTGTCTGAAGGTTTTTACTGCAGTGTGATAAATTGTTTTAATCAAGTGGGACTTGCCTGCACCAGCTCCACCAGTTACAAATAGATAAATTGGTTTCACTTCTTCAGGTTTCTGGCTATTCATATTTTTTATTTTATTCCTACACCAGGAGAGAACAGTATCATATGCACAGCGTTGTTTGTCATTCAAAGATCTAACAGACTCGCGCAAAGTGTCATCAGAAATTTCTGCAGGCTGGTTGTGTACTGTTATTCCTGAGGCTACTCGTTGATCAGATTCAGAAGTGGAAGCAAGATGTGAAGGTAATTGTTCATTGAATGATTCTTCAGGTATTGAATCATCTGGTACCTCTGAATGCAAATCAGAATTTTCTTGATCATTGATAGGATCATATGAGCGAATGATATTACCCTGGTTGTTTCTTAGTGATTCAAGGGCTTCTGCCACAGCATCTGCATCTGGCTCAAATATTGCTCTATTATATTCTACAATTTGTTGAACATCAGGCTCATAGAATTTTGATGCATATGATTGATCTGAGCCAATGAGATTATTCTCTAGTCTCCATGGGTAATAAAGTATCAGTAAATGATGAAAAAACTTTTCAGGTTCTTTTCTCTTGTTTGGAGTGTGATACCTAATAACAGCTTTAATGTTTCTGCATTTCATTTTCTCATTAGTATTCATCAGTCTTATTTGATGTGGAAGTGTTGAAGAACTGCCTTCTGCAATTGAATGTTGCAATTCTATGATTTCATCAGTGAGAACTTCTGGCTGAGCATCAATAGTTTCCTGAGAATCTTTTTTGTAATCTTTGTAATAGTAAGCTGCAAATTCAGCAAGACAAAGGATATCAACAGCAGCAATAGATTTTGGTCTGTTAGGGTAGCGCTCGATTATATTGGATTTGAATATATCTGTACTATCTTCCTCGAGATCATCAAGTTCTTCCTTTGTCTTTGCAACTCTTATCCTTTTATCTGGTAAATCTGTACTAACAAAAACTGTTCCTGGGAATATCTTTCTTAACCAGAGTTCAGGCATGCACCTGTACACACATTCTTGTGAACTAACTTCTCTAGTAGAAAGAAATGCAGCACCTATTTTTTTCAAGCCATCTCTGATATTCATATTTGAAGCTTTTGCCTCCTTTGCTGCATTCATGATTGCCTGTGAACATTCAGTTTCATCTTTTGTGAAATATGAGCACACATATTTGATACACTTGTAGTGATTAAAAACAGGTTGTAAATCAACATTAGCAGCAAATCCCTTTATATATACCAGCAACAAAGTAGTTGTTAATAAAACAGCTGTTTATTGGTCTTTTGAGGTGCAATTCATAGTCAGAATCAGATGACAATGATAAGGCCCAGTAATATTGTTCCTCAGATATACCTACAGAACTGAAAATATCAGCTTCAGTTAAACTCTGGTCATAATCTGGCTTACTGGGGTTCAATACTTTGTCTATTTTCTCTTTAACTAAAGTGAGAATTTCTTTTTTTCTGTCAATTGATGTTTTCTTCATCTCTTCATCAAGATCATCAGAAAGAGGTTCAGCTATTATTGTTCTGTTTGTGAAGAACTGTCCAAAGTTAAATCTACATTGAATATTTTTGTACTTTCTACAGGTTTTTGAATGGTTGTGCTTTTGGTAAGTTTTAACCAAATAATTGATGTAGTTGAGGGTCTGTTTCCTGATTTGGTAGGTAGGCCTGTACATGTTTATCAATAAATTCTATGTAGGCTTGTTTGCTGTCTGGTGTTAGTTTGGGACAGTCTGAAGTCCATATCAATGCATGCAAGTGAGGAGATCCTCTCATTTGAAACTCAATGCGAAGGGCATAATACACTATTTTACCAATAGGATTTGCATTGCTGAGTAAAACTTCAGTGAATAATGTTTCAACTCGGTACTGGAAATGTTTAGCAACTACAACGGGATTAAGATTTAGCATAGAACACTTTTCATTATAAGACAAGGCATCAACTTCTTCATCAGTCATGTTCATTCCTCTTGTTCTAGCAATTATCTGAAATAGTTCAGGCCATCTAAGATCAGCACATGATAATGTCATAAACCATGTGGGAATACCAAGTTGTTTAACCATGGCTACCACCTCATACATAAATTTCTGCCAGTAGGGAGGGGTACCTGGAATTTGTCTCAAAAACAGATAGGCCTGGTCTTGACAAATAAGACTTTGTAAGCTTTGTGCATTTGATCTTAATTGAGAAGCAGTGAGGGAGTGTCCATGAACTTTTGTTAGAGCAATATTAATACTATCTGACACTTTCTTTTGTTCAATTATGAACTGTGCAAAAAATAGATACTCTTGGTTGGTTGCAAATCTACCACTATGGTGCAGCAGTCGTGCATTGAAGTATTTTACTGGCGTCAACTTAACTTGTCTTTCTGCATGGTAACCAAACCTTCCTTTAGGGAACAGAACTGGGAATGCTAATTCTTCACATTGTTTTCCCATCATGAATGATACAGGGTGTTTATTTTCTCCTGGTGCAATATTGTATATTTCACTGCCCGATGAAACATTGTCATTTTGGTCAACAGTAACAGGAAAATCTGGTATGACAGATTGTAGGCATGTCTCATTAGTTGGTGCTCTATGCTCATTTAATGGGTCATCTCTTTCTTCATCTGCATTATCTGTAGTAATGTTTTGTTCTTAGGTATCTGCATGCAAGGGGTTTTGTTCATTCAAAACAGTGTGTTCAGGTGGCACATCTGAATTACTAGATTCACTCTGCTGTAATCCTGTAAGAGTTATATCAATATTGTCAATATCTATTCTGATTGTACTGTACAATGAATTGTTTACTTTAAGCCAATTCAGTGCATTCAGTAAAAATTGAGGGCGCACAGCTTGAAAGTACACGTGACCTCTGAATTGAAGTTTTCTTTGAAGTTTCAGCATGATTATACCTGATCTTTCAGGAGGGTGTGGTAAAATGCGGCAAGTTTGTTCACATTCAACAGGCACATTGCAGATAGCCCCTTTAATTTTCCTTTGTTGGCCCTTTGGCATTACAACTATTTTCTCAAAAACAATTCTCTGTGCTATCAGTATCTGCTCAAGTTTCTCCAAGACTGCAAGTTCTGGAGGTATTACGTCAACATACAAATTGTTGACCACTGCTTGACATGGAAGTTTGCCTTGTAGGGTTTTTGAGTGACATGTCTTACAAATGTATTCTTTCCCATCAAATGATTTCTGAATACTAAAACATTCTTGACAAGGATACTTACTACTTATAAATTTATTGACTGATTTCTTGTAAAGTGTTCGTTACAGACACAGCATATATAATATGGACCTTCCCTTATTTTCTTTTTAAACTGTTCAATACATGAATCCACATTTTTATTCTCATTATTACAGTATTTTTGTTTGCATTTCTCAAGTAATGCTTGTCTTTTTGCAGTATCCATTGTTTTGTATTTTTCTGCTTGTTTGTTTAACAAGTCTTGTTTTTTAGCTGTATTCATTGTTTTGTATTTTTCTGCTTGTTTGTTTAACAAGTCTTGTTTTTTAGCTGTATTCATTGTTTTGTATTTTTCTGCTTGTTTGTTTAACAAGTCTTGTTTTTTAGCTGTATTCATTGTTTTGTATTTTTCTGCTTGTTTGTTTAACAAGTCTTGTTTTTTAGCTGTATTCATTGTTTTGTATTTTTCTCCTTGTTTGTTTAACTGGTCTTGTTTACTAGTTGTATCCATCGTTTTGTATTTTTGTGCTCGTTTCTTTTGTAGGTCATTTTAATTTTTATTAGTATCCCTTGCTTCTTTTTTTTCTAATAATATTCTCTTCTTTGACGGTTCCATTGTTTCATAATTCTGTTTCTGCCTTTGTTTTTTTATCATCTTTTTTCTTTCATTTCTGTCAACAGTTTTAGCTGAACATGACACAAACTGTATTTGGTAATGGTCTGCAGAGTGATATATTTTTTGAATATTGCCAATGGCCTCGACAAGACAAGCCATACCATCTATGTTTTTAGTATATTGAATTGGAGGCATTTGACTGTCATTGTAGACCAAGAGGGAATATTTATACTTTGATTTTTTCGTGGGTTTAAAAATACAACTTATACAAAAACATGGAAGCCACATCAAAAACCCTGTGCATTCACTATTACATTTTATAACATTTTGGAGAATTGACTTGCTTTCAGATGAATCAGACAATACTCCTTCACTGCTATCACTTTTAAGATCTAAACTTACTTCAGCTCCACAAACATCAACAGTTTTCGGTAAATCATCTGATGGTAAATGCATGTTTAAAGAAAGATTATCATATAATCTTTTGGCATTGTCCACAACCATAGATACTGTGTTTGAATTCCAATAACTACATGGTCTAATTATGGAGTAGCAAAGTGAATAGAGAGCCACTGCACAACTTATATTGAACTTTCTGGTTTCATATGCAAAAAATATAGTTCTGGTCAGGTATGCTATTTTGAACTTCATAAATTTGCACTCCCTTTACCTCAAATATATCATTATGTATACTCTGAAAATACTGTACTAAGCTATTCAGTGATGATACTTCAAGCAGCACACATGTTCCTTGGGGATGGCTTCTGCCATATAAATCCCTTGCATGGCGAGAATCAAATATTTTGAACCCCACATTACCATTACAATATATAGCAACAGCAGTGCACCCTACTGTTAATACAAAATTGGTGTAGTTTTCAGACATGAGTGATTCAAAGGCTCTTTGTAAAGAAGTACAGTACTGATATCCTTCTATTGTAGTCTCTTGATATATAGTACCAGTGTAGCTTTCACTGTATTGAATTTGATAGTCAGTCTCAAACACATTTAACATTGGTGGTAATTCTGTCTGCATTAAAAAGGAATGTCTGGCTAATTGAGACAAACCTGAATACAACTGATTTCCAATATTCATTATTAACTCGAGATCATTGGCAGAATTGATTCCTTGTTTATTATTGTAAATCAAAGAGCACAAACTCATTGCAACACATTGTTGTCCTGCATTTTGTCCAAATACCAACTCATTACCTTGGCTATATGGTGCTGTTATTGTTTTGTTAGGGTCAATGTACATTGGAGTAGGACCAGGGTTCTTCTCTATGTCTGTACTCAGTTTAAATTTACAATAATTGGATATATGGGTGTGAGTCTTGTAAAGACACATCAGTCTATTACAAGAAAACAATGATAAATACCGACTAGCTCTATATTTCAACCTAATTATCCCTTGATAAACCCTGCTAGAGCAATTCAACAAAAGCTTCTTTTTATGTTGTGTGATTCTATTTAAGCTTATTCTCTTTTTATTAAGCTTACATTCATTTTTTGCAAGTTTTCTAACCTTCACATAACAATGCAGCTCAGAGGACTTCGGTATGCTAGGACGAATGCGTTTGTAGACAAACTCCTTTACTTTAGCTTTCTGCTCTTGTTCCTCAGACGTTTCAGAATTCGTACTGGTATTCTACTGGGTTCACGATCACGTTTGAATACACGATGATGCTTATTTGACTTAACATGAGATAGTTCATTTGATATAACATGATTCTCGATACAAGGTTCACTCATAATGGTTCGCTCGTAAATTGATCTCTCGTAAACATCGCGGATCGACCCGATCCGAAAACGCTCGACATCTTTTAGTGTGGGTCTACCGCGAACGGTGTGAGCCTTTGTATATGTTTTGAGCGTGTTAGACTCCATAGTATTCATGCTCAAAGGACGACGAGAAGTATTCATGCTCAGAGGACGACGAGACGAGACCTCCAACAAATCCGCCATTGCTCAACCATGTGCTCGTATGGCGCATTCTACGCATGCGCGTAGACTTCACGCATGCGCTAAAGCGCTATGGCGATTTGTGACTGAACGCAAATAAAAATAAGAATAAAAATAACGACGCCTAATTTATACCTCGGAGCTACCACAGGTAGCCCGAGTAATTATTGATGAAATACTAGTTTCAATCTCTTACTAAAAAGGCTAGAATTCTTTGAAATCGAGTCATATTTTCAAAAGTGATATCTTCACGTGTGAAGATTATTATCATTTATATCTTCACGTGTGAAGATATCACTTATTAGAAAGAAATATACACTGGTATTTCATCGAAAATTATATATTAAATATATATATTTTAACCCCTGCCCAATTCCAAAGGCATTGAGAATCTACTAAGTTGTACATGTATACTTACTCTTTATACATGGAGTAAGTAAAGGTGAAATTTGAAAAATGGAATGTGTCTCAATTAGAACCTGATACCCTTGTTCAACCATATTCATTCTTATCAAGAAATACAAACAATGAGAAGCTAGCTTTTGAACAGTAATTTACTGTAGCATTATTAATGTACTTGGCAAACAATGCTCCCTAGTGATTTCTAAAAAAAATATTGTCATTGCAAACAATGAGAAAACCTTACCATTGTAAAAAAAAATATTGGCCTTCCTCAGGCAACACCCTCAGTCCTTCTCTCCAGGATAATAACTCTTGGCATAGTTACTATTTCATGCCCAGTCCCATTATTCTCTCTCTGCACTATATAACTAATTGCAGCCTCCCTGATATAGCCAGCATGCTGCAATTTTATTATATTGTAATTTTATTATTATTATAGCCAGAACTTACTGACTAGCTGCAACTGTACCAGTTGCTGCCACATTATTCTAAGTGACCAGGACATCAAAGTTATATTTGAAGAAGCTTAAAGGAAAAGATGGAAATAAAAACCAGAATACCAAGTGTGACTCGAACCATCAACCTTGCGAGTTTACATTCCCAACTTCTAGTCCTCTCTTCTACCCACAACATTATCAGATAAGTTTGTTGAAACGTGGAAGAGGAAATAACAATGGAAACCTTGTGATCAATACTGCATACAATAAAATGCCCAGCAAACAATGCTTCCTAATAATTCAAGAAAACATGTATTGGTTTTATTGTACAGCAGTTCCCACCTGAAATGATAGACAATAAGAGTTAATTTCATTGATCGTTAATTATTGTGCAAGAGAGAGAAAAATGTGACTGAGCATTTAATAGCAACTAATTACCAGATAGTTACTTCGGCCAACAGCAATATTATATTTATTATTAAAAATGCCCTCAGCTGATTGCAATATATCTAATCTTTCTGTTGGCCTCAGTACCTATTTAATACATATCATTTACATGTAGCATGTTTCAGTCACTGAAACAAGGTGATAACAGGGAATGAAGAATGCAGCATACTGATCCCCTAAAACAGGTGGTAACATTTACTGTGAGCAGCAACTCCTACATGTACATGTATTGTAATTAATGAAGACACTGTTACTAGGAAATGAGCTTTGACATAAATGCTATCCAAATCTTGTTTCTGAATTCATAGGACTTAGGCTTCAGAATCCTTACAGGTGCCATTCTGTCAGGGTTGTGCGAGTACTGGTGAAACTGGTATGAACTCACTTCCCTGTTCACATTTTCATTCTGTGAGTAATTAATGCAAGTTACAAAGTATTAGTGATTTGATGGTTATGTCAAATTCAAAAGTACTGATTTTTTAAATAAAGAACTTACCCAGTCAAGTGCTGCTAGCTGAATCCTCATCTCATAGGTATCATCTCCAAAGTTCAACCGTTTTGGGGCATACACAAGGATGACATTATGAAATGACTCTATCCAGTAGGTGTCCCGACACTATAATAATAATAAAAGATTTATAGAATCAGTGTTCTATTCAGGATTTTCCATTTGGTGAAAGGGTCAAGTTTGATTTAGAGCAGCTTGATCCAATCAATCAATCAATCAATAAATATCCTTTATTTATACACAATAATTAAGTATTACATTTATAAACTGAAAGCTTGTAGGGTCATGTCTAATATAAAGTGGTTAAATTCATTAAATATGTGCTCAATAGACTTTTCCCAAGATTGGAGTAGACATTCTCATACATTTACTGTATTTTTGCCTACCCCAATCTCAACTTAGTGTCATTGTTTGATTGAATGTGGGAAAGGTCTATTGGTTAAATAAATAAAATGACTGAAATAGAGACGCTCCAACATTGGTGTTGATGATTTAGATAAATTTTAATTACATTAGTTTGAACTATTTAGTTGATGTCACTCAAATTAGTGTAACCACAAGACCAATATACATGTATAGTCACAGCAAAATCAGGGGGTTGAAAACTTCAGGTGAAAATAGAACCATTGCTGGATTAACCAAAGAAAAGTACTTGTATACTAGTCTAGACGATTCTGCAAGTCAACATCTTCCCCGGGTCTGTACACCGTGGCACAAGAAATTTCAAATTAGGTGACGTTGACTAATTTAGTACTAAATTTAGTTAAACTACATTGTCAACACCGATGTTGGAGCAACTATTACAAGAATAAAATAAAATAAGTTATTTCTCAATGATGAACAAATGGGTTACTTTCAGAAAGGTTGAATCCTGGGTTCATGTACATTGTATACAATGTACGTAAAATTTAAATCAATTGATATGTAATATTATGGTGTATCAAAAAGGATGTCTAGATTTCAAGTTACACATTCTGACTTAATTACAGCAAGAATTATGAATAAATAACTAACATTCATATAGTCCTCTCGGTATTTATAAATTGCTGTTGAGGTGATTGCTTTTTCAAATGCTGTTATAGCCTTATGATCTGTCAGCTTCTTTTTAGAGCAGATAAAAATTATAGTCAGTTTGCTGACATCGTGCTTCAGATGGGCAATCCTGGTGAGCACCCTAAAATAGAAATCGATTACAGTAATCAATAGACAGCTTCAATTTCTCTGTAACACTTCATACAATGTATGTATAATTGACATATATCATTATGACGTCAAATCAAAACAATCTATTGTTTAAACGCTAAGGATCACGGTCGCGGGAGGGGGACAAAACAGCAACAACACACAGGAAATCGCTATCAAATGCATTTTGTAGAACGTAGAATAGCGGTAACCGCGACCAAATACGGTAAATATTGTGGGATAAACATTGATACAGCTGATATCTGGAAACCACACAATTCGAAGTTAAATTTTCCTCAGCAGAGCAGATTTAGTTCAAAATTCTATTGTTCAAGTCGATTCTGTCCCCCTCATAAACAAGCCGTGACGTCATAATGATATAGGGTAATTGATTGCTTGTATAATGTATGTTAATTGAAGTTGCACTGACAATAGGCTAGCCCTGCATTACATAATCTGTGATCATGCATACATATGTAGAGCAAGTTTTTTATTGATCAGTTTTGCAAAAAGTAATCAGGTGATTGCTGGTTTGTAGTTGCATGTCCATGATTGCATTTGCTTTTTCTCACGATTGGTTCAAGTAAAACAAAAGAAGATCAAATTACTTAATGTTCAATAAATTTTATTAGTGGTTTGTTCATGGAGCTTTTACTTCCTAACTGTGATTGGCCCTGCATAACAACACTCAATCAAAAACTGCTCTATACAAAGTCATGTGAAAATAGCCCTTTACAAAATGTTTGACCCCCCACAATTATTGTAATACATGGTTGTATAATATATAGATTATTAATTGAGTGAAAGTGCCATACTATAAGTTATGGATTTAGTTTTCACCCCATTTTATGGCTCAAGGGTGAAGTGCATAATTTTTATGCTATAAAAATGAGAGAGGGGTAATGAGGATTCATAACTAAATTATAGTACTGATCAAGCAAATGAGTAATAAGATGTTTATTACAATTGCATGGCTTCTGTATACAATATTAATCGAGGCTAAATGTAATATAGGCATGGTTAAAGAACCAGTGACTACTGGGGGCTATGTCATGTGTTTGCGTGGCCCTGCATGGGGTTGATTTCAACAGGGACCATGCTTTTGTGTCATTGCTCGTGGCTGGAAGTTCTGCTTGTCAGTTGCAGGTCACTGTGATCGCTTGTGGCTTTCCCTCTCTTCTCCACTTTTGTGTGACCCAGTGCACTGGGCTGTTCGGTTGCCAGGGTTACCTGGCAGTTGAGCTCTCAAGCACTGTTGCAGCCTTGGGCACTGAACTTCCAACTTAGAGTATTATCATGTGGTCTTTGTTTCGTTTTTGAAGTACATGTACAATGTAGCTGCATGGTTATTTAACCAACTTTGTCTCACTTTCGGGTCCATATGGTAACTTATTTATGGACTGCAAATTTACCAATCATAGGTTAGTAATAATAACATAATAATAACCATATAATGAACATGACTATTTATTAGAAGTACATCTATTATTGGATACCTCTACTTACATGTACATATTTTCAGAATGCTTTGATGATGTATATATATTAGAAGCCTACCTGGTAATGCTTGGAAATATTGAGTAAAGATTGCTGGAAACCCAGACTTGTGCTACTATCATTTTTCATGACATAATAGAAATGTGTCTTTGTGGCCTTGACTGCAAATAAAAATTAAACTCATTAGGCGAACCATATGAGTTATTAGAAATTACAGTCGGACCATAAAAAGTATATCATGTGTTCATTTCAGCAACCATGAAAATCAACTGTTTCTGAATTTAAACCATTTGCAGAAATACCCACATTTTTCAGAAAGCCTTTTCATAAAAGTGAATAACAAAAACATTCAGTGTTTATGCATACCTTTGTCAGATAATTCACTGAACCACATTTTCCCCTCATCCTTTTTTGTCCCAGAAGCCAACTTCTTTATGCACCTTTTCACAGCTTTACCACCTACATGTACATGTATATGTACATGTATATGATTTTTGAAAAGGAATTTTATAATTTGTATAATATATACATGACTTGTACATATAATTTTACAAGTTTATTTATAACAGAAAAAATATGAAATTAAAAAAATTATGGTCTAATTGCATTATAGAACTATCATACCAACCGTAATGATTTGATTTAGTGCTCTCATTCCAATAAATGTCCCCCTTTAATGTTTTTGTTCATAAATACCGAAAAGCAAAATAATTAAAAAACTGTTTACATTATTTTGATAACATAACTGGTATATATTTTCCAAGATGTACTTGTTACAAAAAAAAAAGTACACCCTTCAGCTCCAAAAATTTAATAAGCACCCCAGGCACTAAATCAAATAAATAAAGTATGTTATTATAACACAGAACTATAAAATATTATATAGCTTTATTACCATGCCAGGAATCGTACGAGTTTATTTTCCCCTTTTCTTCAACAATTTTTTTGATGGCAGGAACATGGTCATGTGCTACTTCAGCAATGCTATGCCCTGTAGGTGAACAAATTTAGTAACAGAAAAGCTTCAATTCAGGGAAAGTTAGAACTTGCACTGAAAAGGAAGTACAATGTACTCCCATGCAATTATCTGAAGATAAAATAATTGTATAAAGAAAATAAATTAAATCACAAAAATAACTGATCTTGACTATAATATAAAGGGAAATCCATGCAAGAGGTTTAGAAGAAAAATGATAGTGGAAATAAAAATAAATAATAGCTACTGGCCAAGGTTTTGATCTGGGTTGTCTGGTTTCAAAAGTGCAGGTGTAGCACTTTTTCAGGCATGTTCACACAGGAAAAAAAAACAGAAAATCCAAGTTTGGAAGATCATTGGGGTTATATTGGAAAAACATTGGTAAATCATTGGAGAACCAAGAAAAACTCCAACATTGGAAAAAGAGATACATCTTCCAACATTGGAGAGCCATTTTTAGAAAACCAATGTTGGTATTTTAATTAAATGTTAATAGTCCAATGTTGGATAACCAGTTAGCAATTAATAGTCCAATGTTGGATAACCAGTTACCAATTAAAAGTCCAACGTTGGATAACCAGTTACCAACCAATTGTCCAATGTTGGATAACCAGTTACCAATTAAAAGTCCAACGTTGGATAACCAGTTACCAACCAATTGTCCAATGTTGGATAACCGGTTACCAATTAATTGTCCAATGTTGGATAACTGGTTACCAATCAATAAACCAATGCTGGATATATTGAACTATAGGCAAATACCAATGCTGGTATTTCTTATTGTACCATCCAACATTTAACACAGCCAAATACCAACAGCGACCATGCAACAATAATGCAATTACCCTTAAATACTACACACAAAGTTGGACATTATAAAGGTCACTTTAATGTTCATTAAAGTTCAGCACTACATAACTGGTATAATTTGTTAGGCTTGCAATTGTACTCTGATAAAGCAAACTGCATTTTTAAAACAATAAACTACAAGTCTCACATACTTAAGGCTTAACCTACTTATTAATGCTTCCACCTGGCGGTTTGCAATAAATTGGACATTCAGTTCAAGTATGCTGAACTTCGGTATGTAATTAAGTTAAGCATTGTACTCTGATAAAGCAAACATTTTTTTAACAAAATGACATGTCTCTGCTTTTGCATAGATCAATTTGCAATAAAGGACATTAACTTCAAGTAACTGCTTTGTATTTTCTGACTGATATAAACCAAACTGCATTTTTTAAACCAATTCTCACTGCTTTTGACATAATTAACTTCAAGTATGCTGGTATGTACAGTCACTACATACACGTCACTGTATGTACTATGCTAAAGAGCTGGTCCACACTTGCAACACAAGCACAACGACAACTACTAATAGCAACATATGCAGATTCAGTCAAATAATGTGCATTAGCATGCCATGCCATTATGTCGTACTGATTTACAGTTGTGAGATAAATGCACTACCGAGTCTGCATACATTGCTATAACTAATGCATCATGTCTCCAAGTGTCAACCCTAAGAAGTACCCTGCAGATATGTATTAACTGCATGGAAACCAAAACTAATCATCCGTTTCTATATCACTGGATGAATCATAATTGTCACTACTCAACACACTTTGAGTGGATGCAGAGCTGTCAAATGAGCTGTTAGCTGCCTCGTTAATTGCAGCTTTTTCATTAGTGGCTTTATCCTGTGTTTTTTTTTAAGTTTGCCACTTGAGCAGATATATCTTTTTTTAGAGCATGTGATTTGCTCTCTGTTCAAATGCTTGAAGTTAGCATCAGTTTGCACTGTTACATCATTCTGGTTTAGCAACTCAACAGCAATCTTATTGGCAATTTCATATTTACCAAAACCTCTACTTTTTATCTTTAGAATTTTAGCTAGAGGACCTAAATGCTCTTTTACTGCAAGGTTACTACAAATAAGTTGGGCACTATATTGGGATATATCTTCAACAGATGTAGAGGGGGCTTAATTCTTTCTCTGATGGTATCGCATATCTGTGCATCTGTTGGTGCTAATTAAAAAAAGAAATTAAAGCATTATAAAAACTGCTGATCAAAGATTGGTTACTTTTAGACAAAGTCAATTAATGTACAGTAACAAACTATCATCACATTATAGGCAATTAATTATATTTGTGTGCATTTTCCATTTTTACTGTGTAAAGTTATAATAATAGTTAACTTACCAATACTCTGGTTCTTGTCTTCATCACTACTGATGTTAGGCTTATAAGCTCTCTTTGCTGGAGTACGTGATTTCTGAATAAGAAATAATTTGTAAAGGTATCAATGTTTCAGAAACCGTGACATGATGAATAAATAGGTGATGAATTGACTGATGATATTGGGATAATATCACAATATTACAGGGCTCGAAATTGCGCCCGATACGGGCGTAAATACGCCTAGAGTTTTTCGCCTAACGTTTTCCACTTAGGCATATTTTACGCCTAGATCCTCGTAAAAATTATCGGAAGACAAGTCTTATTTCCAAATCTCTAAAACTATCTGATTTTTTTGAAAAAATTACTACCATTTGCAAGCAAGCGTTTAAGTGTAAACATTTTTGTCTGTTGTTTCAAGTTTGAAACGCATAGTTTACTAATTACGCGGCGACGTTTGGCGTGTAAAGTCTGAACTTTTAACCGCAAAATGTCAAAGTTTGACAGTTCCTATCTATGACATTTTGCGGTTAAAAGACTTCACACGCCAAACTATGCGTTTCAAACTTGAAACAACAGACAAAAAAGTTTACACTAAATGCTTGCTTGCAAATGGTAGTAAAATGCAAACAATTTTTTTGTAGAAAGATGAGAGAAATCGTCTCTGCTTGCCGCTCTATTTGTCTCAAAGCCGGCGCAATAGATCTGTTTTAGGGGCCGACCATTTGACTTTTGAGGGGGGAATGGGTGTTCTTGTCTGTGCTCGATTTTGTTTTCTTTAACAGTGTTCTTGCACGCATTTTTTTTTTGGAAAAAAGCGTTGACAGAACAAAGCTTTTCCGCTTGCAGGATATTTTTTTTCAACACCGTTGGCTTGCAGGAATTTTTTTTTCAAAAACACCCCCCCCCCCTCAAAAGTTAAATGGTCGGCCCCTTAACAGCCTAGCTCAGCCTGGAAATGTACATGTATGTTACACTTAAACACTTGCATGGCTTCCTGCGAAACTTTGCGTGACCGCATGGAAAAAAGCGTAAATTTATGCCTAAATTTTGGAGAATTACGCCTAAAATGTTTAAGCTGGGCGTAAAATTACGCCTCCTTTTTTTTCTTAATTTCGAGCCCTGTATTAGTGTTCTAGCACCTCCACACCCACCCACACACAAAAGCATTACTGGTAACTGTACAAAGTAACTGGTAACTGTACAGCAATGCAAATTTATAGGACCTTTACAGCAGTTTTTAATTTTCTTTTTATAGTCAGTGATACATTACCAAAATTTGAACGATCAATAAAAGTCCTACACTAGCTATCACAGTGAGACTGCAAGAAATGGAAAGATTAAGTGACAATAATATTAGCATACTCCAAGTTATCTTTTAAAGGACTGGCCGGCACTATAAAAGGACCTCAACCAGGGTGAAGACACGTCCTTCATTGTTTATAATCAGCCTTTGTCAGGTGAACATCTCTGTTCAAAGCTCTGTGACATGATGCTCCGCTTGAGTGATCTCCGACATTTGGTATCACTCAAAATTAACCTGATTGTCTTAAAAATACAATAAAGAGATTGTAAATGGTTCTAAAGTGCAATTGACAGGCATATGTAAGTGAGCAACTATCTTCCTTTTGTTTACTTTTTCTTGGCTAAATATTTTAATTTTGCCTTCAGCAATTAGGTATTCTAAAAGGAGAATACTGATTACTTGCTTTCTTGCTTCACTGTTCTGAATTTGAAATTCAAATTTAGAATCCTAATGGGCCAAAAGTGGGAGGGTTAGTGCAGGTCCTTGTTAAAGCAAGTATTTCAAAATCTCTAAATTTAGCTGAGTTCATGAGGTTCAGACTGGCAAGCCATGCCAGTAAAGCCTCTCAATTAGCTCTGTTAATTTTCAAGATTTTTTTCAGATTTGTTTTTATTGACATGGTCACGTGACCATGTGCTGAAAAGGGCCTATTAAACCTGTATTGGCATAATCATCAGTTTTTGTAATACATGTAATTACCTCAAAGTCATATCCATTACTGATCTTTCTATTTTTCTCTGAAACCCACTGCAGGATATCATGTCTCTTATTGCACCTGAAACAATATGGAAGAAAAGAACATCAATGGATATAGTTAAAAGGGATGTGAACAATCTAGCTATTGTGTTTCGTTTATTGATTTTATTACCTTGAGAAAAACAGACATATGATTACAGTGGTTGTCTCACTTACTTCATGCAACAAGCAATATAATACCATTACATGAGTGTGTTTTTATATTTATAATTAGAAAATTAAAACATACATAAATTGCTTTTACTTATACCAAATCCAATCTCTTCTATGCGTTTGCTTCAAGGGATGATGCCATTTCTGATAATACAGCAGTACAAAATGTTCTCATAACCCTGTATATACGTAATGTCTGATGCATTCAATGTAAAGAGAAATTTTACAGAGTGTTTAAATATAGTTGGGGAACAGAAGCCTGTACTTACTTGCTATGATAATTGTGCAGTTCCTCAGCCAACATCTCTTGTTTGTGTGCACTGATAATTTTCACTTTCATTTTAGTTGTAGCTTCTTGACCAACAGAGGACCCTGTACTGGTTTTGCTGTCCTTTGGCTTTGTGTCTTCAAATTAAACAACTGATCTAGTAAACTAACCTTACATGATTAACTAATTAAATATAGCAACATACATGTACACTAATAAATTGTTTGTAGCTGTGCTGTACTTTTGTGGTTCTGCGTACTGCTATTAGACCATGCAGCTGTAACGTAAGCCATTGCTGTTAAACTTACGGACTCAAAGAAAATATTTTATTTTACAGGAAAGCACACTGACCATTAGCCAGAAGTTCCTTGATATATCCAATAATGAGGAGTTGCTTTCCAATGGACGTAATGCCAATGTCTTTAAGGCACTCCCTATCTATCAGTGATAAAGCTCTTCCTGATATCTGGGATTCTGAAGTCAAGCATAATAAAATTGTTATATAATTAAAACCTTTACAATGCCTTCACTAGCTATATATCCTGCTAATTACCCCTGTCTTATAATAAGGGGTTTACATTGACTGGTGTATTAACCCACTGGCTCCTGAGCAAATTCAGCTACATTGTACATTCAATTAAGACTAGAGATAATTAAAAGACACCAAGCACCCCCTCAGGTTAAGTTTGACTGAGCCATAGCAACCGACTACCACTGATTCATGTAGCTGAAGGGCCACCTGGCATAGCAGTAAGTATGAGCCATCTCTGAGGGGTTTGTTTGTAATTTTGTTCTAACATTCAAGAAACTGATATGCTTTGAGAGTCTCAGGATATCATTAAGTCTACTATCAAGGGCTTAATACATGTAGCTCATGTGCCACTGATGTGCAAGCACATACATCTAGGTGTTTTCATTGAGATTTCGTTTTTGTTTTCTCTGTACTGAAGCACAATGCAATGTTTTTTTGAAAACCTAACTCATCTCTCAATGAAACAGTCGGCTCACCTGCCAAACCCCTATGGACTGTATTTTTGGAAAGACTAAGCACGCCGGGCACAAATGAACGTGAAAAGGCCGGGGTTTCTATATTTTAAAAAGTGTTCGGCGTAGATAAATGAATTTTGGTAGGTGTATAAATGAGTGCCAACAAAACCTAACCTGATAGGTTAAGCTAATGTAGCCATCATTATGACGTCACAACGACGTCATTTGTTCATTTCTAATAGGTTTCCTATAAATTTTTATTACCTCTAAAAACGTTTTATTATGTCTTTTTAAAATCTCTTGTTCATGAGAATGAAGGAATCGAAAACCCGTTCTCGATTGGTAGAGGTAAACAAAAGTTATTCAATTTTAAATTTTGGCAATTTTCCCGCCAAATATTGGCGGGAAATAAATAACATAAAACCATTTATGAAAATATCGCTTGTTTTAACTTTTAGAGTTCGAAATATTGATACATCATATTTTGCACAATAATAAAACTCTTTATTGATAACAACGTGTTCTTTTTAGAATTTTTGATTTTTTGAGTATAACAGCTTAGAATTGAAGCCTTATTTTTCGTATACGTCATTATGACGTCATTAATATATTTGGATGTCCTCAGAAAATAGCCAGTTCAGATTTTGTTGAAATTTATCGATGGAACACCTTTGTCTAACACTCAGAAGTCATAGTATTTCCTTTAGTGATATTTTTACAGTAGGCAGTCTGATTTATGCTTGAAGCCTGACGTCACTGATAATGACGTCATAGAAATAGTGAATCATCCATAACTCTGGATATATTTATCGTAGAGAGTTCATATTTTTGCTGAATGAATATATTTCATGAAGCCATTTTGATCACATAATCTGTTTGCAACGTGTTTTAAAGGTTATATTTCACCAAAAAAGGAGATATACCTTATGACGTCAGAATAACGGCAGAATACATAAACAATTGTCCAAAAAAAATAAGTTTCACTTCGTTACCAATCTGCCAAAATTTCTTCAAATTTAGAGTAGTCGTAAAGAAATGGTGTTAATTTTATTTTTTTGTGTGCACTCAACCTCGGCCTTTTTACGATCTTTTGTGCCCGGCGTGAAGAGGCTTTTGGGTCTAAAAAACTGACTGGATAGATTAGGTGAAGACTTCACTGGCCTCAGGCCAGGCCCGGGCCAGGGTACGGTGGGAAACTCTCTTGTGATTTTTCCAGTACCCATGCATGATCCTCATGGAGCTTACTAACCAGAAAACAAATAACTTACAATGAAAATACTGATACAATATGGCAGTCAGGGGCGTAGCTAATCATTTTTGGTTTGTAATCCCTTTCCAAACTTCGTTCAACTAGTTCAACGGGGAAAATGTTCGGATAATAGACATGTCCAGAAAGTTTGTAAGCCTGGGCTTACTGGCTTAAAGGCAGCTACGCCCATGGCAGTAAAGCATGCCAAATTAACGAGCTTGATGTGCAAGTGTCTCGTGCAATAATAGAAAAACACCACATTCTTTCATTCACCTTCGAAAAGTTTTGCTTCCTCCTCTAAATCAGGGTTATCACGAACCCAAGCAGCAACTTGAACAGGACTCCAGTCTGTTAAAAATAATAAGATTACTCCTAACATTTAGCACGTTTTCTCCCTCGCCGAGTCATATAAAAGTTGAACTACCAATGAAGGCGGAAGCAGTTTGGTATGAGGAAAAATGGCGGAAAAATGATATGTATACAAATCGAGACACACAACAGTTCGCAAATTGACGGTTTCACTACCTGAAAATGGCGATATAGAAGGCTCCTGCGAGTTATTTTCATTTGAAGCCATCAGTGAAGCTGTTCTTCTTCGTTTTAAGCCAAATTTCCCTCAATCTCACGGTCAGCTAAAACAAAAAACACCGCCCTTCGAAAAGAAAGTTTTGGCGGGAAGGTACTGGGAGCCCGCCCTGTTTTGGCATGCGGTAATTACTCGCCAGGCGCGGCACGCAAGCGAGGCCGAACTTGCAAAATGGCGTCAGACTCGGAGGAACAGAGGCAGTAAATGTTTCTCATATAACGGAATTGAAAACCTCATGTGCACTGTCTTTGTGAAAAATGTAACGGTAGAGCTACTTGGAGAATGACAGCATGGAGACACATGTTCTGGGATACAGCTTCAACCGTATGTCTGTGAATGCAAGGTTTTTTGTTGAAATGGATCCCAGAGAGAAGTTCAGTACAGACAATCCAATTCAGCAGTATCCTTAGCATTTCAAGAGGACAGTGGGAGGTTAAATTCTCATCATGGATCAGTAGTGACATTAACGATGAATAGAGACATTGGTAAACTAAGACAATTTATAACTACTCCAATGGTATACCTATGCTTTATTGGATTTCTGCTGTTGAAAGTTTATTGCATAGTTATCCAATCACACTCCAAAGAAAATCCAGTATTGGAATACCACTTTGATAGTTTACCAATGTGATACAAATGTGATGTTGGTAACCCAATGCTGGCAATTTATTGGATTTCTGCTTTTTGAGGTTTATTACATAGTTATTCCATCATATTCCAAAGAAAATCCAGTATTGGAATACCACTTTGATAGTTTACCAATGTGATGTTGGTAACCCAATGTTGGCAATTTATTGGATTTCTGCTTTTTGAAGTTTATTACATAGTTATCCAATCATATTCCAAAGAAAATCCAGTATTGGAATACCACTTTGATAGTTTACCAATGTGATGTTGGTAACCCAATGTTGGCAATTTATTGGATTTCTGCTTTTTGAGGTTTATAACATAGTTATCCCATCATATTCCAAAGAAAATCCAGTATTGGAATACCACTTTGATAGTTTACCAATGTGATGTTGGTAACCCAATGTTGGCAATTTATTGGATTTCTGCTTTTTGAAGTTTATTACATAGTTATCCAATCACACTCCAAAGAAAATCCAGTATTGGAATACCACTTTGATAGTTTACCAATGTAATACCAATGTGATGTTGGTAACCCAATGCTGGCAATTTATTGGATTTCTGCTTTTTGAGGTTTATAACATAGTTATCCCATCATATTCCAAAGAAAATCCAGTATTGGAATACCACTTTGATAGTTTACCAATGTGATATTGGTAACTCAAGGAATTTATTAGAAATACCAATGATACACCAATGTTGGAATGCTATTTTCTAGAATTTCCAATAAAAATCCAACTTGGATTTTCTGTTTTTTTTTCCTGTGTCAGGTGCAAGGGGAAACTGGAAGTCAGCCCATTTCTGCTCTCATCCTGTATGTTTGGTGTTCTGCTAATATAGCAGATTTCATATGAGTGGGACAAACCGTACGACATGCTGTGACTTTGAAATGGTTTCCCATTGTTTTTGTCCTGCTGATCCAATCAAATTACAGAGTTATGGTATGTACAGCATTGTTACGATATTAAAGGCTATGGACATGCCATAGTTAAATTTGTCCCATTCATACCAAATCTGCTATATTACAATTACTTGCTGTACCACACAATATATATAATTAAAACTTGCATTCAGTACCATACCATAGTCATGCTCCAACTCGTCTACGTGATTGTTCACTATTTATGATGTATAATAATTATTAACTCTAATATAATTTACATGTACAGTGATAATGGATATTGTGTACACATCGGTATATATTATCTGAGAAGTGGAATAATCATTTTACACAAATAGATTAAATAATGTATAAAAGATGGTTACCTGTATCAAGGTAACTGTGCTCCATGTCTCCAAGTGATGATGCCATCATGAAACATCTGTACTGTGTCTCTGACAGACCAGAGGTTGTGAAGCCATGTATCACTCTTTCATAATTCATTAAAAAAAAAAAAAAACTGCATGCAGGTAAACGTATATTATTATATAAACCTAATAACCGGTACACAAACTTGTGTAAGAGTGAAAACCACTATAGACTGCATGGTAATAACCAAAACTGGCCAAACTTATATAATAATCTCATCAAGCTAATGACGTACCTCATGTTTACAATGAATTTTCCTTCAATGCTTGGTGAGCTGAACCACACAAGCTCATGGTTTTGAATACATTTCAATGCTATCCTACCAGCATGACCTCTTCTTTGCATTGTCATGGTTGAAATAAGTAGCTGACAGGAACACAGGGAGCATTTACAGCTCGAAGCAATCAGCTGTTTCACGAGCATCCCGATTGAAGCACCGCAGGTTACGAAGTACTTCCCATCGTCTTCTTCCAAAGGTGTGTGAATTTGGAAAACACTCTGGGACATCAAAATTGGCTCTGGAGAAATCAGTGACGGCGGAACGATTTGGGTAGACGGTTGTCCAGACGGTTCCTGAGAGTGGGCGCTTCCCGTTCGCAGTTTGAAGACGATCGCTCAAACAAATCCAGTAGGGATTTCAACCACTCCACGTTTGTAGTCGACTTCAGAGCTTTCTTTGAAAAGTTTACCCGTTCTTTCAATTTGTCAAGAACGTTTTGTTGGGAAGCAGGGACTTCGAGTTGAATCGAGTACCGATAAATGTCTCGCTTCACTTTCTTCGTTGGAATAGACGCCATTTTGTTTCGGCTTCATCCGGAATAGCTTGTTTATATAAACAAATAAATAAGCACACGCACACAAAATTTGGTACAAACTGCTCCAATGAAGTATTTGGGGCTCAAGGAACGTCTGGACAATATTTATTTACGAATGCGTAGTTCGTTCGGCCAGCTCCGTTCGGCCTCGGGCGGGAAATTCAAATTTCCAAAATAATTATCTTTCGTGTGCCGAATTTAAAAAAAAGGAAATACGCTTCAGTAGCTAAAACAAAAAAAGAAGTGGTCATTGTTGTATTTTGTTTCCTCATGCTCATTTTTCCCCATTTTATTTGTTATATACGAACTATTCTTTGGTCTGTCTGTTCCCTGTCGGTTTAACCGCCATGTTGCAACATAAAATTTGATTTTTTTCCAGCTTGAAGGGGGCGGAGCTAACCCTTTTATACCGGAACTTCGTGTTTAAAAGAAACACTGAACTACTGTAAATAACTAAATAGAGTAAGTATAAGTTAATTAATTAGTTTTATTATTACTATTATTATCATTAGTATTAGTATTAGTATTAGGGTAGAATAGCGTAGTTATAAGCACGACCACATCAGCAACGCTGTAAATTTATCGTGTGAAAATAATAATAATAATAATTATTATTATTATTACTGGTGATGATTTTACAGGGCTCTTATTGATAACAGTAACATTTTGTAACTAAGAGGATTACCCTGTTGAAATAAAGGTGTCTATCTATCTATAACGTAACGATGACGTCATCTGTCACGTAATTTTAAGTACATGCCCCTATCTCCCTCATTTCTAATGCCAGAAAGTTCAATATTGGACAGGCATGGTATTTGGTCCCCACAAATCACTTAGTGGTGATGGCGTAACGATGACGTCATCGGTCACGTGATATTTAGTATATGCCAAAATAGCTCACTGACCATCCGTGAGTTGCCCTAAGGGGCCCTATGTTTTCTTGTAATTACTATAGTTTGTTTACAACATTACCATATATTGTATCATCATCATCATTATAATAATAATATTTATTTACCCACGATAAATTTACAGCGTTGCTGATGTGGTCGTGCTTATAACTACGCTATTCTACCCTAATAATGATGATAATAATAGTAATAATAAAACTAATTAACTTAACCTTACTCTATTCAGTTATTTACAGTAGTTCAGTGTTTCTTTTAAGATTAATTTTAAAACTATTAAGTGATGCAGTTGACCTTAGGTCGTTACCGAGACTGTTCCAAAGCCTCGTACCTCTGTATGTTATTGACAATTTCAGGTAGTTGGTTATTGACAATTTGAGACCCTATAACGGTTCCATTTCATATCTCGCTTAGCCAATCAGCGTTGTATATCTCTACTGTATGTAATGTCTACGTCCACTTCGGTATTCCTTATACGTAGCTCATATAACCCCTGAAGAAGGTTCGTTCTGCCGAACCGGAATATAGGGTACAATAAATAACATTGTACAGCCGTGCAATCAGCCTTGCGGTCTTCATATATTTCAATCCTTCTGCTGATCCTGATCTCCACAGATCCAGGTACACTTTTGTTCGTAATAGTGGTCCTTGCAGCCTTTTTTGAAATTGCACCAAAACTTAGTTCGTCTGATTTGCACTTATTTTACCCCTTAATGTTCCTGAAATGTAAAAAAAATCATTACCGTTAAATAGCGACAACGTAATCTTGAGTAATTTTGTTTGATTTTGACTTGGCTTGATAGGCCGTATAAAGAAATGTTGGTGAGTTTGGTGATATTCAAAATTAGAAATGAAAATGCTCACCAATTGATTTTCATGCAATAAAAAGTAAATTACATGGCTACATGGAGATACAGAATTGTTTTTCTTGTGTTTAATTGCTGCGCTCACTCATGAGTTTTCAAGCTAAACACCAATCTCCATATCTCTGCGCGGCCATGTAATATCCTCTGTCTCTCTAACTAATTATGTACAGAAGAAACACGTACTGTGCTCCGATATGCAGTATACATGCGCAAAAACAATGTTCTGTAACTGTGCTGTGACATTTGCACTCTCGAACTAGTTTATATTTCCGCTGAGAGTTAACCAGAAGCCGGATTTACGCGACAAGCATTTTGGGCGCGACAATCACAGATTTGGGATCGCGGGCCGATGAGTTTGGGACCAGCACTCTTGATTTACGCGACAAAAATCCGCACCCTAACTTATCAGGCCGTGTGTCGAAATTTAAGAGTGCCGTGCCCAAAATGAATATCGTGTAAATGGGGCTGGTGTCTACTGTAGCCGCTCCCAAACGAACGCTTTCTCGTATATATCTTGTGCAATATTCGGGAATATTGCTGCTTTTATTTACACTGGGCAGCAATGAGCACTGTTCAGCACATGAGAAAATTAACGGCGTGTGCGATAAAACAGCATGCAAAAATAACTAATTCTGTGAAATCTGAGTGTCATAGCTTTCATTGCTATACAGAGTAATTAGGATTTGAATTTCACTGAAATAAGGTACATTGTAACTTTGTATGAAATCAGTCAGCCATTGCCCTACCAGTCTCGCTTTCATGTTATTTCAAGGGTTTTAATGCTAATAAACTGCTATTCCCAACATTTTAAAATGTAGGAACATTTCTTACAACACAATGATAAGGGGACATTTATAGCTAGACCGACCGACCTCGCTTTCATGGTTCGACTCCAGGATCCATGCCGGGTTATTCGGCGTTTATTATTCCAGTAATAAAGGATTAATCTATCGGTAGGAATGGTAGCAAACCACTAAACCTTGGATTCACACCGCGGCAAAACCTCACGCGCATGCGCTTTTGATGAGCCGGTCGCGCGCGAGTGTCCCCAGTTTCCCGCCGAAACTAAAACAAAACAGAGGCATTCACCCCTGTTACTAATTTCGGGAGACCTACGATTTTACGTCCTTATCCGAGAAGACGTGAAGGTCTGACCATTTGCAGTTGTTTCACAAAGGCAGTACCTTCTACTCAGTTATTTTAAGACCCTGAGTGTTGGTCCGGCCGGGGTTTGAACCCGCGACCTCTCGCTCAACAGACCGGAACTTAACCACTGAGCTAACCGGGAGGGACTGGAGATTAACCACTGAGCTAACCGGGAGGTATTTCGTATTCGAAAATTACCGCTGAATGCAATGACTACAGACGCATGTACGCAGGGTTAGCCTCGTTATGAAGTTAAACACCCATAAATACCAGCGAGAAGGTGGGCTATTCACAACACTGTGTATTGTTGTAGTTTTGCGTTTTGCACCTTCGAATACGAAACTGGACTATTCGGCTCTGTGTAAAAAAAAATTCCTCCTACGCCGGAAGTGGGAAATTGCATACTAGGTCCGTGACCTTGCTATCCATGTGGGAGGAAGATTTCGGTAAACCAGTATTAGTCATCGTAAACGTCTTCCTAACTGAATTATTCTAATCAACGAAGTGTCGATTTTAAAGACAAAACCATTCGTACAATACTAGATTTGCTTCTAAATTAAACTTCAGCAGACCAAAAGCAAGAACCAATATTGGCATACATACCTTTAAGTTTATTTCATCACAAATTTGGGAAACAATTGACTTTGATTTAAAATGTGCTAGATCTGTTAATGCTTACAAAAAAGCAATACAAGACATTTCTCCTAAGTAAATGAAATATAATGTATTTCAATGATAAAACACTTTCAGCTAAACGTAGACAGTTATCAACTCGAAAGCGAACGCTACTTTGATCACTGCGCACTATCAAAAATAACTCTTGTTCTTTCCCTTTAATAATATTGTGTATGTAATTGTTATTGTAATCCCCATAAACAGTGCAAACTAAACTTAGAATTTAGAAATAAATAATATTTTTAAAAATTGCTGTAGTTTGTGCTATGTGAAGAGCAAACCACACGATAGAGCGGATTTCAATTGAGTGTCGGAAGTGTTTTGGTTTTGCGTTTTCTAAGCTCTCCTATTGGCTGAGAAAGTAAACCAACCAATCAGAATCCAAAGTAAAACCAAACACAAATTGGTTTTGGTTTTGCTTTGGTTTGTCATTGGCTCACAGGGAAGCCATTTATGAGTTACTTGTGATTACTCGCTCCTATGATTGGCTGGCTGTGGGTAATTTGCGTTTGGTTTCACTACACTCAACTGAAAACCGCTCTAAGATACTGAGTATCGTTAACCGAACAGACATAGAGAAGCTTGTTAATAAACGAGCAGCAGTGTTTTATCAGATTTAAAAACACGATAGCGTAGCCTGAGTGTTTGTAGATCTGATAAAACACGTGCTGCGAGCTGAGTTTATTAAACGATTTCAAAAATGTTTTTGAATTCATTTTAAATGAATGCATCATATATGTAATGAACCAATAGGATTCTTTATCGAAAGATTACATTGTACGTAACCAGGCAGGTGGAAAGGGCATCCTTTCCACCTCCCTGACGTAACTGTGAACAGTTTTGAAAATTGAATACAAGGGTTTTATTTGGCTATCTTTCTTTTCATGGGCGAGTGATGCAGGTGGATGCTGGACAATAGATTAAAGCTCAGACTTTCTCAAAACCAGTTCGACTTGGAGCAAGTCTAATTAAAGCTATATGATGATAAAACCGAGATTCTCGTGTTCCACGCCAAGCACCGCCCTCCCCCACCTGTAGATGCAGTGCAAGTGGCCAGTGTCTCTGTTATACCCTCTGGATTTGCAAGAAAGATCGGCGTTGCTTATGACAATACCTTATCGTTGGACAAACATATAACTCAGCCAATTTGTAAATCGGCTTTATATTCAATCAGAAACATCGGCATGCATTAGGAAATTTTTAAGTTTTGAGACAACGAAGATTTTGGTTCATGCCTTTGTGACAGCTTGTGGCTTACCGAAATATATTTTGCAGAGGCTGCAGTATGTACAAAATACCACTGCGAGGCTGGTTACATTATCACGCAAATCCCAGCATATTACACCTATCTTAATCCAGTTGCGTTGGTTGCCTGTTGAGCAGCGTCTCGAATTTAAAATTCTTCTTTTCACGTATAAAGGCACCAAAGTATCTCAATGATCTACTCGAGCCTTATGTCCCTCAGCGCTGCTTAAGATCTGGCTCTATGCCACTTAAAGCACCAAATTATAATCTCGAGTCTTATGACTATCTTAAAACACATCTATTTCGGAAAGAGTTTTATTGATTGTGGTTTTTTAACATATGACATTCTTGTATTTTTATTGTATTTTAGATTAGCTTTGTTGGATTTTATCACCTTTTCTTTTACTATTATTCTTTAGACGTTATTTTATATGTAATAGGCCCTTTGCAGTAACAGTCACGTGCTGATATAATACTTCGTTAACGAATGAATTGAGCTCGTGATTCCCATGGGAAAGGCGTTGCCATGGATGCTGGAGAGCAAGCTATCTTTAAAAACGCTGTTTTAGAAAGATCGACAATCGACTGGGGGTGGAAAATAGCATTTACAAACAGGTTTTGTTAATGTCAATACCGATCTCGTACAAGGCCTTTAAATAAATGAAGTCTGAATTTTTTTGCTCTCCAGTACAACCACGTGATTTGTTAGCTGCAAAGGGCCTATTAGTTTGTTTCCCCTGTAATTATCATATAACTGTGAAGCGCCTTTGGACATATTTTAGGAAAGGGCGCTATAGACATTAAACAATGGGTGTAATTCGCGGTAGCATTTTGAAAGTATTGTGAGAAAAAGGAAGTAACTGCAGAATACCCTGCCACTTCAGGAATGTGTGGTTAGGGTTTGTTAAAGTGCCTATATCGCCTTTTCACCTTATTTTCTTCCGAAGGTACTTGCCTCATAGAACATTATTTTGCAAAAAAACGTCCAATCTTTGAATTGGTATTTTTTTTACAGCTACTCAAAGTTAGCGAAAATCATCATTTCGGCTCCATGTGGGATAATTTCGTAATCATAAAAAGGTCTTGGGACGAGTCGGCTGGTGGTCCCTTCACATGAATTGCTATCAAAATACAATAGAATTAACACAATAGAACAATACACAATACACAATACACAATACAATTTGGTAGTAATTCATGTGTGCCAACATAACCAGTCGGCTGATGACTTAGCATAAGGAATATAGTTCCATTCTGAATCACTTTCACTGCCTTCCGAGTCAGAACTACTACCTGAACTGCAGTCTGACATTATTATTTAGTTATTACCTCCGAAAACAGCCCTAAAATTTCTCGGAATCGCCGGTGAAGATAACAAGAGCGGTCCCTTAGCTACGTCACACAACAGCTCGGCCCAGGGTCCACGTGTGCTTACATTTTTAGGGCTGCTGTACTGTTTTGAATACCAATAAAATTATGAAGGAAAAACCGAATCTGATTTTGTCTTTTGAGGAAAATAATTTCAACCTTCCTAGTTTAAGAAAAATGATAGCTTGGCTAAGGGTTATGAATTATTAATAAGTACAATTCCTGAAGTGGCAGAGTATTCTCCAGTTACCCACTTTTTCTCTATGTATGTATCCTTTCCGGAGACTATATTTTATACTATGTGCTGATCTTGTTTAGAGATAGGTCCGATAATGAAACTGTTGCTTGACTTTTAGCCTTCGGCCGTGAGCATATCAAACTTCCGTTTAACAAAAGGTCACTAGACGTGATGTCATGCTCACGCCCCCGTCGGGAGTTCACTCAACTGTTCGCCAAAAGTACAGAATTTTCGTGCAATTTGTTAATTATACGCTTCGTAAATAAAAACATAAAAAACCCACGAACGGAATACAAAACAATAATGTCTTTTCTCTGTAGTTTTAATAGTTTAAACCCCATAGTCGCGTATTTTCGGCGGTCAATTTGCGATTGTTTTCGACCGGTTGAGTCAAAATATACAAGGCGTTCTTCTATTTCTGGGCATATGCCAGGGAAGTCTGGGCTATAATTGGCTGGAAAAAGAACCAATCAAAAATTTACAACCGAATTCAATTAGTCTATTGAATTTCCTGCGTTTTGATGTATAGCTTGCCCACATTCACATTCACATTCACATTCGTAATGAATAACTGCGGTCAAAATGACAACCAAAATTTGCATCTGCTTGCAATACTTGTTCTTCCTGTGGTCGTCTAGACACCCGTGGTCGAAGTGCTCGGGGAGCAACATACCACAGGAAACCCAAGCTCTGTTTGTGTTTTAAATTATAAGGGTTTGTATGAGATTTTTAACGAGTATTTGGTTGTATCCGTTAGGCCAGAAATACATGTCAACAGAATTCGCTGAAATTGCATACAGAGCCCAATGAAGAACATATAAAGACTTCAGGGGAGTTTTCATTGATTTTATTTCAGTATTTCTGGCCTAACGGTACAACCAAATACTCGTTCAAAATCTCATACAAACCCTTATAATTTAAAACACAAACAGAGCTTGGGTTTCCTGTGAATATACTGGAAATGCTGGCTCACAACGCCCTGAATGGCCATCTTTTATGCACGAAATTAACAAGTAAGTACAGTTTTACTATACTGAAATATTGGAGTGATTCAGCACAAGTTTATTTTACACTGTGGCTAGATACCCGGCAGCCGGGAACGGTTTTCGAAATACTTGATACCCGGCAGTCTAATTCAAACTATTCTATCTTTGTTTAGAAGTAAACAGTCCCTAAGATGGACGTCTGAGATTTCGATTAGAGTAATTCCCTTGTCCTCGGCTGTAGCACGGACACATCAGGCGTGACACTAATAATATTAAGCAAACTTTGATAAGCAAACACTGGTGTTATGAGTCGAATTTAGGACTTATAATTACGTTATTTTTTTAACTGCTGGTAGACAGTCTTCCTGTAAAATATTTTGCTGTCGACGTTGAGTCCTCCCTCGAACATATCCTGTTCAACACAAACTTTTTTTAAGCCCTGCGGGTGGGCTTATGAAGCAGAAGTTAGTCTGGATTGTCCATACAAAGTTCACGAGACGTTCGGCTGGTAGAGGGTGATCGTCGTATTTTTTAGGGTTTGAAATCGGCGATTTAGTATTTTTTAGGGGTTGTCAAAGCGAAATCCATTTTTCAGGGTAATTTTTAGATCATGAGGTACATTTTAGGGCGGGAATTTTTTTCACGTTTTGTATTTTTTTTAGGGTATATTTCGAGGTTTCCGACGGTCACCCCTACCCTTTTTACCTTGAAGACCCCCACCCCGGGCAAATTTTTTTTTTGGGCCCCAGTTCAGATCCGTGAGCAACTTTACCATGAGGCCTTGCGCGCCCAATCCAAGATGGCGGACAAAGATGGCGGACTTGGGGAACGGAAATTGTTCTCGGGGTGGTGCTAGTAAAATTTTGACAACTGGGTTGCCGTAATTCAAGAAACCACGTGATTTTGCCATAATAAAGGGAGGAGTGGGTCAGTAAGAAATAATACGCAGTGGGTGGCTGGCGGCAACTTGTAGTTCATGTTTCATTTTCGCGGAAGATTACGAATTCGGCACCGGCTTTTGCGCGGGATCGTGGGATTTTCAGTATTCTTTAATACTATTAAACCTGAATTTTTCTAACCGCTGGAGCCGAATAAGGGTTTGAAAAATCTCGACAACTCTTGTTTCCTGAACAGTGCAATTCAGTACTTGTTCAGACATTTTTGCGTAGTTTCCGGACATCAATCGAAAAGTTGAGAATTTGTAAACTTTAACTACTTGTGATTCTTTTCCCGATACAAAAACATTAGGCTTTGTTTTTATAATTTTGTTGGTTGTGCGAAGCGATTATATATATCCCGGTATATACAGAGAGATGACAAGGGGATCTTCTCGAATATGAAAGGTAATAAATACCCCTAAGTGCTAATGTAAAATAAACAAGGCACAACGATCAACGCATTACTCTTTCGTGTTCGCCTTTCACGACTTTATGATTTACGCGAACTTGGCGAGACGTTTACGCGCGCTAATAAATATTTTCGGGACCGCAAGTAGCTCAATTTATAAAGGGAAGACACACTTCAGGGGCAGATTCCGACTTCGGAAGAATGGTAGAATCCCCAAAAGGAACAAAGTATATTTTATAAAAAAATTGTCGTGATATCATAATAAAATATATTATTTTTAATTTGTAAATGATATTATAATAAAAAGTCCTTTGTTTAGCACTCGCAGAACGTTGCAAATACATTGTGCAGAGTTATATTACAACAACATTCATATATATGTATGTATTTGTTACATTTGTACCAGGTCAGAGAAAGGTACTAATTTCTTCAGGGAAATTATGGGTTATCCAACAATCTAATTTTTTTTGGTGGTCATGCATTTTCAATCAAAATATTGGAGGTGGGGTACTTGTGAATTTTACAGAATTATGAATATATTTTGTGTATGGTTTTGGTATTCTTTATGAGGGTGGGGGAGGGAAAGTAGGGTTATGCATGCAGGTTATATGTTTATAAAGACTACCCTTTCCTAGGTTATACTGATTTGTTTCATTTCCACCCCTTTCCTTAGAGTTGAAGTCTAGTATTTCTTTACAGTAACAATATTTGCAATAAATACAACAAAATGTACTTCTTTATTATCCAATACATGCAGGCTTGAACCATTATTTGTGCCTGGCCAACAAGAGAATGTACATGATGTCATGCCTTCCTTTATAAATATTAGCTATCCCATGGAGCTTTTGAACTTTTCAGTTGTGATATTGGAAGTAAATTAAAGGTTGCATTGATTATGACGATACCACAGGGGGCCAGGTTATTTATTCAGATTACATCATATTTTTATGACTCACCCCCCAGAGTAAACTGCTTATTTAAATAATTTTAGCAACCCCCCTCCATCCATTCAAAAAATTAATACACCGCCGCCCCAGTAGACCTCCCTCCAGGCCATTTCCATATGCAAACTAGCATTATTTAACAAGCATAATTTTACAGAACTGTCATTTTGGGCCGTGAAACTCTGTTTAATACTACAATTTGTAGAAAAGCTAAGAATAAACCATAAAATTAACTGTTATTAACTACCACTACTTTGGTGTCTGTAAAAAGTATTTGTTGCTGCATGGTATTCCAAAACGTGCGGGTATATACGTGCAGGTCTTTGTTTGACAAACATTAAAAAAATTAACATTAATCCACCCAACCTTTCATAAATAAATTTTAAGATTCCCCCTTCTAAAGCCTGTTAAAACAAATTGGGATCCCCTTAAAAATCACCTGCCCCCCTCCCCCTGTCAGGTATACATATTATGAATACAGCCTAAAGGAATAAAAAGAATCCTGTAATTCTTGGGTTCCAATTTTGTCACAATTGTTTTATCAGAAAACCTAACACAGTATTTTTCAAGTGTTTAGAAGCAGTATGAATTAAGGCTATACCAATTATTTGTAATTGTTTCCATTTACATAAAATTATATATATACTAGCACACTAATTGTTATATAAAAGCTAGCTCAGAATTATGCTTGTACATGCATTTTTATTCGCTTTTGAAACACTCACATTTACAATAATTTTTGGCTGTGTTTAAAGGTTTTTTCTACAATAAACAGCTAGTGCACAACCTTCTGATTAATTAGTCAATTAAGCTTTAATAAATAATAGTGTTATCGGAGTATATAATCTATAAATAATAATGCACATGCATGCATGTCAAGACCTCAGGTATACCTGATTTAGTTAATGATATTAATTAAGGGAGCAAATACATACTATATATAATTATATATATATAATTAACTAAGGGAAACAAATTAAACTGCTAAATGTATGTAAAATACCACATGCAGGCAGTAATAGGAAATAAAACAACAATTTGATTAATTATAATTAGTTGAATTTGCAATATAACACAGTTATTTCTAAGTCCAAAGATAAAGGATATACTCTGTGTTATTGTTGTCAACTTTTAAATTTAAAATGCATGTAAGTGTCTGCTCAGTATATTATAATATTATACATAAATGGGAAACATACATGCATGACTGGCCTACTACAGGAGCCATTACCAGGAGCGTCCATCTCCCATACTTGGTCTGTGAGTCAGCGTATGACCGGATTGAGCTATATTTAGAACAGATCTCACGGGAGTTCACGTGCCCACACTTTGGGAATCCAATCAAACCATAGTCAGGACAATGCAGCATTAGTAAAATCACCTCAAAGAACAATAGACCATTCTTAATCTCAATAATTACTGCAAGCATATGCACGATCGCAGCAGAGTCAGAAGGCAGTTACCCGGGAAACATGTTCTAAAAATAGCTCAAACCGGTCATACGTTGAGTCACAGGTATAGTATATATGGACGCTCCTGGTAATGGGCTCCTGCCTACTACTAACACTTGAAAAATACTGTGTTTTAATAGTTAATATGTTTTCTGACAATTACAATTTTACAGTATTACAGCTAGGGTTTTTTATTTCTTTAATCCACCTAATTTACCTTTTACATGTACTTCAAATTCCAATATCACAACTAGAAAAGTTCAAAAGCTCCAAGGGGTAGCTTATTTATGAAGTCATGAGGTCATGACTACATCCTCTTGTTGGTGGCACAAAATAATGGGTTCAAGCTTGTGTTGGTTAATAATTAAAGTAAGTACATTTTATTATATATTTATTGTAATTATATTGTTACTCAGTAAAGAAATATGAGACTTCAACTAAGGAAAGGGGTTGAACTGAAACAAATCAGCATACCTAGGAAGGGGTAGGGTAGGGTTATGATTAAGTGCAATTGTTAAAGTCACCCAAAATTACAATCAAAATACCCTTACTCTTTCTCTACCAGGTACAAATGTAACAATGTATACATAGTACATACATATGAATTTGTTTTTTTATATAACTCTGCATAAAGTATTGGAAAAGTAAAAAAAAATTCTAAGAACTAACGGGGGGGCGGGGGGGGGGGGGGGGGGGGGGGTGCTATACTTTTTAAAATTATATTAATTATATTTAATATACAAATTAAAAATAATATTTTCTTATGAAATTACGACAAAATGTTTATAAAATATACTGTGTTCCTTTTTTCCTTACTTAGGGAAAATTCGTTTTTTTAACATTAACTTTGTTTTAGCAATTAATTAGGGTATTTATTACCTTTCATATTTGAGATCCTATTGATCCCTCTGAAGAGAATAATCGCTTTGCACAATCGGGAAAAGAATCATACATAAGTCATTAAAGATTACAAGGTCTTATAATTTTTAATAAGGAAACTTAAAATTCTCACCTTTCATCAACTTGCAGCTTTTCGAATATATGTCCGGAAACTACGCAAAAATGTCTCAAAGGTATAAACGCTTTAATACGAGCAAGTACTGAATTGCACTTACTTTCATGATCACCGTTCAGGAAACAAGAGTTGTCGAGATTTTTCAAACCCTTATTCGGCTCCAGCGGTTAGAAAAATCCAGGTTTAATAGTATTAAAGAATACTGAAAATCCCACGATCCCGCGCAAAATCGTAATCTTCCGCGAAAATGAAACATGAACTACAAGTTGCCGCCAGCCACCCACTGCGTATTATTTCTTACTGACCCACTCCTCCCTTTATTATGGCAAAATCACGTGGTTTCTTGAATTACGGCAACCCAGTTGTCAAAATTTTACTAGCACCACCCCGAGAACAATTTCCGTTCCCCAAGTCCGCCATCTTTGTCCGCCATCTTGGATTGGGCGCGCAAGGCCTCATGGTAAAGTTGCTCACGGATCTGAACTGGGGCCCAAAAAAAAAAATTGCCCACCCCGGGTAGCGACTTTTGCTCTTTTTTTTTTCTGAGCACTGTTTTGCATGGGCTCCTTTGTAATGTGAACTCCCGTCATATTCCACCAATTTTCAATAAAACGCTTACATGTACGTTATAATTAGGTCAACTCTGAAATCAAACCGTATCAGAGGCTCAGAGCTTGGGATCTGTATAATATTTAACAGCACTTGTATGGGATTTTTTAGTTTTCCATGTACATCGTAAATCTTGAATAAAACTCGACAAAAACCTATACAGTGTCTTCTTGTGTTCCTTAACTATATCTGTGCCATGTTACAACGAATTTCAGCAAAATATTCCCTTAAAACCCTAGGCCATACGAAGGAAAGACCACAGGTAGCCCAAGCTTGGGATCGGTATAATATTTAACAGCATTTGTATGGGATTTTTTAGTTTTCCATGTACAACGTACACCTTGAATAAAACTCGACAAAAACCTATACAGTGTCTTCTTGTATCCCTTAACTATGTCTGTGCCATGTTACAGCGAATTTCAGCAAAATTGTCCCTTAAAACTCTAATCCATACGAAGGAAAGACCACAGGTAGCCCAAGCTTGGGATCGGTATAATATTTAACGGCATATGTATGGGATTTTTTAGTTTTCAACGTACAACGTACATCTTGAATAAAACTCAACAAAAACCTATACAGTGTCTTCTTGTGTCCTTTAACTATGTCTGTGCCATGTTACAGCGAATTACGTTGTACATGGAAAACTAAAAAATCCCATACAAATGCTTGGGCTACCTGTGGATCAACAAGCAAAGGTATGTGTTTAACTGGCAAGTACCGTACCGTGAGCTTCAGGGTCAATACTCGCTTCGATCAATAATTTAAATAGATCAGTAGTCTGTGGGTTTTTAAAAGGAGGTACGTGCATTAGGGAATCGGAAATAAATTGCAATATACTACATGCGTGCCGTGGGTCAACCAGCGAAATCCTCAACACAGCATGAGTACAGTATTTATAGAAGGGTACTTTGGTTACATTGTCAGAACATTTGAGGTCATTTAGGAATTTCCATTTTTTTGCCCATCGTACCATCGACTCTTATGGACTGATCATGAACTAAATGCTGAAGGCGTCAAACAGATTAGGTTATGCTAAGTGCAGTACTATACTGGAAGGAGACTTGCTGCTTTTTCATCCGAGTTTAGAGGTAAATTCCTTTGACATTTATCGAATGTTTACACGTCTTTACCACATGTACTCGAGTGAGTAATCTACAATTTATTTTTAAAATTAATGGTATAGTGTTTTAGGATTGAGAAATTGATTCTTATCGTGCAATAAATTCTAAGTATTTGAAGCTGAATTGTTGTTAATGCGAGGTATTTTTGATTCACGAATGTTTTCGTCCTTTCTAAAGCGGCTGGTCATTTTACGTTTGCTTTGTTTCATCGTTCTTTACCATTTTCTGCATTTCTATTTCCCCGCTCTGTCACTCCGCTTATGTTTGTGTAGTTTTAATAATTGTAGTTAAAATCTCGTTTAATTAACCCCCCTTTGTGTCCTCTACATTATTTCAGTAATACCCACGGACAACTAAATTGAAAATGACTTTACCCCTTAATTAAAACCTAGTTGGAACAATAACATCATTTTGTTCAATTTTGGAGAACTTTGTATAACGGTATCTCGCTGCGTTCCGAAGATAGTTTCCGCAGATGTAGCTTCCTTCCGTATTTCCAAAGACTTCCGTATTTCCAAAGAGATCTTTCTAGAATATTTTCCTTTTTAGTTCAATAAATTCCCAACGCACAATTTTTCGCTATGCATCTGTTCTGCTCTGTAGTAATGCTATGAGCTAACGCGGTGTTTCATTGAAGTGCGGTATCTTTTGAGTTGTGAGACCGACATTACTAATTGGCCTTGGTTGACGCACTCAGTATAATTCCAACCGCCTTGCAAAAAACATACCTTCGCTGGATATAAAATCCGGGGAATGCTCATTTGGAACTAATTTTCCCGTACCGTAAATATTAGAATAACTCTGATACGAATTGTAAGAGTGTTTCTTTTGTATCGCATAAACAAGAAGCCGCCAAAGGACCAATGTAGAAGAGTCTTGCTGCGAAAATGAGCTTCTACTTCGCACGGTATCACATAATCTAGCGCAAATTGTGAGCCCATATTTCTTCTTTTCAATTAGAACCAGCTCTTGGCATTACCACAGCTTGATTTAATTATTCTGACTTGTTTCTACCGTGGGTGTTGAGCACATTTACGAGTATGACGATCATCGACTAAGTGGCGACTCGAAAAATCATTGCTCTGCTTTTGTAATTAACGAGCGGGATCTGCATCTCTTTAAAGAAACTACAAACCAAATGACAATAAAAACCGAACCTCCACCATTTCGAGGGTTCTGTAATAACGAGTAACTTTTCTAAAGAACTCTTTGTTACTATAGAACTGGAGGACAAAAGCCTCCTCAGCGATGTATCCGACACGTGTTTTTGTTTTTCTCGAAGATTAACGGTTTGTGGCCTATTCGTCTAATTTAGGAGCGCGTAAAATGCGGTCATACCGCAGAAATTAGCGCCTTCTTTGCGAGTGCCCAGTAGCTCACCTGGGAGATTGACATCGGTGAGGTTTAGCGCTGTTTTTGGTAAGCCTCCTATCGCGCTGGGGGTGTGGTACTCCAGGTTATTAAACCTCCGCCACCCAACATCTTATTAGACGTAGTCCTTTTGTGCTACAGTAACTAGAAAAGCCTATTAGAAGACGCGCGGACAGTGACACGTTGTTTTTCCAGGTAAGATCACCTAATATTGAAGAAGCTGACAAGGTACGCCATTACCATGTATTTATATTATTATTACCAGAAACCATTGACCTAGTAACTTATGAAGGGGCTCAACTCGGTACGCTGCTAGATTATTACACGCAGAGTTAGTATATACACGAACACTTACCAACCTTGCTTCGCTAGCGATCGTAAAGGGATACGATTGTATTTCGCATTGAATTTTTCGATGCACGTTGTACGTAGTTTAGGAAAAAGTGCGAATTACGGGTTGAGAATAGCTTGTTAAGGAAAAAAAGACCAAAGAGTTGACCTTTCGTACTTTTAATCTCGCCGCATGAAGCTTTTTCTTGAACGTGTAAATGTTACATAGCGCAGAGGAAATCATCAAGAGAATATCCGTATTTCGAAAGAAGGGAAATAGCTTCAAAGAGCTGACTCTTGTGTTGAGATCAGGAAATTTGTTAATTCAAAATGTACTACGTGACGAGACGTACTGCGTAGGTAATAGAAGAGGAACGCGTGACAAACCGTTGAATGCGTTACGGGTGATGTCATCGTTTTTTTTAGCATGTGAAAGTAGAAGACAAGCATTTTAGCTAACGTTTTTCGAGTTATTGTAAAGTTCAATACGCCGCCCATTCGACAGTCAAAAAATTACGCTGTGTGAGACGCATGTAATCAACATTAAGCTACCGTCAAACCGGGTTCAACAGGCAGTACAACATTTTTTGAAGCCGATCTTGATACCGTTTGAAAAATGGCCTTTAATCGAAGTCAAACTCTCTAACATACTTTCGATATCTTTCAACACTTTTCAACAATAATTAATGTTTTCAGGCCATTTCAAACGGTTTGAACATCGGTTTCAACAAATGTTGCACCGATGTTGACCCGAAGTTGAAACCGTTTGACCGCGGACGCTTCAGTCTAAGTGAAATCTTCACAAATACCAGCAAGAAAGGGTAGAAGTGGAAATAGTAATACATCTTGCCGCTGGTATTTACGATATGTATCATCAATTCGAGACTAGTAAATGGGTGTAGTTTATGCTATCTTAAGTTTACAAAGGTTAGTTTCGAATGTGTTAATAGTTGTGGCCTCTACAACCTCTTTAGGTAATTCATCCATTGCTTAATTGTTCTGGGGAAAAAAAGAATATTTAAAGCAATCTTTAGAGAAAGCTGTAATGCAAAACTTTAGATAATGCGTAGCCCTGCCTCGTTCGTTTGTAAGCTGGGCAGAGAAAACGTTCTTTGTGGATGCAATTAGACCGTGTACAATATTACGAGTCTAGTTTCTCAGCCGTAACTTTTTCATATTTTTTTTTTCGACAATATTACATTTAACAGTATACAATTTTATAGTATTACAGGGAGAGAAGGATAATGTACAATTTATATATAGTCGGAGCCAGAGGCTTAAAAGCAAATAGGTGACAAGGCCAATTCAGCTGATTAAACAGCTCGGCCTATGTACGCGTTTAGCTCCCCGAAAGTAACGACCCCCTGAAGTATCGACCTCTCGAAAGTAACGAACATAAAAGGCTGCTATTAAAAGCGATAATTGCACGTAACTTAGATCCGTTCGATTGACCGTATTCCGGAATAAGAATACACAGAATGATCACTACAAATCGCGTATATCGGGTTCATGAAACGGCCACTGTAATATTAAATGTATCCTGAATATCATATATCAGCAAGTGTTTGTAGCTTACAGTACAAAATGTGCCTGAACCAGTGATTTTCAGAGACTATTCCATCTATTCTTATTCCGCAATACAGTCAATTGAACGCACCTAAGTATAAAAGGCGATAACATAAATGAATTTAAACATCATTGCTGAAAAGTTTTTTTTTTTTGGGACCAGAATAGTTGTTTCAATTCAAGACTTCCGAGTTCTGAGAGAACTAGTAGTCACAAAGTCTGAACTACGAAGTCGCCAAAATATATTTGCTCGACTCGAGAGAAAACACAACTTTGACAAATGACACACTACAAGGAAGTTTCACTCACCGATTAACTTCTCCCAGTGATGAAATGCTTGTGAAATCCACATTTTCTTGATTTTTGGATCAGAAGTTAACACAATGTGAATTCCCAAACCCCACAAGGCACCGCTTCGAACGCTTCCACGGCATGCAAGTGACGTCATTTTGATTTCATTGTGTGTACTTTTATTGATCCTGGTCGCCGGAGAGCCAATCAGAAAGCCATAAAATTGGCTGTTGTTGTAAAATTAACAAATGTACGATAGTTTAGCGTGGTATGTTTACCACGTTTTGCATCATCGCATGGTTAAAATTGTTGTGGATTTCACGAGGCGCTCTATTCCATAAAAAACATTGACCATCCGATGACGCAATACGTGGTAAATAACAATAATAATATTTATTTACCCACGATAAATTTACAGCGTTGCTGATGTGGTCGTGCTTATAACTACGCTATTGTACCCTAATAATAATAATAATAATAATAGTAATAATAAAACTAATTAACTTATACTTACTCTATTCAGTTATTTACAGTAGTTCAGTGTTTCTTTTAAGATTAATTTTAAAACTATTAAGTGATGCAGTTGACCTTAGGTCGTTACCGAGACTGTTCCAAAGCCTCGTACCTCTGAATGTTATTGACAATTTCAGGTAGTTGGTTTTCGGTGTGGGTAGACTGATACAGTGAGTGTTACGTAAGGAGTATGTAAGTGGTCTCTTAGGAAAGGCAGTACATAATACTGGAGGAGCTAGGTTGTTAAAACATTTATGTACAAAACAGGCAAGTCTTAGGTTATAGCATTAAGAGGGCATACCACGGTAACATATCGTAAATTTGTTTTTACAACAACAAACGAGAAATAGTCAAGAGGAAGAGCCTGGAAAACGATGGAAATTGTGAGAGAAAAGTGATTCTGGCCAGCGCGCTATCACGTAATCCGTGGCGCAAGCAGTGACGCAAGCAGTGACGCAAGCAGTGACGCAAGCAGTGACGCAAGCAGTGACGCAAGCAGTGACGCAAGCAGTGGCGCAAGCAGTGACGCAATCCATGGTATTATAAAACGAGAAACTGAGCAGTTGTTGTAAAAAGTCTGTTGTGTTTCCCGTAGGTGCCATGAGCAGCAGCCAGCTGGTTTGTGAGTGGCTCGTGTTTGTGTGGTGTGTACACGTCACATGCTGTGGAGTATCAGCCGGCAAACACACTGTGGTAAGCTGTAGAACTGCTGAACATTCAATTCAACTTAGATAAATGTCATCGTATTAAAATTATCAGGAGCCCATAACCTGGAGCATCCATCTGTTGTGCATTAGTGAGCGTGTTCCCAGATCAGGCTATTTTTAGAATCAGGTTGCCGCGAAAAAGTTCATGTTGTTTTCAGTGCTGAATAATTTAAACAACTTCCAATTCTGAATAATAGTAAACTGTTTTGTCGACTTTTAGATCACCCAGGCGCGGATCCCCGGTTTACGGAAACCGGTCAAAATTTCCAGATTTTTTTAGTAACCTTAACATTCGATTAAAACTCTCTTTGAGGGAGAGAGAGAGAGAGGGGGGGGGGGGGGGGCGGTTCAGTAAAATTTCCAATTTTGGAGTTTGAGTTGGGAAGTCGGAAACCGGTCAGAATTTTTTCTGGATCCGCGCCTGTCATCTCACTGAAGACACCACCTTCTTCCCCTTCACATCCCCCCTCCTCTCCCCTCCCTCCGCCAACATAAAAGCTACACCAGGGACGACACACTCAAACATTATACCACAAACTCCAGTTTAGTATCCAGGCTATATAGAATAGACCAGGACAGCAAGACCTCCATAAGATCCATAAATGATAATCGGTCCCTTAAATCACTGGAGCAGTTATTTTCAGATTGAGTTTAAAATTGTCGTAAACTTAAAAAGTTTAAATATAGGCCGGTCCCTAAGTGAGAATTATATAGAATACATGAAACTAAGATGCGTCGATTTGGAACATTATACTGTAACGCTCGATCTGCCTTTTGGACTACGTAAATAAATGTACAGAGTGCATAGTTTCTCTACATCCCAGACTCACAGGGGAAAAAAGAGGATCGACAGAAACATCCCCTATGTTTCTGAGGATGAGTTTATCTCTAGGTATGTTTCATTTCATAAAATGGTCCCGCACAAGCTACCTATTTTGTCTGTTTATTCTCTAGGGTTCACAAAACACGACAGCAAGTCCTCAGACCAAGATTATGCAATCCGTGAATACATCACACGTGTTAAGCTCCACCCTGCAGCCGAGCAAACCATCAACCATTCCTGTTATTTGTAATGGGTCTACTCCACATCCCACACACTTAACCCAACCGAGCCACAAGAAAAGAAAACACAGTAAACAAGGGAAACATAAAAGAATGCACCATTACCGTAAACACAAACATCGAAAGCATCGAAAGCACCAAAAGCGTAAACATCAAGGGACTCCTGCTCCATCGGTGACTACAATAGCTCATAGCAAAATCACGACAACCAAGACAGTTGTAGTGGTTAGTTCACAACACTCGCCAACAGTGGAAATTAATAATACCACGGTTGCATCAACCACAGTTCGTCCCACAAGTGCCACGGCCAACAAGGATGGGAGACCAAGTCTTAAAGGTATGTACAGTCTACTCTCGCCTGCGAACACCCCGTTATTACGGACAGGAGCTGATGGTCCCGGCGAAAGTTACAAAAGATTGACTGAAAACATATCCCGTTATTACGGACACTTCGCTTGGTCCCAACGTCAATATTTATTATTTTGATTCGGTAAAGCGGACAACAACGATAGCAACAACTTTAATTCACACTTACGCTACTTTAAATTACATTATTTTGTCTATAAATAATTGACAATACCTATATTGATACTAAAGTGAAAGAAATATTAAGTGCCTAGAAGCCAAATAAACCGTTAGGTTTTCTAATTGGCTCCTAGCTACTATTTATATGAATTGTTTTTAAATATATAACTATGTATCTAAACACTAAAAATATTTTAGAGTTTATTATATGGACGATAGTGTTTTTCTGAGAAATAAACCACTCATAGAATTCATACGGAACTACATCCGGGTACTGAGTAGCGTATTTTCCATACTGAATCACTAGTGAAAATATCGATGACGTCACGTTTGCCGCCTTTTGAACTAGAAAGATGGCGGCTAGTTTGTGAAAACCACAGAGGAAGATGTAAACAGCTTAAATGAGCTGCATGACAATGAATATTCCGAGCACAAAAAGCCAAATACGATCTAAAACTCTCTAAAGATTTTCTCGACTGCTTCGAAGAGACAAGAAAACTCGATGAAACTCCCCAGAACAGATTAGAAAGATCATGAAGAAGTTTGTACCGACAGTGAGTAAAATGAATAGATAAGAGTTCTTAGAGCAGTTTAATTGTCCATATAATAAAAAGAACATTACACGGTGGTTTGAAGATATGAAGTTTATCCCTCGAGTCGAAAACATTTCACTCGTTCACTGCGCTCACTCGTGAAATGTTTTGACTCTCGAGGATAAACTTCGCACCACCGTGTAATATCCTATATTTATACATTTCGCTTTTCTGACCGTGATCATTTTAGAGCATATCAAAATCATTGCACACATAAGAGGACATTTGGTATTGGTGATCGAGAAAATGCAATCAGTTTTATCTGAGAAAGAATATTAACTTCAGTGGCATCATAAGTTTATAATGTGACTTACTGTTGATTCCGTAACTATACGAATTGTAATTCTCTCCTGTCGTTTGGACTCTCGAAAATCTCTTCTTCTGGAGCTACCGCCATACCAGAGATCAACACAAGAGAAAGAGTGAGAATTGGAACTTTAAAGGCGATTTTCCATACTCTAAACTCGGGAAACCCCAACGTTCTATACATCAAAATGCTGGAAATTTCTTTTCCTGTTTGAATCCAAGGGTAAGAAGTCAGTTCACACATGCGTATTCAAGCTAAACCCAGTTTTTCTCTGCTTGGTGGTTCCTAAACCAGTAACGCCTTGTAAAAATTCACTCCAACCAGCGTAAGAAAATTCAAATTTTCCATGTCGAAATCTTAACATAATCACTCCAAACAGTTTCCAGTCGCAGATTAGATGTTACTTAACTTAGATTCGAGGGTAAGAAGTGGAACGCAAGTAAATTTAAAGCTTTTCAAGACCTCGAAAGTGCAATATATTTTGATAGGACATAGCTGTTTCGTCCCATAGGTTCCATATATAGGTGTCTGAATATTGCGGAGCGAAGCGAAGCGCATGGGATGAGCTCGGAGCGCGAGGAGTCATGGGGAGTGAGCTAAGATGCATGGGGACGAGGCAGAGGACATAGAGCGGATTTCGATCCGTGATTCCTTTGGTTTTGCTTTTGCCCAGTTTTCCTATTGGCTGTGGAGAATGTTTTGTGATTATCAGCAAATCAAGTTCTAAACTAAAACCAAACGTGTTTTGGTCCATTACGCCACCCGGATTGCGTTTACTTTTCCTCGTGATTGGTTCAAGTTAAACCAATCGTGAATTACTTCAGTTCGTGATTGGCTCATTGTGTGTTTACTTGCTCCTGATTGGTTCTGTGATTACTTTGGTTTTGGTTTTACGATACTCAATCGAAAACCGCTCTAATGTAAAATCGATCTACACGTTTCTCCTGCGTGAGTATGATTTTTATCTTGAGTGTGCTTTTATAAAAAGCACACCATTTTCAACCAATGAAATCGTGCGTTCTTTTGATGCCCCCCTAGTTTATATTATTTAAAAATTGCCAGTGTGAACCTCAGCTGGTGCATTAACCCAGACCATTTGCATGCATGTCGGTAATAACTAGGACGTTTTACTCGCGACAAAGACACGTATTCATATAAGTATCATGCTTGCCTTATGACAGCAACGATCATGAAAGCCAAGAGGGTTAGAAGTGGGAATAGACAGCACAGAAAACAGAATCACACTACTCGCCCAGGACAGGATTCACGTTCCTCTTCTTCAAGAATATCAACAGGAAAACCGCTTTCACAGGGTGAGAAGTGTATTTACTTTACTTGCTTGTTTGTTTGTTTGATTGCCTCCTTGTTTGCTTGCTTGTTTTTTTGTTTTGTTTGCTAGTTAAGTTCGTTTGCTTGATTGCTTCTTTATTTGTTTGTTTGCTTGCTTGCTTGCTTGTTTGTTTGCTTGCTGGCTTGCTTGTTTGCTGGCTTGCTTGTTTGCTGGCTTGCTTGTTTGCTGGCTTGCTTGTTTGTTTGTTTGCTTGCTTGTTTGCTTGCTTGTTTGTTTGTTTGCTTGCTTGTTTGTTTGTTTGCTTGCTTGTTTGTTTTCATGCTTGTTTGCTTGCTTGTTTGTTTGTTTGTTTGCTTGTTTGTTTGCTTGCTTGCTTGCTTGCTTGCTTGTTAGTTGCTTGTTTGTTTGTTTGCTTGCTTGTTTGTTTTCATGCTTGTTTGCTTGCTTGTTTGTTTGTTTGCTTGCTTGTTTGTTTTCATGCTTGTTTGCTTGCTTGTTTGTTTGTTTGCTTGTTTGTTTGCTTGCTTGCTTGCTTGCTTGTTTGCTTGTTAGTTGCTTGTTTGTTTGTTTGCTTGCTTGTTTGTTTTCATGCTTGTTTGCTTGCTTGTTTGTTTGTTTGCTTGTTTGTTTGCTTGCTTGCTTGCTTGCTTGCTTGTTTGTTTGCTTGTTTGTTTGTTTGCTTGTTTGTTTGCTTGTTTGTTTGTTTGCTTGCTTGCTTGCTTGCTTGTTTGTTTGTTTGTTTGTTTGCTTGCTTGCTTGTTTCTTTGTTTGTTGGCTTGCTTGCTTGTTTCTTTGCTTGTTTTGCTTGCTTGTTTACGAATGATTTGTTTGTTTACGCATGGTTTATTGGTTTGTTTATTAATGATTTGTTTGCTTAATAATGATGTGAATGTTTATTAATGATGCGTTTGTTTACTGATGATTTGTTTATTAATGATTTGTTTGCTTGTTTCTTTATGAATTCTTTGTTTGTTTGTTTATGACTGATTTGTTTGTGAATGATTTGTTTGTGAATAATTTGTTTGTGAATAATTTGTTTTGTTACTCACGTGAAGACGAATAATATTTAACACGGGAAAAACAATCTAGGCCTAAAATTCTACATACTCGAGGTAATACTGATCTTTATCAATTTAAAGTTGGTAATTGCATGGTAACTGCCGTGGAACGAGAGGTGCTATTTATGTATCATGTATGGTAACCGCCGTAGAACAAGAGGTGCTGTTTATGTATCATGTATGGTAACCGCCGTAGAACAAGAGGTGCTGTTTATGTATCATGTATGGTAACCACCGTAGAACGAGAGGTGCTGTTTATGTATCATGTATGGTGACTGCCGTGGAACGAGAGGTGATGTTTATGTATAATGCCAGAGGCTTTCGAGTTGACCACTACCATAAGTAAAATAATTAAAGGAGCTGTGTGAGGTGTTGCGCATGTGTGGAGCTAATGTTGGAGTGGTGGTTAATTGGCTAAAACAGTTAAATCCCTCATCCTCAATGCTTGAATGAAATGCCACGTAATATATTTCCTCTACACAGTCTGTTTTTAATTGTTTACATATTTGCTTTGATCTTAACCATCCCACATGTTCGCGAGGTTCGTCAGTTCATATGAACATCACTGATAATAACTGTGTCCGCCCGGCTGCGAATATAAAGGTCTATACCAAACCCGAAATGATCCCGAACCCGAAATGATTCCCGAAACTGTTCAAGCCGCGCCTGAAATGATCCTCAACCCGACGTGACGACAGCGGAAATCGCTCATATCTCGCTGGCGACAGCAAAACAGCCAGAATAAGTCATGAAACGTCGAACCGTCCGAGTCTTTATAGTAAAATTTGCTAATATATGATGTCATAGGAAGGCATCACAAAGCGTCAATAAAACCGTGCAACGTTATTGTTAATCGTGAGTATGCATTACATTTTGATTAAATGTTTTATTGATGTGATGTCTTCAAAATTTATATATCACAAGAATAGGAACAATGACAACGAAATAAAACTCTACTAAGTCAGCGCTGGAATCTAATCTATGACCGCCTCATCACGTCCAAGTTGAACCAAATGACTCGCATGATCGTGCTGAACGTGGATATTATAAAGTACAATCCCAAAAATATTTAGTGGCATTAAAACTACTTTAAATGATTGCATATACTACCGTGAATTGGTATGGCTATTGTGCTGTTTATCCCCAGCGAGATACGGGCGATATTCGCTACGGTCACGTGATCAATAACGTCACGTGGTATGATTGACAAGGGTTGTTTGTTGTCTGCTAGTGTTGGTTTGTCCTATTAGAAAACACTAGTAAACATTCTTACTTTTGAGCTTTATTTCTTTTAGTAAGAAGTGTAGCGAAAATTTTGTCCAAAATCCTTTAGTCCATTTCCAGTTTTATTGCGGGATCGTTTCGGCTGCTGATTGGGGGTCATTTCGGGTCGGGGATCATTTCGGGTTCGGGGATCATTTCGGGTTGGTACAGGACTCTCACCGTTTTTGCTCGATTGAAATGATACGCAATACTTCCCTTGTCGACTACGTGTAGCCTCAGTTTGTTAGTTTCTGTCATCATAGCCCTTTTATTTAAAAACACTCAACCCGTGCTTCAGAGTGTGGAATGTTTGCATCACTTGCGCACGACAATTATAGTTGATATTCTGATATTTTGTGCACGTTCTTTTCTGTGCGCGAAAAACTGCTGACTCTAGAACGTGTCAGGTGCCTGGAGTGCCAGTACCTCAGCAAATCCGATGCAGCAGCGCAGACAACTTGGCATAGATAGAAAGTATTTTACGAGGTTTCTGTTTGTTAAATATATTAGGAACAACAACAGCAGTTGGTGATACTACAACAGAACCTCAAACTACTGCAAGTACCACTCAACCACAGCCAACAACCAGAGAAAAAGTCACGACGGCTTCTACCACAGCGACAAATCCACCGAGAACAAAATGCAAAGGTAAGCACACCTGAACTGTAACCGTGTGTTGAGTAAAGTCCTCTGGGCAAGAAATAGAGCAAACTGTACTGTTGTATTGCGGTGGCGGCCAAACGCTGTCCAACATTTGATCGTTGGTCCAAAATAGGATGACAAACTATCGAACAATGTTGGTCCAACATCGTCTAACCATTTGCAGTTCGAGAACGAGATTGTTTCACAAAGGCAGAAACCTTCTACTCAGTTATTTTAAGACCCTGGGTGTTGGTCTGGTCGGGCTTTGAACCCGCGATCTCCAGCTTAATCACTGAGCTAACCGGGAGGCGGTTAAAAAGAACACTGATGTGTTTGTTCCTGGAAGACAATGGCTTCATTAGATAAACATTCATTCCTTTTCGATAAAATACAATGAAAGACTCTTGTGATTTACTGAGGTCCGACAACGTTTATTGAAATAGGAAAATATACATCTAGTGGAGATTACACACCAGTAGCAAGGCTTTTCTTTGAAGTATGCAAGGTGTGTGCCTATTGGAATGATAAGCAAAACGTGTCCCGTTGTTGCTGAAGAACTTTAGGGACACAAGGAGCGCTAATGACAAAAACACAACACTCCACGAGCTCCTAAGGAGAGGAATCGCTCACTTAATTAATTTAATGAAATGACAATATAAACTAACTTTAAAAACCCTACCCTGAACCTTTAAAAAAACCTATCCGGTCAGTAAACAAGATCTTACCCACCTAGAGCTAGGGTTCTAAAGAAAATCTTCTCAAGAAAATGGTGAGGTAAAAAAAATTCTGAGATTTTCTGGAACTCGAACCCCACTCCTCCTACTCGTAAGGCAAACGTCGTAACCACTACACGAAACAACGATCGTCTCTAAATTGCCCACTTCCGCGATATGCTTTACTTGTCACGCACAAAGGTTTCAATACGAGGCTCCGTGCTAAATTAAATTTATTCTTTTCACAGAGAAATTTAGCACGGAGCCTCGTATTGAAACCTTTGTGCGTGACAAGTAAAACATATCGCGGAAGTGGGCTGTTGCTGCCAAATTTCTAAACCGCTGCTAATCTATGTATTTTAGCCAATCAGAACGAGTTAGCGATTCCTCTCCTTAGGAACTCTGACTCCATCCCTATGCCGCCATGATTATTCTTGTTATTGCTGGCTTTCACTTGACGTCATTGCCGCCATGTTGGTGCCCTTAAACAATAGATTCCTCGTTAGCTTCTTTTGTTGGGGCACCAACATGGCCGCCATGCTCTTTGTCATTTGGATCTCTGGGGATTGGGTGAAAACCAGCAATTCTCATTATATTACCTATGTAACCAGGCGATCTCCACTTTTTTTACGGTGGTGATCTGGTTACATTTCTGAGCGAAAGCAAAATGTACTGGACTCTCTTTTCAGCGACCTTCCAGTCTACGGGGCGGCCGAAAGAGACTGGATTAGCAACAGTAAGGTTAAACAATTAAATGTTGTCTTCTATTTACCACTTCATAATGCCCTTGTTTCTGTGTAGACAAACCCACCCAACGTACAAAGAACCTCGACCCGTGCTCGACATGGGAGCAATGCCCGCTCCACCGCAGCAAACAAGTACGGGCGTGGTTAAATAGCCTCCCTGCGTGCCCGTGCATGTTCTCTAGGAGTCTGTACTACAACAGCACTCTTTACGACAGCTTACATCAGCGCTATTTCAACTGGAGGATTATCAACGCGAAATCCGAGAAGCTGGATTTTTTCAAACCTACGGCTGTAAACTGCATCAGGCAGTTAGTGCCAAATATGGCAACTACCGTGGCAACGCAACAGTGCTGCTACGGTGGTGACTCCAAGCTGATTACACGTGGTAGCGGTGCGGGTACACCTAATTTGGTTGCCCCAGAGATTAATCATACTCTGCATGAGTTGATTGACTTGATGCCCTTGCTTTTGTGCCAAGGCGATTGGACTCGGTACCAGGCTGCGCGGCCACCAAACAATGCGCTTCATTGTATGAAGAACCCTTCGCGTAAGGAATTCAGAGAGCAAGTGGAAAAAGCTAGGCACTATTAGTGAGGGTCGGACATTTAAGAACATGTGTTATTATCAAACTACGCGGCCAAATATAAAACCGCCCTCATGAAACCGCGCGTTTTTCGGACTGCAAACGACCTCTGGCGCGCTGCAAATGCATGTGCAGCCTGTATTACATTGGCTCTTGCATCATCATCCTATCTATTTAGACCAATCAGATTTTGGCGCTAACGCGGAAAGCCATTCAGGTGCATATCCCGCCAACGAGTAATTTTGAAAACTCGCCCAAAGCAATACGCAAAAAAGAAAAGATATCGGTGAAAATGGCAAACTTTGAAGATGAAAAAATAGCCAGAATTCATCTGGCCTTGTATTTTGATAACAATGTTAATACATAACTTTTGTCCGATCATATTGGGTTTTTCAGCCCGCGCAGTACCATATGCGGCCCGAGCGTAAAATAATCCCTCCAAAAGTCACTATTCTCTTATTAAGTGACTGCGAGTACATGTACATGTAACTACTGAGAGTACAATTATTATCAGAGTGATGAACGTATTCCTCCTATACAGTGACAGGCCTGTATGATGTCATCATTATTATCATTAAACATACCAGAACTACTGCATTCTATGGCATTATACAGAGCACTATAGCCCCCCCCCCCACTTTTTTCCCAAAACAATATTTTGCCTAGTTACTTCTTAATCAGTTTAAGACTTTACATTTCACTCCGCCGTCCCTGCTTGTTTGTTTATTAAACGACGTTTGGTCCCGACTAATCTCGCCGGGTATAGACCTTTCTCACGCGGCGGCCATCTTGAATAAAACCATTGTTCATGCCCGTCCAGCCTCGTTTTAAAACGTGTTGAAACGAGGCTGGACGGGCATGAACAATGGTTGTATTCCAAGATGGCCGCCGCGTGAGAAAGGTCTATTGACAGTGTAGGGACATTTTTCACCCCCAACATTTATTCTCCTCGGTGCAGATTTCCTAGTTTTGGTCTAGGACTTGGAAAGTTTGCACCTCGGAATTTAAAGTATTTCAAATATGACCGGTATTCATTGTATGTTTCTTTGCACAGCACCAGTTACAAAATCTGAACCAGGTGAGTCGTTATTTGCGATCGCCGTTCCGTTGAAGTTGCACCAGACATCGGCAGGTTGAAGGTTTTCGCGTGGTTGGCCCTGAAAATTGTCAATTGTCTGCGTTCTCTGTGAGGGATGGGATTTCTTTCATATAAAGTAGTTCATGCTAGAACTGTTCTTCGTGTTCGTGGTAATTTGATTCAACTTGCAACGATCTAGGGGGGTTACTTGAACTTAGTTCTAAAGGTATGGAAGTCTGTTTGCTATTGAAGTTCCCTACCTTGTCTTATTATTATTATACCTATCACACTTCTACCACTAAAAGTCTATATTTTACTCCAGTTCTTGTAATTGAACCACTTGAAGTCTTTATTGCTGCCAAGCGAGTGAGCATTACGAGCGAGCGAAGGCAGCTTACTATTCAGGACAAGCTTTGAGAAACGCGGATTATCCTACCGGTTTGACTAGTTTTTGTAATTCAACCAATCATGAATGTAATTCGTACAAACCAGTTTTGCACATGAGCCAATAAGCAACGTCGCTTTGGTTTCCGGAAAACTGGTTTAAACTGGCTTAACCGAGGTAATGACGGTAATCATATTTAACCAACCGAAAACAGTCAACCGAAGTGAATGACCACATTTCAAACCAAGAGACAACACTGTGGCGTACCACAAGGATCTGTACTTGGCCCTCTACTCTTTTTAATTAATATAAATGATATTCATAAGTCTTCTCTTGATTTTAGTTTTCATCTTTTTGCTGATGATACTAGTATAATATATGGAAATAAAAATTTACATACACTTGAAACTAAAGTTAACAACGAACTTAAAATAATTTGTAATTGGCTTCATGCCAATAAATTGACTCTGAATGTAAAGAAATCCAAAAAAATATTTACTCTTTAATCCTAAAATTAACATATTTAATAACTCAAATAATGCTGAACAATTTCTAGATATGAACTTAGGAGTATTTATAGATTCAGGACTCTCGTGGAAAAATCATATAGAACATATTTGCCAAAAAGTCAGCAAATCCATAGGAATCATTGCCAAATTAAGACATTTCATTCCCAGGTATACCATTTTAAGTATTTTTCGTACACTGATCATACCTTACCTGACCTATGGTATTTGTGCATTGGGTCAACGTGCACAATCTCATCTAAATAAACTATTAATCCTCTAAAAAAGAGCACTCCGTTTGATATATTTTGCAAAAACAAGAGATCACGCAATTCCCTTTTACTACCTCTGTCATTTTTATATTTTGAGCACCTTAGTAATTTAATGCATGATATCAAAAATAAAGTAGCTCCGGTAAACATACTTAACATTTTTCAACAAACTAAAGAAATACATCGGTATCGATCCAGATCTTCAACAAATGAATGCTATGACATTAAGTATTCTAGAACTGAAAAACAGAAATCTTTATTTTCACGAATAGGACCTCAAATCTGGAATGGACTCCCCTCTTCTGTAAAATTGCTAAAAAAAAAAATTTAAGCGAAAAAGAAAGACCATACTTTTTTATATACTTGCACATGAAGATGATTATATTGAAGTCTCTCAAATATTGTCCAATATCCGTAAAAACTAGATATAGCTCATTATACTTTATCTATACCGTCCCTTATTATCATTAATTATTTTTATAAACTCTCAATAGATTCATAAAGATAAACACTTTCACTCATCGTGTACACAAATTTATTTTATTAGCAGTTACCACTCCAATTTATACTATACAGACAAGCTTCTGCTAGTTAGTTTTACAATGTATTATTTAATTATCCTTCCCCTGCCCCCGCCTCGAATAGTATTGTTTTTGCTAATTTGCGGGTTGGCAAGTATCTTCATTCTTGTAAGTGTTTCTTTCATAATAAATTGTTGTTGTTGTTGAATAGGGAGCTTTAGATTCGAGTATGACAATGAGTACGACTTTTTACAATCGACGAACACTTTAAAAATATATATGAACAAACAAATACTCTTAGTAGCTTGTTGTTGTGTCGGCAGCATTGCTTGGCAGAAATGGAAGATCTGTACTTTCTTGCGACTGAGATATTTTGAGTCTAAAAGTCGTACTCGTAGTAACAGTCGTACTCGTACTCGAATCTAAAGCTCCGTAATGTCAGATACAACCCGGAGACGAGAGCAAGACCTTATAGAGGTAAGAGATTTACGTACTATAGTATTATATTATACGATTTCATCGTACGAGTGTTCATGAACTGAGTGAATGAGAGCTTCGTTGAATTGTGTTGTGCATGGTAATCATGGCTATACTACGCAACACGCGCAACGCGTACAAAATCATAATAACACTACAACTAGTGGAGTGTGATGGTGCCGGATGCCTGGTGGACAGCAGCAAACGGCAAACGAAAAACCATCGTAAAAAACCACGTCTTGCTACGTGGAAAAACTTCTGGAAACGTACTCCTCGACCGGATGCAATCGTACAAGGCTCCGAGGGCTAAAGCCAAAATGGTTATATCTTGATGAATAATAATTTAAAATATTAAAACTAAAGTTTGGCTGACTTGTGGCTGTCCAGCAAGTCAGAGAATTCTAAACTGATTGGTCTTTATATACCTCAAATATGAATATTAAACATATGTACAAGAAAAGAAACTAATGAACTATCACTTAAGTGATAAACAAATAGCTACGTGCCGTAATGAAGACGCTTTCCAACTCACTTTGTTACGTTGGAAAGCCTCTATTTACGCATTCAGTTGAAACCTGTGGCTGTGTAGTCGATATAGTCTTTGTCGAGCCAAATCTGGCATGTCCCGTTGTGGATGTAGTAACATGCTTTGCAAACTGAACAAGTGCTTTTAAATAAAAGCACTTTAATAACATACGATTCGCCGAGAGTAGCGACGTTTTTTGCAAAATCTTCGGGAATGTTTCTAACTGGAAACGTAGCGCCAGGTTTCACGTGTTTCCACGAAGCACCACGTGCCACTAACACTGATGATGATAGCAACAGTATGAATGATAACAATAGACCTCAAAAAACACAAAATCAATATTCAAAAGTTGAGAATTTCTTGTTTACAAGAAGAACTTGCGCTCATGTCAAGCACGGTTGTTTTGCAGTCTATATTCCCTTTGGTAGCATTCACATAACCTTTGGTTAAACCTAGTTTAATTCTAATTCGTGCAAATTACGACATGGTTGTCGTTGTGAATGGACTTTACGACCATATATTTCGAGTTAAACAAGTACAAATCATTTGAGTGGGCTCCCTGTGGTTTTGCGTTGTAGATAAAAAATACCGTGAATTAGCGATGCTGACGCAACGGTTGAGTGGGACAAAAATACGGCATGTTCGTAGCCTTCCCGTAACCTTACTGTACCGTGACACTGTAATTGGATTGGATCAGAAAGACAAAATCAATGGGAAACCATTTCAATGTAACGGCATGTCGTACAGTAACCGAGCCGCAGGCCAAGTAGCCTGCTATGCAGACGTATTTTTTCACTCTCATAAATTCGAAGAAAAAAGTAACGTCTGCTTACCCGAGCGCTTAATTAGCTTCCAATATGCACACCTCATTGTGTTATGGACCTATCAGATTTTACCTTCCATATCCTGGAAAGTGACCTAATGTTACATTTAAAATGAATTCAGACAATGCATTTACCATCGACCAATCATAGGAGAATGTTCACTGGCGCGCCAATTCACTAAAATTCTAACAATGGTTTTGATTGGGCAGAAAAATAAAACTAACGTGCTGACGTCATGCTTGCATATTGGAAACTAATTAAGCGCTCGGGTAAGCAGACGTTACTTTTTTCTTTGAATTTATGAGAGTGAAAAAATACGTCTGCATAGCAGGCTATAAGCGTCAAGTGAAAACGAACCGCAAAATAAGCGCAAGATCCACTAGTTAGCAGTCCTCTTTGTGAAACGGCCAATATGGCATGCAGCCAACATGCTCAAACAACTCATCAATAGCTGATATTACAGTTGAGTCCACGAATAACAGTTTCAGCGGAATTGACCCGAACGCCTCAATTCGGTATCCTAACACTCTCTCTTTTCAATAATCTTTGTTTATGTTTTATATTGTAAAAATGAGTGTAAATAAATATATTTGTTGTTTGTTGTTGTTGAGCTACCAGGCAAACAATGCTTGCTAATGATATATGAAGAGATATTGTTATTGCACCTTATAAGCATTTTATCGGACTTCCGCGTGGGGGAATAGGATCTAGCCATGAATAAATCCCATGCTTTCTCGCAACAGGCCGATAACGCTTACTTATTCCCTAGTCCCTAACCGTAACAATATATTTTCCGGTGATATTGCATAATACTTCTTGCCGATCAGTCTCCATTTTTGAGGAATGTATTATCTTCGTCTTGAATTTATATTTGTGCTCTGTTGGCTCGCTGTATGTCAGTTTTCCGTCAATAATGACCTTTCCCACATTTCGCTCCAATGCCCACTTAACTTAAGAAACGAGTAGGGGGATGGGCCGAGTTCGGTTTCGCAAAGGCGCTTGGGATCGTTACTAGGGACACCCTAATTGCAGAATACAAAGAAACATGGCAAATATCGCAATTAACTGTCCCCAGTAACGATCCCAAGTACCTTTGCGAAACCGAACTCGCCCCATATCCTACTCGTTTCTCAAGTTAAGTGCAATGGCGCCAAATCGGGATTGGAGCAACATTTTCACACATTAACTGTATTTTCGTCAACCCTATTCAATCGAATGCAGGAAAGGTCTATTAGAACGCTGATTCGTTCTGCAATAATTCGCTGACTGATCACAGTACTCGTTTTTCAATCAACGTGCTTGAGTTTCCTGAAATTCTTTAAGGGTTCCGATTTTGAACTAACGCGTACTCAATCCGCATACAGCTATTTCGATTAATGTTGTTTGGGAGATGGGGAATATGACATTAGGGAATAAGGCATTAGGCTATTCCCAGACCGAAATGAATTATGGTTACGAGTTAATAAACGACTTAGTCGGCTTAACTTACAGGTTATTTATTAATTTTTAAACTTTGTAGAGTCGTCCGACATTTTTTAAATGCCTAATTCCCGGCCTATTCACTATCTCCCAGATTCGTGATGCAATAATTATGGATTACGACTCTGACGTGTCAATTTAATGCCTCCATTTTCTATGCTTCATCAAATTATCAATACTTATCAAATTATCAGTACAAAAGCATTCTTCATAATCTAAAGGCCCTCGGTTTTTATTGGTCCTGGGGTTCAGTTTAAAATTCATTCCCAGTCTTCACTCAGTCAAAAATACTACAAATATGACAAGACAAATCACGACGAAGAACAATTCAGTTCGACGAGAACCAATCACATTGCAAACGAAAAAGGCATTTCAACTTGACGAATGTTCGAGCAAATCAGTATCGAGTACAAGACAATAGCATTTCAAGTCCCTCGTACTTCGACCGGTAAAAGGCAAATTCCGTGGAGTAGTTCTGAAGACGAACGCCTTCGAATGAAGAAAATCGCATGGATCGTTCTCGTTGTCTAAGTGGCCCCGTTCACAGTAATAATTGACGGCCCATGAAAGGACAGCGTGACTACTGATCACATTGTTATTAGTATAAACCAATACAAATCCTGCATTCTGATCGGCTACCCTACTATAGGTCTATTCAGTTGTGATAGCCCATGGTAGAGAAAAACCGCACGTATGCATCTTCACGAAACAATAAAAAAAAATTAACTTCAATTTGTTTGTTTCTATTATTTTCTACTGTTCGACTAGTTAGTTTATACTAAAACAATTAGACCTCTCGCCCTCATGGGCTACATTCGGCTGCGCCTCGTGGGCTATTGACTCGTAGCCCATTAGGGCTGAGGGTCTAATTATTAAATAGGAGATATTGTAGTTGAGTCTACGAATAGCAGTTTCAGCGGTATTGACCCGAACGCCTCACTTCAATGTAATGAAGCGCCATTGAAACCATCATTCTTACACGACACCAACACCCTCCTAAACAAGCACGACTAATTTAGATACACAGTTTGAATAGCGCTTCATTACATTGAAGTGAGGCGTTCGGGTCAATACCGCTGAAACTGCTATTCGTAGACTCAACTACAATATCTCCTATTGCCCACTTTCGATATATGCTTCCTCGTGTCAGACACAAAGGTCCGGCGAACAGCACTGAATAACAATCTCGTACCCAGACTCCAAATACTGAATAACGTGACGCGCGTAGACTAGGGACGATGCAGCGTATACAACTGAAAATGGCGGAAATTTCAAAATTTAACGAGTACCTTCATGTTTTCTGCGAATAATAAGGGTTTTGCTGGAAATATAAGATTCAAATACTCGGGGCCCCGAGGATAATGTTTTCGTGCTGAACATTATACTGTCTACCACCCGGTGTGCAGTTAAATTGAATAGCAAGGCCGGGCTACTGAGCCAAAAAACGTCGGTTGGTACAGGAACATATCCATCACGGATATGTTTCGGCGTTCTGAAAGGACAAGTTTATTGAAATTGACGACCTAAAATTTCCCTCTACGCGTACTTGTGTCTCTACTGATGGCCACTAATGTGTAGAACAACTATCGAACGTTCCCTAGGTGTAAGTTGGAGGCGACTGGAGGATTTGGAGCGAATTTACGGGCTTTTTCCTTCGGTGAATCCGTTTGACTTGGCGACTCGACAGCTGAATCGAAACCCTTCAAATGAACCCTTCAAATGCCTCCCAAAAGCGATAGAAGTAATAAAGGAAAACACATGTGGATGAAAAGGTCTATTTCATATTTATCGATTTTAAAATTTACAAACAAATTTAAGTCAAGTTTATATACATATAGAGAGCTTGGGGTACCTGTGATTTTATTAGATAATACTAATAAATTTATTACCGTTTTCATATAAATGCGACGTCTCGTCAAGGGAGCACGGCAGACTTGCCTGTTTCGTTTCACTCACGATCCCTTCCAGGTTTAGCCGCCATCTTGAAATTCCTTTATTACAATGCGACTTTCCGCTGACAATAAGTAATGTTGGCGCTCACGAGACACGTAGTGCCGAGCGAGCACCGAAGCGTAGAGTTGACTAAAATGTGGTGCACGTGACGTCTATGAACCAATTGAAAACAAGAACTCGGTGTGTGTCTTCTCCTGATGCTCGTAGCAGTTTTCTCACTAGTTTATTACTATTTGAAGAATGAAGCCTAAAATCAACTTTAGCTCAATGAGTAGATCTGAACATGAAAAGACTCATACCAAAATTTATTTTACTGTGTTTTACGTCAAAGGAAAGAAAATCTGCAAATCTTCCTCCCAACCGCCGCTATGTACAGACGGCTCAATTCCTGTAATCTGTGACGTACGATACGGGGAATAAATTAGTTTTGTCATGTTCTTTTCGGCAGTTTGAATAGATGGACTAACGACTCATAATTGCGTACTATTGTGCTTTAATTCTTTGTGCTGAAGGTGTGGTTGTTTTTCCTTGGTATGCATGACGTATGATACCGGGAAGAAAGCACTGAATTGAGCCGCCACACAACCTAGCTTTATCAGCGGAGAATCGGCTTATTTCTCGACCTTCAAAACGTATTTTCTCTTTTTAGGCGTGCACCACAAAGAAACAAAATTGCAGAACGTATTTCTCTTGAATACAAGTTTGTAGAGTCGTCGGATTGATTTAGGGTTCAGTTCTCTTTAACACAGATGGCTTAACAGTTACAATCAAACGAGGAACAACGTACAAACGGGGAAACTCCTTTGAATTCAGCTGAGATATTTTAATAGGTTGACGTTCTAAAATACTTCAGAAGTTTTGAAATTATTGGTAGTCGTTCTGTGATTTTGAAAACACTTAACACAACCCTTCAGTACATTAATTTGCCTCAAAATAAAATACAACTTCCCCGGGGGGAGGGGGGACTCTACCCAAAGTTGGGTAGGGGTGTGGGGCTCTGAAACCTTACCCTATTTAAGACAAAAAACTCAAATTTCCATACCCTGTTCAAGACAAATTGTTAAATTTTATATCGCTCTATAAGACAAATAACAAATTAGCTATACTTGGATGTCAGTGTTTATTGTGATCTTGTATAACGAGTGTCATGATTAAATAAGTCTTCATCAAGCACTATAATAAATAAAGCACTAGATAAATACCATACCCTGTTCAAGATCTGTCAATGTGAAAATGGATACCCTGTGTAAGACCAGAAACTCGAAAAACCATGCCCTGTGCAGCGTATCATCCCCGTATAGTCCATATATGGGAGTACCCCCCCCCCCCCCCTCCCTGCCGGGACAACTTCGCAGTTTCTGGTCCCTAAACGTAGCTATCCTGAATCGATTGATATCCTAGTCGTAAATAATCTGCTTTTTAGGCAACCTAAGGCAACGTAAGGCTGCTAAAGTTGGCCTAGTCTATACAGTGCTGGTTGGACAAGAACGGAGCCGCCATGTTCAACTGCTTTCGCACACAAAGGCGAGAAAATTGATTTCTGCACGGATTTTCACCAAATAAAAACTCTCTGAAACATTTAGGGTATCTATACTAAATTTCCAGCGGGAAATTGTGGCTTAAACATACGATTTTCGACACGAAATAATTCACAACAGACGTTTGATCAATCGCACACCTCAATTTAATTTAGCTTCTTCATCCGTATGCAATTACTTGGTTTAGGTATTCCCACCTCCGTTCTAGTTTGTGTTGTGTTCACAGTACTTTGTTCCAATCCGTGCCTAGCAACGGCTCCTGTGCCTGGCGATCTGCTACGAGCTTCAAGCTTCAGAAAATGTTCTCTCCCCTTCGGGGCTCGCTCGGCACTACGTCCCTCGGCCTCGTGAGCGCCAACATGTCAGCGGAAAGTCGCATTGTAGGAAGAGATCGTGAGTGAAAACAGGCATATCTGCCATGCTCCCTTGGTCTCATTTGGAAAATTGCATTTAGCCGACCGTCAATCAAGCGCGTATCATAGTCTAGGTGTAGCGTCCTCCGCAGGCATCTCTAGTTAGTAAGAAATAGTAAGGTTGGGAACCCTGTGGCCGGACATGTCGGCGCGCGAGAGACTCTAGGGACCCCTCCCCTCCTTTTCGTTCCCAGTCTTTCCACAGGGTTCCCAACCTTACTATTTCTTACTAACTAGGGGAGATGCCTGCGGAGGAGGCTAGTCTAGGTGGTATGCCACGAGAGCAGACACCGCGTTTGATTGACGGTCGGCTAAATAAATTTTCGAAACGCGACTTGAAACTTCCAGATCGCACTTCAATGAAAACGGTAATAATTTATCCCGGTAAAATTTAACCTTTATGCGTGACAAGTGAAGCAGATATCGAAAGTGGGATATTGTTCTTTAGTATGTACAACATGGGAACCTACATCGATCATGCAATTTGATTGGCTCGCTATCTCGGAATAATGAGCAATAGCCACCTACAAAACTCGGGATAATTTTGAAACAAAATGGCAGGCGTAAATTCACGTTTCGCATTTGTTTCCGATGCGGAAATGTTAGAAATTCAACAAAATGCAGTGCCCAAAAGCAGGTTCCCGTGTTGTAAATACTAAAACAGTTATTCTCCTCAGGCTCAGTCGATATTTAACAATTACTTACCGAAGTGGAGGTGAATAGTGGTGGATATTTACCGAGCCGCTACCACTATCCACCGACACTGAGGTGAATAATTATTTTAGTATATACCACACTGCAGATGAATAGCCAGCACTAAATAGTTATTTTATTTTCTGTCGAATGGACAAAAACTTGCGCTAGGTGATCGCTATTTCGCTCGGAGGTGAATATGAAATCATATTCACTATTTGAGTAGCCAATCAGAGCGCGCGAAAAGTGATATTCACTGGTGTGGTATATACTAATGGTGAATATATTCACCAATATCGACTTCGCCTTCGGCGAATAATTGTTAATTATGTTCTTTGTCTTAAAGGAGAATTTGGAACTTGATAAAAATGGTCCAGTTTCGAATCCCCGCGTCCCACTACGTAACCGCTGGATATACGTGAAGCGGGCGCAATTATTACATCAAAACGAGGCTAACCCTGTATTCGCTTGCATCAGCTGTTTTATATATCTGTCCTTTGGCGCTTTATTAAGTTGCACCAACGTGCTTTCGTAGGGCCTTTGGTTGGGAACTTGAAAAAAATGTAACCCAGACACTTCCATGGTTGTTGACCTCGAAACTGTTACAATCAGCTGCATCACTCTCCTTTCCACGGGATTTTTGTTTCTTTTTCTTAGGCCTTACTGATTTTTCTTGATCCATTTCTAAATAATCACACGTTATGCTCGCTATTTCACTTCAGTTTACACCGAAAGTGTACGTCTACAGGGTTAGCCTCGGTCTGATGCAAGATTCGAGCCTTCTATGCTACTTTACAGCGGTTACCCGGGAGTCTTTTAAAAAATAAATCCTGAAATTTAGTTACTCGTAGAAACTTTTTAGAAACTTTATATTAGTCAAGAGGTGGTTTGCACTATTACGTCGTTGACTTCAACTACCACTTAGCTTTGCGCTGATTCTTATGGGGCGTCGTTTGTGTCAAAAATACTTCGTTTATAAATATATAACATATTTTACTATATCACATACTTACGGTGGCTGGTTAGGGTTATATTATATACAACTTTCTTTCACATATTGAAAACTCCTGCACATAAATATGATACTTGTTGTGTACTTTATTTAACTTGTCGCTATTTATGTAAAGGCTGTTATTTCGTACAACTTGATAACACTATATAAAATTTTATATAACTTATCCTTTTTACAAATGCGTGATTTTTTAATGACGCTTTAGTACAAAACGTTTTTATATAGAACTTGTCGCATTTTTTAAAACTTCTGCATTTTAATACAACTCGTAATTTTATAAAACTTCAAGTGGACGACAACACTATGGACCAGCGGTTGTTGACCACTGGAAGGCGATCGATCAAGGTGAAGGCCGGTGGCTTTCGAGTCAGGATTTCAAGTTAAGAATTCGAGTTCGAGTTACAGTTTCATCCAGAACTAATAACCTCTACTTTTCGTGCGCGTTTATTCTGAGCGGAACGCAGCTGGTGTCTCAACCCGTGCGTTCAGCAAAATGTCCACAGCGTTCGCTTGTCGGTGAACGCAGTGGCCCAGTGAATACATGATATGGATTTTTTTTATAGATGACAAGACATATTCCTGGAGAAACTGCAATTTTTCGTTTGACTTCACAAGCTGACCAAATTGAAATTTACTTGTCTTTCAGTTTCAATCATGCATTTCCTTCTCGCTACGTTTAATAGCCAGGGAATAGGCTCTTTGCAACTAACACATCACGTGTTTGTACTGGAGAGCAAAAAATATCTGACTTCATTTATTTAAATGCATTGTACAAGATCGGTATTGCTATTAGCAAAACCTATTTGTAAATGCTATTTTCCACCTCCAATCGATTGTCGATCTTTCAAAAACAGCGATTTTAAAGATAGCTTGCTCTCCAGCATCCATGCCAACACCTTTCCCATGGGGATCACGAGCTCAATTCATTCGTTAATGAAGTATTTTATCAGCACGTGACTGTTAGCTGCAAAGGGTCTATTGTAAAACCTGATTCCTAACGAATTTGGGAATTCCGTCTCTTCAATAAACAGAAAACAAATTGAGTTTATTAGTCTCAAACGGCGATAATCTTTCGATATGATAAATATAATTATCAGCCTAGTGCCTTCTGGCTGGTATTATGTCTGAGTGGGTTAATGGGATCCCTGTGGTTTGTAATAGTTGTGACGTCACCGACCACAGTGAGCACTTTACAACCCATTACAAACCACAGGGATCCCATTAACCCACTCAGACAAAATACCAAGCCAGAAGGCCTAGGGACTAGGCTGTATAATTATTAGTCTGAGACAGGTCTGAGATGTACACGCCGATGAACGTCTTAATATAAATTTTATGCGGCGAATGTTTGCTGCTCGTGAACTGAGTTTTCTGATATTATCTTTGTCGATGCTTACTGATTGAAGTAATCAGTTAGATAATTTGGGGAAGAAATAAAAACAGATCAAAACTAAACTTAAACGATATCCTTTGGCTTTGAAGAATAGCCCACTTCCGCGATATGCTTTACTTGTCACGCACAAAGGTTTCAATACGAGGTTCCGTGCTAAATTAAATTTATTCTTTTCACAGAGAAAAGAATAAATTTAATTTAGCCCGGAGCATCGTATTAAACCTTTGTGCGTGACAAGTAAAGTATATCGCGGAAGTAGGCTATTCATGTAACCGATCACAACCAGTACCTCGAAATGGAATTGAACCCGAGTGAGCATTGTTTCAATTCACTTGGTGGCCTCTAAGGTTTTGTTTAGTCTCGCAGTATTCGAATCCTGACTCAAATTCTTACTCGAAACCCACCGGCCTTCACCTTGATCGATTGCCTTCCAATGGTCAACAACCATAGTGTCCATAGTGTTGTCGTCCACTTGAAGTTTTATAAAATTACAAGTTGTATAAAAATGGGGAAGTTCTAAAAAATGCGACAAGTTTTATATAAAAAACGTTTTGTACTAAAGCGTGACAAGTCATTAAAAAAATCACGCATTTGTAAAAAAGGATAAGTTTGATATAAATGTTATCGAAGTTATTAAGCTGTACGAAATGCCAGCATTTACATAAACTGAGCGACAAGTTAAATAAAATACACAACAAGTATCATATTTATGTGCAGGAGTTTTCAATATGTGAAAGAAAGTTGTATATAATATTATTTCATACTTGACACGGTTTCCTTTGTTATTCATGAGGCTTTATTTGCCATACATACCTCATTATAAATGCAAGGGATGTATGAGAAAAGTTCCCGGGATGTATCCAAATACATCCCGGGAACTTTTCTCATACATCCCTTGCATTTATAACGAGCAATTCAATACAATTCAACGATATTTTGTTCTTTCTAGCTTATACACTGAATTGCGCTTGCATTAAGGGTGCGTTTACCAATTTCGTCGCTAAGCAGCGACGTTGCTATGAAGGGTCGACGCGCGCGCGCGCTCATGCAATGGCGGGAAAAACTTAATTCCGGTTTAGTGAAAAAGCAACGCGCGCGCTTTGCAATGCTCCACTCCTTCAGTTTTGTTTACATTTCGTAAAAGTTACAATGAAGTTGTTTTTGCTACTTGAACCCGTTTTTTTTTTACTTTCCATGCTTCAAGTTTACTTAATATAATGCCGAAAAAGAGCGATAAAACCGATAAAACCATTCTAGCTGCGGAGGGTCGCTGGACGAGGGAAAATTCCGATGTCAGTACGTGGAATTCGGGTGTCAAGTGCAAACTAATTTTCTTTCGGATTTCGACAATGAAAGTTTGGAAAGTGCTCGGAAAGAGCTTGTTGATAACGAGGGGAGTCAGAATGTACTTACAAGTGAGCAGCTACACGTGAGAGGAGTCTTCGAAGAGGTTGGTTTTGAGCCACTTTCACAAGAAAGTAGCGAAGAAAAATACAGTGCCAACGAAAGAGAAATCAACTCCATTTTTACGGCGGCTCGTCACGATACTAGGAACTTGACTGGAAGTAATCGGTTAATAATGACCAAAACGTTTTCATATATTCTGAAACCAGAGTGTTCTGATACCCTGGACACTATTTAAACTATAAAGAAGCAAAGACCGATACAACGTAGAACGTAGATTGTCGTTCACGGTTGCTTGCTTGAACAATTCGTCAACTATTTCTAAGGCCGGAAATGTCTGTGAAAAATGAGGAAGTTAAACATAAATACGGAAACGGACGATGGCAAGTTCCTATTAACTTGCGACCATTCCTTTAGGGCGAACAAAGCCTACGGCCTACTTGCCGAATTTTGTAATTATTTCTTTATTGATCAATGGAGGATATTATAAGGATTACGAACATGTGCGAATGATATTACACATTATAGCAAGATATTCCTCTAGAATTGACATATTTAGCAGTGTTTTTGATTGCTATAGGATAGAAAACTGAGTCAGATTTTGATGTAAGCTTACCGTAAGTTGAATCGGGTTGTTTTTCCTCAACGCGACGTAAAGTATAAAAGTGAGTGACTTTATTTTAGTGTCAATGTATTATAATTTAGCTTTGCAGCTAATTGGGGACACGTCACTAGTCCTACGATTTTTATACGTCCTTATCGAGAAGACGTGAAGGTCTAACCGTTTACTGTATTATGTAAAGGCAACACCTTCTACTCAGTTATTTTAAGACCCTGAGTGTTGGTCCGGCCGGGGTTTGAACCTGCAATCTCCCGCTTGACAGACCGGCGCTTATTACAACCGGAAGGCCGTTAGACATGTGACTGATTATGGTGCAAATCGACTTCTTTGCGTGAATAAACCACTGGAATTAGATGTCTGATAATGCAGCTCTGTTTCAATTTCACTGATTTCATTTTCTTGTCCAATGCCTTTAGCTTTGCCCTCGCAAATTCCATCGGTACACGAGAATCCATGTATGTCAAGATAATTGCTTTGTAACCACCCAAAAGCGGCCGCGCCCCGTGGCCCGTCCCGTGGGCCCTGGTAACAATAGTATACTTCCGGTTTCACGAAAAATTAAACTGAGTTCGTGAAACAAAGAAAATTCAATCCTTTTTCACATAAAAATTGTCCTGAAGTCGCATTGCACAGAGCTAAGCATGGGTTTAGCGAAAAAAATTAAAACACGGAAGTTATGACCATCTTACTGTTAAAATTCACGGGAAAAAATTCTAAAACGATCAATTTTTGGTATATCGTAAAACGCATGCTAGACCTTTTGTGCCTAATCCAGACCAATCATATATGCAAATATGAAAGCACTATCCCAAAGCAATCATGAGTTGATTGAATTTTTCTGCCTTGATGACGTAATAATGACGTCATGCGACGACGTCATCAAAATAAAAAGGTCCGTCTCCCAGGAGTTCCCGAGTGATTTATTAATTATTTTACTCAAATTGTTGGCGTTTTATGGCGTTTTAAATTCTACTTAGCAACGGCCCAAAACAATTGGTAAACGCACCCTTAAGGAATTTGTTTTATTATTTTCTCCAAGGAATTCTTCAACTTGGCTTTAGCCAAACTTACTAAATATCCCTATAATGATTTAGAACCTTTTCTCCGTCTTGGTACGTACTCGCCCAAAATCTACCTAAAAAGAGCTACATCAATGAAAATTTTGCGAAAACCTCGTCAAGTATGAAAATAAGACACTTAAATACCTCGAACGTCGGCAATAAGCCATATACATCCCTCGGGCCGTATATGGCTTATTGCCTCCGTTCTCGGTATTTAACTCTCACTAACAAGTATGTGATATAGTAAAATGTTATATATTTATAAACGAAGTATTTTTGACACAAACGGCGCCCATACATTCTTTTGGTATTCTCAGGAGGTTAAAAATCTGAATAAGAAAACGAATTCCACCCCAGAGATACAGCCGCCTCCTCAGCTCGTTCCAGGGTACATTCCTAACGTCTGAATTCAATAGCCGCTAATGCCGTCCGGTGACGTCATGCACTACCGCAAATCGCGGTAGTGATTTTGATAGGTCAATTCTATAATTATAATCATTTCACGCTAAATATTTTGGATGAAAGATTTGCAAAATGTGGTTTGAAATTGTCGTATAGTGTTTTGTGTGGGATTGCTGTATCCACAACAAGAGAAATCACTTCTAGGGTTTTATAGGGGATAAATATTTTTGTGAACTTGCCTATGGGTTGTGGATTTTTCAAATGGCACAACTCGTCGCGAGCGCACTTCGCCATCACACCGCGCATACAGTCTGAAAGCATTTATTGTACTTAATATCTCTTCCCTAATTGCACTGATGAAGGATCAAGTGGCCTTCCTACAGCTGATAAACAGAGGAAATGGTTCTATAAACAAAATCAAAGCGGGCTAGTTTCGTGTTGTTTAGCTTTGCGGCCGAAGTCAATGTCAGTGGTTCGGTGGGGAAGAAGAGTGTTCGTTGGGATTACTATCGACAAAGTACACTGTATTTCAAGTCTGGTAAGTTTGGAGCGATTGAAAAATAAAGATGATTTTCAAAACCGGTGGCTTAAAGTCAACTGCATATGACAAAAGTAGACATGGTACTTCAGGCGAACGGGAGGCGAAGCGTGTAAAAATTAAAAATATGCACATAATTATAGAATTGACCAATCAAAATCACTTCACCGGACGGAACTAGCGCTATTGAATTCAGACATCTCTCTCGGGGATTGGACCCTGGATCGAGCCGAGGCGGCGGCTGTATTTCAGGCTACCCCAGAGATTCAAATGACAAAGGGCATGGCGGCCATGTTGGTGTACAGAACAAAAGAAGCTAACGAAGAATCTATTGATAAGGTACACCAACATGCCGGCTATGACGTCACGTGAAATCCCTCTATTGACTACAACAGTGGAACCTCTCCGTGCGACCACCTCTCTTAAGCGACCATTTACCAAAAGCCCGTTTTCTCTGTCAAAACACTGCATTGAATACCTCTCGTAAGCGCCCATCTCTCGTGAGCGACCGCGACCACCTTTTGGGCTTGTGAGTTGGATTTTTCTTTGTTATTTTACCTCCAGTAAGCGACCGTACAACTGAAATCGTTCACACAATCCTCGATTAAAAGGTTTTTCAAGCCATAAACTGTGAAAATGTTTTGACACTATCAAGCCCCGTTTATCTGTTGAAGTTCATGTTCGCTGAAAATTTTAAAGGTTTTGAGGTTGGAGCACTACAAACCCATAATAATAAACTGTAGTGATAAAATATGTTGTTGCATTGATATTCCCCGACTCTCGTAAGCGACTACTTTTCCAGGTCCCGAGGGTGGTCGCTTACGGGAGGTTCAACTGTAATATAGTTTCTGACTGCATTGATATATGCAAACGCAACATATTATGTGGCACGTCTTTTTTTCTGTGACAGTGTCAAAAGTGCACTGTGAAATTTCATATTTTTAGGTAGACAAAACCCCAACTACAAAGAGTGTATAAACGGATATTCAAAACATTCTACAAAAAAAACCTTTTTTTCAAGCACAAAAGTTTCTTTTATTTACCTTTTCTTTTCAGATTAAAGATTGTATGCAAAACTTTCAATACTATTCTAACTTTTTGAAAATAGTCAGTTTTGTTTTTAAAACAAAACTGGTTTACGATACCCATGTGTTGCTATGGCAACTGATTTATCAATGCATTATGACGTCATTTAACTACGACTACAGAATCCTTTTCAATATTTTTCTCATTTTTCAATTCCTTTGAGAATACCAAGACAATGGTTCAAATTAGAACAAAAGAATCGTCTCAAGGAATTCTGGTAGTTGTAGTATGTGACGTCACCATGCAAATATCCTATTAAAAAAATCATATGCACCATTTTAGTAGTTTTGATATAAGCTGTTTTTAATTAGTTTTAACTCTTCCACACTTGGACGCAAAAGCCACAAGTTGAAAGAATGCTCATGTTATGAACTCCTTAGAGTCTCCACCTTTCCCAGCACTTGCCCTTGTCTATTTTGGGTAGATCTCCAGCCATAGGAAATACTCTCCCTCTCACTTCCTTCTGCCCTTTAGTCATGTAAAGTGATAAAACTACATGAAAACAAGGCGACGGCGACTCAAGCGACGCAGTCAAAGTACTGTGGATAGCAATACTCCACGATTGTACAACGAATTTCTCGATTTGTTTTAAAGATAATTCCTTATTTGTTCGGACGTCACCGTTCGCCTCGTTTTCATGAGCGCTACCATGAAACATTCAAAATGGCGGAGGGACTGTGAGCGGAATTATTGGTTTCATTTTTAGAGGTTTAATAGTCGTTTCGTATTCGAAAATTACCACTGAATGCAATGACTAAGACGCATGTACGCAGGGTTAGCCTCATTCTGAAGCCAAACCAATTCGTAAATACCAGCGAGAAGGTGCAAAACGTGAAACTACAACAATACGCTGTTGTGAATAACCCACCTCGCTGGCATTTACGAATTGGTTTGGCTTCAGAATGAGGCTAACCCTGTGTACATGTAGTCATTCCATTCAGCGGTAATTTTCGAATACGAAACTTGACTATTTGGTTAAACATCCACGCTAAAGTTAAACACATTTTATTTAATTGCTTAGGCTTTTTAAAAGTCCCTAGGAAGTTGGTGGAAATAACTAAAAACGAACATTTTGAACAAACGTTTTAGAAACTATTTGAAGACCTGGGGCATGTCATGTAATTGTCATATAGTATTTTGTTTTCCGAACATGCATGGCATGACATAAGTCCTGTCCGATGATAGCCCGGGACAAGTGTATTTTCACGTCGCACTCGAGTTTGACAACTTTCCTTGATGGCCAAACGGCCAAAGTCTGGGACCAGGGTAGGCCAAAGTAGGCTTCTTAGCGAAATGGGATATTCGGTACAAGATTCAATTTTCTATTTCTTCTAACCCTGACATATGTAATGCAAGTGTAGGACTTCTCTATAGTGTATTACAACTAACCAAACAGACTGCTAAGTGATGCCTCTTCTTTTGATGCGTTTTTGAGTTTTTATCAATCGTCCGTTTATGCCTGTCTCAGCTATATGGTTTATGCAAATTATGGTACTACAAAATAGACTAATGTATGAAATCAATTCAGAGTTTGCATCACTGTATCATTTGTTGATAATACAACAACACTGTTGCTTTATATAAAACATAGCATCTTTTCGGTGAATTGACCACAACTGGGCTTTACAACATTGCATATTTTGTATACTGTATAAATTTCCTCGATAACATTATTAAAGTGCATATAAGCCCTGGCCAGTTATGCTTTATTTTTAAAGGTTAGATCTTAAAAGGTAGGATTTTTTTTTTTTTTATAAATGTTTTCATAATTTTTTTAGCGACTAAACTTCCAAATTTAGAATAATTTCCGCGCACGTTCGGGGACTAGGACGAGAATAAAACGTGACGTCATCAACAGAGCTCGTCTCTTCGCGGGTAAAATGCGTTGGCTTATTTGCAAAATAATTGAATAGATAACCGAGAAAGATGATATCACGCTAAATGTTTCGGACAGCTTTATTCGGCAAGGCCTTTCACGCAATGGCGCATCGAGCGTGTTCTGTTGATGAAGCGCACTCGCGCGCTGGATTTTCGTCCACAGGCAACCCAAGACACATTTTGATGCAACTTTCAACGGCCAATACACCATGACAAAATCAACTTTTTATTCCGAAATCCTTGTTGATGGCCTCTAGTCTCTTCGTAAGAAATATAATTAGCCAGGGCTTATATGCACTTTAAGTACCTGGACGCTTTATGGAAGGGTATGGGGAATACATCTGAAGTAACACTAACATTCTCCCTTACTTTATTTTTGTTATGGGGGAGGGGAGGGTGCTTAATTGTTGTAAAACGTCATGGATCCTTAGCTTTTGTTGTTACTATAAAATGTACCAAGATTGCGTTGTAGGAATTCTGCTGTTTGCAGCATAGCTACAGGTTAGAAATATAGAATATGCATGTACCTTTGTACATATATAATGATGTGAAGTCTCTCGTATTTTCAAGTATTGTACAGTACATATTTTGCCTTCTTTCATGTGAAAATTCCTACAAAAATTGTTGCCATCAACATCTACTGTCCCATTTTGCTTGGTAATGGTTGTGCTTGGTGGCTATCTTCTGTATATGGTGGAGGGGGACTGTATGGTAGAGTTCCTAAAACACAATTAAACAAAAAATTAAGAGAAAGCAATAACAATCGAATAGGCTTTTGCATAAAACAGTTACGTGCTGATTATAATACTTCATTAACGAATGAATTGAGCTAGTGATTCCCATGGGAAAGGCGTTACCATGGATGTTGGAGAGCAAGCTATCTTTAAAAAACGCAGTTTTAGAAAGATTGACAATCGATGGAAAACAGGTTTTGCTAATAACACTACCGATCTCGTACAAGTGCTTTTAAATATATGAATTAATATTTTTTGGTACACAGTACAACCAAATGTTGCATTCCTGCAAAAGGCCCATTAATGGTTTATGGAATTTAGTGTTAATTGTTTAACCGCCTTAGAATATGGTCACACCCATGAATAATTTTGTCAACAAAATTATGTGTTCCCTGCAATCAGGGCTATTCAAGTTTACAACAACGTTTTTATCAGTTACCTCATGATAATTTTGGGCATTGTTAGCTTGAATTCGGTCAAGTAGAATTGTATACTGTTATTCTGGTACAGTATTGCGCACTATTCAGAACTTGAAGCCCTAGTGGCAACATAAGATTTAGTTAAATTTGAGACTGAAAATGCAAACCTTTTAGTTGTAGTAGTTTTCATAATTGTTCTTCGTTATGTTAATCATTTTCCATAGTGGCTTTCTACATAGTACTTATTATGCATAGTGAAGTACTATAATATTTAACTGGTGAGGTTGTAAAAAAATGAAAAACAAAAGGCCTCACCAGTGGAATACTATAATTCTCAAACTCATTAATAATTAATGAGCTTTTTAGTCAATCAGAGGACTGCATTTGGTCAGGTGAATGAGTTTGGAAAGCCAATGAAACACCAGTTGAAAATCACTTACGACAGAGACGATCTAAGCACATCTTCCTAGATGCACATTTTCAAGATGGCGGCGGGCGTCGAAAGTTCAATCGCAGGATTTATGTTAGAACTGCAGCGATACGAATGCCTGTACGATAAATTTAGTAAGGACTACAAAAATAGGCAGATTAGAGAAAACTGCTGGTCCAAAATTGGCTGAAAAGTTCAATATGACGGCCACAGAAGCCGAGAAAAAGTATAAAAACATTCGAACTTCCTATGGCCGATACTTGAAAAAGCGCAAATGCGTTCCATCTGGTTCGGGAAGTGATGCCGTGCCTATCCCGGGCGAGTTTGCGAATTTGTAGTGGCTAGACCAATACATTAGCCACAGGAGAAGCATTACTTTGACTGCCGCCATTATGTATCGAGTTTGGCGCCAAGATAAGTATCGTTGGACGCAGTCCGGCGGCGCGATCTTACGACAGACGCGATCATATGGAAACCACGAATCGCAAGGATCGTCTGGAAACGTCCCGATCGCTTGGCAAATTCTGAAGCGACAGAGACGATCCTTACGACAGAGACGATTATATGGAAACAAATTGAAATATTACAAATCGTAGGGATTCCATGCTGTGTATGATTAACTATTTTAGCACGTGCGGCTACGTACTTAGCTGCAAAGTTCAAACATGCTAGCCTAGTTTACATTCAAAAATGAGATTTGTTGTATCTAAGGCCCGATTAGCCTGCTAGCGGCTCTTATGGGTGTTTTTTGCTAATTTGTTTTCGGATTGGGCTACCTGTGGCGCGCGCATTAGCAAGAGAAAGCAAGAGAAAGCAATAACAATCGAATAGGCTTTTGCATAAAACAGTTACGTGCTGATTATAATACTTCATTAACGAATGAATTGAGCTAGTGATTCCCATGGGAAAGGCGTTACCATGGATGTTGGAGAGCAAGCTATCTTTAAAAAACGCAGTTTTAGAAAGATCAACAATCGATGGAAGGTGGAAAATAGCACACAAACAGGATTTGTTAATAACACTACCGATCTCGTACAAGGCCTTTGAATAAATGAAGTCAGGTATTTTTTGCTCTCCAGTACAACCACGTGATTTGTTAGCTGCAAAGGGCTTATTATCTTTTGTTTCAATTGCGTTCGGTGCATGAAAAGTTCGACGTTTAAATCGGGCCTTCCAATAATACGTTCTAAAAAACCTTAAAAACCGCACACAAAATGTTTGAACGTTCACACTAGCATCCTCATATCGTTAATTCTAAATTAGCTGAGTGTGGACGGGTGATGTACAAAAAGGCTTCGAAATACACTTCAGCCAAAGATCGATGCACGTGTAAATAATGAACTGTTGAGTGACACACTCGAGCTGGCATTCTCGAGAAGCCTTCTTTTTGCGTTACTACGAAAATGATTAAAATGGAAAGTTCCTAAGGAGAGGAATCGCTCACTTAATTATTCATGAAATGACCATATAAACTAGCATAAATTAGCAGTGGTTTGAAAATGTACAAATTTGACAGCAATTGAGCGACGATGGTTGTTTAGTGTTGTGGTTGCGACGTTTGCCTTACGAGTAGGCGGCAGCGGGGTTCGAGTTCCAGAAAACTCTGATTTTTTTTTTACCTCACCATTTTCTTGAGAAGTTTTTCTTGAGAACCCTAGCTCTAGGTAGGTAAGATCTTGTTTACTGACCGGCTAGGTTTTTTTTATTTTTCAGGATATAATTTTAGTTTGTTTATATTGTCATTTCATGAATTTATTAAGTGAGCGATTCCTCTCCTTATAGGAGCTCGTATTAAAATGTCAAACAGCTGTACACAGGCTGCGCTAAAAATGGATACAAAACCTAAGCTAAGTCGACTAAGTCGACTATTTTGCTGGGACAGTCGTGGTTTAGGTTGTAATGCCAATGTAGACAAGCTTAACGGGCGCGCTGTCTGTATAATCGAGGGCCGACCAGTTGAGTCAACTGAACTTCAATCAGATTTTAGCTGGCCCAGTCTACAGGCGCGCCTATTGGGACAATCTTAAATGTGTCCTTGTTCACCCGGTTAGCTCAGTGGTTCAGCTCCGGTCTGTTGCGCGGGAGGTCGCGGGTTCAAACCCCGGCCGGACCAACACTCAGGGTCTTAAAATAACTGAGTAGAAGGTGCTGCCTTTGTGAAACAACTGCAAATGGTTAGACCTTCACGTCTTCTCGGATAAGGACGTAAAATCGTAGGTCTCCCGTCGGCCTCAAGTTCATCAGTCTCATCAGACTGTCACGAGTTACCGACGTTAAATAAAGCAGCTTTACTTTTACTTTATGGCATGACGCTGGGGTATCTGCTATCTGAATTCAGACATTCATACCAGTTTAACAACTATAATACTACTAGGCACCGCGACCTACTGCGCTTGCCACTGGCTAGAACATCAAAGTACCAGGGTAGCTTCATGATAAGTGGCGTGCGCGTGTTTAACGCCCTACCGTCTAGCATTAGACAAATACAGGAGTTCAGTTCTAACATCAAACGCCATTTTAAGCGTCAATGTTCTCCGTAGTATACTGCGGTACGTTTTGTGATTAAGTGTAATTTACTTTAATAAAGTGCACCTAACCCTTTTGCGATTTTTATACCAATGAATCTTTGAAAGGTTTTGAGTACTTCTGCGAAGAAATGTGTGGCTTACAAAGAATATTCTAAATGTATGTTCTAGGCTTGTTTGAAATGGTGAAAATTTGACCTTTCCTGACCCATGACGGCGTAAGAAAAAGCCTGGGTCGATTCTGGATCTTACGTCATCTAATTCATTCAAATGTTCACCATTTCAAACAAGCCTAGAACATAGAATATTCTCTGTAAGCCAAAACTTTCTTTGCAGAAGTACTCAAAACATTTCAAAGATTCATATGTAAAAAAATTGCAAAAGGGGTTAGGTGCACTTTAATTTAAGTGTGTCCATTTTGTACCTGTTAGTTAATACAGGGCTATATTTAAACTAGCTATGCCTAAATTAGATGTCCCTGTATAAATACTGAGAAACAAATAAATTCATTTCGGACTGGGAATACCCTAATGCCCTATTCTTCCAGACGTTAAAGTGCCCCTAAACCCTTTTGCAATTTATATATACATGTATATGAAACTTTGAAAGGTTTTGAGTACTTCTGCGAAGAAATTTTTGGCTTACAGAGAATACTCTATGTTCTAGGCTTCTTTGAAATGGTGAAAATGTGACCTCTCCTGACCCATTACCGTGTAAGAAAAAGCCTGGGTCGAATCACTATCTTACGTCACCTCATTAATGCATTATTGTCCATGACGCCTTTCTATCACAACAGCATCGATATATAGAGAATATACACAGTCTGTGAGATTTTAATAAAGAAAACAGCTATTTTAGACAAAATGCTAAATATTTGTTCAAGTTATTGCAAAGTCGAATGAATTGGATGACGTAAGATAGGGAATCGATCCAGTCTTTTTCTTACGCGGTCATGGGTCAGGAAAGGTCAAATTTTCACCATTTCAAACAAGCATAGAACATAGTGTATTCTCTGTAAGCCACAAATTTCTTCGCAGAAGTATTCAAAGCCTTTCAAAGTTTCATATATATAAACATTGCAAAAGGGTTTAGGGGCACTTTAACTGAAATAGCTGTATACATGTGAAGGGATCAAGGTCCTCGCATGTTTCTCTCCTAATGTCCCCTAATGGCTTCTGACAAACAAATGTACAGCAGAGTACCAAATCTCACCATGAACTCGAGGATCATACAGCGGCCCACCAGCAGCAAACATTCGAGGGTCAAATTGAGGTGCAATCTGTCCATGTTGGCTATGCATTGGTGGGGTGCCTTGCTGGTGTGGTAGATATTGTCCCTGGGCCCCTTGCCATGCAGGGTAGTGCTCCGCTCCCTGTGGACTTGGCCACTGTTGGCTGTGCGGGCTTGGGGTACTATGCCATGAAGGCTGTGTTCCTGGGGAGTGGGAGACTGGAACATGACCATCACGCAAGGGGGAGGTCTGGAAATACAATATATTATTGTCACTAGTTAATAGGGACGATTCTAAATTTTAATTTCAAATTCAGAACAGTTAAGCAAGTAGTCTTCTCCTGTTAGAATACTAAATTTCTTAAGCTAAAATTAAAATAAGAGAAGAAAAAGTAAATAGCAGAAGTTAGTCGTTCATTTATTTATGCTTCTCATTAGCGTTTACAAACTCTTGGGTGTATTGTTGACATTCAAGTTTTCGATTTGAATTTCACGCAATACCAAATCCAGGAGATCACGCAAGCAAAGCATCAAATGTGGCAGAGCTTTGAACAGAGATGTTTACTTGACAAAGGCTGATTAACAAGTGAAGGTGTTTCAATCTGGTTGAGGTACTTATATAGTGTGTGTCCTTGTTTAAGCTATGATGGGTAACTAATGCCTGTAAAAACTAGTGCTGAAGAAGACTTGTTCACTTGTTTAAGCTGGATCCAATTCAATAAAACTTTTACAGAGTGATGTATTTTACAAGTCTGGATATTGTGTCTTCCCCTCAGAACAATGGGTAGATATAAGTGTAAACGTTTTATTGAATTGGCCTCAGGATGTCGACAGCTGTGATGACCTTTAATTTGGGTGCCTTTCACATCCATTTTTTCTAAAAATAAGATCAGCATAGAGTTTAGGCTCGGTTTTCAACTGTGGGGGTTTCGGTGAGCCCGCAATCCTCTCCCAACTCACGGCTGGGCGCGCGAGCTGAGGCATTGTTGGTTTTAGCCAATCATAAACTTGCCACTGAAATCCTGTCGCTGAATATATTTGCATAATTTACATTGTAAACTTTTCAAAGTCGGAACAAAGGCTTTCTGGAAAGTCACTTGGGAAACCATCACTTGTACATGTACCTGGCCAGCTCAAAGGGCGCCAAGGCGGAAGCCCCGTTATGTTCAGTCATTTATCATTTGACTTTGCCTATTGGGGGGTTGCACTGGTGGCCATGTTGGTTGGTAGGAACAAAAGAAACCACATTTGCTTCTTTTGTTCCTACCAACCAAGATGGCTGCTACACTTTTGTGATTGTATTCCCTTAGGAATGATTGCAACCCAAGAATTATGCAAGACCATAGCTCAGCTATTCTTACTTCAAAGGAAATTAGTGCTGCCTTTATTGGAGAAGAAAGGACGGATGACTCCATATTAAAAGAGTTACGAGAGGAAATCACGTCTGACAGCAAGCCATATTGTTTACGCGTTTAAAGTGAATATAAGCCCTGCCAGTTACCTTTGGTATCGATTGCACATGAAGTGAATAGTCCAACGGTAGAATATTTGTTGATTTGGGTGTTGCGTCTACGAGATATAAAGGTTTTTATTTCCAATATGCTAATGTGTGATGTCATCACCGACATTTGCTGAATTTCTCTGTGTTTGTGAATTAAGCTATTTTCTATGTTTTAATTTTTTATTTGTAAAATCACTTTGATAAGCTTCAAATATAACTTAGAATTTAAAAATAGGTAATTTGTCTCTACCGGTATGCTTTTGTATAATAAGTGATGTCGGTGATGACATCACATCATTAGCATATTGGAAATATAAACCTTAATATCTCGTAGACGTAACACCCAAATCAAGAAATACTCAACCGTTGGACTATTCACTTCATGTGCAATCGATACCAAAGGTAACTGGCAGGGCTTATATTCACTTTAAATGCGTAAACATGGCTTGCTGTCAGACGTGATTTCCTCTCGTAACTCTTTTAATATGGAGTCATCCGTCCTTTCTTCTCCGATAAAGGCAGCACTAATTTCCTCCCTCCTCCCCCCTCCCCCTCCTTTCTTTTCCCTCCTCCCCCCTCCCCCTCCTTTCTTTTCCCTCCCCCTCCCCCTTTTTTTATACCACAGGAATCCCGGTCCACACAGGAATCCCATTTTACGGGAGTTGCCTGCGGAGGAGGCTAGCTTAATCTAATGTTGAATCACATTCACCTTTGAATACATGTTAGTCCTGACCTGGCCTCTCTATTGGCCGCTCCGTAGACTGGAAGGTCGTGGGAAAGAGATTCCAGTCGATATTTACAACATTTGGGCGTAACGCCACAGGAAACAAACAATAGGACTCAAAGTCCCCTATGAGGCTTGTCTCCGCCATGTCAGTGGACCTACAATTTTACGTCCTTATCCGAGAAGACGTGAAGGTCTAACCATTTGCAGTTGGTTCACAAAGGCAGCACCTTCTACTCAATTATTTTAAGACCCTGAGTGTTGGTCGAGCCGGGGTTTGAACACTTGACCTCCGGCTCAACAGACCGGAGCTTAACCACTGAGCTAACCGGAAGGCGGTTAGCTGCGCATGTCAGAAATGTAACCAGGCCACATCATAAAAATATTGTGTGGCCTGGCTACATAGCTCACAATTATGGTGCCGAGTGGAGTGTTTACTGAATTGTATCAACGTTTATTCTGCCTTGAAAGTGTGCAATAATAAATATGTACCAAAGTTTGAACAACTACATGTACATATAGAAGCACAGGCTAACCATCCTCACATTGTGTGTATTTGTCCCTGATATCATGTCTTCTGTTAATCCATTCTTTCTTAGCAAAGTCTCCAAAACTCGCTCATGTAACTGATTGTGAAATAAAATGTCCTTTTGACTTGATTCTACTGTGTATGTGTTGATTTAGCTGGTTGTTTTAAATACATGCGCGCTCATACCCTGGTGGAAAACCTGGACAGGATCCTGTAGGATCCTGTAGGATCCTACACAGGGACAGGATCCTGAGCAGGATCCTGAACAGGAACAGGATCCTGAATAGGATCCTACATAGGAACATAATCCTGAATAGGATCCTATGTAGGAATAGGATCCTGAATAGGATCCTACATAGGAACATAATCCTGAATAGGATCCTATGTAGGAATAGGATCCTGAATAGGATCCTACATAGGAACATAATCCTGAATAGGATCCTATGTAGGAATATGATCCTGAATAGGAACATAATGTAGGATCCTATAATCCTGAATAGGATCCTATGTAGGAATAGGATCCTGAATAGGATCCTACAAAGGAACATAATCCTGAATAGGATCCTACATAGGAACATAATCCTGAATAGGATCCTATGTGGGAATAGGATCCTGAATAGGATCCTACATAGGAACATAATCCTGAATAGGATCCTATGTAGGATATAGGATCCTGAATAGGATCCTACATAGGAACATAATCCTGAATAGGATCCTATGTAGGAATAGGATCCTGAATAGGATCCTACATAGGAACATAATCCTGAATAGGATCCTATGTAGGAATATGATCCTGAATAGGAACATAATGTAGGATCCTATAATCCTGAATAGGATCCTATGTAGGAATAGGATCCTGAATAGGATCCTACAAAGGAACATAATCCTGAATAGGATCCTACATAGGAACATAATCCTGAATAGGATCCTATGTAGGAATAGCATCCTGAATAGGATCCTATGTAGGAACAGGATCCTACATGTACATAATAAAAATATAGGAACATAATCCTGAATAGGATCCTATGTATAGGAGCAGGATCCTGAATAGGATCTTATGTAGGAATAGGATCTTGAATAAATATGACCCTGAAAAGGATCCTATATAGTATCCTTAATACAGGATCCTGAGTAGGATCCTACCCTACATAGGAACAGCATCTTGAATAGGATCCTAAAAAGGATCCTACATAGGATCCTATACAGGATCCTGAATAGGATCCTACATAGGGATGGCATCTTGAATAGGATCCTGAAAAGGATCCTACATACGGATCCTATACAGGATCCTGAGTAGGATCCTGAGTAGGATCCTACATAGGAACAGCATCTTGAATAGGATCCTAAAAAGGATCCTACATAGGAACCTAAGCAGGATCCTGAATAGGATCCTGAATAGGATCCTGAATAGGATCCTGAATAGGATCCTACATAGGAACAGCATCTTGAATAGGACCTACATGTACATGCAGTTACAAAGTTACATGTGGCACCTAATTGAATAGGAATCCTACATAATTAAGTAGGATTCCTATGACATAGCAAATTCTTGAAAAATTATATAATCTTTCTAGGATCGGAACAGAATCCTTATAAGAATTAACTGAAAAATGTCATGCTCAATTTTTGATGACCCCTCCCCCCAATGATTTCCACTCTAGCTTACTATGCCCCCCTAATGTTCTGCATTAAAATTGGGGACCCACCCCCTTTTTTCACCAGCCAGCCCCCCTCCCCCTGTAATTAATGATCAGTTCCTGATGTTAATTGTTGTTGAAAGGATAAAAAAAGCTCTAACATAACGATGACTAATCTCCTGGTTGTTTTAGACTAAAGATTTTATATTACTCACCAAGTAGGCTGGCTTGTCCAAAAACAAATTCCCATTATTTAATTAAGCAAAATATTTTCATCCAGCCCCTTAAAAGTGTGCTTTCATTGAGAAATTTGAATATAAACATGGAAGAGACAAAGTTCCACTTTATCCACAGGCAGTCCAAGCTAATGATTGTTACAAGGAATGTTATGGGATTTTTTAGAACAAATCTGAAACTGTAATAAAACAGGAAATAAAGTCATGAAATATTACCTGTGTGTTAAGAAGTTGTTCCTGTTCATCGCTGATGTGTTTATTTTTGGTTTGAGGCAATTCTATAATCGTTTTGGCTTGGGCTGCCTGTGCTTCAACCGAGTGGCCTAGAACCAAGTCTATACCCATATTTGGTAACAGTTGCACATTTCAAATAGCAAGAGGCCATTTTGTTGCTGGAGTTTTAAACTCGCTTAGAACTGCATGCATGCAGGTCATTTCAACAGCATTTCAATGCCAATATTCATCAGATGAAAGATAATAATAACTGCTCCAAGTGAGAGGCAGTTTCAGTTCTGGAAGAGATGAATTCCTGAAGAAATGGTGAGCAGAAGTTTATGTTAGGTTCGTTAATTTGTTCATGTTGCTCACACTAAAACTAAAAGATGAATTGCTACAAATGTATGCCTATGGCCTATACTATTACTAGCCCTGTATACTCGAACCGTATGCTCTGATCTGTAGTCAGTGTACTTGAATATATTCCAAGATATATTTGAAGAAACTATTTATGAAAGCTTCCAAGAGGTCAAGTGAAGTTTACGATTCCAATCGAAATTTCTTCAAGAGTTACATGTAGTTGGACTTCATTGAGATTCACTGTACTAGTAATTCAAACATTTTGCCTTTTTGGAACGACAAAATTCACATTTTCATGTCCCAGGTCTTGTTAATCCCTTTTCAAACTTTATCATTCTAGAATGTTTGATGTTGGAGTGCTTCTCAATACCCTATTCAACACAATCAGCCACAAAACCGAAGTTATTTTGGTAGAAACGGAAGTACAGGATGTATAAAAATATTTGTCGGTTTCCGGTTGGCAAACCGCACGGGACTTTATACACCACAGTACTCATCTAAAATCGTAATTCTTATTGTGGTTAATTGTTTTTACAGGTTTTGGAATAAAGATCAAGGACCAAAGTTTTTAACCCTTCCAGCCCCAAAAGTGAAATCCAAATTCTTTTCTCTATACATGTACATTTGGATACATTTTGATCAACTCCAAATACTCATGATCTGCCTGCTTCCCTTTGATCACCCTTGGGGCTAAAGGGTTAATTCTTGAAATTATCACCAACAATGAAAGCTAATCAGGGAAAAGTTGACTGCCAAGTAGTGAGTGAAGATCACAATCATTTTTATTAAAAATGTATAGTTTGTAAAACCTATAGCTATAATTTATGTAATAAACTAAAAGTTAAAAAGTTAGAATGGCATGGAACATTCATATTAACTCTGTTACTTTTTTTTCCAAACCTAAGCTATACACCTGTATATAGTTGTTCTCTTTACATACAATTTGTTAGTCGTTTTTGCTTTCATCTTAACCACTCCACATACATCTACACATGTATGTACATGTGCAAATTTCCTCAGTTCATTTCAAAATCGCTGAAAATAACTGTGTATTCCAAGCACATTCAGTGGTTTTTAGATTTTCTCCAAAATCTATAGCCTGGGAAACCAGCCGACTCTTATCGCTCCCCCACTCGCAAAAGAGACGTCTGGCCAACGAGGCAGAAAATTTCATACTGATGACGTAGCAGATAGCTGTTTCACGATGCATAAATTAGTTGCAATTCTCAGAAGCCGAATGCGAACAACAGTTCTTTTCAAGGAATATAACTACCAAGGCTGCTCGCTTGCTTGGCAGTGGATCACTGCCAAGAACAACCACGAAATTCAAGCCTATTTAGTGTGTGTAGGTAGCTTGTCTGCTTCGTTCTTTCATGGCTCGGCCCGGTCAAGCAAATTTGTCCTACGACTGTCAAAACATAATAGTTGTTTATAATTTCAAAACCTACACACATCACAGCAGGCCACTTTTCAAGCCAGCTCTTTTGTGAGGTCAGTAAGCCAAAGATGCAGTTATTTTCAAGGTATACTATCGAGGATCCCCATTTGCTTGGGTGAACGGCCATCATGTTCGTGATTCATAGTGCACTTGCATGTAATATTTATTAATAGCCTAGATTCACTCCCTAGCAAATAAAGATCCGGCTTGAAAAGTGGCCCTGAACGATTTATGCAGCAACAACTCATTCAGTGTTCTGTGATAGTTCAGTGTGGGTAAGTTTATTGATATGAAATTATAAACAACTATGACAGTATACCTTTTTGATCACTTACTTGTAAATGTTTTGACAGTACAACATTTCGCTTTACTAGCTAAGATTATCTATCTAGTCAGATTCAAAAGCTCAAATTTCATCTCAAGTCACTGAAGTCCAAATAAGGTGATGGAATTCCTACATTTTCCATGAGATGCAGTTTTTGTTACATATTAAGTCTCAACTCTGTAATTTTTATTCACTAAGCAATAACTTCTTTATAGTGTGGCCCAAAGGGAGTCCAATAAAATGTAAGGTTTTTAGAGGTGAGGTCTTACCCTCTAATTTAGACAACATCAGGGCTAAAAATAACGGCCGGTCATCGGACAATGTCCGGCAAGATTTGGACTTGTCCGGTCAAATCTTTGCTTTGCCGGTCATTTTGACCGGTCGATGTTACTACATTTTCAACCAAATACAGATCTTGACCAGTGACTGACCGGCCATTATTTTTAGCCCTGCAACATTAACTTTAATTATTAGTAAATAGTCAGACTAATTTACATGTAGTTAACTTATCGGAACCATCAAGACTTAGACTAGTAGAATGTGACATTTTTGAATTGGACTACATGTACACATGTGTATTGTATATACATGTACAATGTACAGTTTGTAAATGAATACTTTTAACTTATTTATAGAAATAGGAGTATTTCACTGTCTGGCGATTGTAATGATACATGTAACTCACTTACATGCATGTTTCTATTTATAATAAACTATACATAGAGTTTTAAAACAATAATTACTGTGTTATTTTCATGTTTAATGACAACTATGGTATACGATTTGGGTGTAAGGATCCTACAGGAATAGCCCAGGATCCTACAGGAAATAGCCCAGGATACTACAGGGAATATCCCAGTATCCTACAGGAATAGCCCAGGATCCTATAGTATCCTATAGGAATAGCCCAGGATCCTAAAGGAATAGCCCAGGATACTACAGAGAATAGCCCAGGATCCTATAGGAATAGCCCAGGATCCTAAAGTATCCTATAGGAATAGCCCAGGATCCTACAGGAATAGCCCAGGATCCTACAGGAATAGCCCAGGATCCTACAGGAATAGCCCAGGATCATATAGGAATAGCCCAGGATCCTATAGTATCCTATAGGAATAGCCCAGGATCCTACAGGAATAGCCCAGAATACTACAGAGAATAGCCAAGGATCCTATAGTATCCTATAGGAATAGCCCAGGATCCTATAGTATCCTATAGGAATAGCCCAGGATCCTATAGTATCCTACAGGAATAGGCCAGGATCCTATAGTATCCTACAGGAATAGGCCAGGATCCTATAGTATCCTACAGGAATAGGCCAGGATCCTATAGTATCCTACAGGAATAGGCCAGGATCCTATAGTATCCTACAGGAATAGGCCAGGATCCTACAGGAATAGGCCAGGATCCTACAGGAATAGGCCAGGATCCTACAGGAATAGCCCAGGATCCTACAGGAATAGCCCAGGATCCTATAGTATCCTACAGGAATAGCCCAGGATCCTACAGGAATAGGCCAGGATCCTACAGGAATAGGCCAGGATCCTACAGGAATAGGCCAGGATCCTACAGGAATAGGCCAGGATCCTACAGGAATAGCCCAGGATCCTACAGGAATAGCCCAGGATCCTATAGGAATAGCCCAGGATCCTATAGTATCCTACAGGAATAGGCCAGGATCCTACAGGAATAGGCCAGGATCCTACAGGAATAGGCCAGGATCCTACAGGAATAGCCCAGGATCCTACAGGAATAGCCCAGGATCCTATAGGAATAGCCCAGGATCCTATAGTATCCTACAGGAATAGCCCAGGATCCTACAGGAATAGGCCAGGATCCTACAGGAATAGGCCAGGATCCTATAGTATCCTATAGGAATAGCCCAGGTTCTTTCAGGAATAGCCCAGGATCCTACAGGAATAGGCCAGGATCCTACAGGAATAGGCCAGGATCCTACAGGAATAGGCCAGGATCCTACAGGAATAGGCCAGGATCCTACAGGAATAGCCCAGGATCCTACGGGAAATAGCCCAGGATCCTACGGGAAATAGCCCAGGATCCTACAGGAAATAGCCCAGGATCCTACAGGAAATCGTTCAGGATCCTATAGGAATAGGATCCTGAGTAGGATCCTGTGTCAAGGATCCTACAGGATCCTACAGGATCCTAAACAAGATCCTAACTAGGATCCTATGCAGGATCCTGTCAGGATCCTACTCAGGATCCTACTCAGGATCCTGTCCAAGTTTTCCACTAGGGTAATACTGCTTGGGCTTCCTGTGGCTCAGATTGTTTACGTACAGCTCGGTCTTCCTGTGGCTCATCTCGCTATGTACATAAAAGTACACTTTTACAATGTATGTTCGAGCTGTATTATGAGCCATTATTTCTTAGCAAAGTCGTGTGGCGTGGCTGTATTATGAGCTGAGCTGAGCCCGAGCATGCAATATCTACTGAACTCTCTTTCCTGTGACCTTTCAGTCGAAAGCGAGGCAAGGTCAGGCCTAAATAGTATGAATGAAAATACAAAGGGGTTTATTGCATCATTTTATATACTGTAGCTCTACTTTACCTGGTCCTGTTGTCTTGAGGCAAAGTTCGTATTAGGCATAATAACTCTCATCCAAGCCACCATTTCCTCTGCGGAATCTGCCTGAAGGTACCATATCACTCCAGACTTTGTGTGTAATTCAAAGACATTCTGTTTACCAGCAAACTGTGTGCACTCCTTCACATCTTCAATTTCTCCCCTTGTGATGCTACCGATTGGCTCAGGAGCCTAGCAGACATTTAGAGTTGATAAATGATTAAACTGGTACAAGAATTAATTGGTAGTCAGCAAAAATCAATGGCTAGTTACCCATTCCCAGCTGGATACTACATGTACAGTACATGTATTCTCTGCACCCTTATTTATAACGTAATATAATAATCATTATGTGCATGGCAGCAGTAGGTCCATTTGAACCTAATTTCGATTGCCAGAATTTTTGTGAAAATACATGTTCGAATTCTGGGTTAAAAACTGGGAGAAAATCCATGGTTTAGCCAGTAACAAAACGAGCAGGGGACTGGAACCGAGTCAGTTAAACTAATTCAATTAATAACTAGTCACAAAGTGAGCATTATTTTCCAAAAGAACAGATCAAACTTAGCAAGTCTGTAAAGTTTGGTGAACTTTGGCTCAATATTGACGATGCTAGCGCTAGAAGGCATCAAATATGTCAATTTCCCATACAAACTCTCTTATTTTTTAACATTGTCCCTCCTAACCATATATTCATTGTAAAATTTTGGAGGGACAAAGAAATTTCAATTGCTTATAATTCAGACAAGATTCACTTGAATCAAGTCAAACTTTGCACACATGCTAATGTCAACATGCTCTATCATGTGATGAACTTCATGTTAGAATTAGAGTAATTCTGATAAACTCGGTCCCAGTCCCCTGCTCGTTTTGTTACCAGACAATTTTTTCTCTTGTAAAACCCACGGCCACACGTACCTACCCAGTTATCATGTAAGTGCCTCCCCCCCACCCCTTCCCCCTGGATCATCTGCCACTGTATTTGATAAAGCTATTGGGAAAAAAACAGATGCCTAATAACTGTTCAATGTGCATTATATGTATTAGAGCAGATTTGAGTGGGACAAACGATGGCACTGACTATGGCATGGTTGCTGTACGGCATGGTGTGACTTTGAAATGGTTTCCCTATTCTTTTTGTCCTGCTGATCCAATCAAAATACAGAGGTATGGTACAGCATGGTTACAGTACAGTTACGGTAAAGATACAGACACACAATACTTTGTCCCACTCATTGGCCCATTTTGGCCTATTTGCCATTTAATTTCTTTTGGAAAGTGGGACAATTTAACCCTTATTGTATTTCTTCAAGGGACAAATGTGTTTTTAAAGTGGGAATGGCACAGCCTGACTTGAGTGCTTGAGAAAAATGTTAATGTTATAATTTAGAAAACGTTCAGCTCAAGACAAACAAAATTGATTATTAATTATATAAAAAAATAAGTACAACGTAATAATTATTGTCCCTTTCAAATAATTAGTTGGTTAGTTGGTTTTTAAACATGAAACCACACTATAAAAGGGTCAGCATCAGGTCATTGTCACCTTCAATTGTCAATTAGCGTTTGTGGAGTAAACACGAGAGTGATCTCTGACTTTTCTTATCACATAACAGAGTTATTTACATGTACTACAAATGTAGAACTAGCCATTAGTACTGTACATAATTACCATCTAAGAAATTCTGACATAAATATTGCTTTGCCATTGAAACCTATCAACAAATTACCTCATTATTCTTTAATTGGAATACACTGCCTAGGAATTTTACAATGTACATGTAGTTGTGAAACTTCAACAAAACTTTTTAGGCAACACATCTACATGTACTGGTAAGTGATTTTACATTTTAGATTGTAAGTCTACAAGTATCTACATGTACATGTATGTAATGTTAATTGTAGCTAGATATTCTTCTTTGATTCTCTATCATGTATAATATACAGTAATTATTGTTAAGTTTACTTAGTCGCTAGTGTTTAGATTATAATACATGTAATAGATTAGTTTAGCAGAACACATCATTATGGGAGAGCATTTTTACTAGCCTGCTTGCAGGCTGTGATCTTCACTGGTGTTTTTGCTTATGGGGTTCCTGTGGTGGGAGAGAGAGGGGGAGGAGGGGACAGTAGATACTGCAGCAAGACACTGTTATTTTGAAATTCCTGTTCGTCCACAAACAGGATCAGTTCTCCAAACTGATTGGTTTATTAGCCATCAATGAAGGAGAATAATTCAACCTGATCTCTTGAGCCTTGATCGGGCTTTGGTTGTCTTCGATGTCATTGAATGGCTACTTCGCAAGTCACTTTCAAGGTTTTTCTCAAAAACTCCAAAACAAAACATTTCGCTGAAGAGGCAAAGTCTGGATGGAGACGACTACGTTCTAGTACTGTTACCAGCAAGTGGATTTTTTGAAAACTTCATTTGGATGTTTTGATCTTTTTCAGTTCACAGGCAGCTGGGAACTATCAAAGACAAGATAATAATTTTCAAGTTTTAGGCTACGGATGATCGAATAACTACATGTATTTTGCTTCACATGTTCAAGCATATATTTCTGTCTACAGTGAATTACCTCTGGCGTCAGATACTTGTGCTGTGTTTTTAAGAGCTATATGTACATGTAATTTTTTTATAATTCCACAAGGTTTGGATTAATCTGACAGTGGACTGCCAGTATTTCTGGATTTGACACTCGTTCGGGTTAATATTGGCACTTTCTTCTTTTCCCGGGAATCATGTATTAAATTTCAATCAAATGAGGACTTGGTCATACATGTACATGTACAGTCCCTGTCAAAAGTTTTTCAACCGTATACGGTACCGTATGTGCTTCGGTAAAACGAAGATTCGGTAACCACATGTGGTAGATTTCGTTCGGTAAACTCCATTCGTTTTAAGACCAAATTCGTTTTACTGAAAGTGGTAGAGTCACCGATTTCGTTTTACTGAAAGTGGTTCGGTCACCGATTGTGTTTTAACGAAAGTGGTTCGGTCACCGATTGTGTTTTAACGAAAGTGGTTCGGTCACCGATTGTGTTTTAACGAAAGTGGTTCAGTCACCGATTTCGTTTTACCGAAAGTGGTTCAGTCACCGATTTCACTTCACCAAACATTGCAGGTCAAGACAGTCTACAAGTTGTTACTTGTACATGTAGTTCACTGCTTGCGACTAAAGTGATTTTTACAATGTTAAAACTGAAAATGCTGAAGTTTAGATTTCAAAAATGATATCTCGTTTTGTCTTCTTTGAAACGATATATCGGCACAGCAATAATTATTGGTATTTTCATTGTAGAAAAAGCTCCAATTTCAAATTGTCGGCGAAGCGTCAGGTCGGTGTCCTGGTGCGATCATCGAAAAACTTATTTGTTTTGATCGTGATTTGTACCGAGAAAGCCGCGAAGTGGCTAAGAGCATTTCTCTCCTTCCTGTTTCTTCTGATAACCTCACTGATAAACTGTACTGAAAAAAGGAACTGCTGTATTCACAGCAGTTCCTTTTTTCCTTATAACCTTAAACTTACGCCACAAACTAACAACCGCCGTTCGTTCATAATCTAGCGACAAACTTTTAAAGCGGGCCCCGCCAGTAAGCAATAATCAACAAACAAACTTTAGCTTCCGTAGTTTAACATTTACGAGAGATTCCTGCGTTGTTCAAGGTTCCGACCAAAAGCATTGCAAATGTTTGTGGATTCTGGAAAGGCATGCAATTGCAATCAGTCACGCGTGAACCTGTCAGTCTGAGTTTTGACAGGTCCTATGTTTGATCGATCGAGGACCTGAGACTTGTTTGTTTCACATCTGACATCAGACATCAGACCAATCGCTGCAGACCGGTCTCACAGCAATTATAAACCGCAATGCCAATCACAAATTGACGAAGTGATGAAGTAAAAAAGCTGAAATTGAAACTCAAGAAGATTTGGTGCAATCTCACGGCAAAATAACCAATAACGAATTAAAATATCCAAAATGTATTCACCTGTTTTTTTTTTATTTGACAGAATGGACTCAAACCAGTTTTCGCATTAGGTGAAAACTGTTCAGACCGTAAATAAAATACAAAACTTTGAAAGCATTTGATTCAGTAGGAAGATATCAAGATAATTTTTGGTGTGATCTCAAAGCAAAACAAACACTGCTGTCATAGCTCATTGATTATTCAAAAATGTCACACTTCTGTTCGAGCAATTTGAGCAAAATGACGGATCCCACGTTAAATAAAAAGAATTCCAGAATATTCTATTTGGTAGACGTTTATCACTTGCCAGTATTAAAAGTTGAGAAACTTTCCCGCATTATTTAACTCTGCATTCTGCAATAAGATTAAATGTTCCGCGAAGTTCGCGACATTCTTGTTGTGTCAAAAACCAGACAATTAGTTTCCACGGCTGAAAGCACATGTAAGCACCGAAAAGCTCAGACTTGAATCTGTTGAATTGAAAACATACAGCGTACGCAACGACTTTTAAAGAATCGTGAAGGGATTGAGGGATAGATTAAAGTATGAAAGTACAGAAGTCTGTAAAGTTTATCAGATGAATAAAAACGCCGAACTTTGCTACAACTAAACTAGAATTGATCGCGTACGTAGCGCCATATTTACATAACATGATGACTATCCGAATTCATTTTACCGAAGGTGGTCGAGTCACCGAATTCGTTTTAACGAAGGTGGTAGAGTCACCGAATTCGTTTTACCGAAGGTGGTAGAGTCACCGATTTCGTTTTACTGAAAGTGGTTCGGTCACCGATTGCGTTTTAGCAAAAGTGGTTCAGTCACCGATTGTGTTTTACCGAAAGTGGTTCAGTTACCGATTTCGCTTCGCCACATTTCGCCACATTCATTTTACCGAAAGTGGTAAACACATGTGGCACATGTGGCACATGTGCCACATGCTACCACATGTGGTTCGTACGGTGTGAAAAACTTTTGACAGGGACTGTATGTCTCTGACGTGACATTGCTGCTACTAAGCTTCGTGGACGTTTTTCTTTCCAAAGCATGAAGGTTTCTTTGCGGGAATCGTGCACGAAGCTACAATGTAAGTACACAACTTTACTTGTTGAAGTTTCTTGTTGTCAGGTGAACAATTGCAAGTCAACCTTTGCCTTTTTCTGAAGGACATTTTTCTATTTGCCACTTTTTTATATTGAAATTATATACATAAAGTTCTCCACGGTACTTTGGCTGGTTGAAGGTTTGCATCCAAAAGTTTTGAACGTTTTTATTTGACAGGTTTAACATTTTATATGCATGACTGCCTGCATATTAATTAGGGTCAAATTTCAGAATAACAGGGTTTTGCAGCAGGACCTACATGTACTTTTCTGCTCTCCCCTCTCCCCCTACGGAATTAGGGCCTGCAAGCAGGCTAATTTTTACTGAAATGATGAACCAACGTGGATAAATAAAGAGTATCTACATGTACTGTACATGTATCTATTTTAAATGTTGTTTTGAATATGGATGTTTTCACTTACATGCTGTGCTTCAAAGTAATGCAGATAACTCCTTTCCAACTTGAAGAATCTTTTAGACCAGCCAAGCAGTAGATTTCTGTATTTCTTAAGGTGACCTTCTTTCTATTGAATAAAAAGTAATGTTATAAACTGTCAAGGCAATCTCAAATAATTATACATATTTATTAGTAATTACCATTTTTATTGAAATCCAAACCTGGAAGTTATGTGCACAAGTTTTCAAACACGTGCCACCTACATGTTTTTGTACATTTGTAGATTCTTAACTGGGCGGTACACATTTAAAAGCTTTGTTTGAGACAAGACAAGTTTGATTGACAGTCGACTAATTTGAATTTTACAGACAAGGCTTGAAACTTCCAGGGTTGCACTTCAATGAAAATCATTTAATTTAATCTTTGCATATAACTTTTCAATGTCTCACATTATCTATTAAAGCTAGCACCCACCTAGACCATAATATATACAATGTAGTCATGTACATGATCTTACATAATTATTAAAATTTGGAATTATTAGTCAGAGTAAATTTGTTAACAGTTTGGGATCACACACATGTACAATGTACATACATGTAATGTATGCAAACAAGAGTTCACAAGTTCACATGTCAGACATTACACTGAATTTTGATGGGACCTGAAACAACCATGGGTCTGATCATGGTCAGGACTCGGCTAAAACACGTATTGTATTAGGATTTAGTGTGCTGGTACTAATATTACACAAACATATGCACCTACAGTATTAATGTTAAGCCCGAGGTAGGGGGGGAGGGGGGGGGGGGGGGGGGGGGGGGGTGGGGGACTTGGCATTTTCTCCCAAAAAATGTCCCCATCCGGGGCAACATGATTGTTTGTTAAAAAATATCAAAATTCCCCACCCAACTGCCCTTACTGTTCTTTGTTTCCTATAAATAACCCCACCCTGGGGCATGCAGCATATGTCAAATCCCCACCCTTGGGATAGCCCTGCCTGTAAAATCACCACCCCTTGTAGGCCCCCCTCTGGCTTAATTAACATTGACAGGTGCATTACCAATTCGGCAAGTTCAATTTGGTGTTGTTTTAACACTGAGAATTCATCCAAAAATTGAAATCTTAGTTGATGGATAGACTCCTGGCATAAACATATATAATCTTATATAATTCAGTGTTTCAATCCATGAGGTTTTCGTCAGTTAGTGATTCTAGAACATGTTTTGGAGCAAACTGCCATGATTGAATCAAAATACCAATGTCGCAATGGCCACGGAACAAGTTGAATTGCTGCTCCAGTCTCTCGAAGAGAACTAATTTAGGCAAGTTAAGTATATTAGGGATAGTTTGGAGCAAAGAGAGTTGATGTTGTTTTATGGCTTTACTTGCACTTAAAAAAAATTTTTTACCACATCAGATGTACATGTAGTAGGCCAGTATGTTTTGTATACTCTGATTGTGTTCTTGCCAATTATTAAACCTATTAAATTACTAGATTACATCCCATTTTATTGACCTGGCAAAAATCACTGAATAGAGCAGATTTCGTATGAGTGGGACAAACTGTTACAGCACGGCATGCTGTGACGCTGGAATTGTTTCCCATTGTTTTTGTCCAGCTGATCCAATCGAATCGCAGTAAGTACCGTAGTTTGTCCCACTCGTACGAAATCTGCTCTACATGTATGTACATGTACGTTGTATGTGATACAATGATAACATGTCATGCAATTTGTAAGCTGAAATGTACTGTCAGCATTATTATAAAAGTGTTTTCAACATTCACATTAATTAGCTACATGTACATGTATATTAATATTTAACAATTACATGTAGACTATAAGCTCAAAGTTTCTATCAGCCATAGAAACTGAGAGCGAGTAGTCTAATTGTTTTAGTAGAAACCATCTGCATGTTGAAGCAATATATATTTTTAAATTTTGACAACTTCGTTTTTTTGGCTACTTACTATCTATCACTTCGCTACTCGCTATCTATCACAGAATAGATAGTGAGTAGCTTAGCCAATCAGATTGCAGGATTGGTGATAGAACACTAGTTGGTTTCTACTAAAGACTATTAAAGAAATGGTAAATGTGCAGCATGCATCCATCGAGTTATGGATGCACGGAGGAGGTTGCTAAGCACGAAAGATGCGTAAGAGTAAAGTTGAGAGTGACTCTAGCTCCTTGAGTGCTTTGGCAACCTCCCAAATGCGTCCATAAATTGATGGACACACAGCTGTGGCATTTACCATTTCTTTTATAACATAACCATGACATTTAAAGAGCAAATGTTTTCGTTGGTGATGAAATATACATTCTCAATACATGAAGTGCACAAAAATTTTGCATAAATTAAGCTGAGCACTGGTGCGACTGTTCCAGTGCAAAAACAAGTCATTCATTGATCTTTGCTCAACAAAATGTTTATTCAAATCTTGGTCTCAAGGAAAAGAGAAGATCTAGCCAGCTAAAAAGTTCTCGAACTGCAAGAGAAATACATTTATTCAGTTCCTTTTGTTGGAAGCGATCACTTTGGTAAAGCAAAAATTAAGAAAAGGTTTCATTCGTTTGTTGAAAACTGAATAGCTTTAGGCGTAATTAAAAACGATCTGCACACCAGAGGTTTGGAATTTGTTGTTTTTCCTATGGATTGGAGTGAACTGTAAGTCTTGATACCTCGATCGGCTCTATGACATTTGTTTCCTTCTGAATCCTAACCTTACAATACTTTAACAGGCTTAATAACCAACTGAAGATGTTATTACTAAAAATATGTAACAATCATTAGCTAACCATTCACACATTATGGCGGAGATGATACGCCAATTTATTTTTATTATGACATTTGAAAAATAATTACTTTCACTCCAAAAGTGGCAATAAAATTATCTTGTTGTAAAATGAACATACTGATTGTGGAGCTTATTCATTATTCTGTAGTTGGCATTAATACATGTATCAGGACACTAGAGAACGTTTTAATGAGGTTTATTTGGTTAATTCCACTAATGCACCAGTCAATGTAAACCCCCGCCCCCCCCAACCCGGGAATGACCGGGGCGAAGGGGGGGTATTTACCTCGTATTCACCACCATATTCATCCCCGCTAGGTGGGGAATTCACTGGCTTTCACCTCTTCGGTTTACAATGTATGTACCGGGGACTTAACCGGGAGTTCACCCAGAGTCTACCTGCTGGCCAGTATTACTGAAGGCTCTGCGCATAACGAGAATGTTTTTGCGCGCATCTGAATGCAAAGGTGATATAACATTTCTCACATGAATTAATTTGGCCCCCCTCTAAACACACTGTTGATTTGTTGTTCGTGAGGTCTCCCCTTGCAAGTTTGATACTTTTAAAATTTGCCTTTAGTGCTTGGGTCTCTTGGACCTTAATTGACAGTGTTATCGCTGGGCTCTCGTTTATATTATTGTTGTTTGACGTACAGGTTGAATGCCACAATTGGCGGAGGCATATTGATGGTTTGCAATCAATCCCAGGAGAATCAACAGACAAAAACATGCTGGTGGACAAACAAGAGACGCTAATGAAGAATCTTTTGTTTAACGTCCACCAGCATGGCCGTCCTGACGTCACATGCAAACCAAGAATAGCTTTATGTTGTGCTGTTTGTTGTATAGTATCTTTCTCTTCTACATCTTCTTCTTCTGTCCTAGGTCGTGCTGTTCCAAATGTGTTGTGCATTTTCCCTACACTCCCCCGGGGGGGCAGGGATATGCAGGGGCATTAATTGGATCGGCAACATGTCCCCAGGGGCAAGGGCATTTTCTCACTTTCACTGACCCCAAATTCCAAGTCCCCGGTCATGCCCGAGTTGGGGGGGGGGGGGTTTACATTGACTGGTGCATAAGTACACCTCTGACTCTTCAGCGGTTTTTCACTCAACTGATATAACTATAAGTTTAGTTTCTACCAAATAAACCATTGTGGTTTATTTTAATTAGCTCATAAAACTAGTCTGGAATTATTTAATAATTAAAAATGCTGTCCCTTACATTGTACCTCTAAATATCGAGATTGAACAGTTCATCATATTTTTTTATCCATCCTTTCTGAATGTTTCAGGATCCAAAACTCAGTGTAAAAGTTCGTCGTTCGTACAGATTTGCAAGCCGTCTCAACTCTTCCTTTTCTGGTACGGTGGCTCGGAAAATAAATGAAGCTCAAAATTTGCCAATACAGTTGCTGAACAAAATTCCCTGTTCACTTGGATTAGAGTTTTTCTCTTATTGTCCTGTAAACTTGTTTTTGTGTGAATAGAAAAGAAAAATTTGGTGCAATCGTGAACAAAATCAGACGTGAGCGTGCTGGTCCACGGATGTTAGCCATTCAGAGCGCTAGGTTTAACGTGGTTATGTTATATATAATACACATTCAGCCTTAATATTAATCGCAACAAACACTACATGCTAAAACGTTAATCCATACTATGAATTTTGCAATCAGCTAATGTAGTTCTGGACCGTCACAGCACAGTAAAATATTAAGCCAAGTCAAGTGACATGCGTTACGTAAAAATCTACACGTTATTGGAATATTGGTCACTGTATCAACGTACCGTTGGTTTGGGGTAATTCATCTCCAAATCCAATTCGCTTTAACACACTTTCCTCAGTCTCAAAGCCGTACGACGGACTAATACATATTATCTGTATAATGCATTCATATTTGAGTTGACTTGTAAGATGAGAGAAACACCATCCCACATGACATCAATGGCCGCCCACTAAACGACTACCGCTGACAGGCCCTATATGCCGACTCATAAACCACAGGAAGCCCAACCTTCGAAGTTCTTCTGGCGGACAGAGTCATTTCGCGTTGAAAAATATACAACATCTACGCTTTTAACTTTTTGTTCAAAACGGATTAAATATATACTTTCTTCAATTCAAGACATTTAAAAAGGTATATAGCACGTCTATGTGGCTTTAATTGCGACGCTGCACGAGCGTTTTCCCGAAATGACACCTTCATCTGCATGGTGCAGAAAGAAAAGGACACGAAGTCCCCTACAAGGTTTATGCACCAGTAACCCACCCCACAATAAAAACCCGATCACACCCATCCCCAGTTACACCCTCAGATTAATATAATAAGATAATTAAGCAAAGATAATAAAACTATAGAAGAAGAAGCACGGCGACACTTAGCTTGTAGCTGCGAATCACCCGGAAAAACGCAGGGTGTAGGGCACGCAGGGTACGCAGGGTACGCAGGGTGTTAAAAAAAATAGAGTTACATAATTTAGATTTTTATTCACTCGTAAAGGAACGAACGAGAATCTCTCTGTCTCTTGAATATAGATAAACAAAAACAAAAAATTTTAAGTGCTATATTTTGCAGTGGCTCGCATGGCTCGCACCGTGCAAATTCTTTTTTTGGGCCCCAGTTCAGATCAGTGACCAACTTTACCATGAGGCCTTGCGCGCCCAATCCAATATGGCGGACAAAGATGGCGGACTTGGGAAAGGAAATTGTTCTCGGGGTGGAGCTAGTAAAATTTTGACAACTGTGATGACGTAATTCAAGAAACCACGTGTATTGCCATAATAAAGGGAGGAGTGGCGGCGGCAACTTGCGGTTCAGGTTTCACTTTTCGGAGGATTCATTACGATTTGCACGGATCGTTACCCTGGGTTCCAGAGGCCCGAAGAAGTAAGAATCGCTGGCGGCGCTTTGCGCCTTAACCTCTTAGAACCTCTGGCATCCAGGGTAACAGATCGTGAGATTTTTAGTATTCTTACTAACCTGGATTTTTCTGAAATGGAGCCGAATAAGGGTTCGAAAAATCTCGGAAACTTGTTTCAGTACCGGCGATCGTTTATCTGGTATAAACGTTTGAGACATTCAGTTTGCGTAGTTTCCGGACATCAATCGAAAAGCTGCAAATTTTAAGTTTCTTAATTAAAAATTATAAGACCTTGATTCTTTTCCCGATACAAAAACATTAGAATATGTTTTTGTTGGTAATGTGCGAAGCGATTTATACGATATCCCGGTATATAGTCTCTTCAGAGAGATGACAATTAACGGGATATTTTCAAATATGAAAGGTAATAAATACCCGTAAGTGCTAAATAAATGTAAAATATACATTTGCAAAAAAATACAACAAAATGTACTTCTTCATTATCCAACACTGAACTGACTATTTGTGCCTGGTCAACAAGAGGATGCATGACTTCATGATCTCTTTATAAATAAGCTACCCTGTGGAGCTTTTGAACGTTTCAGTTGTGATATTTGAAGTAAATGTACAGCATGTAAATTAGTTGGACTAAGGCTGTGTTCATTAAGTATACCACAGGGGTGCAGGTGATCTATTCATAGCAACCCCCCTCTATCCTTTCCAAAAAACAGTACAACCCCCCCGCCTGACCATTTCCATATGCAAACCAGCATTATTACAAGCATAATTTTACAGAACTGTGATGTTGGGTCGTGAAACTCAGTTTGATACTATGTAGAAAAGCTAAGAATAAACCATAAAATTACTGTTATTACTTCCGGTACTTTGGTGTAAATTATTGTAAAAAAGGATTTGTTGCTGGTATTCCAAAACTACACAAGAATATATTGTTCTTTGATATAAAACATTCATTAATTCCTTACATCGGGCAACCTAGCTGCATGCAACCCTAAGAAAAAATGTTTTTAGGGAAGGCAGGAAAGTTTTTAGATTTCAGATTATCGGAAGTGCATTCTCCTGCATTTCCTAGCTCTATTTAGTGCATTTAGCCATTCTATTCACCTACCATTTTAAGTGTAGGTCTTTATTTGACAAACATGCATTAAAAAAAAATTACATATCCCCCCCAAGTCCTTTCATTAATGAATTTTAAGATCCCCCTTCTGTTAAAAAAAATTGGGATCCCCTTAAAAATCACCTCCCCCCCTCCCCCTCCCCATGTGGTATACATAATGAATGCAGCCTAAAGGAATAAAAAGAACCAGTCATTCTTGGGTTGCTATTTTGTCACAATTATTTTGTCAGAAAACCTAACACAGTATTTTTCAAGTGTTGAAGCTGTATTACGACCACAAATTGAATCTTGCCAGTTATATAAAATTATATATATACTAGCTAGCACACTTGTTATATAAAAGCAGGCATGTACATTTTTATTTGCTGATAAAACACTTTCACAATTACATGTACATATGGCTGTGTTTAAAGGTTTTGATTACCAATGAATTGATCATTATTATTTAACACAACTGTTAAGTGTTCTAGTATATAATATTATATATTGGCACAAATAATGGATTCAAGCAATGTGTTGTTTAATTATAAATTAAAGAAGTACATTATATTGTATTTATTGTATATATTGTTACTGTAAAGAAATACGAGACTTCAACTATTAGTCAAAGGGTTGAACTGAAACAAATCAGTATACATAGCATGTGGGGTAGGGTTTATGATTTAATAAGTGCAATTGTTAAAGTCACCCAAAATTACAATTAGTATCCTAATGCTGTTTCTCTTCCTGGTACAAATGTACCAAAAAGATACATACATACATATATATGATTTTTTTTTTTTATAACTCTGCATATAAAAGTATTGGAAAAGTAAAAAAAAAAGGCTTCATAAGCATGGATGGGTATTATTTATACAAAATAAAAATAATATAATATTTTCTTATGAATTACGACAAAATGTTTATAAAATATACTTTGTTCCTTTGTTCCTTGCGTAAGTACATTCACTTTGTTTTACCGTTATAGCACTTAGGATATTTATTAAGCTTGATCCCCTTGTTCTCTCTCAGGAAGAGAATAATTGCTTTGCACAATCGGGAAAGAATCATAAGTAATTAAAGATTACAAGGTCTTAAAATTTTTAATAATGAAACTTTAAATTCTCACCTTTCAACTTGCAGCCGTTTTCGGTTGATGTCCGGAACTGAACGCAAAGAAATGTGTCAAATTAAACTAGGTATCGCAACCCGAACAAAATTGCACTATTCAGGAAACAAGAGTTTCCGAGATTTTTCAAACCTCTTCTTATTTGGCTCCATTTAGAAATCCAGTTTAGTAAGAATACTGAAAATCCGCCCACGATCTCGACTGCAAAAGCCCGGTGACGAATTCGTAATAAATCTTCCGTGAACTATTATGTTCCCGCTAGCCACCCACTGCGTATTGTTTCATAAAAACGGCATGAGTTCTATATATTTTAAAAGGTTTTCAACGCAGACGATTGAATTTTGGTAGGAGGATGTAGAATCGTAAAAGGAATATAACCTGATTTTTTAAGCTATGCTAATAATTGACGTCGTTTAGCCATAACTATTCATTACCTCTAAAAACGGAATGTGGTATATTGTTAATAGCTCCTCGTGATAAGAATGAAGGAATCGAAAACCCGACGTCGATTGGTTAATGAAATCAAAAGTTATGAAAGTTTAAATTTTGCCAATTTTCCCGCCAAAATGTGGCTGGAAATGAACAACACAAAAGCATTTATGAAAATATTGCTTCATTCATCTTTTAGGGTTGTAAATACCGTTACATGACATTGGCCAATCATAAAACACGTTGCTGGCTAAAATTGTATGTTTTTAGAAATTTTTATTTCTATTTTGTCCATAACCGACGTAGCGTGTGTTGGGTAGTGCCTTGCAACGTGCTTGGTTTATAATTTCGGATTTGGCCGTGCCATTTCCATTTTGCACTACCAGATCCTCTTCGGAGAGATCCACATCGCTACAGCACTTTGCTCACATCTCCAGCTCCCACACGTGTTAGCGTGGTGGCTGGGGTTTAAAGCAGCTTAATTTGAGCTCGCTCTTTGAGTAACCAGATTCTGAGGCCTATGATCTTTAGTGAGGCTGATGAGTCCTAACAAGGATGAAACAGCTGTACATTGTTGCCACTCCATGAGTAATAAGATGTGAGCATGCGTATTCGGCTAGCTACGTCATAGCGTGTATTGGGTAGTGCCATGCAACGTGCTTGGTTTAAAATTTAAGTCATATTTTCGGTGAATAGGAGCATGCGTATATCGGTACAGGGCGGACGTGTAATTCATAGGTCCTGTCAAGTGGAGAGTTTTTGTATGTGTTTAAGTAACTAAACTCCTAAAAATGTCAGGAAAACAGGAAAGACAGGTCAAGAATCTCTAGTGGAGAATCTCAGTGTGAAATGACAAGTCTGGAGGTTCGGTTGGAAGCCATTGAGAAGTTAATGCAAGAGAACTTTGGCAATATACACGAGGAACTGTGTGCTCTAATGCAAGACATAAAAGGTAACCTTAACGAGGTAAAGAAGGATATGACCGAGATTAAAACATCCCTCGAAAATGCATGGGGCGAAGTAGAGGACCTGAAAGACCACAATAAAGCCCTCAAAGGCCAGCTCGACCAGTCGCTAGAAGAAAACGCCGCCATGAAAATTCTACTCTCGGAATGTGAAGACAGAATCACGAAACTAGAAGACTATTCTCGTAGAGAGAATCTGAGAGTGTACAATGTGCCAGACTGAGGACACGGAAGAGGACTGCAGAGAGATTGCCCTTGATATAATTGAAGAGGCGTAGGAGCGAATAGGGATGAAGTTAAATTACATGCAGCCCACAGGATCGGCCGAAAAACAAATGTGAATTCTGCCGACGGAGAGAGTAATTCTCGTTACCATCCAAGACCATTAATCGTCAGATTTGTAAGTAGAGCAGATAAAAACTTTTTCTGGGCCAATAAAAGTAGGTTGAGAGAAAGCGATAAGTTTGGAGATGTTTATTTACATGTAGATGAAGATATTTCTCCCAAATCCGCATTATGTAGGAAAACTCTACGTTTGGCACTTAGAACAGCCCGGAATAGAAACACAACCAAGACTAGATGTTACTTAAAAGGGCAATACCTGTTTATTGGAAACATGTGTTATTCGGTTGAAACACTACCAGCTTATCTGAAAGAACCAACTTCAAGCAATAGCCAGGCTAGCCAAGTTTGTAGTTTACCGAAATAAAATGTAAGATTTCACATTTAGCTAAACTTTCATTCACAAGGACGTTGACTAAAATTGAAATGTATTGAATTTGAATAACAATTGTAACCACTTGTTTACTTAAGTCGGTGATATGTTGAGACGTAAACTGCACTAATTATCCTCATTTTTTCTAAAAGTAAAAGTAACGTTAACGAGGAGTGAATTCTTCTCTCCATGGAAGTTATATATAGCTGTTCTAGGTTTTACGCTCTAATAGATTAAATATATTGTATTGTAGCTTCTTTATCCCTTATCGTTTCCGTCCATTCTTTGTCTATATCACTTTTCATATATATCTATATTTTGCTACGTTTTCCACCATCACTGACCGGTGCTCGCATGGAGGCAAACCTTGTAAGGGACCTCGAGTCCTATTGTTTCATCTCTCGTGACCTTGTGTCCGAATTTCATAAAAATAAAAATCTACTTTTCTTATAATCTCGTAAACCTCGCACATTTAGTGATAGAACCCTAAAATTGAAATCATTCATTATCCCAGAAAGAAACGCTGGCAAAGGTATTAGTTTCAATGATAAGTGACTTGAAAATTAATAAGAACCAGAATAAGATAGAAATCATAAACAAACAACGTACTACTATTATTAGTGCCTGTGGAATTTTCCAAGGTATGGTGAAAAAACGCATGCCGTTAAATAGAACCGAATTGTGTCTAATCGACTGAAGGCCTATTGTGCATATAGAGATGGTGTTTTAGCTTTTAAGTATGTGAAGGGGTTAGCCCCATGCTATCTCGCTGATAGGTTTACTACACGTTCCACGGTTCACTCTAGAAATACTAGATATAAGGATAAGCTTAGGTATAGTATCCCAGCGTACAAGAGCGCCGCCGGTCAGCGGACGTTTCTCTATCGCACCGTGTCGCTTTGGAATTCACTACCAAGTATACGGAATAACATAGACTGTCAATGAATTTCGCATGAAAGTGAGATTGGTATAGCGTCGAGCTCGCGCGTGATGGTTGAATGCGTCACGTGACCTGATATTTTCTCCGCGAGCGGGAAATATCAGCGAATACACCCCTGTGAGCGTATAAGCGCGCGTCAAAGAAACTATCTGAAAGATGATAACAACTACCTAATAGGTTGAAATATGCCCTGATATTTGTCCTTGGACATTATCTGATCTTCGAAGCTCACAATATCCCTCGAACTTCTCTCTCGGGAACTGTTCTCTTCTTGGATCAGAGAATGTCCGCGGACGAAATTCAGGGCATATTTCAACCTATTTTTTATAGGTTATTGTATTTGTAGTCACTGAGACTGAAGTGAATAATTGTTTTAGTATAATTTCGTCAGTGAATATCAGAGAAATTAAAACTAGACAATAATAGTCTGACTTCCGACCCTTTTATAAGTTTTACAAGCTGTTGCAAAACGCCTCCTGCTTTTGCCTGCGCTGGACTCAATTCACTCAAGGGACTGTATCTATCTTCATTTATTCTTCCAAGCACCGTCCGCCTTACACTCGTTACAATACTTATGCTACATGTCCAGACTCTCGTAGTAGTACAACTTTATTTAGACACGCGTGCCCCGTCAACTGTTGTTGATTTCCACAAGGGGCGTGTAGATAAAAATTACAATCTTTAAAAAAGATTTTTAAAAACCTTAATGTACTATAACATAATATTTTGCTATTTCTAATAAAAATATATATATATACCTATTATAAATGCAATTATGTATCAAGTTAATTTTAAAATATCAAGTTAAGTTAAGGAATAGGAAAGATGTGAGTGGCAATTTTATACTTGAATGAAGGGAAAGACTCGTAATTGCGTAATGTTTCTGGAAGGGAATTCCATACTTTTGCCCCACTATATGAAAAACTTTTCTTAAGGTTTTCTGTTTTAGGGAGAGGTTACTGTAGTGAGGTAGTGGAACCCCTTAAATTATATTTGGTAACATCATGCTTTTTAGTGAAAAGATCTGCAAGGCAATTTGGAGCCATGTTGTTAAGTACTTTAAACATGTGTTTGGCCTTTATTTTGGTTCTTTGAATTTCAAGAGTTTCCCAGCCTAAAGCGTTCAAAGCTTCTTGGTGGGAATTTCGTTACTCATATGTGTAATTATTCTTGCAGATCTATTTTGTAATAGACCTTCACCAAAGGTGTCCCATACCTCACTACAGTAGTTGAAGTGGGGTTGCACTATGGCATTATATATGGAGACCAGTGTCGTCTCTTCTTACAAAACGCATTCATGGTTCACTACAATACAATGATCTCTTTGTCTCTTAATCCCCTGGCATGCAAAATATTTCCTGTACGTCACTATGACTTAATAATACAATGCACTATTCTTCAGAGCTTGCTAGCCAGAAACACACGCTACAGTTTACATGTACTGAATATCATTTGACATGTTACCAAACGTGACTAAATTCACTGATGCGTGATTAACCAAACGATATGAACAAACTTAAGATAATATTCCCGGACACTCTCCCCCCTTTGACTCATTTATGAGTCAAGCATACTCCTGACCTTCCACCTAGCGTCTAAAGCTGCAGCTCGCTTAGGAATTTCCCTGGTGGTGGTTACCACTGCCCTTGCTAGTGGTTCCCTAACTCCGGTCTGACTGCTTACTTCTATGGGATACAGTTTCTGTGCGGGTCTTGCCATACGCATCGGTCTACCCTTAGTGACTACCCTAATGTTCGCTCCTCTAACTTCTTCGTCCTTTCCTGTCACTAAGCTTTCCACTACTGCCAATTTCCATCTACTTCTCTTCTTTCCTTCCTCGTACACTGTCACTACATCTCCAACACATATTCTATTCCCTCCACCACATCCTGACTTACTCCTGTGAAACTCCCTTAAATCTGCTAAATACTCTCTCTGCCATCTAGACCAAAAATGATTCAATTTCCTGGCTAAGTACCTGTATCTAGCTCCATAGCTTGTCTCATCTTCCTCCTCTACTACCTCATCTGGGATTGACTTGATTCGCTTGCCATAGATTAAATGAGATGGAGTTAACACTTCCTCTTCCAACTCGTCATACTCATAAGTCAATGGCCTGGCATTTAAAGAACTCTCTATTTCTACTACAATCGTTACTCAAATACCACAAAGTTCAGTTTTCAATGGCACTGACAGATAAGAAACTGAAAAAGATTGGAAAAACCTGAGCTCGCACTCCCGTGCTTAGCTATGTTGTTATGGTGACAGCATGCCAGAGCTGTGCTAGAAGTCTGAACCGTTAAAGTGCCAATAACCCCCAAAAAAAAATTTTTGACGTCTATTCTGTATAGCGCCCTGACAAAGAATTCGAAAAAATAAAAGTGAAAAAACTAAACTTCGACGATTTTACTGGCGTCGAAGTTAGCGAAAACATCCGTTTTGGGCTTCCTGTTTCCAGTTGGAAGTCAGCGCGAGTCTTGGTGAGGGCCTGGAATTATGACGTCAATCGGGCGCATTTTACTACAACTACCAGAATCCTTTGCACGGTTTCTTTTGTTCCTTTAATTTAGACTATTGTCTTGGTATTCTCAAAGGAGTTGGAAAATCTGAATAAGAAAAAGAATTCAAAAAGGAAAAACGTCCTATTATAGTCTAATCAGTAGGAAATAAACTCCATCACAAGAAAGAGCACAACGAAATTAGTAAATTTACCAAGTTTGGTGATATTTCATTGGATATTTATCATGTGGTGAGCTTGCAAGAGTCGCAGAAATAAGACACGTTTGTATGGGATTGAACGAACGCCTGACTACATACACGTCACAGGCCACTGGTCTCCAGGCTCCCAAAGGGAATTGAAAACTGACGGCCACATGTTCTGGTTCTCAACTTTGAAACGCCGTAAAAAAAATACTGTTAAGTTTTAGCCTCCTATTTTTGCCTTAAGTTCTAAATAATGGTTTAAAGTTTCAATTCAAAAAAAATTATTTTTGGGGTTATAGGCACTTTAAGTAAGCACTTAGGCTACCTGCGTTGCTTTTTCCCGTAAGCGACCACCTCCCGTAAGCGACCACTTTGTCCATGCACCTACGGTGGTCGCTTAAGAGAGAGTTGACTGTAGCTGTTATTACAGCCGAGCCAAAATGCAGGAAAATGGTCAGCGATTTCACAGAGATGGAGTTGCGTTGAATGGAAATCACTGAGAAGATGATGCCCCAAATGATTATTTGCTAAAGAAAAGCAATAATAAATGTTAAGCAGTGTCTGTCCTTGGCCACTGGAGTGATTTGATGGAATTTTATTACAAGCCATGTCTTCAGAAGCTTCTTGGGTCCATAAAGTCGACAACTTATCAAATCGGTTAGTCCATCTGTAGGCCACTCAGTGTCTTACAATTGCTACTAGTACATTGAAAACAGAGTAAAACGAGGATATTTCAAAGAAGATTTCACTCAAACAAGCTCAAAGCTCAGTGTTCTCCATTCAACATGACTCCATCTCTGTACCATTTTGAAATGGTTGACCCGAAAGCCTCGTTTTCATGAGGGCTAATGGGTGAAATCACTGACCATTTCCCTGCATTTTAGCTCAGCCGTAATAACAGATATTACTGTGGCCACCAAATAAACTTTCATTACAATGTAGCCAATCAGAGATCACAGATTTGTTTTCACAGGAATGCCTGATTTGTAAAACAAAGTGCAATTTAGTCTATGTTATGATCCTGAAATCTCAATCATTGAAGCATGATTGGTTACAAGCTGTATAATTTAGCCTTTCATTATTTATGTTAATGGCACAGCATTCAACAAAGCTCCCTCACCAAGTTGGTGAAGGGAAGGAGGGGGTACAAACAGTCTTTTTCAAGCCCATGGGAATTTTTTTCCTGTTTGAGTAGTGGAGGTAACATATTTTGATAAGGGAGTATTAAACCTCTAACCAGCTCCACTTCCAGTGTTAATAATGCCCAGAACATTATTACTTTGTCACTAACAATGCATTTATCAATTCGCAAACAGATTGAAAGGTGGTGGCGTGAGCTTCACAACCGGTTTGAGAATTTTTTTAAGAGACAGGTCACAATGTTGTTAGAGCAAGGCCATTATGACTCTAACAATGAAACTGACAGATAAATTACAAAAAATGACACAGTAAGTAGTACACAAGCATTTTGAAGTAATACATTGTACATGTACCTAGGTATTCCTCCCTACAATAATTACTGCTGCGTCTTAAAAGGAACAATGACTACAATATCTGGTGGATAGCTGCCTTTTCCACCAGAACAGGTGAATATTTTCAGTGAATCAGAATACTGTTGATGTCCCTTTCAAACTCTCTGTACCAGAAATTAAAGTCAACCCTCATACAAATGGTACCATTTTCAATAATTACCATAACACTTTCTCTGAAATTCTGTAACAAAATTAATTGTCTTTGCATGTACACTTCAACAGACACCTATTGGCATTCATCTTTATTCCCCTCATTCAAAAAGAAATGGAAACCTTCAGGGAAACTGAATGGAATTCACACCGAGTGAGGAGCCAGAAAAATGCTCAGATTCCAAAAGGAATCCCAAGTCATCTTTATTCATTTCCTGAACAGTATGATGCAGAGGAATGTGGTATGGTTATTTATAAATGCCAGTGATTTTGTTACCCCTGTGTCTTTTATGCAAAGCCATAAAAATGCATTCTGCAGTTCTCTAGCAAAAGTGCATCCTCAAAGATGCAAATATTCACTCGAACACTATAATGTTGAAAAAACAGTGGAAAGTTCAATTTTTGCTGAAAATGCTCCCCATTTACTGCACATTACAAATTTACCAATTTAGTGTCATTTATACTGTCAAACCTTCACAAATTACCACTTCCGCACTACAGCTACAAAATGTGTGATCAGTCATGTGTTACATGTAGTTCACGCTTGCTGCAATAGAAAATGAAACCTCTCCTGGTTTGGTAGTTTATTAGTAATTTAGTATGTATAGTGGGAGTCATTGATTTTGGTGTGAGAAATGAGTCCCAGGGACTCATCTAAACATTTCCTTACTACATCACTGTAATAATTTTAAGTTATACCATGACACGAGGGAAATTAGTGATTATATTTCCCTGTGAGCCGAGGGAGGATTTGTGGAAGTCCTGATGCTGCAGGTGGTGGGAATTTTACAAATCCTCCCGAGTCTTGAGGGGAAATTTAATCACTAATTTCCCAAGTTGCCAGGTATAAGTTTGAAATACACTATAATCACCAAGGAAGGATATATTTTAATTGTTAGAAACTAGAAAAGGTACTAGATTGTTTGGGTTTCAGAAAACATTCATAAATCTCTCGGAGCAAAGTTTGTCGTGACCGCTCTGTTTGCGACCAGCCCATGGGTAGATAGCACTTGCCGAGTTACAAAACACTTGCCGAGTTACAAAACACTTGTGGAGTTACAAAATACTTGCCGAGGTACAAAACACTTGCTTAGTTACAAAACACCAACCTCATTGCCAGGGATCTTTACGCGGCTAATAAGTATTTTATGCCAGGCCTCAAAGCCAAAGGAGGGCAGTCTACAAAGGTTTCGAAGAAGTTGTTTTCTGTTGAGTACCGTTGGGAACTCACTATATCCCGGACGGAGAGAGGCGGAGATGGACCCTCAGAGTGGGGCCTGGGAAATGCACATATATTATCGTATCCTATTTGCTGTCAATTCTTGTTGACAACCATGGTAAAATGTAAAATGATTTTTTTGGACAAGTGACTTGAAATTCACTTTTTGTGAAATAATTCATAGTTTTACTAGCAAGTGGAAATCAGACGCCTCTCTCCACTTCCCAGAGAGAGAGAGAGAGAGAGAGAGAGAGAGAGAGAGAGAGAGCGAGCAAGACGTCTGAGATTCAAGCCGAAAAAATTATATACTGATGATATAACGCTATCAAGATCCTAGTAGTGATTATGATTGGTTGAATAGGTCACGTTATGAATACATGATTATTGTCGCGCGCGAGAACAAACAAAAACTGGGACTTCATACACGATACATTTCGTAGCATTTACTACGTGAATCGATCCCGGAATTGAACTTATGAGAGAAACAAGATTCCTGGCGAATAGGTTGGACCGTAAAAGATATTCCGATTATATTATTTAGCCATGTTTCTGTTTAAAAACTACAAGGAATGTCACCGGTATGACACACATCTCGTATTATTTCCAATTATACTGAGGTATAATTTCAAAGTCTGGCTCTTCATAAGCGCTTAATATATTGGACAAAGCAAAGATTACATCAATGTATCAGGGCGCCAAGCTTATGTATATTACTGGGCATTGTCAGTGTAGTTTATCGCTTTCCATCAGCCTCAAGAGATTCAGTTATCTGAAACATTTCACACAAAACATCAATTAGTCTTGCTAAGTGTTTTGTAACTCGGGAAGTGTTTTGCATCTCGGGAAGTGTTCTGTAATCGGGGAAGTGTTTTGCAACTCGGGAGGCGTTTTGTCTAACTCGGCAAGTGTTTTGTAATCTGGGAGGTGTTTTGTGTAATTTGGGAAGTGTTTTGTAACTCGCCAAGTGTTTTGTCCCTACGAGCGACCGTAGTATAAGAAAAACAAAAAACTTACGAAGGAGCAAAAATAACAGTAATGCTAATAATGATGAATATAATTAAAAATAACAAAATAATAAAATAGGAATAAAATATTATTGTAGAAAAGTGAAATAAAAAATAGGTTGTGTTGATTTATGTACTTATCAAGCTCACAAACGTTAGATGAGGGGCTGAATGGGGTTAACTGATAACTGAGAAATGGCCAAAAATATTACTGTTAACTGAGAATTTTACCTTTTTTTAGCTGTTAGCTGATATTTGTGAGATAGCTGTTACCTGATATTTCATTATTTTTTATTAAAATGACGTAACGTCACATGCTATTATTGGCTTTTCGGATGGTTTTCGACAGATTTGATCCAGTTGATAATAGTCAAATATTAAACATGACACATCAGAGTTATCTGATACTAGAAAAATCTATTGAATAGACAAAATGTAGTGTTTGATGTTGAATTAGCGGTTATTATTCATTTCATACCAGCAAATATGTATTCAAATCAGGTTAGGGTAGTCTTTTTATATAACTTAACTGATAACAGCAAAATTTAACTGATAACTGATAAATAGCTAAAATGTTTGCTGTTAACTGATATTGGTACCCCCCCATTCAGCCCCTCTTAGATTATCGTAAAGAACTTAGGGCATTTTTCTTCTGTACAAGTTTAAGTCTGGCACTATGTTTATTGATTGTAGTAATTTCTTCAGTCCTGTCACTAATAGTTACACAACTCGTAGTTTCGACCCTAATAACTTATATATCCAGTTAAATCACAAGCAAAACTACTTTAGACATTCCTATTTTCCAAGAGCTGTAAATCTATGGAACACTCTTCCGCAGGACTGTAAGAACTGCACCTCATTTGCATCGTTTAAGAATAGACTCTTGGGCCATTACAACAGTTTACTCCAATCGTACCGACCGCCGTAATACAACGTTTACTCCTATTTAATACCATTATATTTATACTTCTTCATTACTACTACTGCTATTGTTAGACCGATTGCAATAAACCCGTGAAATAGTTGGTAGACTGAGACACTAGTTGACCCTATTTTTATTGTTTTTCCTTGCGCCAGTAATTACTGTGAACACACCAGAACTCAATATGGCCTTTTCATTACAACGGGAACTCGAGCGGGAGAGACTCGTGTTTACAATTCCAAGATGGAGGATCAGGGACGCGTGCTGAGGGCGCATGTTCAATAGCAAGCGACCGCATACAACTACACTACTGGCGTTGTGTCTATTTGACTGTTTTACTCTATCCTCCAATTTTTACTTCACGGTTTTATTGCAATCACTCTACGTCATTGTTTATTGTTTTTCCTACTTTTATAGTTCTTAGTTATACATGCAGTTGGGAGCAGTTGCCAATTGGGACTTTGCCCTGTTACTGTCTCCTGTCATGCATCATTCTAGTTCCACTATTTTCTTTTTCTCTGTAATCATTATTATTATTATTTATGTGGCAAATTCAATAAAATAAAAAACAAACCTTTAAATTATTTAGATCCCTTCACGTTGGTGAATTTGTTTCCAATCGTAATGGTGTCGCCTTTTGATGTTTCTTCTAATTTAGTATTGCGTTTCTCCTGCATGCGTGTTTTTTCCTTTTGTCTATATTCATTAGATGTTCCAGGTACTTCTTGATTAAACTTGGTGCTTACTATGTATATCTTTGCAAATTCCTCTATTTTCTGATTGTCGTCTAGCTTTATGTTTCCTTCCGAGAAGAGCTTTCGTAATTGTGCTCGACGTTGAAAGTCATCGGGGGCTGTTTGATTACCATCATCATTGTGGGAAGGAGTGTTGGCAGGAGGAAGGTAATGATGCGTGGGGAGTTTCGAGTCGTCTGGATAGGGACGTGGTGTATGCTGCGTGGATTCAGGGCGAATCCATCCATTGACAGAGCGTGTTGAGCAAACCTCTCCCTCTTTTGTACATGTACAGTCTTCCTTTAGGAACTCCATATACAGTTATCCACGTACATAGTGTGACTCAAAGAACTTTTCAACTTCTTCAAAGTACGAAAGCCTAAGGACTTCATGGAGCTTTAACTTTAATAGAGGCGAAATTGTACTTCATTAGCCATTGTTTGTTATGAAAGAACTCCTTTCCAGGCTTTTCTGATACAACAGCAGAGAGAAAGCCTTTAGGTGCTGGCTCTCCATCAATACGGATGCGAACCCCCTCTGCAACCCGCCATGCATTGTTCATCAACCTTGCATCTTCAAATTGCTCAATTTCTTTTGCCGACATTGCCTATATGTCGTCTTCCTTGAGGCCGTGGTATTGTTTATGATACTCCCAATGTAAGCTTGCACCACTCTACTGATGCATCTCCTATGCAGGCATTACTACATTAAGTCTCATTCTGGCTTGAATCATCTGTAGAACGATGGACTCTACCACGTTGATCAGAATTGTGAAGCATGGCAGCTCTAAATCTTACTTCGAAATTGCTTACTCCGACACCTGGTCCTCCATCTGTAAGCTCCAGAATGCAGGATCTGACTGGACACAAGTTAAATTCTGATAATTGTTGTAATACAATATTTCCATCGTCAAGCACTCCCTTGTAGATGCTCATAAGGTTTTCCCCAAGTCGAGTGACTTGGTAATTGTGAAAAACATCAATAAGCTCATTGCCTTTACCAATCTCTACAGGGGGCACATTGATTCTCTCTGTTTCCCATGCTACTTTTGCCTTTGATACAGCATGTGTCAAGTGCTGAATTCCTTCCTTCTCATACACCTTGAAACAACAGTTGGATTCGCCGCTTACACAGCTAACGTAATCCTTCGTGGTTGTTTGGATGAAGTAAGCAACATTGTCTTTGTTGTTGAAACATGTTTTGTTTTTCTTGACCCCCCTTTTCAAGTATGAAAATACTGAAGACCCTCCCTTTTTGGCAGGGTTAAACTTCAGTTACCCTCCCCTAGATCCTCCGGCCCTCCCCCCTTCTAAAAAATGACTGCTCCCTAAACGAAATTGCACATGGTGTCACAAAATATGTTGTCCTCCAACATACTCGTGAACGAGGCCAAAGTTTTCGTTTAGATTTTTTCTAAATTTACACACATCAATTCAAAATTGGCGCTTTTTACCAAATATTGTTTACAATTAACCTTACCTCCTTCATCTGCTGATAATACTCCGTTCTGCTTTCTCGATTTTCTCGTAGTTTAAACAGTGCTTTCCCATCGTGTTAAACTATAGATAGCCTGACAGATTTGGAATCGGCGATCATAGTGGTCTTACGTACGCATATCTTTTGCGACGATTTGTCGAACATAATATTTTGTGGTAACATTTATATCTCTTTTGCTGTTGCAGTTTTCACTCCACATATTTTATTAAAACTCGTTACCAACAAAGTTCACGGGTTAGTTCATAGATAACAGCATTTTCAAAAATATTTATCTCCTCGTTTTGAACATTTAAGCAAAAGCAAGGTCGAAAAAAGCACTTATATCTCCAAACATATTATGTATCTTGGAATTCTGTTTTGTGGTAAATAATCTTCGATATCAGCAAATGCATGGTCCAAAAAATCTTAAAGATCGTCCAAACTCATCCGGCTTAAAAGTCCAAATCTTTATGATACGATACCATTCGGCTGTCACAATATTAGCGGGCCACATTAAATGTTTATAGATTAATATACGTAAATATATTTTGTATATTTTCACTGAATGTAAAGATAAGTCCACCCAACAACAACAACTTTTATTCGCATAATTTCATATTTTACATGCATTTGAGAGTGTATATATTTTTTATGATAATAGAAGAAATTAATTATTGATTGATAAGTAGTTATGCTTCACATTGGTCATGCTTGTATCTGAACATAAAATCACTCGTGCGGCACGTTTGTGAAGTTCGAAACTTACTGAATATTGTGCACAGAGCACGAGATCCACACAGACGAACCACAAAGCACAGTCTGCTAAATCATAGCGTAATAGTATAGCTTGTGTTGATCAGTAGGAAGCAATCTTCTTCTGTTACTTTAAAATGGAAGAATAGAAAAGCCTTTGAATTAGGAAGGACATCGAGTTGAGACGAGTTGAGATGTTATGATCACTGCCGTTTTATTTTTCTCCCCGGGAATCTGAAAACCCAACTCAATATTATCCAGAAATGGTTAGCGCATGCGCATTCCATGACATTCCATGTCCCTCTTTTAACCAGGGATACATCTAATCCGAGAACCCAAACTATTTTTATCCTAAAACTGTGAGCTGTATTCGTTGGTTTTGTTTCGTTCCCTCAACAAAGGAACGGTACTGTTTTGGGCGTTGGGTGGTTCAGCATATTATAACGTCATGCTTTTAGATTGACAGATGATAGAATGCGAATATAGACTGCAAGTCAGGCCAAATCGAGGGAAAGGATAAACCGTCAGGAGTAACAAAGTAATGTTTTAGTTAGAAGTCGAGTCACTATCGCGCAAAGCTTCAGTAACATTTAAAACAGAGTAACTCGTAATACTTCCAAATCAACAACACTGCGTCAATGAGTCTGTATAAAAAATTCCAAAGGAATCAAACTAAAATTCCCATAATCAAACTTGGATGCTACTTGCAGACTGAAATAACTGGATTTTTCTCAAAAACTACGCAGGTTATACATAAGAAACGAGTCTTTATTAAAGACACTGCAATGTTTTACCTCATGTAAAAAAAACTATGTCTATATTGATAAGATGACGTAAGTTGTTTACCAACTCATCAAAACGCACAGCCACGAAGTTCAGGGCGCAGCTAACAGATTCCTGAAATCTCAAGGGGCCTATGCTAAAATTAAATAAAACGAGTAGGAATTCCATTTTTTAGTCGTGTAGAGATTTTAGTAAATATCAATTTGGAGACGAAAAATAATAGACCTAGTCAGCTTGCCTGTTTGTTGTCTCATTTCAGACCACCTGAATTTTCCCTTGAGTAATGCTTTTTTGTTTTTCTATATCCCAAGAGGAAATGTACCGATTTCTATAATTGAAAAACAAAGCACTGAATCCTCTGGACGTGGTCTGAAATGAGGCAACAAACAGGCAAATTGTACGAGAAGAAGGAAGGTATTTTCTCAACTAAGGACAAAAAAGGAAACGGCAATAGACCAGTTGTTGTCTCAATTGCTGACTTTCACTTGACGTCATAGCCGCCATGTTGGTGCCCTTAAACAATAGATTCCTCGTTAGCTTCTTTTGTTGGGGCACCAACATGGCCGCCATGCCCTTTGTCATTTGAATCTATGGGGATTGAGTGAAAACCAGCAATTCAGACTACGTGTAGCTCTCCAGAGGATTCATTGCGTTGTTTTCCAATTAGAGAAATTTGTACATTTTCTCTTGGGATACAGAAAAACAAGAAAACATTACTCAAGGGAAAAGTCAGGTGACCTGAATTGGGACAACGAATGTACAACCTAAATCGGTCAAAAGCGATGTTCACTGCCACGTCATCCATTGTCCTTAATGTGCCAACCAGAGATTCATTGGTTCCTGACACAAAGCGGCCTTTTGAAATCATGGTTGACATTAGCATAACAATTGTAATGTTTATCAACACGAAACATCGCTATATAACAGTTTTGTTAAAGACCCACGACGGACCATTACGCTTTGCGCGCTTAGACGCTGGCCGCCATCTTTTGTCGGTGTTGAAAAATGCACAAGTTTCAATCGCTCTACGCAATCCACTTCCATCGGCCGTTTTTCCAATCTGACTTTCAGTATATTTATTTTCACATGTTGCCAAATTGTAAGGCATCATTTCTGTAGCATTTTAAAGACATTTAGGCCACAATGTAGGCGAAATTTTTGTTACAAAGAATGTGATGTATGTTTTATATGAAGAGGGCATCATGGCGGACTGTCGGTAGGAAGACTCTGTTCGGCAAATATGACTCTATTCTTCTGTATTTGACCGTCGGAACGAGAGGAAGCCACATCTGGGTTTTTCAGGGAAAAGTATCTGTTTTTTTGCGTTGTGCTGTGCCACTGTCGTCATCAACGGTAAGCAGTCTTCAGTGATCTTATAAACTGATCGAGTGATTCGCCACTGCCACTGGCACTATATCCTAATACGTTGCAAGTCAATGCTGGAGAAGTGCAGTGGATTTTCTAAGCGTATTTTTGACGAGCCGATCACTTCACAGGGCATGATTGGGCGTTTGTCTGTGAATTACATGTATGTGAACCGTCGCCTTCGCGGACTGAACTGAAGCAACGACAACAAACAGTAAATGGTAAAATGACAGAAAGTCAGAATACTGTTACGTTCATTACAACAAATATTTACCAGACTTTTCTAAATTCACAACTAAGTTAATTATTATAGCTGAAACATGAGAATGAATTTTACAATATAAATATTATAGATGAGAAAGCCAAGAATCCTTCCACCTCCCTGCAAGAATATAGCCCAAACATTTTGAGACATGCATTTCAGTGACTGTTGGAATTGACAATATGAGAAACTTCACATTAGTATTTTCATAAAAATTTTGATTCTAACTATGGAGTATGGAGTGGCAAAGAAATTGGAACAATTTGAGTGTTCAGGGTTCAAGTTCAATTTATTCACACTTGTTTGTAGGTTACAATATTATTATTGGTTGAATTGTATAATAACAAGCCATAAGAAAGAGAAAAATAAATAGTAGATAATAATTACGATCTTTAGATGATAGTGTGTAGTGGTCAAAGGAGCAAAGCTTTCGAGTTAACCACTACCATGTTGAAGTTAATGAGGGGAGGAATAAATAAACGAATAGGCTTGATTGTATCTTTACAGGGTTTTAAAAAGTACGACTGTTGGTTATAATGAGAGAATTAAGAGGAAGAAAATAAAGGCTGTATACATGTACAAACTAAGTTTGGATATATGGTAATTTTACAATACAGAATAATGTAGACATTTACAGTAAATATTTATAAATAATAGTTGATATATACATATATTATAGATGCAGCTAACATTTTATATCTGGCTTCCAAGGAGGAAGAGCTTATATTGTTCTTTAAAACTGTTATGAGGCAAACATTTTATCTCGATTGGTACTGTTTCCCATATTTTTGATGACATTACTTTAAATATTGTAAGTCCATAATTTGTTCTTGAGGCTGGTCTGTATGGGTTTTGGTTAGAGGAGTACCTAGTGTTATAATTGAAGGGCTGTGTGCAAAAAGGGCATAAGTGACTCTTGATCACATTCTAAATTCTCCTTCAATTTCTTTGTTTTCCAAGGAAGAATTTAGAATGTGATCAAGAATCACTTATGCCCTTTTTGCACACAGCCCTTCAATTGTGAACTTCAGAGGCATACAGAAGTCAGGGAAAAGTCAGGAAAAAAAATTCAAGGTCAGGGAAAAGTCAGGGAATTTTGCATATGGTCAGGGAAATTCAAAATTTCTTGTCAAAGTCAGGGAATTTTATTTTCCAGTTGCCACACGGGCTCCTCATCACGCCTCAAAACATCTGCGAAGGGAGGCTACAGGTTTTGATAATGACTTGTTTTGGACGAGAGAATGTCGAACAGTCTTATTATGGTCAGTGAAAATTGTTTTCTGGTCAGTGAAAAGTCAGGGGTGGCAATTATACTAGCATGTTTTTATAAACAAAGCACTACAAATTTTGAACTATAAGGATGAACATGTAGATTTTAGAAAAAAAACTAATTGTGGTTTAATGAGGATTGAGTAGTGCATTTCTAACTTGTAATATTAAAGTACTAGTGCAGAATGACATGTTTTACCAAAAGAACCAGAATCCTCATGGGCTCTGCTCTTTAGTTTTCAAGTTTTAGGAAAAAGGGATAAAATACTGGAGTGAGATTAAAACAATATGACATGTTGACCTTAACCATAAAACTTCAGTCATATTAATGTTATCCTTTCCTCTTCATTTCTGGCCTTGTAGTCCAAGACCCCAGCTACCTATTGATAGGAGGGATGCGCAGCAAGAATGGTGTATGCAATTTGTTTTGGTATTTCAGTAGTTCCAATCAGAAAATAAATTGGAGAACAATATTTATAACAATCATAACTTAGTAAGATAACTAAACATGGCAATTCATTAAGGTTTTGGTAAAAGTGCTGAAATCAAAACTTTAACTAAAGTTTCATACACCCTTTTTACTGCCACCATTTCAACCATTAGTCATATCTTCAACATATATGCTATGAAGGTAACTCCAGACTGTAGAATATTGGCAAATACATGTAAATGTTGCCTGGTTCAAAAAATACTATAATTGATGTTATCTTCCGGCCCCCACAAATGCTTTTTCATGGTCCAACTTTTCACTGGCAACCAATTGGCTATCTTAGGGCCAATATTATTTCTTTGACATATGCTGCCATTTTACCTCTACTTTGCATAAAGCATCCAAACATTGTACCCAACCTGACCGAGTCCTGTCCACAGGCCCAAGTTTAGCCTTAAATTAGGAGGCTCCTCTTTGTATATTTCTGATTTATCTGGCAGAAGGGATATAGTTGTTTACTGGCCATGCCATGAAAAATACAGCCAGTCAGAAGACTGGAAATCTGTTGCACATTCGGTGGTATCCCACAGGTTGAATCGATGTTTTTTACACCACCATGTGCTGTACATGCACTCATCACAATATTTTGGAAGGAAAACTGGAATCTGATGCAGCACGTGTGCCAGGTGAGGTCAGAGTTCTTTATTTAGATTGGCAATGATGGGATAAAATAGTTAATATGCAATGTTTTCTCATAGTATGCCATGAATATTCCACTCGTGACTATTTTTCTTTGTTTCCACATGCCTAAGGGCTTCTGTGTATACTGAAAAATCAAGTTACCAGCGTTTCGTGATTATAGTATGTAATATTCTGTGTGTGTCTGTAACAAGCTAAGGGAGTGTTAATTATTTATGGCTTTGGGGGGTTGGCTAAATCATAGAGGGGGGGGGGGGGGGGCAACACAAATTTAAGTGCTTTTATAGGGGGAGGGGGCATTAAAGATTTTACCTACTCCTGGGTGGGCGGGTCATCAAAGTTGACGTACCTGTCGTGTAAAATAAAATTTAACTGAAAATGTAACGAAATTGTTGTAATCCCAAGCCAATGTTTAGTCTCCAGAAGAACAGGAAACCAGTGTTTTAGAGAGCAGTCAAATCTCAAATATTTTGAGACTACAGAACAATGCACTAGAATGCAATATGATGCATGAACTAACAAGTACAATTTCGAGTATCAATCTGGGAAGGAGGTAGAGATTTCCAGGGGGGGGGGGGGGGGGGTCAATAAAGTTTTGAGCAATTTTATAGGGGGGTCATCTAAGTTTTAATTTCACTCATGGGGGAAATGCAGACACCCCAAGCCATAAATAATGAACACTCCCTAAAAATGTTAAACAAACTTGGTAATCACTGTTTTGTATTCAAAGTGAAAACAACAATATAGATGATATTGTCACTAATTTCTTAAATTGTCCAGAAACCATTAGCTTCTGTGCTGTAAGGGGATACCTGTATACCATAATTTTATCTTTCAAACATATGGGTATGCATGGCATTGGACTTTCAGCCATCCGATCAGCCTTGCAGTCTTCATAATAAAAGTTGACCTTCAAACTGTCCCAATCTACACAAAATAATCTTAGTAAAAAATTGTGTAGGAGGTGATGCATGTCAAACCTTACAGCAGACAATTCCCATTTATCTGCATATATACCACAGTGGTGAATCTGAAGGTGGGGACTATTTATTGTCAATTTCTTGGCAAAGTCCATACTTCCTCTTCCCACACTTTAATAACAGATTGAAGAAAACAATGCATGCCCTTTTCCTGAAACAAATAGAAGAATATTTCTTATCAAAGGTGGGTAAACTGTACTGGAATATTGATGTAATGCAATGTTGAGAAAGTGTGCTGCTCATTGTCCCAACAACAACCTGAGCACTATTCCATTCTGGACAACATGTACGCCATGTTCGAACTGCAAATTCCCATAAAGGATATTTATATTAGGGCAACGTACAAATGTACAGATTGTGCTAATAAACAAGTTGTCTTCGCTTACCTTATTTTTACATTTGCTTCCGTCATAAGCTGGAAGGTTTTGATACATTTGGCCTTGTTCTTGCGTATCTTTATACAAGCACCCCTTCCTCCATTCATGGCACACTGACCTTGGCACTGCACTTGGCTTTGTTATTACGGGTTCTTGGTTAGTAAAAGGAAACACCGACAGCGACCATTTTACGAATCAAGAGAGTAAATTAAATTTCCATTTTCTCCGGCCTGATGCTCACAGATATTTACTTCGCCTGCAATAATGGAGCCATAAGCACTCTAACTATGTTGATAAACTTCCATCAACACTCGATTGATAACGAAGAGTTCATTTCCTTCTTTTGCTAACATACAAACAAATGACAAAGGTGAGTAGAAGGACGATTTTCTACTTCACACGAACCGAAGGAATCGCGCGCGAGGCGAAAACAATAGAAGCCTCGGTTTCATGAAAATCAAAACAAAAACAGAGGCGCGCAAAGCGTAATGGTCCGTCATGGGTCTTTAAGCGGTACTACTCCAATGAAATTAAACTGGATTTTCTAGAACCAAGTCTTTGCTTTAACAATTTTGGAACATTTGTCGACTTCACTGGTGCACGGTTTGATCGTTAATATTAGAATATCTTGAGTAGGCTACTCAGAATCACTTTTACTGGTTAATGAAACCTGCAAAAATGATTTCAATGCCTAATCATATTAACAAAGAGATCGCGCCAGCAATGCGATCACTGCATGATACTCGTAGCTTATTTATAAAGTTTGCCCAACAGCATAGAAAACTATGTGTGCCACACAAAACATTGACCCACATTTAAAAAAAGGCACATCGTCTTCAACCGACTCGAACTCCATACTTTCAACTTTCTAATTTTGCCACTAACAAACTTCATTTTATTGAAATATTTTCTTGTTGTAACTGACTTGTCTATCTGGTGATTTAATATCAGTTTCCATAAGAAGTGCCATATTCAGGTGACATGAGCAAAGCCAACATACAAATGATAGATGACAGTACCTGCGGTCGGCATAACTTAACATAGAGGAGCTTGTTTATACAATAAGCTTATGCATGATACTCTATAATGTAGACCATTTTCTTGGTATTCTCAGAGGAGAGGAATGTTGTGTCAAAGTGGTGGTTGTGATCACAAAACCATGACATCAGCTTGTTTAAGTCGTATTTGCTGATATGTCGTTGTCATAGCAATTTGTCTGAACACAATCTAATATTATTCTTTTTTCCTCTTATCATAGACAAATCTAGTATATATTTGGTCTGAAGAACGCCTTTGCAGTATTTGTAGTCTATAAATTCAACAGTCTAATTTACTAGAACTAATGTAAAGACTTATTTAGCATTGTTTAGTATGCGTCCGATGTTGTGGTATACCATACAGTAGTATTAGAGACTACAACGTCTTGAACAATCTTTTTTCTTACTGGAATTTTACTGCTAATGTATTTTAAACTAATGAGCATCCGACCGCAGTGAGTGATACTTTAACCTTTATAAGATAGGATCGAGCCAGTGCGTATTTTAGGGCTGGCTCGATTATGGTATATGGTATTTCCGTAGTAGATCATTACCAAGTGAATCCTTTTATTCCTGTTCTTTTAATATCAATGTTGTTAAGGTTAAAATATTTGGTATGACATTTTTGAATTCGTTTACAAGAGTTCCGTTGTTCCGGTCGAGAGGCGACATTCTAAGATCTTCTACGATCTATATAGCTCTACTTATGACGCACAAGGACATATGCTTTGTATGATTAATTGTCAAATATTTGAGCCAATACATATTTCTAAGTCATATTCGTATAGTCGTTGTCTGAGATGGAGTCAGTGAGAAATTACTGCCACTAGAATGAAACACGATAGCATGATCTCAGCTGTTCTTTTGTTTATAATTGTTCATTTGCAAGGTAAGTTTTTTATATGATTTCTGAATTGGCCTTTTTTCTAATCATGTGTCTTCGCGATAGTTTCAGTCACACAAAACGACAGTCATTAACATCTATTAATGGCTTAGTTAAACTGTCAACACATTTAATAACGTTTGCCACAGAAACTGAATTCAGTAAATTGTTGCATGTATACAGTTGATCAAAGGTTTCCAAAAACAGGTTATTCAATCAGTTTCATTTGTATACAAGCGTGTGTTTAAATAAAGTTAAGAAAAACTCGAGCGAAGTTCCATTTAAATCATGTTGCAGGTATTCGGCTATTGTGAAGTAATAACCAATTCTACAAGTTCATTTAGTACGTGTGATAACTATATTCAAGTCTAAGTTATACGGGGAAAATATAAAACTTTGTCAACTAGTAAATCTGTGAGCCATAACTTTTATGATTTCAGATGACTGGAGTGAATGTTTAAGAAAGGACGAATTTAATTTGAATTCGAACTCTATAATGAGCTTGTGAGCATATTTGCAAAAAAAATCAGTCAAGTTGTCACCTGTTTGAGTGGGGTTCGTATTCCGTTTAGCTTTTACACTGCTTGGCATTAAGCTACATTTATCAAATGATATATATGGCAAGACGAAAAGTTACACAGTGATATAACCTATTAGTAAACTTTTCAAGAGTACGTGAAGTATCTTCTGAGTACGGGGAGTGTTTACTGCTGTATTTGTAATGTATTTTGACTTAATTCTTTTCAAACTATTCCTAATGGTTTGAAACAAATGCTGAATACCATAATATTATAGTATTTGATGATTTTAACGGGGTCCAAAAAGACCCTTAGCTTGGCCAAAACCAGTTTTAATCATAATTACTAAATAAAGATTTAGCACGTCAAAAACACTAATTATTGATGATATCTGTTTTGAACAAAATTATCTAAACATTTTCCATATTTGGTTGAGCTCATTTTCGATTGAAACCTGAGAGAGGTGAAACAATATCAATTATTATGAGTGTATGCCAAACGGAGAAAAAGAAACACAAATGATTTTGGTGGTTAATAAGTGCATGGGCAGCCATGATACTTTATATGTTAGATTGAGGAAATAAAAAGAAACAGACTTGGATATCGTTTTCTTGCAACTCCGTAATTAATTTCTAAATATTCAGCAATTTATATTAAAAGTGTCATTATAAGAACATGCTTGAATTCGAAAAGGTCAAATGTTTGCGTTATCTTGCAAACGTCGCGGATATCGTATATGTCTAATATAAACTACCGGGTTGTTGGCAATAACAAACTCCTGGTTTGAAAAATTGGTTGTTGTGTATAACAAAACGTAGAGCTAAGGGTAAAACTAAAATATTCTACTTAATAAACTTGAGAATATCTTACTTGATCGAGTTCATGTTACGTGAACTTATTATATGAAATTATTTGGCTAACATATTAAACTTAAAGCTGTGTTTTCTCCTTCGAGTCAATCTAATTATAATGGCGTTCCTGGAACAGTTGTTGACATTAGCCGCGCGCGAACGATGTGAAATGGTTTAAATACTGAAGTTCGCGACTAACTGATTAGACCCTCGTATAAGCAGCCCATTTTTGTGAACTTCGCGGCTTAGGTAAGCCGCGGCTAACTAATTCTAACGTTTAACAACAGTGATGCGTCGCATTTGTATACGATATATCCCACCACAACGTACGGCATAGCCAAACCTCTGACATTTGCATCAGTAGGGTTCGTTCGATTGACTGTATTCCGGAATAAGAATAGATGGAATAGTCTGTGGAAATCATTGGTTCAATTCAATACAATACTATACAATAATCTTTATTTAAACACAATGAAAATTTAAGCATCATGCTTAATATTGATATTAATTAAGGACAACAATTGTGTGATATATTACCGAAGTCTAAAATTCTACTTGAACTACGGCTACGATCGATGATAATTAAAATCTGTTTACATATGTATATATGATATAAAATCTACATGTAGTTACTAGTAAGGCTAATAATATCTAAAATGTTCGTTAAAATCGGGGATACACTGTACAGATAATGCACTAAAGTCCAGGTTGAACTGTAAAGTACAACGACCTACTGATTAATGATATTCAAGAAATAATTAGGGTGCGTTCGATTGACCGAATACCAGAATAAGAATAGAAGGAATAGTCTGTGGAAATCACTGATTCAGGCACAATTTGTACTAGCCTGTAAGCTACAAACACTTGCTGATATATGATATTCAAGAAACAATTAGGGTGCGTTCGATTGACCGTATTCCAGAAAAAGAATAGATGGAATAGTCTGTGGAAATCACTGGTTCAGACACATTTTGCCGGGTCCTGACTTTGATCAGCTCCTATGGTTGTTTCAGGACCGTTAGAAATTCAGAGTTTTGCACTGTTAGCTACAAACACTTGCTGACGTGTGATATTCAAGAAACAATTAGCGGGGTGCGTTCGTATTCCTAAATAAGAATAGATGGAATAGCCCGGGAGGAGGGGGAACTGACGGGGGTGCTCGGCGCTCCTTTTAAGGGTACAAATTGTCGTATCGTACCTATTGGTGGTCCTGATCGCACGAGTTAGTTACGCAACTAGAGTCGTACCTTTTAGGTGTACCTTTTAAGGTTATTTTACACTTCGTGAAAACAAGTGTTTCATCTAGTTACATGCCTTTTCCTTCTTTATTAATTTTATATTTGTGTACCTCTTAGGGGTCAAAATCATTATGGTTTTTAAAACTCATTTAATTTATGCGTACCTTTTAGAGGTCATTTTCAAAATGACAGTCGTGCACCCCCGTCATTTTGGTACCCGGAGTCCCATCTCCCCGGTGGAATAGGGGTTCAGACACATTTTGCACTGTAAGTTACAAACACTTGCTGACATATGATATTCAGGATACATTTAGGAATCTAGTGGCTAGACAATTCTGATATAAGCGATTTCTTCGGAATACGGTTAATCGAACGTACCGTTTTTGTTTTGTTTTTGAGTACATATACGTTCTTAGCTCTTCAGGTAATGCTCCTTGTGTATCTGATATAGCTGCTTACAAACGGGATTGAAATGGAAGTGTACTTTGGAAGTCAGTGACAATTTTTAAAGAGGGGTTTCTAGATGTCGATGTTCTACTTAATATGCATACCTGAAGTCAATATTGGAATAACAACACAATACGAAGTGGCATGATAAACACCATGCATTTATACAACACCCAACCCCAATGAGGTGATTACAATCGTATACACCATTTTATACAAAAATTAAAAGGGTTTTTTCTTGCCTTAAAACTCACGGACATTGTTTCCTCCAGCAAACAGGGGTGTGTATTCACCCATAGTTGCAAGTCAGTTTTTTTTAACTTCCACTAAATGGATATTATTATTTTACCTAACCAAATTTCAGAGATACTATAGGTTCCATAATATTTATACCCGTAGAAGTGTTTCCAACGCAACGTCCTCTCCTCAACCTCCCCCAAATTATAGATAACAATGACTTGGTCACTTCATCGGCACATGAGTATGAACTATATATGATATTCCTTTGATGAGTCTATTCCCCATCGGCACATGAGTATGAACTATATATGATATTCCCTTAGACTAATAGACTCATCAAAAGCGTTTTGCATCACTGGATCGTTAAATTACTGTTGCTGCCGGAGAATCAAAACAAAATAAAACACTTTGTGACTAACACCGCATTGACGTAATTAAGCCATGCTATTAAATAGTATTTTATTCATCCACGTTTCACAGCATGCAGAGTGAGCTCGATCGAGAATTGCTGGTTTTCACTCAATCCCCAGAGATTCAAATGACAAAGGGCATGGCGGCCATGTTGGTGCCCCAACAAAAGAAGCTAACGAGGAATCTATTGTTTGAGGGCACCAACATGGCGGCTATGACGTCAAGTGAAAGCCAGCAATAGCTTAATGTGTACGTACTACGTGTTTGTTTACGTGTTTTCACAACGAAGTGTGCAAGTACATTGCTGAGCTCAGTCGGTGGTATGGCGTCAATAGTTGTTGTCTCGTTGATAGTTTTAATTCACCTGTAAAAATTATTCAAGTCAGCTCTCGTATTTGTTACCTTGTTTTCTTTTCTGTTCTGGTCTACAAATTTAGAAATGTATCTATCGTCAAGTTCAGCGTTATTTTTGTTCGCCTCTGTTTGGTCTGTTTTGTTGTTGTATTCGGTCGTCTTAGGCCTACGGCAAACGTCAAACTAGCCATAAACTTAATTCAGTCGAACCTATTAATTTTGAAATAGGCTCATGGATAGTACGACGTTTGCCGCAATTGAGATCGACCTATTCAATAGGTACGAGTCCAGCATGAGGTTCGAGTAGCCAAGTCGGGAATTACGACTCTGGTGCGACTTTACGGCAAACGTCGTTCTTAACACGCGCCGAACTAAATTCATTGGATTGTATTGTGCCAAAACCGTGAAAACAACATCTGCCAAACACTGATCTCCCATGGTGAGCATGCGCTGTACAAAGGCGATTTCGAAGGCGAATGGCGGCCTATGTCATTGCCGCGGAATGCTCATGACGCTCGGCCTATGTCATTGCCGCATGACGCTCAGCCGGAAATGTGTAGTTCGTGCTTCAACGTCACAAAATACATTTGCCTTTAATGCGAAATGCCCTTTTGTAATAAATGCTCAGTATTCGAAAGTAATGAAGACGTGTCTGGCTGGAATGCCGGCAGAAGCATTGGCTATTGCTAATGTTGCGATATAGCTCGCTTTTAAACGCTTCTACCATATGAAGTCAAATAATCCAGAATGTCGTTGAAAACTGCGCCATTATCGACAATTAACAAAGGTTTCAATGTGTGAATCGCAACCGCTAGAAACACGACCAATAACGCCACTTGCAGCAACAACCATCATCTCCTATATACGGCACCGAGTGCTGTGTAGAACGCCATTCTTCTGTTTCTGTTTTGGACAATCATTTTCCACAGAAAGGCCTTTCTTAGATTCGACCGAGCGTTGTATTTCGCCATATCACTAGCCGCGGGCGAAAAGTGGAATGCGCCAGGACACGTGTTAGTTCCCGTGATTTAATTAGGTGCAAGTGAATTAAGATCGACAAATGTTCGACGTTTGCTGCCACGTCGGCCCTAAGTCGATCTTCTACCGAACCTATTTTTTTAATAGGATAGGCGCGACTTAAATTCGACGTTTGCCGTAGGCCTTAGTCTCAGATTCTGACGGCTACAGCGTTCGTGTAAAAGTTCCCCTCCAAAACGTTCGTCAAAGGTTAGTTCGTCGTCGTCGTCGAGTTCTCATGGCCATTTTAATTTGGCTTTGCACAAGCAATAACCGCTTGAAATGCATTACATCATCATCATAAACCCGTCAAACCGGTATTCTACAGGGCAATGTCGACGGAAAGATTAGTGGGATCAGGAGCCCATTACCAGGAGCGTCCATCTCCCATACTAGGTCTGTGAGTCAACGTATGACCGGATTGAGCTATATTTAGAACAGATCTCACGGGAGTTCACGTGCCCACACTTTGGGAATCCAATCAAACCATAGTCAGGACAATGCAGCGTTAGTAAAATCACCTCAAAGAACAATAGATCATTCTTAATCTCGATAATTACGGCAAGCATATGCACGATTGCAGCAGAGTCAGAAGGCAGTTATCCGGGAAACATGTTCTAAAAATAGCTCAAACCGGTCATACGCTGACTCACGGGTATAGTATATATGGACGCTCCTGGTAATGGGCTCCTGCTGGAGTCAATCCCGGTTTCTGAAAAACTACCGACCCACCCCTCCCTTGGATATGCATCATTTATTCATGATTAACCATTGGAGGTTAGGGTGAAGTGTGGGGGAGGGGTAGGGGTTTCCCAGAAATCGGGATTGATTCATTAGTGGGTATTACGGCTGATATTGGCCCTCTGACTTGACCTTATACGGTAAATGTACGTCACATGCAGGTGTATAATAATCCATAGTAATTCAAAAATTAGGCTAAATATGGATAAATAAATTAGTAATAGCATGATAATGATGATGACGAGACTACATTGTGTCAAGTAAGTATGATAATATTTTTAGTAGGTGAATTCAATTCGAAAACCTTGTATTGGAAGCCAGGACAGAAATAGAGATACTGTATTTATCTTCGAGTGTTTAGATGATAACTCACGAGTGAGAACAGCGAACCAAGTGAAATACGAGAAGATAAATACCGTATCACCAAGCAGCCATGTAATTTACTTTTTATTACATGAAAACCAGTTGGCGAACATTTTCATTTCTAATGTTGAAGATCACCAAAATCACCAAAATTCCTTGAAAAGCCTGTGAAACCAAGTCAGTGGAAAGTCTCTATTTAAAACTAATGTTTTTCATAATTTAGATTTTTTTTAAAAGAGCAAATCAGACAAAACAGGTTTTGGTCTGTGAAGTGATAGCTCACACGTGTTGATAACGATATTATAATATCGCCACAGGAGGCAGTTTGATATCATTTTTACCATTTTGCTATCAGCCGGTATACTACTGACTATGTAAGGGTTAGAGACTGCTTGTGAGTTCTTTATCGACAAATACAGGCACGCGCTGACTGTACGATGAACGAAAAATAATGAATACTGCATGAGGCCGAAGGCCGAATGCAGTATGAAGAAATTTTTCGTTCATCGTACAGTCAGCAAGTGACTGTATTTTGCCGATAAAGCACAAACATAAAGTCTCTAACCCTTTTAATATTCAAACTGAGTGCACTGTCAGCCGTGAATTTCAATTTCAATCAGTTGTCAATAACAATTTCATAAAGAAGTCAAATATTTCGCATGAATTAAATCATTTTACGGTAAATATCTCCACAAAGAAAAGTCATTTCAATAGACAATGAATAAAAACAGAAGTAGATAACTTTGCAAAGAATAATTTACTTTGGCGTTCGGTCAGTTTAGTTGACGCCTTGCGAGTACATGTTTGTACATTTAACTCGAAAACGTTTCTCTTGGAGCCATGTATTAAAATATCGAGTATTTAGCCGGCTTAACTCCTAGATAGTCTACTTTCTTTAATAGTTTCTTTCATTCGAAAATAACTAACCTGCAGATTCCAGTGAATTGAAATCTTGAAACCGGCCTCCATGTGCTCGGCTCTGATGCAAACATTTTCCAAATAAAAATATCCTAGCCCTAGGTTTTTTAACCTTCCACTGAATTGTCGCTTCATTGTCTCCTCTTATTGACAGAGTAAGGTCTCGCCGGAAATAAAATCCATTTCTTCAGTTTGGACTGCTAGAGTGTTGAAGAAACTTTTGTTTACTCAGACACATGTTGACTAGTCAGTTGTTGTACTTCTAGCGCTTGCAAATCAGCCATTTCTAACGAACGATTATGCAAATGTTTGCCTGAAAACATAATGCGAGGCGAATAGTATGATTGTACATTTAACTCGAAAACGTTTCTCTTGGAGCCATGTATTCAAATATCAATTATTTAGCCGGCTTAACTCCTTGATAGTCTGCTTTCTTTAATAGTTTCTTTCATTCGAAAAATAACTAACCTGCAGATTCCAGTGGGGCAGTGAATTGAAATCTTGACTCGAAACCGGCCTCCGGCCATGTGCTCGGCTCCGATGCAAACATTTTCCAAATCAAATATCCTGGGTTTTCGAACCATCCACTGAATTCTCGCTTAATTTTCTCCTCTTATTGACAGAGTAAGGTCTCGGAAATACAATCCATTTCTTAAGTAAGACTACTAGAGTGTTGTAGAAACCTTTGTTCACTCGGACACATGTTGACTTGTAAAGTTGTACTTCCAGCACTCGCAAATCAGCCATTTCCAACGAGAGATTATGCAAATGTTCGCCTCAAAATATATATCTTCTGTCACACAGGCAACAGAGTTCAATCCTGCCGTTACCTTTCTAGTAATTGTCTGCATTTTCACTGTTTAATATGCGATGAGGTTTTCCAAGCCGTCCAAACACGTAACTAAGCGAAGGACTAGGTCTCCCTTTCCCTATAGGTAAGAGAGGGTCTGGGTCGAGTGCTGTGGTCACCAATAATGCACGCTCATTAGCCAATCATATGCTTGGATTTTGTACAATGCACGAAATTTAAACATTAACATATAATAAACCCTTTTTCAGTTTATGCGACCCATGATCCTGTATTCTTTGTCACCTTTTTGAATATATAAATAAGGGTACGTTGAAAAAAACATACTGATACGAATAACAACTAAATTATATTATTATACATTTAACTCACTATTTCAATTCTGATTGGCTTAGAACACAGCTAATTCCCCAGATAGCTGGCTCATAGCACTAAGCGCGCCTGCATACAATATCAGGGACATTACGCAACCAGGACGGCAACGGCAGTGACGACGGGAGGTAGAAAAGTGTTTTCTCCCGAAATCTGGTGTTTACTAGTTCCTTTATTCGCTTGTAATTACGTTTCACATCCAGGTCTTCGAAAAATATGATAAGCATAAAGTTTTGCTTACGCCGAACGAAAAACAGAGTGATTTACTTTCTTACTTTTGCCTTTTCTTGTAAACGTAAACTTTGGGGTTTTGACGTTGTGTTTTTCCAGACAACGGTTGAAATGAAGGCGACTGCGTGCATTTTCACGTGCAGTTATTGTATTTTATGCCGTCGTCCTAGACGTTGTCGTCCTAGACGTTGTCGTCCTGGTTGCGTAAGGTCGCAGCGCTCGATGGTGAGTAAGAAATCTTATTAAGCTTTCAGCTATGTTTTCAGTCCTTCTTTTCCCCTAAACATTTAAATAAAAGCAAAATATAGCTCGAATAAGAAACAAAACATCTTTAGTTTATTTTTATTTTTAGTTCAATCGTAAACAAACCAATTTACGGCGTTTGATTTACTTCGTTTTCGTTAGCTTTCTTTTCGTTAAAATGTTTGCTTCAAATGTATAATAAAGCAATTATTGAATTCGGTTTTCGAATAATAGAGAAAATTATCAAGACCTCGGTCTGTGGATTCGGCAGATAACAGATATCTCTGTCTTGATAAATTTCGTATCATGCTGAACCTCATCCAATCATGATAATTACTTATTGGCGCCGTTGAGTACTATCGTTTCCTTGATTCACTACCAGTGAAAAAATATACACTACAAACGATGGAACTTTGGCATTGTATTTAGAATTTGCTTTGTGACACATATTTGAATATTTATAAAGGTTAGTTTACACAATCTTCCCCTTACCACAAAATGTTTACCCCACGACATTATTGCAATGTCTAAATTTGTTGCCAAAATAGCAACCTCTTCTTATCAAGTTATATAACGTCTTTCTTTAATAAGTTGTATTTTCTTTCTTTTGTTACACATATCTAGTTAGTGAAGGAACTCTCCGTTTGGTTGGAGGACAAAATGCAAATGAAGGGCGAGTAGAAATCATGTATAATGGAGCCTGGGCCACAGTCTGTGACGTCAACTGGGACATCAATGACGCAACAGTAGTTTGCCGTCAGTTGGGTTATGGCAAAGCTCTGAATGCAACATGCTGTGCAAGGTTTGGTAGTGGTTCAGGTCAAATATGGTTGAATCACGTCCAGTGTAATGGCAGTGAAGCAAGACTGTCTAACTGTTCTCATGGTGGATGGGGTAACACTAGCTGCACTAACCACAGTTCAGATGCTGGAATTGTTTGTGAAGGTCCAGGTAATAGTCATGATGTGATGTGGACTTGCGCACGCTTGGTAAAAATGCTAGATTAACGGTATTGAGTTGAATAAGTCCATATTCCTCTTTTCAACATTAGATTTACAGAGTATGCAATTTTCGTTTTTCAAAAATAGAGCTGTATACAGCATGTTTACTTTATTGCTCTGCGGCCAGTTGTTCGACGTCCGATTAAGCAGTAATTCAGGATTAAAGTGCTTCTAAACCTTCTTGCAATTTTTATACCTATGAACCTCCGAAATGTTATGAGAACTTCTGTGAAGAATGTTTTGGTTTACAGACTCTATGTTCTACACTTGTTCTAATTTTGGGTTGCACGTGACGTCATCACGCCGATTCACCGCGGTGTCTTCAAAAATCAAAATTATAACTATACATCCTATAAAGCTGTTTACTTAACATTTTGTAGATGTCCATGGTGTAAGTCCTAATGCGAAACTTTAGGTCTGTACGGTGTTTATATTCCGAGTTTATATAGAGGTTTGAATGGGTCCCAAAAAAATAAGTTCGATTTAATGTAATTCATAATGAAACCGAATGAAATGGATTTGTTACCTTAGTTAATGCAACCCGGTGACGTAATTGCAATCCAAGAATAACTGATTATCTTGTTTCTTCAGCTCGAAATCCCTGCACATCTTTTCCGTGCCGTAATAGTGGTGAATGCATCCCGAAACAAGACTCGTTTACATGCTCCTGCCGGCCTGGCTTCACAGGTCAACGATGTGAAACTGAACTGCGTAAGTATCGATGTATGAAATGTCATTCATTAATAACAAGCTACTCAAATGCAAAATAAAAGATAGATAGTCTGTGAAACTAAAAGCGGTACACAAACGAATCGAAAGTAAGTGTATTCGTCAAAATATTTCAATACGTCCTCAAAGTTCATTCATTCTGTACATTTGGAACACGATTACCTATTGTAATCAGATGGAATTGTTGCATCAATGAACAAATATCTGGAATGAATTGGTCTTGAACATAACACTTGTTAAAAATATATAGTTTTGACAACTTTGTGAAACTGATTGAATGTGCTCTTTCCAGCTCCTTCGACAACTACTCAATATATAACACAACAACAACTACAACGACGCCAACAACACCTCCGACTACATCATTACCACTTTCAACAACAACAAACACATGTAGTACATTTTTCAGCGGAAATGAATGGTTTAACAACATTTTTACTGTTTCAAATATAAATAAAATCATTATCCTGTGGTGTGTAAATGAATAAAACATATTTTATTTTTCCTGTGTGTTCTTTACAAGTGATTAATATGTATGATTTTCTTCATTTGTACCTTCAGCTTCAAAACTATGCATTCTCTCCACTGCAATGACAAGTCCACAACTCGTTCACCTAACGATGCCAAATGTGACCACTTGTCCGTCCGGTCACTCTTGCATAACAGTAACTGGAATGAGTGATGCACCATTTAACATCTCCAGTCACCCGAACATACCCAAACCTCAAGGGGAGAAGTATCAGTACGAATTTACCAGATGTATTAGCTCTAGCAGCTGCTCAGCCAATTGTAGCCAAGTTTACAAAGTAATTGGAATACAGCTAACGAGCTGTAAAACAAGCTGTTGCCAGACAGACCTCTGTAACAAGAACGAGATTTTGCAGAGTAAGTATTAATCTAATCTAAAATGTATCAAGCCATACTCAGAAGTTGAAAATGTGCCTAGCAGATTGCTGCCACATTCCCTGCTAGGAGCGCTCTCTCTCTGTCTTGGTAAAATGGAAAGCGAGGGAGAGAGACCTCTGGCGACATCCGACGCTTTCTTTGATCAGCCGCCATCCACAATCATGGACGAGTCAAACCAGTTTCGAAAACAGGTTTTACCGGAGAAAAGAGCTGTACGCATGATCCAAATTGCATCTCGCTGGTCTAATATTGAGTCCACTGTGTTATCAGTTTTAGTTCGTCGTTTGCATACTAATGACCGTGGGACTGCTTTCCTCTCATTGGTCAAACTCCTCAAGTGTGACAAATAACTACAGGAGAAAAGTGCACGAGAGTTTGCGAATCACTCGAAAAATGAAACATTTTAGAACGACCCCAAATACTGACAGGGAATGCCAAAATCATTTGTCTCTTTACCAAATTAAATTGTATAATTATATAAATTGATGTTCTGAGAGTACCCAATGCATAATTTTCAACGAAGTACCGAAGACTTTCAAAATAGCCTTCGCGCGCGCGAAAACTGATTGACAGTGCAAGAACAGGAGTTAGTTCACGTGGGATACACATCACTTGTTGCCAAGGAAACTTCACGCATGCGCGACAGAGAAAGCGTCGGATGTGGGCAGAGGTCTCTCTCCCTCGCCTTCCATTATACCAAGACAGCGAGAGACCTCTGCTAGCAGGGAAGCTGTGACAGGGCTTTCTCCGCGATAATTATGTTTGACTAACAGGCGGCGTGTTGAAGCCCGGATTCAATTCATGCAAATTCTTGAGTCTTAAATTTTGAAAATACCAATCGCAATGCGCCGTTTGCGAGATACAGTCACGTGGTTGTACTGGGTGGCAAAAAATATATTACAGAGGCTCAATATTCGTCGACGGCCATGACCGACATTCCTGCCCATGATGATGAAAGGATGCTCAGACCCTACTATTACTTAAAGTGCCACTACGATTAAATTTTGACATATCAATGTTTTTGCATGTTCATAAAGTAGAGTTGATATATTATTACCAGTTCAAATCGTTTTCCGATACGACGACAGGAAGTCTTATTTTTTGAACTCCGAATATTGAATCTAAACGTCCGCCATTCCTGGAGGCCGTTCCCTTTGTTCAGCTTGAAACAAAGGGTTATTCAGCGGAAGTGATGTCATACACTCAACGCTCGCCTGCACAACACGCCTTGGAGGCATATTTCTACTTAAAACGTCTTCACGTACACAAGAAAAAAGTTATATTTATCTTTGCGAGGTTGGCTACTTTTTTGTGCACACTATTTCGCCCGACGTGGTTGTCGTGTTAAGTGTATGACATCACTTCCGCTGAATAACGAGAACGGCTTCCAGTAATGACGGACAGGATTTTACCGGTAAACTCTTCTAAAATTTAGTGGTTTAACTTAACCATTTGGAATATTTTTTGCTATTTCGGATGTTTCTAACACTGAATGACCTATTGACACTGAAAAAGTGGCAAATCGAAATGGTATATTTTCGTCGTAGTGGCACTTTAAGGGCTCTCTTCACTGTATAAGTCATTTGCAGCTAACAGTCACGTGCTGATATAATACTTCGTTAACGAATGAATTGAGCTCGTGATCCCCATGGGAAAGGCGTTGCCATCGATGCTGGAGAGCAAGCTATCTTTAAAAACGCTGTTTTAGAAAGATCGACAATCGATTGGAGGTGGAAAATAGCATTTACAAACAGGTTTTGCTAATATCAATACCGATCTCGTACAAGGCCTTTAAATATATGAAGTCAGAATTTTTTTGCTCTCCAGTACAACCACGTGATTTGTTAGCTGCAAAGGGCCTATTGTATTCCCTCGAGCCTGTTTTGCATATCTGCAACAACGTTTTTGGTCCTAGCACTAGCGGCCTCTTAACCGAACGGAAGATCTGAACGAGAGAATCTTGAAACACGGCCATGTTATAACATAATCCATCATAAGTGGTCATATTCTTCATTATCATAGTTTCGGTACTTTGCGCTATCAGAGTAATCCTGTGTGGATATAAATATTGTTTTCTTTAGTTTAGAATAACAAATCATGTTTTCCATCTCAGGTTGCTTAGGGAATAACTCATGCTACAACTATGGCACATGTGTGAAACAGAATGGAATCAGTAGGTGTGTCTGCCAACCTGGATTCTATGGAACACGCTGTCAATACAGTAAGTCTAAAAGTGTTATGAGCAGCTTTGATTTAGGTAGAAATGCATACATGAAATTCATGGAGAAGGCCTTAAAACCGCAAACTCGTTCAAGTAGTATGTGACATATGCATTTCTTTCACATAAGTCGAGTGGATTTGCACAGGGAGCTCAATCCATGCATTTGATCTTTCACTAATTTAGAAGTTTGAATTTAGTTGAAGATGTTGAAGATGGCTTAACAAATTTTTTGAAAATGTATAAATGTCGGTTCTTTTCCTTCAGAATCGGGGTATTGGATATTTACTAAGTAACGAATTATTTGGCCAAGTTTTGTGATATAATTGTTTACCAGACAGGAGCTACCGCCAAAAACGTACTTCCCTAGCCTTCTCTTATTTCGACACTAATTCAGAACGAAACCTAAGGTTGGAGAGGATGGTTGAAAATTCATGTTCATTGCAAAGATTTGTGTTAAGCACAGCATATCTATCTTCAAGTTGCTGTGACTTCATTTTGGGAGACATGTTGATAATGAGTCCAGTCATGTGATCAGCCACACCTTCTTGTCCATAACTGGGATTTTTGCTTTCCAACCATAGATAACCTGTAAAAATTTCTCCTGTTCAAAATATAAGGTCATTTCACATGCAATTGACATTATTCAACTACAATGGATGCTAACATCCTGTAAAATAAGTTTGAGTGCAAGCAGAAGAGGTCACATGACATGGGTAGGGTGGTGTTAATGTAGTTTTCAAGTTGTTGTTAACATGCATTTTAAAATTTCATGTAAGAGCATATTAAATGAGAGAGGAAGCTAAAAGTAGTGACCCTTTGATATACATGTACTTCATGTAGAAAATGTACCTCCTTTTAGACGACTGTGGTATCGATATGACTGGCGAAGCCCTATCATTTCTCGATTCTTCTTAAAATCAAAAACAATTCAATTCTTGCTAATTATTTGAATGATCTAAGTGTATATAAAGCCCTACGAGGTTATTTTTGATTTGGAATCTTGATTTCTGTATGTTTTACTATGTTTGACTGGTTGTAAAGCTAATAAATAAATAAAACATTGAGATGTACCTAAAGGAGGATGTTTCACCAGCATACTTTGCGCGCCTAGTCCTTCCTGCCATCACTGAAGTGCTCGATACCATTGAAGTCTCTCCTGATGATGTCTGCACCATGCTCTCTTCTCTAGACACGTCCAAAGCTACTGGTCCCGACAACCTACCGGCCATCATACTAAAGAACAGCGCTGAAGCTTTAGCTCCATCTTTAACTGTTTTTATTAATGTTTCACTTAAAACTGGTCTTTTTATTTCTGTATGGAAACTAGCTAACATTCCTCCGGTTTATAAAAAAGGTAACCGATCTGAGGTCGAGAACTTTCGCCAGATTTCGCTCTTACCCATCGTTTCTAAGAGAATTGCGTCGCTTATAAACTTGTTCCTCACGTTTCTTTAATTTTACACCATTCTCAATATGGTTTCCAACAGGGTTTTTCTTGCGCCAGTCAACTTGTTGAGGTTTTCCACGTTATTTGTAATAACTTAGATAAGGGGTATGAGAGTGATTTCGCAAAAGCTTTCGATTCAGTGTGCCACCAGAGACTGCAATGGAAGCTCCAATACTATGGAGTTAGCGGTTCTTTGCTTAAGTGGTTTGGTAATTACCTGACTGGAAGGATACAGCGCGTTGTCATAAATGGCTCTTATTCTTCGTGGGCGGTTGTTAAATCGGGAGTTCTGCAAGGCTCAATTCTAGGTCCTGTATTGTTTCTTCTTTATGTTAACGATATCCCAGATGTCGTGCGGAACTCCAGCATTTCTATGTTCGCTGACGACTCGAAGTGTTACAAAGTCATCACTCCTACGTCGGATTCTGCCTCCCTCCAGTCAGATCTTGATGCTCTAAGTGAGTGGTCTTCATGTAATGAACTAGAATTTCAACCGAAAAAATGTGAAAACCTTCGTATCATTCGTAAACGCTACAGCTTTGACCATTCCTACTTCATTAATTTTGACGTTATGTTAAGTTGTGATCCCACTCAAAGGGATCTTGGTGTCATGATTACGAGTGACCTATCATGGAATCATCACATTGACACAATAACTGCGAAAGCAAATCGAATGCTTGGGTTTCTAAAGCGAAACTGTACAAGGGACCTACCTACCAACTCCATATATACGTTGTACGTAGCTCTGGTCAGATTTCAATTAGGATACTTTAGTCAGTTATGGGCTCCTCAATCTGTTATTAGAAACATTATGCTTATAGAATCTATTCAACGCAGGGCAACTAGATTTATCTGTAAAACTTTGCCTCGACCTAACTATAAGGATCGTTTGGTGTTCTTAAACCTTTTACCTATCAATTACTGGTTAGAATACCTAGATCTAGTCTTCTTTTACAAATGCAAGTCTAATGCTATTAGTATTGACATCACTAAATACGTGAGCTCGTGTTCCGGTCGTTCCCGCCGTGCTTCCTCTGGTTTGTACTTTAGGCAATCTGTCATTCCCAGGACGTCCAGCTTTAGGGACTCGTATTTTTTTAGCATTGTTAACTTATGGAATGTCATCCCGGATGAAATCAAATCATCCCCAACTCTAACGACCTATAAGAGAAAAGTCAGACACTTCTTCTTTCATAGGCTTAAACATTCAACCAAGACGACATTCGCAGCTACAAGCTTATATGTCCTACGTGTCGCCGTGCAAATGCTTTTATTATCTGTTCTTGCTAGTTCCTTCTTTTGCTTTATTATTATCTTTGCTTTACTATCTTATTATCTTAATCCAAGGGTGTAACTGGGGATGGGTGTGATCGGGTTTTTCTTGTGGGCTGGATTACTGGTGCCTAAACCTTGTAGGGTACTTCGTGTCCTTTTGTTTCTGCACCATGCATGTTATGCTTAATCCTTAAATAAATAAAAATAAAATAAATATTATCAAACGCGATTGTCACGTGCTCTTTTATTTTCTCAATGTTGTGGTTGAGGAAACACCAGTGCATATAACTTTTTTACTTTTCACAAAGCATCTCAAAACCACAGTTTTTGACGAGTAGTATATAAAGTGGTGGTCCTGGCGCAGCACCCTCGTTTGTTGTTGCATTATGGAAAGATGATCGGTCCTGGCGCAGCACCCTCGTTTTTTGTTGCATTATGGAAAGATGATCGGTCCTGGCGCAGCACCCTCGTGTTTTTGTTGCATTATGGAAAGATGATCGGTTCTGGCGCACTATTCCGTGGATTATTATTGTGCCCAATCACGATGTGAGAAGTACCGGTTCTGGCGCACTATTTCGGTGCACTATTTCGGTCCGCGGATTATGACCACTTCTGGCGCACCCTCGTAGTATAGCCAACATCAAAAATGATACCATCTTCTAGTGGGACAGGCGACACCACCATCTACCCAAGCGCACTACAAAGCCCCCCTACAAGATTTCGTTGCACCCAAATCGGTACTATTAGGAGAGTGTACTTTTTGCCAGGGCTACCCCCTATTTCAGCTACCTTTTTTTTTGCCAGGAGAGCGTATTTTGTAGCCAAAATGCCTACCTATTAGAGCTACGGTAGCACAAGATATATAGAGCGACTTTCGCACATAGAACCAACACTAGAGCAACATGGCTGTACAAGCAACCTTCGCAAGTATGGGTCTTTGAGCCAAAAAGTCCGTAGCCGCACATCTGTTGGTAGAGAATACCTACGAGAGCAATCTCCTGTCCGACATCTCCAAGGTCGACTATCTGGCAGAACACAAGGGTCGAACCCATCTTTGTCCCATCCCAGGGCTTCCAACCTTTGTCGACGACATCTATGTGTTTGGATATCTTCGGCAGGAGGACATCGTGGTGTCTCGAGGCTATATGCTCTGTATGACAGGAGAAGAAGATGCAGCAAAGCACGTAGTAGCAAGAGTGGTCCTAGCAGCACGCGAGGCTATGGGCAAAAAGGCAGATGGAACTTCGAGAAGCCACATCCCTACCAATATCCTACATACTATCGCAACAAGGAAAGACGCCCAAGGTAGTTCCATTCGGGCTACGATCGAAAGGATCGAATGCGACACCGAAGAAGCAGCAAAGAGGAAGTGGAGAGAACTCTACAACAACGCCGAAGCAAAAGGTCTGTTTGTTGCGAAGGTAGATGTATCCGACATTCCAATGGACGAACTACAAGCCTCTCTACCAGCGTTCGAACGCCAGCTACTATCCCACGGCTATGGATTGTATTCCATCGACTATACACAGGACTTCTCTGGAGTCCTCGATCGAGAAGCGTTGGTGGAGCACCTTTGCGTTTTCGAAGACTTCCGAGAGCAGGGAACCTTCTACGAGGCCATGTCCAATCTGGAAAAGCCCACTATCCTCGCAAATACCAATAGTGTTGGCAACCATGTGTGTGCGTGGGTCCACACCAACCCAGACGGCTACACAACTCGAACGAAGGTATACAACAAGATCGTCTCGAATTTCGAAGCCGGAGAGGTCCAGACCCCAGTTGGAGGCCATCTTGCCGAGTACGTCGACTGCCCCAATCCACACCTACGCAAAACCTTCCAACATCCAGATGTACAAGCTCGAGGCTGCACACGCATCGAGGTATCGCTGTATGCATGTCGAGGAACTATGCTCTCTGCAACAACAGCCCAAGATGTGGTCGACAAAGCCCTAGCGCTAGTCTCGCCAAAAGACGATCTACCAGAAGAAGAAGGACTCTTTGTGGTCCAACCTCCAGCCAAGCAGTGGGAGAACCTTGCTGCTAGCCTAGACCGATGTCGTGTGTTGGCCAATCGCCCAATGGGAGAGATATTCGTGGCTTGGTATGCACACACCACAACGGGTAGAGTTGCAGGTGTTCGAATAGTTCCTACCAAGGCCAACGTCGAGGAAGAACAGAAGTGGGAGAGAGCAGTCGAATGGGCTACTGCAGACTTCGGCTTCCGAGGTTATCCTATATTTCGGGTGGACATTCTGTCCCTAGAACCAGAAAACATCGAAATTGCACCACTACGATGCTACACCAAGGACCCCAACTCCCACACAATTTTGGCTGCAAGCAAGAAGCCTACACAGCTCCATCCAAAAGTTTCGAACCCAAAGCAGCTGTTGCCAGAGACACCCTACATATCGTGGGTATGGAGAGACAAAAAGTGCCAGACCATCGGAGTAGCAAAAAGCATCTTCCAACTTCTGGAAGTAGAGACCAACCGGCAAATCTCCACATTGTCGAAGACCAACCGCGAGAAGCGTCTACAAGACCTGGCAGATGCATTGGCCTCGCACGAGTGGAGACAAAAAAAACAAAGAACACCACGAAGCAGCGCTCCAGCAAGAAGAAGAAAAGAGACAGAATCGAAAGATAGAGTTGGAAGGCCTGCAGAAGTACGTGGAGGCACATCGACAGTATAGAAAAATATCCACACAAACTCGGCAGCAGGTGCTCGATGCACTAGAATGCCAAACCACCAAGCTGGCGTGCATTGCCCCAGACCCTGGCAACATAGCAACACGCTTTCGAATCCTAGGGTATAGACGACCAACCAAGGAACGTGCACCAGGAACAGGCAATGGAATGCGCATCGTATTGTCCACGGAAGATGCAGCCAGAATGGTACCCAAGACAATCGTGGTATGGTCCACCAAAAGCCTATCCAAGGTGTTGGAACAGTGTGTCGACGACTTCGAGATCGACGACAAAGATTGCTATGGACGTATCCTATACTGGCTACCCACCACAAACTCGAAAAAGAGTCTATGCATTGGAGTCGAGTCCACTCGTGTGTTCCAAAACAAACAGGGGTGCGATATTTCTTGGAACCCTATTGTCTTGCTCTGTACCCCCGATCCTACGAAGAAAACATTCGTTCGTTGGCTTTGTATTCGTCCGTTGGCTTTGCATTCGTCCGTTGGCTTCGCATTCGTTCGTTGGCTTTGCATTCGTTCGTTGGCTTTGCATTCGTTCGTTGGCTTTGCATTCGTTCGTTGGCTTTGCATTCGTTCGTTGGCTTTGCATTCGTTCGTTGGCTTTGCATTCGTTCGTTGGCTTGGCATTCGCCCATTGGCTTTGCATTCGTTCGTTGGCTTTGCATTCGTTCGTTGGCCTTGCATTCGTTCGTTGGCTTTGCATTCGTTCGTTGGCTTTGCATTCGTTCGTTGGCTTTGCATTCGTTCGTTGGCTTTGCATTCGTTCGTTGGCTTTGCATTCGTTCGTTGGCCTTGCATTCGTTCGTTGGCCTTGCATTCGTTCGTTGGCTTCGCATTCGTTCGTTGGCCTTGCATTCGTTCGTTGGCTTTGCATTCGTTCGTTTTCCAACCAATAGATAGAAAACAAACACAAACGCATAGGCACCACAAAAAAGATAGAAAACAAACACAAACGCATAGACTCCAACCAACAGATAGAAACAAACACAAACGCATAGGCACCGCAAAAAAGATAGAAAACAAACACAAACGCAAGGCACCGCAAAAAAGATAGAAAACAAAAGACAAACGCAAGGCAAAGCAACGGACAAAGCAACGAACGAAAGCAAAGCAACAGGCAAACAAAGCAACAAACAAAAGCAAAGCAACAAACAAAAGCAAAGCAACAAACAAAAGCAAAGCAAAGCCAACAGGCAAAAGCAAAGCAACCGGCAAAAGCAAAGCAAAGCAACCGGCAAAAAGCAAAACAAAGCAAAAGCCAACAGGCAAAGCAAAGCAACCAGCAAAAATCAACAAACAAAAGCAAAGCAAAGCCAACAGGCAAAGCAAAGCAACTAGCAAAAAGCAACAAACAAAAGCAAAACCAACAGGCAAAAGCATGCACACCACCATAGACAACCAAGGAATCCCAAAGAAGAAGACGTGTGCATAAACGAATAGACAAACGCACCAACAAATTAGCAAAGCATAGCAATACCAACAAACTAGCAAAGCATAGCAATACCAACAAACTAGCAAAGCATAGCAATACAAACACACTGGCCGCATCCAAGGCACAAAAAAAGTGTAGTACGTCTCGGTGTATGGGCGGAACCCCGGGATTCCAGAGGGCAGCAGGGGACCTGGAGCACCTATATATGTACAAGATCCACCACAGTACACCAGCATGGTCGATACTAGATATGTACGAGGGCTACCCAACAGTAGACGTAGGTGCGACCTAGCAAATATCTAGCAAATACCTAGCAAACTACTAAAAATTACTAAAAATTACTAGCAAATTACTAGCAAATTACTAAAAATTACTAAAAATTACTAGCAGCTATCTAGCAAATACTAGCAACTATCTAGCGAATACTAGCAAAATATCTAGTATCGACCTTGCTGGTGTACTGTGGTGGATCTTGTACATATATAGGTGCTCCAGGTCCTCTGCTGCCCTCTGGAATCCCGGGGTTCCGCCCATACACCGAGACGTACTACACTTTTTTTGTGCCTTGGATGCGGCCAGTGTGTTTGTATTGCTATGCTTTGCTAGATTGTTGGTATTGCTATGCTTTGCTAGTTTGTTGGTATTGCTATGCTTTGCTAGTTTGTTGGTGCGTTTGTCTATTCGTTTATGCACACGTCTTCTTCTTTGGGATTCCTTGGTTGTCTATGGTGGTGTCCATGCTTTTGCCTGTTGGTTTTGCTTTTGTTTGTTGCTTTTTGCTAGTTGCTTTGCTTTGCCTGTTGCTTTGCTTTCGTTCGTTGCTTTGTCCGTTGCTTTGCCTTGCGTTTGTGTTTTGTTTTCTATCTTTTTTGCGGTGCTTTGCGTTTTTGTTTGTTTTCTATCTTTTTTGCGGTGCCTATGCGTTTGTTTTTGTTTCTATCTGTTGGTTGGAGTTTATGCGTTTGTGTTTGTTTTCTATCTTTTTTGTGGTGCCTATGCGTTTGTGTTTGTTTTCTATCTATTGGTTGGAAAACGAACGAATGCAAAGCCAACGAACGAATGCAAAGCCAACGAACGAATGCAAAACCAACGAACGAATGCAAAGCCAACGAAGGAATGCAAGGCCAACGAAGGAATGCAAGGCCAACGAACGAATGCAAAGCCAACGAACGAATGCAAAGCCAACGAACGAATGCAAGGCCAACGAACGAATGCAAAGCCAACGAACGAATGCAAGGCCAACGAACGAATGCAAGGCCAACGAACGAATGCGAAGCCAACGAACGAATGCAAGGCCAACAAACGAATGCAAAGCCAACGAACGAATGCAAAGCCAACGAACGAATACAAAGCCAACGAACGAATGCAAAGCCAACGGACGAATACAAAGCCAACGAACGAATGCAAAGCCAACGAACGAATACAAAGCCAACGAACGAATGCAAAGCCAACGGACGAATACAAAGCCAACGAACGAATGCGAAGCCAACGAATCCAAAATTCTTCCAAAGACTACTTCGTGGCCAAGCATGGGTATATTTTCTAGTTCGTACGTATTGGAGATTTCTCCTACTAGGTATATACCCATAGTATACCTGCACCATGGATATCGAGAAAGTTCGTGGTTGTCCTCCTCGATTCCCTTTGCGTCCCTTCGTAGCGGCGCGACAAGCATACCTGGAAGGTCCAACTCGAGACTTTTCGGAAGAGGAGTTCGTGGTCTTGGAAACGATGGACGCTGTTGCAGGCATACTTGGACATATATCTGCGGAGACCGCAAAGAAGTGTAGAGGATGGAAATTGGGCGAGTTGTTTGTCGTAGCCGATAGGTGGGGACATGTCTATCTAGCAATCGATGGGAGACTCGTGGTTGTCTAGGGTATTGGTGCATCTACTACTACCAGTGTGGCTAGTCGATCCTTCTTCTTTTGTGTAGTTGTCCTCTCTTCTCCTAGCCAACAGCGAATGGGAGCAAAGGCTTTCGATAGTGCCTCTGGTCCACCAACTCTGTCTACCTCGTCTTGTAGAAACTTCCCATATACAGGCTCTGCTTCGGCTGTGGAATTGCCGTCTTTGTCGATTGGATACAACCACAACAACATTCGAGGATTTCCACGAAATATAGTCTGGGAGTAGTGGTGGCAAACATACTCTCCTTTGGCTAGATCTAGTGCCTTGGTACAATCCTTTGGCTTTGGGGCAGGCGATTGTGCCATTCGAGCTTGGGATTGCTCTTGCTCTAGGGCGCGTATTTGCTTTTCGGCCTCCCATGCCCTGTCGGCAATTGCTTGGAGCAGGGCTTTCTTCGTAGGATCGGGGGTACAGAGCAAGACAATAGGGTTCCAAGAAATATCGCACCCCTGTTTGTTTTGGAACACACGAGTGGACTCGACTCCAATGCATAGACTCTTTTTCGAGTTTGTGGTGGGTAGCCAGTATAGGATACGTCCATAGCAATCTTTGTCGTCGATCTCGAAGTCGTCGACACACTGTTCCAACACCTTGGATAGGCTTTTGGTGGACCATACCACGATTGTCTTGGGTACCATTCTGGCTGCATCTTCCGTGGACAATACGATGCGCATTCCATTGCCTGTTCCTGGTGCACGTTCCTTGGTTGGTCGTCTATACCCTAGGATTCGAAAGCGTGTTGCTATGTTGCCAGGGTCTGGGCAATGCACGCCAGCTTGGTGGTTTGGCATTCTAGTGCATCGAGCACCTGCTGCCGAGTTATTGTAGATATTTTTCTATACTGTCGATGTGCCTCCACGTACTTCTGCAGGCCTTCCAACTCTATCTTTCGATTCTGTCTCTTTTCTTCTTCTTGCTGGAGCGCTGCTTCGTGGTGTTCCTTGTTTTTTTTTGTCTCCACTCGTGCGAGGCCAATGCATCTGCCAGGTCTTGTAGACGCTTCTCGCGGTTGGTCTTCGACAATGTGGAGATTTGCCGGTTGGTCTCTACTTCCAGAAGTTGGAAGATGCTTTTTGCTACTCCGATGGTCTGGCACTTTTTGTCTCTCCATACCCACGATATGTAGGGTGTATCTGGCAACAGCTGCTTTGGGTTCGAAACTTTTGGATGGAGCTGTGTAGGCTTCTTGCTTGCAGCCAAAATTGTGTGGGAGTTGGGGTCCTTGGTGTAGCATCGTAGTGGTGCAATTTCGATGTTTTCTGGTTCTAGGGACAGAATGTCCACCCGAAATATAGGATAACCTCGGAAGCCGAAGTCTGCAGTAGCCCATTCGACTGCTCTCTCCCACTTCTGTTCTTCCTCGACGTTGGCCTTGGTAGGAACTATTCGAACACCTGCAACTCTACCCGTTGTGGTGTGTGCATACCAAGCCACGAATATCTCTCCCATGGGGCGATTGGCCAACACACGACATCGGTCTAGGCTAGCAGCAAGGTTCTCCCACTGCTTGGCTGGAGGTTGGACCACAAAGAGTCCTTCTTCTTCTGGTAGATCGTCTTTTGGCGAGACTAGCGCTAGGGCTTTGTCGACCACATCTTGGGCTGTTGTTGCAGAGAGCATAGTTCCTCGACATGCATACAGCGATACCTCGATGCGTGTGCAGCCTCGAGCTTGTACATCTGGATGTTGGAAGGTTTTGCGTAGGTGTGGATTGGGGCAGTCGACGTAGTCGGCAAGATGGCCTCCAACTGGGGTCTGGACCTCTCCGGCTTCGAAATTCGAGACGATCTTGTTGTATACCTTCGTTCGAGTTGTGTAGCCGTCTGGGTTGGTGTGGACCCACGTACACACATGGTTGCCAACACTATTGGTATTTGCGAGGATAGTGGGCTTTTCCAGATTGGACATGGCCTCGTAGAAGGTTCCCTGCTCTCGGAAGTCTTCGAAAACGCAAAGGTGCTCCATCAACGCTTCTCGATCGAGGACTCCAGAGAAGTCCTGTGTATAGTCGATGGAATACAATCCATAGCCGTGGGAAAGTAGCTGGCGTTCGAACGCTGGTAGAGAGGCTTGTAGTTCGTCCATTGGAATGTCGGATACATCTACCTTCGCAACAAACAGACCTTTTGCTTCGGCGTTGTTGTAGATTTCTCTCCACTTCCTGTTTGCTGCTTCTTCGGTGTCGCATTCGATCCTTTCGATCGTAGCCCGAATGGAACTACCTTGGGCGTCTTTCCTTGTTGCGATAGTATGTAGGATATTGGTAGGGATGTGGCTTCTCGAAGTTCCATCTGCCTTTTTGCCCATAGCCTCGCGTGCTGCTAGGACCACTCTTGCTACTACGTGCTTTGCTGCATCTTCTTCTCCTGTCATACAGAGCATATAGCCTCGAGACACCACGATGTCCTCCTGCCGAAGATATCCAAACACATAGATGTCGTCGACAAAGGTTGGAAGCCCTGGGATGGGACGAAGATGGGTTCGACCCTTGTGTTCTGCCAGATAGTCGACCTTGGAGATGTCGGACAGGAGATTGCTCTCGTAGGTATTCTCTACCAACAGATGTGCGGCTACGGACTTTTTGGCTCAAAGACCCATACTTGCGAAGGTTGCTTGTACAGCCATGTTGCTCTAGTGTTGGTTCTATGTGCGAAAGTCGCTCTATATATCTTGTGCTACCGTAGCTCTAATAGGTAGGCATTTTGGCTACAAAATACGCTCTCCTGGCAAAAAAAAAGGTAGCTGAAATAGGGGTAGCCCTGGCAAAAAGTACACTCTCCTAATAGTACCGATTTGGGTACAACGAAATCTTGTAGGGGGGCTTTGTAGTGCGCTTGGGTAGATGGTGGTGTCGCCTGTCCCACTAGAAGATGGTATCATTTTTGATGTTGGCTATACTACGAGAGTGCGCCAGAAGTGGTCATAATCCGCGGACCGAAATAGTGCATCGAAATAGTGCGCAAGAACCGGTACTTCTCACATCGTGATTGGGCACAATAATAATCAACGGAATAGTGCGCCAGAACCGATCATCTTTCCATAATGCAACAAAAAACGAGGGTGCTGCGCCAGGACCGATCATCTTTCCATAATGCAACAAAAAACTAGGGTGCTGCGCCAGGACCGCCACTTTATATACTACTTGACGAGATTTTGATGTAAATGTACTCTAGCATTGTACACCCGTATTGCTGGCACATATTTGATAAAGGAAGCTGCATAGAAATGGCAAAAACTGCTTAAATTTGCCTGTGATTTGAGTGAAAAGTTTTCAATTTTAGTTCGCAGCGTTGCTGACGCAATTCGCTCAAGACTACTTCTTTACGAGCAATAATGGGAGAGGGATGGAATTAGACGTTTTTTGGGTGAGCTCATGGTGAGCTTTCATTAAAGTGTTGCGTTATTCATGAATTCGGATAACATGACAGTCCTATTGTCTTGGGTCATGCATAAATTAAAGTTGCGCGCTGATTGAAGTGGTGGGCTCATGAATAAAATGCGGCGTACCTGATCAGAATTGCGGCGTATGCATGAATTCGGATGACGTCACAATCCTATTGTCTTGGGCTCATGACTACAATGCGGCGTGCGCCGCATTTTGGGTGTGTCTATTCATTGAATTAATTAAGGAATGCGCTCCACCTCATTATTATTCTGCTGCAAGGGGATGTGTCTATTCATTGAATTAATTAAGGGGTTAACGATCTATTGAAACCGCTTCGTGTGGGTGCTATCTTTATGTGATCATCTGTTCAGACTCCGTTCAGTGCATCTTTATTAGCTCGCGTATTTTATTCAACTCTGACATGGAAGGCGTTCAAGGAAAAACGTGGATGAAGTAGAACACGTCGAAAGAAACAGAGCATTTCACAAGATAGCAAGTATTATACATTTGGTGTATGCTGCACTCTGTGAAGAACCAATCTATGTCGAGAGAGAAATACAATGTTATGGCTGTGAAACAAATCACCCAATCAAAGACAGCACGATTGCTTGATGTTATCCGAAGAGGAATCGTGGAATTTGTTCTACGACAATACAAAAGACGAAGTCAAACCAGAGAGAGTGTGGGAGATTGTGAACGCTGTTTGCTACATGTTGAACATTGAAATTCATCGCTCATGGAAGGTTTACCTATCTGAACTTTACAAGTTACCCTGGACCACAGTGTATCTTCTAAATATTCAGTTCAGTAACAACGGATCTTCTATCATTGATCAAGTGCTTGAAGTAGTGAGACGTGAAATACATCCACTGAATGACAATGAACAACACGGCTTTGCCTCAAGCTATTTTGTGTCAGTTCCAGAACATTTTTTTAGAAAAGATGAAGAGTTTATGCAGATTGATTGACTTTGTAATTACTTTAACTTTTAAGTCAATAAAGTTCACTTGTGTTGGTTGAACAGGTTTGGGCAAGTCTTTGTTATGAACAACAATACACTATTGTTTCCTTAATCTGCTCTATATTAACCCAACGATATTTTGGATATCATTCACAAATATCGTAACGTAATTATGAGATCAGAATATTTATAAACCTTTACAGTAAATCCACTGTGACTCATAAGAGCAACCTTGCTATTGTCCTTAGGGATTAGCGATAACTGAAGGGCCATCAGTACAGTTTGATAGAAACAATAGTCCTATTGTTTTGAGGAAAACTCTTGAGATGCAAATTCTTCTCTAAAACTGAACTATAATAAACATACGAATAAAAACAAATCCACCAGATTAATTAAACAAAGTTTGTTCAATCTCCAAAACGCCAATTTACAGTTCGTTTTCCTTATGGTCGCGGAGTTGATAACTTTCTTATTTCTCAGTTCTTGGGTTGATATAATGTACCATGTTACGATATTACACTGATTTATGTTTCTTTTTTTTTTCTTGTTGACAAATGCTACAGACAGTTGTGTTTTTAAGGAGGAGAGTGAAATTAATGACCTAGGTAGTCTAGTGTAGTCTAAACACTCTACTTTAGGTCATGAAACAGATTTTTCCAGCAAAATCTCCTAGCGATGGCTCTGGTCCCTCGGCAATGATGCAAGATGGTGTCCTAGTTACCAAGCCAGCAGATATCGCTAACTGTCTCAACAAATTCTTTACCAGCATTGGACGTCACCTTGCTTCCCGTTTTGTAACGGCAAATAGTTCCGATGACCCGTTAACTTTGTGTCCAGCCTTCTGCATGGGTAATATAGAAGAAAGTTTTGTTCTGGGTCAGCTTCAGAAACTGAAGACCAATAAGGCCATTGGATTCGACCGGATAAGTGCCAGATTGCTGAAGGATTCACTTCCGATAACTACACCTGTTATTACCAAACTGTTAAATCTGTCTATAAATGCAGCGAAGTTTCCATCTCTTTGGAAGTGTGCAAAAGTGGTGACTCTTTTTAAAGCAGGTGATAGGGCAGATCCTAGTAATTATCGCCCGATTTCTGTGTTGCCTACGATAAGCAAGATACTGGAGCGAGCTGTGCACGAACAGTTATATCGTCATCTGATAGAGAATGGGCTCCTTTGCTCCAAGCAATTTGGTTTTAGACCTAAACTTTCTACAACTATTTCTCTGGCTAATTTTACTGATCAAATCTTAGAGAACATGGATAAGGGCAAAGTTACTGGGTGCGTATTCTTAGACCTCACTAAGGCATTCGACACCGTCGATCATGTCATATTACAACGCAAACTTCGAAGCCTTGGAGTCACTGGATCCTCCCTTGATTGGTTCTGCTCATACCTTAATCAGCGCTCCCAAGTAACCGCTGTTGGGAAATGTACTTCACCGTCACTACCAGTCACGGTCGGAGTACCCGAGGGATCCATACTTGGCCCTCTTCTCTTTATCGTCTATATGAATGATTTACCTAACTGTCTCGAACACACCGATGTCACACTCTATGCCGACGATACAATAATATACTGTGAAGCAGATGCGCCTCAGGATCTACAATTCAAGCTGGATCGTGACCTGCTCAACGTTATTTCATGGTTTACAAAGAATAAGTTGACGCTGAATACAACCAAATCTAAGCTTATGTTAATTGGCAGCTCCCAAAGGCTGAACGCTTTTTCTAATGTTGAACTGAATATCTACGATGAAGTTCTTGAGAAGGTGGATAACTTCAAATATCTTGGCGTGACTCTAAATAATAACTTAACTTGTAAATCCCACAAAACATCAAGCTATGGTGCTGGGCAAGACTGACCATGAATTCTCTTTTCCGGTCAAACGTTCGATAGACTTGCTTGGCATGACCATAGATAATGAGCTTAGCTTTGACGATCACATAACCTCAATTTGTAAAAAGGTTAATAATCAATTTAATGTGATGATTAGATTTCGCAAGCTTATTTCTAAAAGTACATTGCTTCGCCTATATAAGGCATTTATCCTACCGCACTTCCATTATTGTTCCACGGTTTGGCATTTTTGTAGTTGTAGAAACACTGATAAATTAGAAGCCTTAAATAAGCGTATTCTGAGATTTATGTTCGATGACAGGAATTCTAACTACAACCAGCTATTATATAAAGCTAAAACACCTTCACTATATAATAGAAGAATACAGAATATGCTAATTATACTTTTTAAATCTCTGAAATTTTCAAACTATCCAGGCTACCTAAAAGATATGTTTACTCTAAGATCTGTAATCTATTCCTTAAGAGGCACTGATATTTTGAACCTACCTAAACCTCAAACAACAACTTATGGCCTGCACTCTTTCAAATATTCGACTGCAAAATTCTGGAACTCCCTACCTGATAATCTTCGATCTTTAACAACTATCACTGATTTTAAGAGAGAAATCCGTAAATACAATCTAATCTAATTTTACAGTAATGTCTATTTGTTAATAATTTCTAGGTTTCATTGTAAATATTTTTAGTATTAGTAATATAACAATAGTATTAGTATTAGTAACAGTAGTTTTCTCGAAGATATTAGCATGTATTTGCTACTCTGAAAATTCGAGTTGAAATAAAGTTTATGTATGTATGTATGTGTATGATCATATTTGTAAGATTCAATCGAAGGTTCGCCAAAAACTTGCTATTCTTGGGCGTATTAGATACTGCTTGCCGATACATGCGAGGATATCGTTTTACAATACAATGATAAAGCCGCATTTTGACTATGCAAGTATTGTATTGGGAGACAAGCACAATGTTAGTTCAATGGAATCTCTTCAGATTTTGCAGAATCGAACTGCAAAGTTAATTCTAGGTAGGGATTATTACTCGTCTGCGTCAGTTGCTCTCTCTGATTTAGAATGGTCAACAAACGTATATTCGATCGCTGTCTCTTTGTTTATAAATGTTTAAATGGGCTCATTGATTATGACTTTAATCTTCAACATGGCGATACAATTCATAATTACAACACAAGAAATAAGAGAGACTTGCGAAGACCCCCCTCACGCACTAATTGGGGAACTTTCAGAACTTCTTTCCAGTGCTCTAATGCCTGGAATGACCTTAATATGAACATTAGAGAACTTGACAATCCCATTGTATTTAAGGCGAACATTTTAAATTGTATATAGTTTTTAGATATGGACTTTTAGTTTTTAGCTTCTACGTATTTTATCTTTTCTTTTTGTCAACTGTTTCATGTATATGTATTATATATTCTTGTATATTTTTTATTTTTTTTATTTGAGGGCCCTCCTGAAAATCATCACATCGATGAGTGTGATTCCCTCAATAAATATCATTGTAATAATAAATAATAATAACTTTAGCTATCATTTTCTAGTCTAGTCTAGAAATTGTTGACCTAGGTAGTCTAGTCTAGTCTATAGACTCTACTTTAGCTATCATTTTCTAGACTAGTCTAGAACATATAATTTCTGACGTTTGAGCGACGCAGGAGCGATATAGTCAGAAATTGATATTCTGCCGGCACGGTAAAGAGGTTTGGGGAGGAGACTATAGCATTATGGGTAATGCTTCTAGCATATATAATGCTTCGAGCGGGAAAAGTAGTCGTTCTAGGCCAGTCAGCTCCACGTTTGTTTCGAATTTATTTTATTTATCTTATTGATTATAGTACGGTTACTTTGTATTAACTTAGTAAGTCGATTGTTAGTTCTCTAGCCCTCGGAGAATTCGGGTTGCTGCATTAGGTCGATGAGTACGTTTCCGCATTTCCCCACGTTTTTTGGCCACAACCCCAGGGTGATTTTTTCGTGGCTTAAGCGGGTTTTCGTATGTGGCAGTTTCCCATTAGTTAGAATACAATTTATATTAGTTAATTGTATTGTAGTACGGAGTTGTCTGGCGACTATCCCACAATAAACTATACTTATGAAGTCTCTTGTCAGTTTAGTCAGAATTTGTATTATTTTCTAGTCTAGCCGTTCTAGACTACAAAGTATCTTGTCTAGAAACTCTAGAAAGTCTAGCTAAACTAGACACAACGCCCATAACGCCCGCAACGCCCGTAACGCTTTCCATGTCAGAGTTGAATAAAATACGCGAGCTAATAAAGATGCACTGAACGGAGTCTGAACAGATGATCAAATAAAGATAGCACCCGCACGAAGCGATTTCAATAGATCGTTAATTCCTTAATTAATTCAATGAATGAATAGACACACCCCCTTGCAGCGAAATAATAATAAGCTGCAGCGCATTCCTTAATTAATTCAATGAATAGACACACCCAAATTGCGGCGTATGCCGCATTTTAGTCATGAGCCGAAGACAATAGGATTGTGACATCATCCGAATTGATGCATACGCCGCAATTCTGATCAGGTACGCCGCATCAATGAGCGCGCAACTTTAATTTATGCATGACCCAAGACAATAGGACTGTGATGTCATCCGAATTCATGAATAACGCAAAACTTTAATGAGAGCTCACCATGAGCTCACCCAAAAAAACGGCTAATTCCATCCCTCTCCACTACTACGAGCGCTCAACTGGTTGGTTTGATTGCTGCTTTTGCATTATTACAAATAAATCATTTTGTTTCGAGGGTAATTCGGGATTAAATCAAACGAGTGAGTTTTCTAAATTGTTGACTTGCAAGCAATCCCCAGAGATTCAAATAACAAAGTCGTGGCGGCCAAGATGGTGGCACTGACAAGAGAAGCTAACGAGGAATATCTTGTTAACGTCTACCAACATGGCGGCGATGACGTAACGTGCAAGTCAGCAATTGCATGAGTCCGTAGGGCGCACTAGAATTAAAAGATTGCAAACTGAATATAAACCAAACTGGTTGGGCAGTTGTACGAAGAAAGGATTTGACGCGTTTTTTCTCATGGCTATATCTTTCTCAACGCTGAAGACTTAGGCCTTGTGCACACGTATCCATTTCCGTTTGAAAACGCAACTTTTTTACTCCGTTTTTAAAATTTCTCGTTCACATGAGAGCGTCCACACGTAAACGCTAAAATGACTCTAAGATATGTGGCAGAGCATGCGCAGATAGCTTGAGCCAGCGATACCTATTGATACCTATATTCGAGGTATTGGACTTCTTGCCAGTCGTTTCAGGCTTGTTTTCAAGCATGAAATGGACAGTAGCCTGGTAATGTTAAGCCTTCTCCTCGTGTAGTCAGCCTGGATATTTAATAACGCAATACTAAGTTGAAAACACGCGACTAAGCTTGAAATCGAACCTATTAAAGGAGAACTGAAGCCTAAAATTAATTTTAGCTCAATGAGTAGATCTAAACATGAAAAGACTCATACCAAAATTTATTTACTATGTTTTGCGTCAAAGGAAAGAAAATCTGCAAATCTTCCTCCCAACCGCCGCTAAGTACTGACGGCTCAATTCCTGTAATCTGTGACGTACAATACGGGGAATAAATTAAGTTTGTCATGTTGTTGTCGGCTTTGAATAGATGGACTAACGACTCATAACTGCGCACTATTGTGCTTTGTTTGTGCTGGAGGTGTGGTTGTGTCTCTTTAGGTACGATAACGGGAAAAAAGCACTGAATTGAGCCGCCAAACAAACCAGCTTTATCAGCTGAGAATCGGCTATTTTTCGACCTTCAAAACGTATTTCCTCTTTTTAGACGTGCACTACAAAAAAATGAAATAGCAGAACTTATTTCTCTTGCATACAAGTTTGTATAGTCGTCGGATTGTTTTAGGGTTCAGTGCTCCTTTAATGGAGAAGCCAATGCAGTGACTCGGTTGTCGTCTGCCATGTTGGAAATTTCTCTCTGTAAAGTAGCCTGGGAACGAAGGTGTAACGTTAGCGTTTTCGAAAAGTTCCGTTTTCGGACTTTTTTGCCGTCAACAAAAGTTCCGTTTTTGGTGACCGTTTACGGGTGGACGGAAGGCGAATCCATAAAAACAACCGGATACGTATGGACGGGATCTTAAGGTGACTTCAGCGTCAAATGATGTTCAATGAATACGAAACCGTAATATCAATAAATTATTCACGATCCTACGCCTATTGTTTCAAAGTCGCGTTAATTAGTTGTTAAACATTCTTCAGTATTGTTAACATTGTTAAACAATGTTTCCTTAGAGACCTTACGAAAAGACCAATACATATTCGAAATGTCTTATTTTCGTAGGATAAATTGATATTTTATTCAATCAAAAGCTGAAAGAAGGATTAAATTAGCCGAAATATATAAAATCATTGCTTAAATATCAATGTTACTGGGAGAAATTCGTACCTAAAAATACAAGAAAATTGGTTGGAGAATCGTTAATTGTAACACGGCCATGTTGCTCAAACGCAATCCAAAACGCTAGGGTTCGCAAAGCATGCTGAAACATCCTCCTTTGATGTATAAATAGATGGCTGTTCGATTTTTGAGAAAACTTCAAAGACCCAAATATGTTAGCTTAAAACAAAAGCAAAATATAGTTAAATTCCTGATAGTTTGTGACGTAAAACTGAGAATCGACCAATTCCCCAAGTGCACGGCCAAATTGAATGGGCGTGGTGGATGTGCGAATTGAAGGCGTGATTATGAGGTGAATATGACACCGACACCGAACGACAATCTATATGCACTCAATTTAGAGATTACACATCAATAATAACCTCGTAGGGCTTATATCACTTTAATTAGAATAGACTCATGCAATGCTCCCTCCGCATTTAATTTAATTCCACTGACACTTTCGACAATCATAACAGAATCTCTTCCACCCATTTTCGGCGCATTCTTTCACCTAGGACCAGTCAAGCAATTATAAAGATTTCATGCAACCGAGACTAATTACAAAATACAGCACAGGCGTCCAATTGCAAGTTGTTATCAAATGTTTATCAAAAGTGCGACATTTGCATATTTTTATGAGTTACGTACATTGGTATGGTTATCGACTAGTTAGTGGGGTCACGTGGACTGTCACGTGATCCTCTGAGACGACGGTGGGGATCACAGTTAACCAAAATCTTAATTAGGTTTCTGTTTTCATGCTTTGAGGGTCATAGAATCAAGTTTTGGCTAACAGACTAAATATTATGCTTCAAGGCGAAATTATACAAAATAGGTCACGTGACTTTGAATTTTCCCTATTATCTCCTTAACCAATAAACTTAGTCCAGGTGCTAAATATGCATCATAATTTACCGTATATACGTTATTGAAAGGACAGTTTTTCCTATTTCCCTCATCACCGCAAATTAAATTTAGTATTTTATCACGCGGTTGATCAAGCGACAATATAAAAATGTGAAAGTCCATTAGTTTAATATTCTGACGAAAACTGAATGTTGTATGGCATTCTTGTGCAAATTAAGGCACGTTTAAGTGATTTTTTGTTTCGGGCAAAAATCCCAGGCCTTAATGAGCTTGAGCACGCGTACCAAGAGTAGTACCTAATATTATCCTGACTCCTAATGAAGACATTGTCCTTATACTGGAATGTAAAATGGGGTGTTTTTGAAAACGCAACAACTCGTAGCCATAACCAGGAGCGTCCATATCTCCTATATAGCTGTCACAGCGTTTTCACAAGTTGGGCTATTTTTAGATATCTTCCCGCCAATTAGTGGGTTGCATTAGAAGCGGAACAAAACATACATCATTAGCTAATTTTGTTATACCAACATGGCTGCTACGCTTTTGTGATTTTATTCCCTTGGGAATGATTGCAACCTAAGAATAGCGGGACACCGTTCTAAAAATAACCTAACTTGTGAAAACGCTGTGACATAGGCCATTATGTGGGATGGACGTCGACGCTCCTGGTTATGGGAAAAAGACAGGAGAAGTTGTAAAAACTGTTTTTATGCTTGTTTTTAACAGAGTTACAAGGAGTACATGCTGTCTGCGAATTGAGGGATATATCCAACGTCCTGAACAGGACTGCAAATCAGTCACTTGTAATAGGAGGCTGTCCAAAACAATACAAATGTGCATCGGGAACAGCAATTGTTACCAATCCTGCCATTAACATAACACTATCAGGACGAACATGTTTCAATGAAAGCCAGTGTGCCAATTACTGTGAAGGTGTACGAAACACGAACGTCAGGCCAGAGGTTAATCAGACGGTGAGTTTCTGCAAGTTTGAGTGCTGCAATGAAGACTTCTGCAACGTCAAGGATTTGCGGCAGCAGAATAACAGAGTATTGAGAGGTGAGTGAACATGTAATTTCTGACACGTTGAGCATTGTGAAACTGGCAGAAATGAATATTTTGCCGGCACAGAGCAGAAGGCTGGGTCGAGAAGTGATGGTTTATGGTGAGCGCGTATATATAGGCCGACCGGTAGAGATTTGAACCATTCCAAGTCAGTCTCGTCCAGATTTTATTTAAATATATGATTGTCTTTATTGTCCACCTAATCGTTCAGCTGATATAATAAAATAAGTGTGTTGCTATGGTAACGGTTCCCACGGTCACGCGATTCAAGGACAACCATTCCGGGCACAAAAACATTTCGGATGGCTGTGATTGTTAAGAATTTGTGCTAACGGCATGTATTATCAAAGGTTCTACCTACCCCATTTCCTTACCATGCTTACCATGGATTATGCTTACCATGGCAACCAAACATTTAAAATTATTTCAGCCATCATGCTACATCCTGCTACCGAATTTTGTTGTTATGGCTACATAAATTAGCGAGTACCAACCGAAATGCATATTTAGCACCTAGTTAGCATATATATGAAGGAAAGGCCATTAGCCTCGCTACAGCGTGACCCTACCACAGGTAATATGGATTCTCCATTTCATAGCATCCTCAAATTAAAGGGCTTTAAAATTGCTAGTATTAACATCAACAGCTTGCTAAAGCACGTTTTATACTATCGAATTCGCCTTTGGATTTGCTGGCTATAAATGAATCTAAATTAGACGATTCTATATCTGATGATGAAATAAGTATTATAGGATACAACATAATTCGTAAGAACCGTAATAGATCAAGAGGTGGTGTTGTTCTTTATATTCGTGAATCTCTGTCCTACTCAGACAGAAATGATATAATACCAACCCGCCTCGAGATGGCCTGTGCCGAAATTAGCCGCCCCCGTAGTAAGTCTTTACTTGTAAGCACATGGTATAGGACACCAAATTCTGACATGGACCTATTCGATGAGTGTGACACGTTTCTTTCAAAATGTGACTCTGAAAATAAGGAACTCCTATTAATTGGAGATTAAATTGTGATTACATGAAGGTGCCGCCCGATGACCATACCCGTTGGCTGCAGTTCTTATGTTCAATGTACCAACTAGACCAATTAATCAACTAGAGCCAACCTGAGTAACTAAATCATCGGCTACCTTAATTGATCTAATTCTTACAACTAATAAGAAAGAAAATATATCTTCTTCGGGTGTTATTCACCTTGGTATTTCGGATCATAGTTTAATATATACAGTTCGCAAATACACAATGCCGAAAAGTAGACCGGTCATTAAAGAAGTGCGAAACTTTAAACATTTTGTCGAAGAGGACTTTATTGCAGATTTAGGTCAAGTACCCTGGCATATGGTACAAGAATTTTATGATCCAAATGAATCTTGGCGAGTCTGGAAATCAGCCTTCAATGAGATCAGTAGATAAACACGCTCCTATTCAACAACGACGAGTAAGAGAAAATCCCCTTCTTTGGATTTCATCTCATATAAAACAACTAATCACTATCACAAAAAAACATGCAGTCAAATATGGTCCACAGTATCACTGGGAACTTTACCAGTCAGTCAGAAATAGGGTTAATGTAAAAATGCGAAAAGCTAAATCAAATTATTTCCGCGATAAAATAGAAGACTGCTCAAACTCCTCAAATCCTAAGAGAACTTGGAAATTAATAAATTTCCTTCTGGGCAAGAATAATAAATCGAGAAGCGTTAACGAACTTTCGTGAATGATACCATAATTTCGGATCCAAAACTTATCTCTGCTTCTTTTAATGATTACTTTGTAAATATTGGACCAAAGTTGGCATCAGAATCAACCAGGGCAACAAATAATAACTGCAATCAGACATATGATAACTGTATCGAACCTATCAACACGATCTTCAAGTATTCTCCACGTCATGTTGACGCTAAAGAATTTAAATACCTCAAAGGTTACTGGTCTCGACAACATATATTTTTAACCATCTCTTTCAACGGGTGTTTTTGTTGATGAATGGAAATACGCTCGTGTAACTCCAATCTGTAAATCCGAAGACAGACGAAAATCCGAAAATGATCGTCCTATTTCTATTTTGCCAATTATTAGTAAAGTTTTCGAGAAGGAGATTTTTCGCCAGATATATGGCTTCCTAACTGATAATTGTCTTCTGTCGAAATTTCAATCGGGTTTCCGTCCCCAACACTCAACCACATCAGCCCTAATCCAAATGTGTGATGAATGGCTTGAAGACATGGATTACGGCAAGTTAACAGGGGTCGTGTTTCTCGATATTCGTATAGCCTTCGATTCAATTAATCATCTGATTTTACTAAACAAAATGTTCAAAGCACTGTAGAATTTCTGGCTTGAAACTAGAATGGTTTCGTTCCTATCTTACTGACATAAAGTACCAATGTTATATTAATGGATTGATGTCCACACCAAGAGAGGTTCTTTGTGGAGTTGCACAGAGTTCAATCCTCGGTCCCCTACTGTTTTTATTGTACATTAATGATCTACCAAACTGTCTCAAGTGGACAACCCCTTGCTTATACGCAGCAGATGATACTCAAATGTTTGCATCTTCCGGCCGTGCTCTGGTGAGCTCATTACAAATATAAATGGCGATCTCGATAACTTATCTAACTGGCTTTCGGCAAGTTGCAATTCCATTCTGATCCACGTTTATTGGGTCTACATATAATCTCAGTAACAAAACTTGCAACATCCCTGTTTCTATTGATAACGTGAAAATTCCCAGTTCAAATTAATATAAATGCTTAGGTATTGAAATTGATGAAAAACTAAACTGGAAAAATCACATCGAAACAATATGCAAAAACGTCAGCGGGGGCATTGGTGCTATTAGGGGAATCAAACCGTTTGTTCCACTTGATTCCCTTGAAACAATATATAAGGCCTTAATTCAGCCTTACTTCGATCACTGTTCCCCTTTGTGGGATAACTGTGGAAAAGTCTTAAAGGGTAAACTACAAAGATTCCAAGCCCGTGCTGCAAGAGTAATTACTGGTGCCAGCTATGAAATTAGATCTGCTGACATACTAGATGCTCTAGGCTGGCAAACACTTGATGTAAGGCATGCTTGTACAAAATCTATCTTAATATACAAAATACTTCATGGCTACTCCGCATCCTGCCTTAAAAAAGCATTTATAACTCTGAACGATCGTCAGAATAGCTACAATTTAAGAAACTATGAAACAAACCTAGCACTTCCAAAGCCTAAAAGAGAATTTTTGAAAAGAAGCTTTAAATATTATTCAAAAACTCATGAATAATTAATGAGCATTTTGTCCAATCAGATGAAGCAAATCAGTCACGTGCATGCTCCTTTATACCTGATAAAATCTCATCATTCTAAAAGGCCCGCGGAGGGATTTGAATTCTGTCCCAGGGGGAAACGGTGTTAATGATTGAGACAATGGAATTTCTATTGATGTTTCAGCTTTCTCATTGAATTGCTAATTAGGATGAACGTTTTATATAAAGAATACCAATGAACATGAAATTTTATATAAAGTTTCATCCTAATTAAGAATTCACTGATAAAGACCCAAAGATAGCAAAAAGTAAACGGAACATAAGGTACCTAGATAATAAATTTTGCACTAAATTTACTAATATCAGCAGACTACCAAGATACACAGATAATATTTTTAAAATGAAGTTATCCAACTACCATTACTTGTTTACCGAGCCACTGTTTAGTTCCAATTATTAAACCAAACTCAAAGCCGTAAAATAATAAAAACGTGCATGAAACTTACATATTTTGTGCCGGAGTCAAAAATTTACAGTCTGCAGTCATGTCAGTCACATCGCTTTCCAAGTCTTGAACTTTATCGAGGTAAACCACGACACCAAATCCTTCAAGTGCAGGTTCTTCTTGCATTGAGAAACGCCGCTTCAAACAACATGGTATGGTAATTTCTTCATGTCATTCCCTTGAGATGGTGGCGTTGTGAATACAAAGGTTCAATGGTTCGTTAAGTAATCATTCCCTTGAGATGTGCGTCTTTCTTTCATTGCATTCTTAAAGCGTTTTTGAAGCCGTTTAAAACACTCACAGCACGTGTTTTATCAAGTATAAAAATTCTTGTTTTAAACAGTACATAATGGTGCTATGCTATGGAATAACCCGGGCGAAGCTAAACTAGTAGAATCGCTCCAACAATTCCGGAGAGAAATAAAGAAATTGCCTGATGTCGGGTCACGTTGATAGCTCTGTAAATAGTACATACCAATTTTAAATAACTATTCGTTTTTATAATAAGTAATTTGAATAATACCAACTGAATAGCCTATAAATATTACTTTTGACCTCTTCTTGTAAATACATTTTTAAGTCTGAATATAACTTAGTATAGTTCTAATTAGTTGTAATAGTTTTAACATATTGTAAATATTTCACGCCCCTCGTGGAAACCAGCAGAGTACGTTCTGTTGTTGGGGCCAGCGTGCCTAAATAAAGCTGTATGTATGTATGTTAACCATAACCCAGGCCTTAACATTCAATAAAAAACAAGCTGCCGCCTCTGTAAAACACTTCAGTAATAAGAGTATCCAGTCTAAACATCATCAATTCAATTGTCCTTTTGTTTATATTTCCAATGCATTACAGATCCCTGTACACGGATGCCTTGTCCAAATGGACGCTGTTTCCATCGCGGTGTGGACGATTATTATTGCGTTTGTGACACCGGCTTTACAGGAAGAAACTGTTCAACGGGTAAGAAAAACTATTGCCTTTCTCTAATGCTCATAACAAAAACATGGCTTCACGATAAAACAATTTGAAAGAAAATATACCACCTAAAACAATATACACTATGGCCCAAGGGCAACAGTGAGTTTTGTTTCCCTAGATTCTCGATGTTTCCCTAAACGTCAGTCGACGCCAGTCATTAAGTGTTTTGTTATATAGAAATACATTTTACTACCTGATGTTGTCTTCTCTTCGGGAAGCGTTTCGACACAAAACGCTGCCAGTGTCGCTACGGCATTTTTAGTAGCGTTTTTTGTTTCTTACATCTTATTTTAGGTACAACAAGCCCTGTGACATCGCAACCACCTACAACAAGCACTATAACGACATCGCAACCACCTACAACAAGCCCTGTAATGACATCACAGCCACCTACAACAAGCACTATAACGACATCACAACCACCTACAACAAGCACTATAACGACATCGCAACCACCTACAACAAGCCCTGTAATGACATCACAGCCACCTACAACAAGCCCTGTAATGACATCACAGCCACCTACAACAAGCACTATAACGACATCACAACCACCTACAACAAGTCCTGTAATGACATCACAGCCACCTACAACAAGCCCTGTAATGACATCACAGCCACCTACAACAAGCACTATAACGACATCACAACCACCTACAACAAGTCCTGTAATGACATCACAGCCACCTACAACAAGCCCTGTAATGACATCACAGCCACCTACAACAAGTCCTGTAATGACATCACAGCCACCTACAACAAGCCCTGTAATGACATCACAGCCACCTACAACAAGCCCTGTAATGACATCACATCCACCTACAACAAGTCCTGTAATGACATCACAGCCACCTACAAGAAGCACTGTAATGACATCACAGCCAGCTACAACACGCACTGTATCGACATCACAACCACTTATCATAACAACACAGTCACCGACAATAACTTTTACACCAACGTCACTAAGACCTTTAATAATAGAGAGAACTTTCACAACAGTGTTAGCAACTATATCTACAACGACGTCACCTACAACGACGCCAACACCACCTTCGATAACATCTGGTAATTAAGTTACCCTTTCATTTCCTCTTATTGTTGGTGTGTAATATATACTGTAGCGTTCCGAATTTCCCCTTTTCACTCGGCGTCTATGCTTCATATTTTAGTGGCGGATTCTCTATGTCCGTACCCTACAAACTCAATTAATCTTCTCTAGAGGGTAGGGGTAGTTACAATGTTATTCAAGGGAGAGGGGACCTATCGCATAATTACAATATTTACTGCTTTTACCCTTTTTCCAGCTCCAAAGCGATGCATTTCTTCCACTGCAATCGTAAGTCCTCAGTTTGTTCACCTGATGAAACCAAATGTAACCACTTGTCCGTCCGGCTATTCATGCATCACAGTAACTGGAATGAGTGATGCACCATTTAACATCTCCAGTCACCCGAACATACCTAAACCCCAAGGAGAGAAGTATCAGTACGAATTTACCAGATGTATGAACTCGAGCCGCTGTTCAGCGAATTGTGACCAAGTTTCCAAACTAGTAGGAATACAGCTAACGAGTTGTAACACAAGCTGTTGTGAGACAGACCTCTGTAACAAGAACGAAATGTTGCATAGTAAGTACGATTTCATTTTTTCAGTTTAAAACAAAGGTTTATTCACCGGAAGTGATGTCATACACTCAACGCTCGCCTGCACAACACGCCCTGGAAGCATATTTCTACTTAAAACGTCTTCACGTACACAAGAAAAAAGTTATATTTATCTTTGCGAGGTTGGCTACTCCTTTATGCACACTATTTCGCTCGACGTGATTGTCGTGTTAAGTGTATGACATCACTTCCGCTGAATAATGAGAACGGCTTCCAATAATGACGGACAGGATTTTACCGGTAAACTCCTCTAACATTTTGTGGTTTAACTTACCCATTTGGAATATTTTTTGCTATTTCGGATGTTTCTAACACTGAATGACCTATTGACACTGAAAAAGTGGCAAATCGAAATGGTACATTTTCGTCGTAGTGGCACTTTAAGGGCTCTCTTCACTGTATAGGTCCTTTGCAGCTAACAGTCACGTGCTGATATAATACTTCGTTAACGAATGAATTGAGCTCGTGATCCCCATGGGAAAGGCGTTGCCATGGATGCTGGAGAGCAAGCTATCTTTAAAAACGCTGTTTTAGAAAGATCGACAATCGATTGGAGGTGGAAAATAGCATTTACAAACAGGTTTTGCTAATATCAATACCGATCTCGTACAAGGCCTTTAAATATATGAAGTCAGAATTTTTTTGCCCTCCAGTACAACCACGTGAGTTGTTAGCTGCAAAGGGCCTATTGTATTCCCTCGAGCCTGTTTTGCATATCTGCAACAATGTTTTTGGTCCTAGCACTAGCGGCCTATTAACCGAACGGAAGATCTGAACGAGAGAATCTTGAAACACGGCCATGTTATAACATAATCCATCATAAGTGGTCATATCCTTCATTATCATAGTTTCGGTACTTTGCGCTGTCAGAGTAATCCTGTGTGGACATAAATATTGTTTTCTTTAGTTTAGAACAACAAATCACATTTTCCATCTCAGGTTGCTTAGGGAATAACTCGTGCTACAACTATGGCACATGTGTGAAACAGAATGGAATCAGTAGGTGTGTCTGCCACCCTGGATTCTATGGAACACGCTGTCAATACAGTAAGTCTAAAAGTGTTATGACCAGCTTTGATTTACGTAGAAATGCATAGTTACATGTAATTCTTCGAGAATGCCTTAAAATCGCAAACTCGTTCAAGTAGTAATATGTGCATTTCTTTCAAATAAGTTGATTTGCACAGGGAACTCATTCTTTCACTAATTTTAGTAATGTTGAAGATGGCTCAATGTAGTTTTCAAGTTGTTGTTAACATGCATTTTAAAACGCTTAGCCATTCCGTTGCCATAACCAGGAGCGTCCATATCTCCTATATAGCTGTCACAGCGTTTTCACAAATTGGGCTATTTTTAGATATCTTCCCGCCAATTAGTGGGTTGCATTAGAAGCGGAACAAAACATACATCATTAGCTAATTTTGTTATACCAACATGGCTGCTACGCTTTTGTGATTTTATTCCCTTGGGAATGATTGCAACCCAAGAATAGCGGGACACCGTTCTAAAAATAACCTAACTTGTGAAAACGCTGTGACATAGGCCATTATGCGGGATGGACGTCGACGCTCCTGGTTATGTGAAAAAGACAGGAGAAGTTGTAAAAACTGTTTTTATGCTTGTTTTTAACAGAGTTACAAGAAGTACATGCTGTCTGTGAATTAAGGGATATATCCAACGTCCTGAACAGGACTGCAAATCAGTCACTTGTAATAGGAGGCTGTCCAAAACAATACAAATGTGCATCGGGAACAGCAATTGTTACCAATCCTTCCATTAACATAACACTATCAGGACGAACATGTTTCAATGAAAGCCAGTGTGCCAATTACTGTGAAGGTGTACGAAACACGAACGTTAGGCCAGAGGTTAATCAGACGGTGAGTTTCTGCAAGTTTGAGTGCTGCAATGAAGACTTCTGCAACGTGAATGATTTGCTGCAGCAGAATAACAGAGTATTGAGAGGTGAGTGAACATGTAATTTCTGACACGTTGAGCATTGTGAAACTGGCAGAAATGAATATTTTGCCGGCACAGAGCAGAAGGCTGGGTCGAGAAGCGATGGTTTATGGTGAGCGCGTGTATATAGGCTGACCGTTAGATTTGAACCATTCCAGGTCAGTCTCGTCCAGATTTTATTTAAATATATGATTGTCTTTATTGTCCACCTAATCGTTCAGCTGATATAATAAAATAAGTGTGTTGCTATGGTAACGGTTCCCACAGTCAAGCGATTCAAGGACAAAAGTGACCATTCCGGGCACAAAAACATTTCGGATGGCTGTGATTGTTAAGAATGTGTGCTAACCGCATGTATTATCAAAGGTTCTACCTACCCCATTTCCGTAAGAATGAAATTCTTACAGTGACCCCTTAAGTTTGCTTACCATCTTGTTTATCGCTATGATCGATGACCTTGAAGTCCTCTCTGCTCATGGTATTTTCAAGTACGTTGACGACACAACCATTTTTGAAAACGTCAAAAGCAGAGGTGTTAGCACAGCACATACACCCATTAATGAAACACAGGCGAGGTCTATGACTCAGTAATAAATTTCAACGACATCCAAAGAAATGTAAAGAACTCTGTATTTCATTTTCACGTTCTCCAAAAGTACATAACGATGTATATATTAATAATTGCTTGGTCGATCTTGTACAATCTGTTAAAATTCTCGGTGTAATAATTCAGAGTGATTTAAAGTGGAACTATCACATTGATTACATTATAATGAAAGCTTCCAGGAGACTTTATTTTTTTAACACAATTAAAACGTGCAAACGTTCCAGGACCTAATTAAATTCTATGTTGCTTGTATACAATCTATTTTACCCTACGCTTGTCAAGTATTTCATTACAGTTTACCAGAATACCTTAGTCTTACCTTAGAACGCATACAAAAGAGAGCAATGCGTATCCTTTATGGCTACGACTTACCTTACGAATGGCCTTACTAGCCTTTATCATCGCAGATCTGAACTATGTCATACTCTTTTTCGTAAAATCATATCTAATCCTAACGGTAATTTATATCATCTGTTACCGCATAACCTTAGTAATCCGACTGTCACACTACAATTCCGCTTTGTAAAACAAACCGATTCCGGAACACTTTTCATTAACTCTAGTGTTCAACACTATAACTCACATCATTTAAGTTAGTACACAGGTCTTGAATTAGCAAAATAGCTGCTTTTAACTGTTAGTTTTAATATCATAACATTTTATCGAATTAGTTTATAAGTATACGTAATTAATGTTTAGAATTGTGAACCTTAGTAATTCAGTTATACTGTAAGTAAGGTAATTATAATAAACGATCTTATCTATCATGGCAACCAAACATTTAAAATTATTTCAGTCATCAAACTACATCCTGCTACCGAATTTGGTTGTTATTGCTACAGAAATTAGCGGGTACCAATCGAAATGCATATTTAGCACCTAGTTAGTATATATATGAAGGAAAGGCCATTAGCCTCACTATAGCGTGACCCTACCACAGGTAATATAGATTCTCCATTGCATAGCAACTAGCAATTTTAAAGGCCTTTAATTTGAGGTATTGACATTAACTGTTTGCTAAAGCACATTGATGAAATACGTTTGATCCTATTGAATTCTCCTTTGGATTTGTTGGCTATAATAAGTATTATAGGATACAACATAATTCGTAAGCACCGTAATATATCAGGAGGTGGTGTTGTTCTTTATATTCGTGAATCTCTGTCCTACTCAGACAGAAATGATATAATACCAACCCGCCTCGAGATGGTCTGTGCCGAAATTCTGACATGGACCTGTTCGATGAGTGTGACACGTTTCTTTCAAAATGTGACTCTGAAAATAAGGAACTCCTATTAATTGGAGATTTAAATTGTGATTACATGAAGGTGCCGTCCGATAACCATACCCGTCGGCTGCAGTTCTTATGTTCAATGTACCAACTAGACCAATTAATCAATGACCCAACTAGAGTAACTAAATCATCGGCTACCTTAATTGATTTAATTCTTACAAATAAGAAAGAAAATATATCTTCTTCGGGTGTTATTCACCTTGGTATTTAATATATACAGTTATTACACAATGCCGAAAAGTAGACCGGTCATTAAAGAAGTGCGAAACTTTAAACATTTTGTCGAAGAGGACTTTATTGCAGATTTAGGTCAAGTACCCTGGCATATGGTACCTTTCGTGAATGATACCATAATTTCGGATCCAAAACGTATCTATGAGTCTATTAATCTCTCTTTTAATGATTACTTTGTAAATATTGGACCAAAGTTGGCATCAGAATCAACCAGGGCAACAAATGATAACTGCAATCAGACATATGATAACTATGTCGAATCTATCAACACGATCTTCAAGTATTCTCCACGTCATGTTGACGCTAAAGAATTTAAATACCTCAAAGGTTACTGGTCTCGACAACATATATTTTTAACCATCTCTTTCAACGGGTGTTTTTGTTGATGAATGGAAATACGCTCGTGTAACTCCAATCTGTAAATCCGAAGACAGACGAAAATCCGAAAATAATCGTCCTATTTCTATTTTGCCAATTATTAGTAAAGTTTTCGAGAAGGAGATTTTTCGCGAGATATATGGTTACCCAACTGATAATTCCCTTCTGTCGAAATTTCAATCGGGTTTCCGTCCCCAACACTCAACCACATCAGCCCTAATCCAAATGTGTGCTGACTGGCTTGAAAACATGGATAACGGCAAGTTAACAGGGGTCGTATTTCTCGATATTCGTAAAGCCTTCGATTCAATTAATCATCTGATTTTACTAAACAAAATGAAGCACTGTAGAATTTCTGGCTTGGAACTAGAATGGTTTCATCCCTATCTTACTGACAGAAAGCAACAATGTTTTATTAATGGATTGATGTCCACACCAAGGGAGGTTCTTTTTGGAGTTGCACAGAGTTCAATCCTCGGGCCCCTACTGTTTTTATTGTACATTAATGATCTATCAAACTGTCTCATGTCGACAACCCCTTGCTTATACGCAGATGATACTCAAATGTTTGCATCTTCCCATACTCGGGTGAGCTCATTACAAATCTAAATGCCGATCTCGATACCTTATGTAACTGGCTTTCGGCAAATAAGTTGCAATTCCATTCATCCAAAACAAAGTTTATTGGGTCTACATATAATCTCAGTAACAAAACTTGCAACATCCCTGTTTCTATTGATAACGTGAAAATTTCCAGGACAAATTTATATAAATGCTTAGGTGTTGAAATTGATGAAAAACTGAACTGTGAAAAATCACATCGAAACAATATGCAAAAACGTCAGCGAGGGCATTGGTGCTATTAGGGGAATCAAACCGTTTGTTCCACTTGATTCCCTTGAAACAAATTATAAGGCCTTAATTCAGCCTTACTTCGATTACTGTTCCCACTTGACGTAAGGCATACATGTACACAATCTATCTAGCACTTAGCACTTCCAAAGCCTAAAAGAGAATTTTTGAAAAGAAGCTTTAAATATAATGGTGCTTTAAGGCTATGGAATACCTTTCCGCGCGAAGCTAACCTAGCGGAATCGCTCCAACAATTCCGGAGAGAAATAAAGAAATTGCCTGATGTAGGGTCACGTTGATAGCTCTGTAAATAGTACATATCAATTTTAAATAACTATTAGTTTTTATAATAAGTAGTTTGAATAATACCAACTGAATAGCCTGTAGATAAATACATTTTTAAGTCTGAATATAACTTAGTATAGTTCTAATTAGTTGTAATAGTTTTAACATATTGTAAATATTTCACGCCCCTCGTGGAAACCAGCAGAGTACGTTCTGTTGTTGGGGCCAGCGTACCTAAATAAAGCTGTATGTATGTATGTTAACCATAACCCAGGCCTTAACATGCTTGAGAAGACTTTCTAATTTTCAAAACTGTCGCCGAAAAGTAATATTGTTCTAAACTAAGTGGCCGCTCTACTCTTTGGTACTGCATTCAACTGATCAACCTCATCCAAAAATTGCTTATTATGAAATAGGATAGAATAAAACCATGTGGTAAATACAATTGTGAATTGTGAAATAAATAATTAAATCAGAAATATATATTTAATTCAATAAAAAAAAAACTGCCGCCTCTGTAAAACACTTCAGTAATAAGAGTATCCAGTCTAAACATCATCAATTCAATTGTCCTTTTGTTTATATTTCCAATGCATTACAGATCCCTGTACACGGATGCCTTGTCCAAATGGACGCTGTTTCCATCGCGGTGTGGACGATTATTATTGCGTTTGTGACACCGGCTTTACAGGAAGAAACTGTTCAATGGGTAAGAAAAACTATTGCCTTTCTCTAATGCTTATAACAAAAATGTGGCTTCAAGATAAAACAATTTGAAAGAAAATATACCACCTAAAACAATATACACTATGGCCCAAGAGCAACAGTGAGTTTTGTTTCCCTAGATTCTCGATGTTTCCCTGAACGTCAGTCGACGCCAGTCATTAAGTGTCTTGTTATATAGAAATACATTTTACTACCTGATGTCGTCTTCTCTTCGGGAAGCTGCGTTTCGACACAAAACGCTGCCAGTGTCGCTACGACATTTTTAGTAGCGTTTTTTTTGTTTCTTACATCTTATCTTAGGTACAACAAGCATTGTGACATCACCGTCACCTACAACAAGCACTGTAATGACATCACAGTCCCCTACAACAAGCACTGTAATGACATCACCGTCACCTACAACAAGCTCTGTAATGACATCACCGTCTCCTACAACAAGCACTGTAATGACATCACCGTCACCTACAACAAGCACTATAATGACATCACAGTCACCCACAACAAGCACTGTAATGACATCACAGTCACCTACAACAAGCCCTGTAATGACATCACAGTCTCCTACAACAAGCCCTGTAATAACATCACAGTCTCCTACAACAAGCTCTGTAATGACATCACAGTCTCCTACAACAAGCACTGTAATGACATCACAGTCACTTACAACAAGCCCTGTAATGACATCACAGTCACCTACAACAAGCACTATAACGACATCACAACCACCTACAACAAGCTCTGTAATATCATCAGAGCCACCTACAACAAGCCTTGTAATGACATCACAACCATTTATCATAACGACACAGTCACCGTCAATAACGTTTACACCAACGTCACTAAGAACTTTAATAATAGAGACAACTTTCACAACAGTGTTAGCAACTATATCTACAACGACGTCACCTACAACGACGCCAACACCACCTTCGACAACATCTGGTAATTAAGTTACCCTTTCGTTTCCTTTTATCGTTGGTGTGTAATATATACTGTAGCCTTCCGAATTTCCCCTTTTCACTCGGCGTCTATGCTTCGTATTTTAGTGGCGGATTCTCTATGTCCGTACCCTACAAACTCAATTAATCGTCTCTAGAGAGTAGGGGTAGTTACAATGTTATTCAAGGGAGGGGGACCTATCGCATAATTACAATATTTACTGCTTTTACCCTTTTTCCAGCTCCAAAGCGATGCATTTCTTCCACTGCAATCGTAAGTCCTCAGTTTGTTCACCTGATGAAACCAAATGTAACCACTTGTCCGTCCGGCTATTCATGCATCACAGTAACTGGAATGAGTGATGCACCATTTAACATCTCCAGTCACCCGAACATACCTAAACCCCAAGGGGAGAAGTATCAGTACGAATTTACTAGATGTATGAACTCGAGCCGCTGTTCAGCGAATTGTGACCAAGTTTCCAAACTAGTAGGAATACAGCTAACGAGTTGTAACACAAGCTGTTGTGAGACAGACCTCTGTAACAAGAACGAAATGTTGCATAGTAAGTACGATTTATTTTTTTCAGTTTAAAACAAAGGGTTATTCAGCGGAAGTGATGTCATACACTCAACGCTCGCCTGCACAACACGCCCTGGAGGCATATTTCTACTTAAAACGTCTTCACGTACACAAGAAAAAAGTTATATTTATCTTTGCGAGGTTGACTACTTCTTTATGCACACTATTTCGCTCGACGTGATTGTCGTGTTAAGTGTATGACATCACTTCCGCTGAATAATGAGAACGGCTTCCAATAATGACGGACAGGATTTTACCGGTAAACTCCTCTAACATTTTGTGGTTTAACTTACCCATTTGGAATATTTTTTGCTATTTCGGATGTTTCTAACACTGAATGACCTATTGACACTAAAAAAGTGGCAAATCGAAATGGTACATTTTCGTCGTAGTGGCACTTTAAGGGCTCTCTTCACTGTATAGGTCCTTTGCAGCTAACAGTCACGTGCTGATATGATACTTCGTTAACGAATGAATTGAGGTCGTGATCCCCATGGGAAAGGCGTTGCCATGGATGCTGGAGAGCAAGCTATCTTTAAAAACGCTGTTTTAGAAAGATCGACAATCGATTGGAGGTGGAAAATAGCATTTACAAACAGGTTTTGCTAAAATCAATACCGATCTCGTACAAGGCCTTTAAATATATGAAGTCAGATTTTTTTTGCTCTCCAGTACAACCACGTGAGTTGTTAGCTGCAAAGGGCCTATTGTATTCCCTCGAGCCTGTTTTGCATATCTGCAACAATGTTGTTGGTCCTAGCACTAGCGGCCTATTAACCGAACGGAAGATCTGAACGAGAGAATCTTGAAACACGGCCATGTTATAACATAATCCATCATAAGTGGTCATATCCTTCATTATCATAGTTTCGGTACTTTGCGCTGTCAGAGTAATCCTGTGTGGACATAAATATTGTTTTCTTTAGTTTAGAACAACATATCACATTTTCCATCTCAGGTTGCTTAGGGAATAACTCATGCTACAACTATGGCACATGTGTGAAACAGAATGGAATCAGTAGGTGTGTCTGCCACCCTGGATTCTATGGAACACGCTGTCAATACAGTAAGTCTAAAAGTGTTATGAGCAGCTTTGATTTATGTAGAAATGCATAGTTACATGTAATTCTTCGAGAATGCCTTAAAATCGCAAACTCGATCAAGTAGTAATATGTGCATTTCTTTCAAATAGGTTGATTTGCACAGGGAACTCATTCTTTCACTAATTTTAGTAATGTTGAAGATGGCTCAATGTAGTTTTCAAGTTGTTGTTAACATGCATTTTAAAACGCTTAGCCATTCCGTTGCCATAACCAGGAGCGTCCATATCTCCTATATAGTTGTCACAGCGTTTTCACAAATTGGGCTATTTTTAGATATCTTCCCGCCAATTAGTAGGTTGCATTAGAAGCGGAACAAAACATACATCATTAGCTAATTTTGTTATACCAACATGGCTGCTACGCTTTTGTGTGGAAGATTACTATTGCGTTTGTGATACCGGCTTTACAGGAAGAAACTGTTCAATGGGTAAGAAAAACTATTGCCTTTCTCTAATGCTCATAACAAAAACATGACTTCAAGATAAAACAATTTGAAAAAATATATACCACCTAAAACAATATACACTATGGCCCAAGAGCAACAGTGAGTTTTGTTTCCCTAGAATCTCGATGTTTCCCTAAACGTCAGTCGACGCCAGTCATTAAGTGTTTTGTTATATAGAAATACATTTTACTACCTGATGTCGTCTTCTCTTCGGGAAGCTGCGTTTCGACACAAAACACTGCCAGCGTCGCTATGGCATTTTTAGTAGCGTTTTTTTGTTTCTTACATTTTATTTTAGGTACAACAAGCCCTCTGACATCACAGTCACCTACAACAAGCCCTGTAATGACATCACAGTCACCTACAACAAGCTCTGTAATATCATCAGAGCCACTTACAACAAGCTCTGTAATGACATCACAGTCACCTACAACAAGCCCTGTAATGACATCACAGTCACCTACAACAAGCCCTGTAATGACATCACAGTCACCTACAACAAGCCCTGTAATGACATCACAGTCACCTACAACAAGCCCTGTAATGACATCACAGTCTCCTACAACAAGCTCTGAAATGACATCACAGTCACTTACAACAAGCCCTGTAATGACATCACAGTCACCTACAACAAGCCCTGTAATGACATCACAACCGACTACAACAAGCACTATCACATCACAGCCACCTACAACAAGCCTTGTAATGACATCACAGCCAGCTACAACAAGCACTATAACGACATCAGAACCACTTATCATAACAACACAGTCACCGACAATAACTTTTACACCAACGTCACTAAGACCTTTAATAATAGAGAGAACTTCCACAACAGTGTTAGCAACTATATCTACAACGACGTCACCTACAACGACGCCAACACCACCTTCGACAACATCTGGTAATTAAGTTACCCTTCCATTTCCTTTTATCGTTGGTGTGTAATATATACTGTAGCGTTCCGAATTTCCCCTTTTCACTCGGCGTCTATGCTTCGTATTTTAGTGGCGCATTCTCTACGTCCGTACCCTACAAACTCAATTAATCGTCTCTAGAGAGTAGGGGTAGTTACAATGTTATTCAAGGGAGAGGGGACCTATCGCATAATTACAATATTTACTGCTTTTACCCTTTTTCCAGCTCCAAAGCGATGCATTTCTTCCACTGCAATCGTAAGTCCTCAGTTTGTTCACCTGATGAAACCAAATGTAACCACTTGTCCATCCGGCTATTCATGCATCACAGTAACTGGAATGAGTGATGCACCATTTAACATCTCCAGTCACCCGAACATACCTAAACCCCAAGGAGAGAAGTATCAGTACGAATTTACCAGATGTATGAACTCGAGCCGCTGTTCAGCGAATTGTGACCAAGTTTCCAAACTAGTAGGAATACAGCTAACGAGTTGTAACACAAGCTGTTGTGAGACAGACCTCTGTAACAGGAACGACATGTTGCATAGTAAGTATGATTTCATATTTTTTTGGGACTCGTAATCTACATCAATTGCATGTTATAATTAAGATGAGCTGAGTATAGCTAAATGAGTGTCAATTATGAGCCTGGTAAAGTGTTTGATAGGATTTGAAGCTGGGTTACTCTGCAGTTGTAAAGTATAAATTTTTATAAAACCAACGAATTCAATGTACAAAATTACAGTAATGTGTATTTTAGGGATGAGTGTAGAAGGTGCCATGACTTGCGGAATGAAAATATTAAGACAAAGGGAGAAGGAGAAGCGAAATGGATGAAATAATAAAGATAATAAAAATTAAAAAGCCGAAACACTGAAAAAGTGCCTGTTTTCGGTCTGTGGTCTATTCGTTAGATTAATCAGACCTTCTTTTTCTCTTTCTTTTTCTTACTAAACAACACTTATTTCGCAGGTTCTGCTATTATTAGTACATAGAGTATATTCTCCAGTCTAGTCTTTCATACTCTATGTAATAATTAATATGGGTGACTAGTTCCTGTAAAAAACTAGTGTTGATCTGCGTCGGCGGTGAAGATAAACACTGGTAAGTAGTATGAGAGGCACCGAATTACCCCCTTTTTTGGTGCGCTATGTTAATTTTTTGGTGCGCTCTCCTTAATTCAATGACGTCACGGTTCTATTGTCTTGGACTCATGAATAAAATGTGGCGCTCTCATTATCTATTGTTCCTTTGGATGAGGTCATCGATCTATTCGGGCATGTTTGGGCAAAGTCTATTGTTTGGAGCAGCTATAAAGCTAGAACCGATCGGTCTTGAATCCATTCGAAGTTGAGCAGCAACAAGATGGAAGTCATCTAAAATCCATTCGAAGTTGAATGAAAAAAGTAAAACGTATCTCGCAATATCTAAACCCCTTCGTAGCGTAAATAGTAAGAACAAACTACTCGTGATAGGCTCTAAACTGTCTTTATCATTTTCATTTACAGTTAATAACTCATAAGATAATTGTATACAAAATCCGTATGGTTCATTAGATCAACTCTGCTGTTGTTATTAGAGATTAGCGATAACTGAAGGGCCTATTGTTTTGAGGAAAACACTTGTGATGCAAATTCTTCTCTAAAACTGAACTATAATTACCATACGAATATAAACAAACCACCAGATAATTAAACAAAGTTTATTCAATCTCAAAAAACACCAATTTTAAAAACAGTTCGTTTTCCATTATCCTCGCGGAGTTGATAACATTCTTATTTTTCAGTTCTTGGGTTGATATAATATACCATGTTACAAGATTACACTGATTTATGTTTCATTGATTTTTTTCTTGTTGACAAATGCTACAGGCAGTTGTGTTTTTACCGAGAAGAGGAAAATCAATGACCTAGGTAGTCTCGTAGCGTAAATAGTAAAAACAAACTACTCGTGATAGGCTCTAAACTGTCTTTATTATTTTCCTTTACAGTTAATAACTCATAAGATAATTGTATACAAAATCCACTGTGACTCATAAGAGCAACTTTGCTATTGTTCTTAGGGATTAGCGATAACTGAAGAGCCTATTGTTTTGAGGAAAACTCTTGTGATGCAAATTCTTCTCTAAAACTGAACTATAATTACCATAATCAACAAAACAAACTATGATTTTTTTCTTGTTGACAAATTAAACGCTGCTTACTGATTGCTTATATTAAAACGATGACAAGAGGAAGAATATTTTTAAAGACATTTATTAATAGAAATCGACTTAATAAAACTTATTTCTAAAAGGTACAAATGTATTATTCATCGCGGAATCACTCTGTTCCGGAGTAGGTTGTTTTTGGAATTGTTTATTCAACAAGAATTTTCGGTGGTGAATTGCAGCCTCGGTCGCTTCTTGCCATCCATAATCTTCCGTGTTCATCAAGTTTTGTTTTGTTTCCAAGATTTTTTTGGAAATCAGGATCTTTTCTTAAGCTGTGAATCCATTTCATATCTTCGAACAACACTTCTCTTAGGTCTTTTCTATAGGTAGGAACCAAAGCGTTGCTGGCTTTGATTTCAGCAACTTCATGACTATCTCCATCGTGTTCATACTTTTGAACCAACGCTTCCCAATCTTCCTGGTGTCGTCAACTGGATTTACATTCCTCGACAAAAACTTTCTTTTTTGAAGTTTTGCTTCTTGTAAATATGATTTTCGTTCTTGAGTTGATAACCTATGGACTTGTTCCAAGTGGTTGGATAATTTAACAAGATACTTTGATCCACAATTAGGTACAGGGCAGTTTTTCAAAGTCCGATTTTCCATGTTCACTCGTTGAAAGTTAGTATCAAATAGCACAAATCTACTTGATCGTCCCTTTTGTCGCCTTTCGTCCCTCTTTTTTTCGTTTTGAAATTAAAATAAAGAGGCATAAAAAACGATAAAAAAAGAAAAAAAAGAGGGACAAAAGGGACGAAAGGGATAAACGGAGATAACTATAGCTGAATGTGAACACGTCTCTTGTCAGTAGTCCCTTTCGTCCCGTTTGTGACTTTTGTCCCGCTTTTTTTTCGTTTTGAAATAAAAAAAGAGGCATAAAAAAAGAAAAAAAGCGGGACAAAAGGGACGAAAGGGACTACTGACAAGAGACGTGTTCACATTCAGCTATAGTTATCTCCGTTTATCCCTTTCGTCCCTTTTGTCCCGCTTTTTTTTCTTTTTTTATCGTTTTTTATGTCTCTTTATTTTAATTTCAAAACGAAAAAAAGAGAGACGAAAGGCGACAAAAGGGACGATCAAGTAGATTTGTGCTATTTGATACTAACTTTCAACGAGTGAACATGGAAAATCGGACTTTGAAAAACTGCCCTGTACCTAATTGTGGATCAAAGTATCTTGTTAAATTATCCAACCACTTGGAGCAAGTCCATAGGTTATCAACTCAAGAACGAAAATCATATTTACAAGAAGCAAAACTTCAAAAAAGAAAGTTTTTGTCGAGGAATGTAAATCCAGTTGTTGATAATGGGAAATATGTTGGTGAGGAATCCTACTTATAATGTTGATCTAACTGAGAGACCTTAGCTAAATCAGCTAATCGACATTTGTTAAACGTAGTGACCACGCCAATTTGTTTTCTATAAAGTTGGAAACTTTTAAGGGTCTGATATTATACTCCCGATCCATGAAGAGTAAAGATATAAACGATGGCTGCTAATCGTTCCAACTCAGATGATGAAATGACAGAAGATTCTTATCAAAGCTCTGATTCTCAGGAGAGCACGGACTCCACTGATGATAGTTATGACGGAGAAGAGGATGTTTAGGAAAGAATTCGTAACGAAGCTAAAGAACGGCACCAGGAAGATTGGGAAGCGTTGGTTCAAAAGTATGAACACGATGGAGATAGTCATGAAGTTGCTGAAATCAAAGCCAGCAACGCTTTGGTTCCTACCTATAGAAAAGACCTAAGAGAAGTGTTGTTCGAAGATATGAAATGGATTCACAGCTTAAGAAAAGATCCTGATTTCCAAAAAAATCTTGGAAACAAAACAAAACTTGATGAACACGGAAGATTATGGATGGCAAGAAGCGACCGAGGCTGCAATTCACCACCGAAAATTCTTGTTGAATAAACAATTCCAAAAACAACCTATTCCGGAACAGAGTGATTCCGCGATGAATAATACATTTGTACCTTTTAGAAATAAGTTTTATTAAGTCGATTTATATTAATAAATGTCTTTAAAAATATTCTTCCTCTTGTCATCGTTTTAATATAAGCAATCAGTAAGCAGCGTTTAATTTGTCAACAAGAAAAAAATCATAGTTTGTTTTGTTGATTATGGTAATTATAGTTCAGTTTTAGAGAAGAATTTGCATCACAAGAGTTTTCCTCAAAACAATAGGCTCTTCAGTTATCGCTAATTCCTAAGAACAATAGCAAAGTTGCTCTTATGAGTCACAGTGGATTTTGTATACAAAAAAAGGGGGCTAATTCGGTGCCTCTCATACTACTCTGGTATGATCAATTCAAATTCGATTAAGGTATGTAACCGCCGTGGGGAGCGAGTAGCAGCTGACGTTTCGAGCGCTAGCCCTTCGTCAGAGAAAAAGAGAATTGTGGTGCGGAACGGTTTATAAAGTGTTGAGTGCATGATTACCGCTGAGGAAACTTGGACTCGGAGCAATTAGGATCAAAGAAAATTGCGGCAACAATAGAAATACAAATAGTGATATGATTAATAGAATGGTCAGGAGCTACTAGTTTGGCGAGATCCTTGCTGTTAGTCTAACAACTAGCAAGTGTTCGCCGGATTGATCTCCGATGTATTGCTTGTTACAAAGTCTACAGGTGATACAATACATAACATTGCTGGACGTACAGTCAAAATGTCAGTAAATTTAAGATAGCCTTTGGGTCCTGAAATGAGTGTGGCAGGTTTAATGAAAGTACATGTGTTACATCGTTTCCTGGGGCATTTAAATGTTCCTTGTTGAAGATCGGGCTGTAGTGACCCTTGACTAGGGAAACCCGAATGTTCTTGTCTCGTTTCAAATAGATAAGCTGTGGAAAACTGTAGGCGGTCTCTGGATCATTCTGTAAGATCTTGAAGTTCTTCTGGATGATTTCATTCAGGCAAACCAAAATCTCCTTAAAAAATTGATGTCTAAACAATAATTTCCGCCTACTGCTCGCAATCTTATTGTTACTACTCCTAGAACATCACATATTTACTTTTTACCTAATATCCACAAAGCTAACAACCCGGGCCGTCCTTTTGTTTCTGCTTGTAACTGCCCTACTGAATTGATTTCTAGTTACCTTGACAAGCAGATGGCTCCGTTCGTTCAATCATTTTTGTCAGTCATTAGCGCGCTCTCGTTGTTCGAAAACAGCGTGATGTTGGCGTTACAGCGCGCGCGAACTAAACTTGAAAAATTTCACTTAAATCACAGGAAATTTTCTGGGGGTTTCCTCCTGTTTCTTAGGCTTAGGCATTATCAAATATTTGCCAGAAATACGGGTTTTCACTGGTAGAGTATGATTACGTACGAATTTCTGCAAAAGCTTTGATTTTGAGATACTTTGTGAAAAGTGTAATCTGCACTGAATTACATATATCTGGTGTTACATTAATATTATCAATAATATTATTAATATTATTATTTGTTCGTGTTTTCTATGTCCAGGTTGCTTAGCAAATAAGTCATGCTACAACTATGGTACATGTGTGGAAAAGAATGGAATCAGTAGGTGTGTCTGCCAACCTGGATTCTATGGGACACGCTGTCAATACAGTAAGTTTAAAAGTGACCATATTTTAATATCTGCTTGCTCCGTTGTAGCCTGCTATGCAGATGTATTTTTCACTATCATAAATTCGAAGAAAAAAGTAACGTCTGCTTACCCGAGCGCTTAATTAGTTTCCAATATGCAAGCACGACGTCAGCACATTTGTTATATTTTTCCGCCCGCCGCCCAATCAAAGCCATTGTTAGAATTTTAGTGCATTGGCGCGCCAGTGAACACACTGCTATGATTGGTCAATGGCAAATGTATTGTCTGATTTCCTTTTAAATGTATATTACGTCACTTTCCAGGATATGATTGGTCCACTGTAACACAATGAGGTGTGCATATTGGAAACTAATTAAGCGCTCGGGTAAGCAGACGTTACTTTTTCTCTTCGAATTTATGAGAGTGAAAAATACGTTTGCATAGCAGGCTAGCTCCGCTGAGATGTATATAAATGCAGACATAAACATTTTAAACTGCACTGTAGACCTTTATTGAGTCTAGAACTCAACCAAGAACGAGAAGCCTTGTGACATACATTAGATAATAAGGTGACGTTATAGCGTCATCTCATTACATCCTTTTTCAAACAAATAAAGGAATTGGTACAATAATTTCAACTTGACGTATTAAACATTGAAACAGCAATAAATCATTATGCGACTCTTTACGCTGTAAATTTGTTAGTAGATTAAGAATTATGTTACTGTAAATAGTTATACAGAGTTTCTAGGTCATCACATAGTCATTTAGTTGTTGTTGACGGAGGTTTCACGACTCGGCCGCTGCGTGTTCTTACTTCCGTCTCACCACTTCCGGATGCTTGCTTTGATGGCATGGGAGCTTCTTTGTCCTAGGGTGGGCTACTGGGTTCAGTAGGTTTCTGTGCTGACTGCTTATTGGGGGTTTCTCTCTTGATGGTGATCTCTGTGGATCTGGTGCGCTGGGCGGTTCTTTGGTTTCCTTGAAGTGGCTTTACTTTCGTCCATCCTCTGTGGCTATATATCCCTTATTGTAACTTGGGCAGGCCTCTAGTAATCCTGTTATAGTAGTAGGCTTGTTTGGCTTTTGCCAAAGTGTTTTCTACTACAACTGGTTTCAGGAGTTCTTTCTTTGTTGGTAGTAGAGTTGGTGTCCTTTTGGTGAACAGTCTTCTTGCTGGACGGGTTCCCATCGTTCTAATGGTGTTTCGGTCGATATAGATCTAAGACTGCTAGCATTTATGGATTTTTATCTGCTTTCTTGCATCTCTTCATAAAGGACACGTAGCCTGGGCTTGATGTTAGATGTTGGAATTCTCATCGATGCTGCTGAATTGCTTGATCTGTTCCGAGGAGAACTGTGGCCCATTATCCGACATTACTTGGTCGACTGGTATTTCGTTTCGAGCAAAATGTTTTGGCCTTGGTATTATCCAAGCGATCTGCTTCCCAGAAATTACTAAATATGGTCGACACCATCTTTGGACCAGGAGTGGTGCTTGAATGAAAGCGAGTGAGCGAAACGCTTCTGGTGTGGACTTGTGCTCGAGTGCTTCATTCTGTGGTTCGATATCGTAGGTACGGCAGGTTTTGCACTTCTGATGTGATTTGTTCTGTTTACCACTGGACGGTGGACGGAGAACCTCAATAGGGCGTAAAGCCCCTTCTAGGGAGCTCTCCTAGGGCCTACGATTTATCGTCCGTATCCAAGAAGACGTGAAGGTCTAACCATTTGCAGTTCCATCACAAAGGCAGCATCGTCTACTTAGTTATGTTAAGACCCTGAGTGTTGGTCCGGCCGAGGTTTGAACCCGCGACCTCCCGCACGACAGACCGGATCGTAACCACTGAGCTAACCGGGAGGTGCATGTAGTCTTTTACTTCGGTATTCATTCTGGGCCAATACACGCGTTCTCGATCTCTTCTTAAGCTTCCTTCTACTCCTAGATATGAGCTGCGGTTTCTCTCAGTTATAGTTTGCCTTAGTGCACCAGGTATAACGCACCTTACATCGCAGAATACTATGTCGTTCTGTACTAACAGGCCAATCTCGTACGTTAAAGTAGGGCTGTATAACAGAAGGTAATTAAATCTTTCTTCTTGACCATTCTATTTAGATTATAGACTTCAGTTCCTGGAATGTCGAATCCATCCTGGTTGCGTCTTGTATTTTGGTCAGCCTTCGAGCCAACATTCACTTTTTTATTTATTTAGTAAAACATCTAATTACAATAGCTTAATCGTACTGTTAATTTGTTAGTATTATTGTTTTAAAAAGTTCTTTGAGGACCGTATGTTAGATACGTTTATGGTTAGTTAATACGCATTTCCAGCTGTTTATAAAGTTCATTCATTCATTCGTTCAAGAGAGTAATTTGTGGTTGATCACGTGACATTTGTGAATATCTAAATGCAATATCAAATTGTCAAGGTCGATTGGTTTAATCTTCTGATGGCGAAAAATGAACGGTTGTTTCGCATCAGGTTTTAGTGATTTCCTGTTGATGGTGTTGGCTTCAGCTTAATCAAAGGACAAATTTACTGAAAGCCAAGAACTGAATATATTACTTCCGTCCATAATCGGAGAGCGTAAAAATAAGAATCTGCATGCCGTATTGCTTTCCTACGTCAAAAACATGGTTTATTTTGCGTCGAGGATATTAGTATCCGTTACCGGATCTCCCAAGCCAGAGGCTTATAATTAAGGGACCCTTCGGGTCGAATTAGAATTTAGGTTGGTTTTTGCGGAGGGAGAAAAATCGAAGAACCCGGAGAAAAATCCTCGGAGCAAGGGTGAGATGCCAGCAAACTCAACTCACATATGACGTCACGTCCGGGAATCGAACCCAGGCCCCCGAGGTGACAGACAAGCGCTCATACCACCCTTACTTACAAAATCTGACAAAATTTACTTTTATAATTTTCTTCTGTCCACAGAAATGCAAGGGATAGGAGCTGTCTGTGAATTGAACCTCATCAGAACAATCTTACTTAGGATCGTCAGGCATCCGTTTAACCGAATAGTTACCTGTGAAAACAATTTCAAGTGTGCATCAGGAACCGCTGTTGTTACGAATAATGGCCTTACTTCAACAATATCAGAACGAAAATGTATGAACGCTAGTGAGTGCTCCAACTACTGTGAAATATTTCGAAGCCAGCATGTCAAGCCAGATATCAACCAGACGGTGGGTTTCTGTAAGTACGATTGCTGCAATGAAGACTTTTGCAACGCAAAGGACTTATTGCCGAAGAATGGCACAGTATTAAGAGGTGAGTGAAATTCAGTACTTGATATACAGAAAATGGACAGTGAAGCTTGGTCTTGCAACTGCTCTCTCGTGTTGAATTGGTAGCTGGATTTTTTACAAGGTTGAGTGATTTCAGTGTCGGCAAAATGGTCGTCACTCTTCATTTTACAACAATGCAATTTCAGCGTTACGTCGTTGCCAGCAATATTAGACTTTTGAGCGGCGGTCAGCGGTACTACATTTGGTGATGCGGTACATGATGGAATATTATTTCTGCTAAAATGGCGGAGACTGTGAGAATACAGGCTGGTGAAAACAACTTCCTACTATATTCTGAACCATTTAATAGATTCCTTTTCGTAATTGCCGATAATACCTGAGCAAGTCATATTTATTTTAATTGTGAATAAACAAAAATCGAAATTTTACAGTCGATCACCAGCAGGCATCACGCTTATTTGGCATTTGGTTGAAAGAGTCTAAGGACTAGTGCTATCCCACAAATCAGTGCCAGACTACATAGGGCGGACATAAACAAGCGTACAACTGTATATTTTCTCCTTCGTTACTCAACTCGAGGCCCTTTAAAAATGGCGAACTATTCCTGGTGAACTATCCTTGAAGTATGCTGTCTTTGTTGATTAAAATACGGTGTCGGTGAATAGTGGTGGAAATTTACCTCGCCGAAGCGGCTCGGTAAATATCCACCACTATTCACCTCCGCTTCGGTGAATCATTGTTAAATGTTTTTCTATTATTTGTCATATAGAATCACGGTAAAATACGGCCGCCATTTTGGACAAGTAGTTGTCCTTAATGAGCATGCGCGGACACCATTTTGTCTGTCTCGTATTGCTGGTAACGTGTTGTATATTTAACAGTTATTCACCAAAGTGTCGGTGAATAGTGGCGGATATTTACCGAGCCGCTTTTTAGTATATACCAACGAGGCAACCTAAAAAAACAAACAAATAAAGCGACAACTAGAATAATATTTTCGACCGGGAGTTTTATTTTATCGAAAAGCACCAGCGCACGCGCACCAAAACGAGCTAGTTAATTTACATAACAACACGTGCTTTCGCAGCTCTACAATTTCTGTCAGTGCGTGAAGAATATTGAATCCGGAAAGTTTTGCTGTCATTTTCAGTTTCCTCGATAAATGTTTTACTCTTCACTCTACTAAAGCTTGTAAAGTTAGTTCAAGGATGACTCAAGTTGAAATTGAAGGTGCAATTTACGAAAGAACCACCAGAAATCATTGCTGGAGTAAAACTCTGTGACTGGAACGAAACCGATTGATTCACATTTTCTTGAACCTGGTTGGCAGCGTTTAGGGATCCGTTTACATGGCCAGAACTGGAGGGCAAAGATAGCTGTTGAGGTGCAGTAGATGGCTGAGGAAGGCTCTGAACACTCGCTGTAGGTCGAGGAACTATTTGGCGATCGGCGGAGTTCACGAAATCGGTCAGGGCTGTTGACATTTCTGCGAACTGCTCGAAGGTCGGGCGGTCGTTGTACGACTCGAGGCTTGTGTCACTTTTGTGCCCTGTGACAGCACGGATATGGCGGTTCTTTAAGTTCATCGCAGACAAAACACTCACTGTGGTTGATCTGACGGAGTGGTTTGTATAGGCAGGGTTGATTTCAGCTCGGAGACACATGTTTTTCATCATGTTATCGAGCATGTTGTGGCCGAGAGGGATAGAGCTGTACCAAACCTCAGTTTGCGAAGGGCTAAACTTCGAACCTCTCAAAGGTTTCTGGAACAGTGCTGGACATTTAGGATTCAAATGTGAGAGAAACTTCTTCAGGACAGCCACTGGACAGCGAAGGGAGCCTTTGTTTGCAAACATGTTCCCATTCGACGGGTCGTCGGTGCCGTCTAAACCACCCTGGTGATTTTTGGTTGCGAGGACGCCTCCAGGACTATTACGGTTGATTTCGAAATATTCATGACCTGAATCTGGAGTTAAATTAAGCTTGAACGATGAAGGACTCAGCTGTCTCTGGTTTTCACGTCCACGGCGGCCAAAATAAAATGTAACGAAGAACCACGCTGTTTGTTTTAGCTTCGCCGGATCAATGGACGTGCAGTCGACAAGCTCGCCTGCGTTGTACAACTTTGTTATTGCTTCCTTCGTCAATGGTGGCTTGTGTTGCGTAGGACGAATTTGTCCAGACTTGCTTAAATTCTTCAAGAAGGAATTCAAGGCTTTATTCGCTTCTGTAAACTAGGGCTGCTGATAATCGAGAACGGCTTATTATTGTCATTTCGGAGAAAGCGCTCAATGGCCGCCCGTATCGAGGTAAGTGTTGCCTTGTTATAGTAACTATGGTCCTTCTTTCTCGTCGACAAGTAAAACTTTCTCAGACATTTGTTCAGCTCGTCTACTTCCATGTCTACAATACTTGTTGAAAACTCATCTTGCTGTGAAAACCACTCTAAAAATACAAAATTATTTGTGTCAAAAGTGCAAAAAACAGTTGCAACTTCAGACAAAAACAAGCCAATGTCTTAGCTTTTTATCTTTTAATTAACAGTTATTCACCAAAGTGGAGGTGAATAGTGGTGGATATTTACCGAGCCGCTTTAGTATATACCAACGAGGCAACCTAAAAAACAAACAAATAAAGCGACAAGTAGAATAATATTTTCGACAGTAAGTTTTTAGCAAATTTCCTCTGGTTTTCCGTGGTGTGGACTCTTATTTACCACGATTTACGTCATCACATGGTCAAAATTTGTTGTGGAATCACGAGGCTCCGCCTCGTGAGTCCACAACAAATTTTTACCATGTGATGACGTAAATCGTGGTAAATAAGAGTCCACACCACGGAAAACCAGAGGAAATTTGTTTTTTACAACAATATTAGAAAACGTACAAGGAAGTTTCGTTACAAAGCGTGACAGCTTTGAAAGAGCCAGCATTGTCTATAACTTTCTTGCAATCTGATTGGTTTATTATTTCAAGCGCACCACATGAGCGTTTCTGATTGGTCATTACAACAAACATGAATAAATTAACTTGGTGAGTTCAAAGTTCTCGAAGCGGCCTCGACACATGACAGTTCATTCACAAAGAGATGAATGCGAATTTTACAACAAATGTTCAAGCAAAATTGCTGTGATTGTGTGGCAGAACATACACATTAGCATTCGCAATAGTGCAGCCATGAAAGAGTCCATTTGGGATGGACATAGCGTTGGAGTTTGAAGTACAAAGTTGGACTGTGTTGGTTGCTGACAAACTCGAAGTCGAAGGTGTCGCTGGAAGTGGACAAATGCAGTTGAAGTTGGTGTTCGGCCAGCTAGCAGTGCATTGGACAAGATGTTAGAGCAGTTCTTCAGTTGTTGAGCTGATGGTCTCGAGTTGTAGCTTGCAATGCTCTGTTCGTTGGAGTGACCAGAGATCGACATTATGTGGCGGGAAGGCACCAAATTGTGGATGGCGGTCGCTCTAAGTCTAACACAGTGATTTGTGTACATTTGGGAAAGCCCTGAGCACCGAGCGAGATTTATCTCATCATTTTCGCCAGTGTGTTAACTCCCAAAGGCTTGTTTTCATACCACACTGGGTCGGATTCCTTGACTTTTGGCGTGGGTCGCTGGAAAATGAACAGCAAAACTTCGTGAGTAGTCCGCTTTCAGTTTCTAAATATATTGATCATGACATATTTATTTTAAATAACTTATATTTACCCTCGATTGTGTTGACAACCACTGTGTTTTTCTTTGTTCCTTTCGCCTCAGCGCTGCTAATTATGCTCGTGAGGTCCTCATCTGTTAACATTGCAAAGCGAGGTTTTTCAGCATCGTTCGCTTTCTTGTCGTTGTCGACCCGGCTTTTCTGTGTTTACTCTGCCATCTCCGCGTGTGCAATCAATTCGTCGTCCGTCCACTCTGGTAAAAAGCTGTCGAAATCTATACCGAGTTCAAAATTCGGTAAAATCTCAAAAGTACCATGTTTAAAGTGAAGCAAAAAAAAAAAAAAAATCGACATTGCGTGACATGCTCGCATCAGCACCGTTGTCTGGACTCTCATTTACCACCGCACATCGACCAATCAGATCGCGAGATTACCGGCAATTGTGGTAAAATATTTTATCGAAAAGCACCAGCGCACGCGCACCAAAACGAGCTAGTTAATTTACATAACAACACGTGCTTTCGCAGCTCTACAATTTCTGTCAGTGCGTGAAGAATATTGAATCCGGAAAGTTTTGCTGTCATTTTCAGTTTCCTCGATAAATGTTTTACTCTTCACTCTAACTAAAGCTTGTAAAGTTAGTTCAAGGATGACTCAAGTTGAAATTGAAGGTGCAATTTACAAAAGAACCACCAGAAATCATTGCTGGAGTAAAACTCTGTGACTGGAAAGAAACCGATTGATTCACATTTTCTTGAACCTGGTTGGCAGCGTTTGGGGATCCGTTTACATGGCCAGAACTGGAGGGCAAAGATAGCTGTTGAGGTGCAGTAGATGGCTGAGGAAGGCTCTGAACACTCGCTGTAGGTCGAGGAACTATTTGGCGATCGGCGGAGTTCACGAAATCGGTCAGGGCTGTTGACATTTCTGCGAACTGCTCGAAGGTCGGGCAGTCGTTGTACGACTCGAGGCTTGTGTCACTTTTGTGCCCTGTGACAGCACGGATATGGCGGTTCTTTAAGTTCATCGCAGACAAAACACTCACTGTGGTTGATCTGACGGAGTGGTTTGTATAGGCAGGGTTGATTTCAGCTCGGAGACACATGTTTTTCATCCTGTTATCGAGCATGTTGTGGCCGGGAGGGATAGAGCTGTACCAAACTTCAGTTTGCGAAGGGCTAAACTTAGAACCTGTCAAAGGTTTCTGGAACAGTGCTGGACATTTAGGATTCAAATGTGAGAGAAACTTCTTCAGGACAGCCACTGGACAGCGAAGGGAGCCTTTGTTTGCAAACATTTTCCCATTCGACGGGTCGTCGGTGCCGTCTAAACCACCCTGGTGATTTTTGGTTGCGAGGACGCCTCCAGGACTATTACGGTTGATTTCGAAATATTCATGACCTGAATCTGGAGTTAAATTAAGCTTGAACGACGAAGGACTCAGCTGTCTCTGGTTTTCTCGTCCACGGCGGCCAAAATAAAATGTAACGAAGAACCACGCTGTTTGTTGTAGCTTCGCCGGATCAATGGACGTGCAGTCGACAAGCTCGCCTGCGTTGTACAACTTTGTTGTCGCTTCCTTTGTCAATGGTGGCTTGTGTTGCGTAGGACGAATTTGTCCAGACTTGCTTAAATTCTTCAAGAAGGAATTCAAGGCTTTATTCGCTTCTGTAAACTCTGGGCTGCTGATAATCGAGAACGGCTTATTGTTGTCATTCCGGAGAAAGAGCTCAATGGCCGCCCGTATCGAGGTAAGCGTTGCCTTGTTATAGTAACTATGGTCCTTCTTTCTCGCCGACAAGTAAAACTTTCTCAGACATTTGTTCAGCTCGTCTACTTCCATGTCTACAATACTTGTTGAAAACTCATCTTGCTGTGAAAACCACTCTAAAAATACAAAATTATTTGTGTCAAAAGTGCAAAAAACAGTTGCAACTTTAGACAAAAACATCCCGTATTTAGTAGCTTTTTTTGTGTTATCTGGTACTGCTTGTTTTTCAATTTCTCGAATATCTTCCTCTGAAATTATCGCAAAACGCAAGTTTTCAGCGGCCATTCTGTTGCTGGATGAATAGCCCATGTTTCGGAGGTAGCTATTGTTTAATATCTACTGTTTGCGAACCAATGAGATTGCGCGTTCTTAGGAGGTTGTCGAGTTGGTATATACTAAATATATATATATACCCGTTTGCAAAAACACTGCTCTGATATATATATATATATATGTACCTTTTGTTCTCCATTGTTTTAGCTGTCAAATTTGACAAGAATACAAAACGTATATATCTATTTGCAGTGCAATGTTTTTGAAAACGGGTGTGGTGTGTGTATATATATATATACAGCAATTTTCATAAATTCTGACCCCCTCAACTATATCGGGTGCATTGTGGGTAAATGACTGCTGATCGAGTCTCAGTAGAGATGTAGAGATATCAGACCGGTAACCAGACAAAATGTTTAACCGAGGCGTTTTTTTCTATATTAGATTTTAAACGAAGCATTTTCTATGTTAGATTATGAATTGTATTATTTCCTAACGCGTTGTTGAATGTGGAGTCCAGGAACCAACACTATTAATGGAACGAATCTTAGAGAATCCGTTGTTGTCGTTGCAAGAAATAATATGGAAGATAAATACAGAATACTACTGGCACAGTGCCGGTATAGTCTACCTACTTTTCAAGGAACTTCGGTGATTTAGTTTAAGAAGAAACAGTTCTCAAAGCTTAGCTCCAGTTTTCTGCACTGATATAACACAATGATATTGCGTGCAAAATCATTTTTTTCAGAATATATCCCGTTTGCAAAAACACTGCTCTGATTATATATAATAATCTTCCATATATATATATATATATATATATATATAATAATCTCTCTTTTTATATAATTATCTTCCACAAGCATCACACGTTCAAAATTTGCTCCATAAAATTGATATATGTATGTTTAAACGATAGCCACCTATATCTCGGCCGTGTAGAACGGCCTTCTTCAGGGTGAATGAATAAACCAAAAAACTCCAAACTACGCGTGCACTATATAACGCTCTACAAATTGCGCGCGTAACCATTTTGGAACTACTAGCATTAAATGAAAGAATAGGTTAAGATCAAGAACTACAGATATGAGCCTATCTTCGCACACGGCTCTTGCGATTCTCGTCATAAATGAAATCACTCTCGTTTACTCCATTAGGCCTGACAGTATTAAAGTTGATGGTATTATGAGCATGATGTATATACGTTAAGAATTCTTGGAGTTTCTCCTCACCCTCCGTCCAAATCATAAAGATGTCGTCCATATATTTTTTATACTTATAAAGAGGTTATTACACGGAAAGTTGTGTAATACAGTTGGGTATTTTTACGAGTCAATTGATGAGTAAAAATTCCCAGCCGTATTATACAACCCATCGTGTAATAAATTGTTTATTATGCGACGGCTAACACGAATAAAAAAGGTTTGTTTTCGCTTACCTTACTGCTCTGTTTGAAGGAAATCTCGAGAGGAGAAACCTCTCAGCCTAAGATGAGGGCGAGCGCACACTGAAACAGCCCCATTTCGATTGGATCGCGCGCTTAAAAAACCTTTTGAGTGTTGAATAAACCTGTGCAAACCTGTTCGCGACCCGTGTAATACGATCTCATTAGCCCGTATTTGCACTCGAAAACGTCAAGTCGTATAATAAGAGGTTTTATCTCAGCCTCCGCGATGAGCTTGATTTCCAGTTGGTGCATAAACAGGTTTGCATAAGTAGGTGCCATTTTTGTACCAATTGCCGTGCGCGAATATAGGCCCATCTGTTGTTCTTGGTCTTAACTTATTATTTCATTTAATGCTAGTAGTTCCAAAATGCCAGGTATATACTTTAATGATACTATCATTGCTCCGGTTTCTGTTGCCCGTGAGCTTCACATTGCTTTGGACAGTGACCTTAAACTGACTACTCACATAAACAACATTTGAAAGTCAGCCTCTTTTGCTATCCGTAACATTGGAAGAATTTGCAAATATCTATGTCAAGGAGACTGTGAGAAGTTGGTGCACGCTTTCATTACTTCCCGTCTGGACTGTTGCAACAGTATTCTGTTTGGGCTACCTGACTCTGAAATAGCTAAGCTACAGTGCTTACAGAACACTGCTGCTCGGCTAGTCACTAAAATAAAGAAATCAGAACATATCACCCCTGTACTCCGTCAACTCCACTGGCTTCCAGTTAGATCTAGAATTAGTTATAAGGTTTCATTAATCACGTATAAAGCTCTCCATAGTCTGACCCCGAATTATATTTCTGATCTGCTACAGAGATATAAGCCAGCCCGTACTTTAAGATCCTCTAGTTATAACTTGTTGTCCATACCAAAGTAGAATACTGTGTCTTACGGTGATAGAGCATTCTCGATCTGTGCTCCAAGACTTTGGAACTCTCTTCCGTCTAACATCAGGAGTGCCGACACTATTAATGTACTTAAATCTAAGTTAAAGACTTTTCTTTTTAAGTAGCTTGCTCGATATTACTAGAACACGTGTAAGTAGATTGTTTTTATTATTTTTAGTTTATTACTATCATTGATACTGTAAGAGCATTGAGCGCTGTCTAATGTTCCTAAAACGTAACTATGTATGTATGTGTTATTATTACTATAGACTTCGATTATTTATATTTATATGATGAATGTAAGGACTGTAATGCGCATTTTATAGGAAATGCGCAATATAAGTAATAAATATTATTATTATTATGTTACGCTCGCAATTTGTAGAGCGTTATATAGTGCGCGCGTAGTTTGGAGTTGTATTCCATTTTTCAGTTATGTTATGCGCGCGCACTTTCAATTCTGTATGTATTTGTCATCATTACTTGTAGTATCACGATTCACTGATCACTTTGTTTACTTTTGAGACGCCAATATAACATGGTATTGCGTCTCAGAATACCAGCCTCTGATTGGCTCTTGCGCGAGCCCTTGCAGTTACATGGGTTCCAGGTCAAGGTCAAAAGTCGTTTGTTCAACAGCAAGATTTCTACAATTTCACCTTCAAAACACTGTAAATTACAAGATAAGCATCATTCAATCCTAAAGGTAAGGTTGGCATTGTAGTTTCCGTCAGAAATCTAACACTCTTATTCGCTAAAAGTACAATTTTCATAATTTTTGAAGAGATTTCAAAACACGTCGCGAAAGTTTTCGCCACTCAAGCCGTGAAAGCGTTGCCATAGATATACTAGGCGCCTTTTGAGAATTGAAATTACGATCAGAATAAGTTTGGTGCTTCATTCTCTTCTTTCTTTTAACAATTCCCGACTTAACTGTTGAATCGCGATACAAAACGACTGCGCGACTCCGCCCAATACGGAATATATTTTCTCCCAACTGGCCGGCAATATAATTCGGTATCGCGTCTCAAAATCTCAATTAGTTTATAGAATCACGTATGTAACGGTTTATTAATTCACCCCGAAGAAGGCCGTTCTATACGGCAGAACTATAGGTGGCTATCGTTTAAACATCGTCTTACTTAATTTGTGTTTATATATTATTTCTTAACATTCCGATGTAAGTAGGACCTTTATTAAGGCTTGATATTAGGGTATAGTCAAATTCCTTAGTACAATAAATATATACAGATTGAGGAATATACTAAAAAGGGATATAGCTTTTTATAAGTAATAGCTTACATGAGGGAAATTAATAGCCTGCGTCGCATCCGAACTGAACCCCGGTTAAGTCCGTCTGCGAAACAGCGACAGAAAGCTTGTTATAGACCCCCAACGAAGTACCAGGATATATGTAGTCGATTCTGATTGGCTTTTACTAATGCTCATTCTTACACGTCTTCTGACTGGCCATTCAACTGTCACCAGCCTCGAAGATTGTTATGATGGGCAGTTCATGTCAGAGGCCGCTCGGTTGAAACTGTTCGTTTGCACGTGGTCAGCTGTTTACTTGAGATTTTCCAAGACGAGCTAGCGCTCTGTCGTCGTTTCCCTGTGTTTCACTATCGGAAAAGGTTAGGTTTATTTCAATTTCGGGTGAGGTTTTGAAGTAATGTAACGTAATAGGCTGCCCGTGGTTTAGTGCGACAGGAAAGGAAACTTTCCGAACACATTAAATCTGTCACGACAAAATGCTCGTTCGAGGAACACACAAGCAAATCTCCCGTGCATCTTGGAAAGATCTAGTATGTGCTACATCCGAACTCAACTCCGGTCAACTGCTCTTGTTCTAGCAAACGAATCTCGATTTCAAACTGATATTGTACAAATATCATTGCTCTTCTCGACGTGTATAAAAGCCGCCACATTTTGAAATGTAAATTAGCCGTAAGTCGCACTGGTGACAGGCTGGTGACAGCTGAATGGCCAGTCAGAAAACGTGTAAGAATGAGCATTAGTAAAAAGCCAATCAGAATCGACTACATATATCCTGGTACTTCGTTGGGGGTCTAGAACGAGCTTTCTGTCGCTGTTTGGCAGACGGACTTAACCGGGGTTCAGTTCGGATGCGACGCAGGCTAGAAATTAGCGACTAAATGTCACCGAGAGCCGAGGGAGGATCTGTGGACGTTCCGTCGTCGCAGGCGGATCGAATTTTACAGATCCTCCCGAGGCTCGAGGGGAAATGTAATCGCTAATTTCCCGAAATGTCATGATATTAGATTGTAATACTATGATCTCCGAGAAGTTTGGTTCTTTCTTCCAGAAGTAAACGCGTCGCAGTTGAGTGGCTTTCGAAAACGTTTTGTTATTACGCTTGATTGAGCGCAGTAGATTGAATGAGCCTGGCTTCCTCTGGGGATAAGAGTGTTGTTTTTGAGAGGAATAGCAGTAAAACACTGCAATTATGTGCTTGACTAAATTTTAGTCCATACGTATATTGGTTTAAGCATCCCACATGGAAGACGGCGGTATAAGGAATCAAGAGGTGAACCGCGCACTCATAAATCAACAGAGGGCGCAGGGTTAGGAAACATAGTACTCAGTCTAACCCGATGCGGTCAGGGGGATTTTGATGTCTCATCGCCAGAGCGCATGCTCTCCTAAGTTTCCTTCTTGCCTGGTGAATGAGGGAGATTAAGTGAAAGTATGCATGTTGATGAGGGATATTACAGATTAAATGTCTCTGAACAAACAAAGGAAAGCGAGGGGATCATGGTATTTCTGTATTTATTTTCGGAATAGCCGGGACCGGCGACCAATCGCAATGCTTCCATTTCTTTATTTCTTCTGTACTCATGAGATTTTGCTTTAGTTCCCTTTTATTTATATTATCTATAGATTATTTATTTATAGATTTCTTACAGATCCCTGTACTCGGATGCCTTGTCTAAAAGGACGCTGTTTTCACCGCGCCGTGGACGATTACTATTGCATTTGCAACACCGGCTTTACAGGAAGAAACTGTTCAATGGGTAAGAGTAGCACTGACTCTTTTTTTTCTGGGGGAATATACCTGGGGAAAACATTATATTCGATGACGTTATGGTTCTATTGTCGTTTCCTCATCAATAAAATGCGATGGGCTACATTATGGCTCATGAATAATAAATTGGGGTGGGTAGATTATCTATTGTTTCCAAATGTGGTGGATGATGTAACGATCCTATTTTTAGCGATGAGTAATGATTCTAGTTTACTCTTTATTTGCTTTAATCTTGTTTACGCAATCCCTCACACAAATATACCATTCTGCTTCACTATCGATATCGTAAATTTGCGAAGGGACGAATCCCTAATAAAATAGCATCATAAGTGAGTAGATTTGTTTTTGATGTTTTCGCACTATCTTATATCTAGAAAAAATGATGAAGTCACTAAGTAAAGTGATGGTCGATGTAGGGTGGATGAGAGGTCGAATACCGTATACCTATTGGATTCATCCGATTCAATTCAATTCAATTCAGTTTTATTTTACACTTATCGATAGAGCAAGTTACAATGCAAGAATAGAAGATAATAAATCAAGAGGAAAAATAAGAAAAGAACTTGAAAAAATAGTTACATATATAAGTGTGCAGAGGGCAAAGTAGCAGAGCTTTCGAGTTGGCCTCAGCCATAAAAGGGCAATGCTTTTACAAATTATGTGAAATTAAGTTTAAAATAATAATAAAAAATCAAATCAAGGCAGGTACATACTACTAAGGTATTTTAAGCTATAAGCTTAAAACATTTCTTTTTAAAAATAATTATTATATAAAGGAATTCTATGCTTGCTTCAACAACAAATGTTTTTTATATTCTTTCTTGAAGCTCCAGATCCCTAATTGTTTTATACTAAGTGGTATCAAGAGCCCATAACCAAGAGCGAGAATCTCCCATACTACCTCTATGCTACGGCATTTTCACAAGTTAGGTTATTTTTAGAACGGTTTCCCGCTATTATTGGGTTGCAATCATTCCTAAGGGAATAAAATGACAAAAGCGTATCAGACGTGTTGTTAGTATAACAAAAGAAGCTAATGAGGCATCTTTCGTTCCGCCACTGGTGTAACCCACTAATTGGCCGCAAAAATAATCTAAAAATAGCCCAACTTGTGAAAACGCAGTAGCGTCTATATAAGAGATATGGACGTTCTTGGTAATGGGCTCTTGGTGGTATTTCTTCCCATACTAGAGTAACGAAATATCGAAATGAGAATAATCCATAATTAGTTCTTATTTGTGGTATATATAAATTATCACCTGAGGAATATCTAGTATTATGTACTGTTTAATAAAGGAGCAGCAATGTTTTATCAGGTTTAAAACTCGAGGGCGCAGATCTGATAAAACACGTGCTGCGAATTTGTTAAACGGCTTCAAAAACCTATAATGGTTATTTAATGAACCATTGAACCTTTGTATTCACAACGACTTGCAAAATCTTCGTGTAATCACCGCCTGCGATTACGAACATCTCAAGGGATTGACATGAAGAAATTACCATACTATGTTTGTTTCGCAATGCTGAAAGCATTGTGTGGCAAGGAACGAGCTAGGGCAAGCATAACCTGCACTTGAAGGATTTGGTGTCGTGGTTGACATCGATAAAGTTCAAGACTTGGAAAGCGATGTGACTGACATGACGGCAGACTAAATTTTTGACTCCGTCACAAAATATGAAGAGGATGTTGTAAGTTTAATGCACGTTTTTATTATTTTACGGCTTTGAGTTTGATTTAATAATTGGAACTAAACAGTAGCTCGGTAAACAAGTGATGGTACATGTAGTTGGATAACTTCATTTTAAAAATATTATCTGTGTATCTCGGTAGTCTGCTGATATTAGTAAATTTAATGTAAAATTTATTATCTAGGCAGTCTAGGTACCTTATGTTCCTTGTACTTTTTTATATCTTTGGGTCTTTATCAGTGAATTCTTAATTAGGATGAACCTTTTATATAAAATTTCATGTACATTAGTATTCTTTATATAAAACGTTAATCCCCCTGGAAAGGAATTCAAATCCCTCGGCGGGCTTTTTAGAATGATGAGATTTTATCACGCATAAAGGAGTATACACGTGACTCTATAAAATCACGTACTCTATAAAATCAAAATTTAACCCCCCAAAAAAGAAATAATCGGAAAAATTCCTCGACCAACCCATGTTGTTAATTTGTACCTTTCCCCACACTAGGTATCACAAGGGCTGACGATTTAATAGCTATAGTGTGAACCACAATGAATGAAGATGAAAACTGCCTTTCGATGGCTTTTGATATGCTTGACCTATTCCTTAGTCTATGTAGACCGTGGAAAGCAAAATATCGGTGCCTTGAACCCAAATTGCTCCTGGGTTATGTGTTAAATCTCTGGTAACAGTATGTAATGTCGTAGGTTCATTTGTGATGATAGCTTCCTGATGGTTGTTGTTGTTGTTGTTGTTGTTATTGCTGCTGCTGTTGTTGTTGTTGATGTCGTTGTTATTATTATTTTGTATTATTATTAAAGCAATATTATTATTATCATTATCAGAACCGCCCACAACAAGCACTATGATGACATCAGAGCCGCCTGTAACAACAACTACATCTTCAAAGCTTAGCACAGTAACTTTTACCTCAACGCCAATAACTCCCCCTACAACAATACAAGTAACTTCCACTACAGTGTTACCAACTACATCTACGTATACAACAACATTGCCTACAACGACGCCAACACTACCTTCAACAACATCTGGTAAAGTAAATTAAGTTAGCTATCCTGTTATGCTTTTTTGGTCTAATGTCTATTCACTCTTGTCCTTTGTTCAGCTCCAATCCGATGTATTTTCTCCACTGCAATGGTAAATCCACTTCTTGTTCACCTAAAGAGACCACATGTATCAACGTGTCCGTCCGGCTACTCGTGTATCACAATAACTGGAATTAGGGATTCACCATTTAACATCTCCAGTCATCCAAACATAACCAAACCCACTGGAAAGAAGTATCAATACAAATTTACAAGATGTATGAAATCAAACTTCTGCTTAGCAAATTGTGACCAAGTTTCCCAGTCAGTAGGAGTACATCTTTCGAGCTGTAACACAAGCTGTTGTCAGACAGACCTCTGTAACAGGAAAGAGATGTTGCATAGTAAGTAGTATGATTTCAAACTTTCCATAATTATTTGTAAAATACATCAATTAATAAGATTGCATGAATAAAGCTAAATCAGTGCCAGTCGTTATTTAATGCATTTAAAAAGGATAAAACGATGTATGTTTCGATGATGTTTCGGTCTGTGTGCTATTGGTCAAAGCTTTTCTTTTTTCCTTTTTTTTCTAACAAAGCAACGTTTATCGTAGTGAGTGATTCTCTGTCGTATTGTTATATTATCAGGTTGCTCAGGGAATTACTCATGCTACAACAATGGTACATGTGTGGAACAAAATGGAATCAGTTGGTGTGTCTGCCAACCTGGATTCTATGGGACACGATGTCAATACAGTAAGTGTGTTGCTATCTGTGATATTTCAATGAGGGATTTGCCAGATTTGCGAGATCTAGCGTGAAATTGAAACCTTGCATATAGGGTGTTTTAGAGAAGGTCTGGTAAAACACGGGCTCTCGTTGGCGAAGAGAAAGAAAGGAACGGTGCATTTCAATTACAATTCTTGCTGGAGTTGTGACTTTTATTTCTGGCAGTATCATAAACAATATCACAAAGAAAGAAAATGTAGTGAAAATTCAATTGAGGTGATAATAACTTTCAAGTGAAAAAAATATCCTCTGCTACGAGTGAAACCAGTCTGCTTCTGGTGAAGCAAATTTGACCTATTGTTTTGTCAGTTAAAATCATGGAATTGAGCCAATAAATTATCTTATACATAAATACATGGATATATATATTGTATTTAATTAATTTCTTTGGCTTTGTTCCAGGTGCATGTAGCACAAATCCTTGTCGTAATGGACGCTGTTCACTACACGGCGCGTTTGGCTACACCTGCTCATGTACTGCTGGTTATACAGGCAGAAACTGTGAAACAGGTATAAACAAGAAGTACGACCGCTATTGTGGATGAACTTTGAATATTCTGGACTGTAAGGTATTACCAAGTCGACTTTGTTAATACATTTATTGTCTGTTTATGTTTTTAAGACATAGACGACTGTAGAAACCAATGTCGAAACGGAGCAAGGTGTGTGGATCGCGTCAACGACTACAACTGCCTCTGCCAAGCTGGGTTTGCTGGTAAACATTGTGATCAATGTAAGTAGGATCCATAATTCTGGCAACAATTTGTCAACAGAAGGCTTCTACTCTGTTGGTCAGTTCTTACAATATTTACGATGTAAAATATCTGGTTTAGTTTGGAGAATAAATTGTTTGTCTTCCTAGCAAAACAAGGTTCACAATAGGCAAACAATAGCGCAGGCATTGATAATTCTTGAACTCTTTGCAACCAATCAGAAACGAGATTGTGACTTGATTCTCAATTTCTGTGATATGATCTGCAGCTATGACGCGCCACTGCAGACAATAAAACTATTGTCTGCAGTTGCACGTCATAACTACATCGAATGACATCATATCTGGTGCGAGCGCATTTTACAAAAGGCGGCAAACAAACTGCAGTAAAAATGGCTTCCAAAGTGAGGGGAGAGTTGCTTTGATCCAGGAGAAATAAACTTATTATTATTACTATTAACATTATGTTTTTTGTGTGTAAAATATTTATACTCGTATTTGTATGTCGCTATGTTACACTTGTAACTTAATGGCGGCGTGAGCTCCCTCGATGAGCTTCCTGCTCTTGTAGCAAACGCCAATAATATATTTGGTTAAACAACACATAAATAAATAACTTATCGAGAACAACTATACACTCAAATCAGAAAAAGATAACAACTTAACTAGCCAAGACTTTACTCGACGGTTGTTTTACTGAAAACAAATTCGAGATCAGAAAATGTTAGCTCGTAATCTATGCCAGACGAGCTAGCTGACGAGCTATTTCCGATTTGTTTTTTACCAATGGACATTATGAAACCAGACACGGGAAACAGAATAAACCTCTGGCACGTACCCAGGGTAATCACCGTCCGAGTTTAGTCGAAGTATTAGTGTTCCTCCGATCGAAGCGTGAGAAGAATTTGATTCGTTTGTTTTATCCATCCAAAAATGCACGAATCTCGTTGCTAAATTTTATAACGATTATGATCGCAAGGGATACCTAACCCCTTAGTCTGGATATTTTTTAAATACTACGTTTTCTCCAGCAAGCACTCATGCGTCACATGTCTGTCGTGAGTTCTTGAGGAAGTACGGGCAGCCCAAGATTGGTTAGAGCTTGATATCGTATAAAGAGTTTGTGAGGTTTTCTTTTCAATGAAGAATTTCAGAGACATTAAAGCAATGTTTGCAATTAACTTCATTGACAGGATTCAACATTCTCATTCCTGATTCACCCAAGATGTGCATTTGATTATTCTTAACTTAAAGAGGAAGTTACGGTATAAAAGGACCACGCCCAGGCCACTTACACCTTCATTTGTCACTCAGCCTTTGTCGAGTGAATATTTCTGTCATGCTCCGCTTGAGTACTCCCTACTGATTGCTTATCGCGCGAAATTCAAATCAAAATATAAATGCTAAACCTCAGAGGAAGAAGTTCGTAAGAAGTCTTAAAATACCATTGGCAGTCAATAATGAACAACCAAACGCAACAGTGTTAAACATTTTTAGCTGCAAAGTAAAGCGATACAAGCATAAACTCAAGCAACATATGCAGAGACAATAGTGCATTGATTATTAGCGCCGTTTGTTCTTATTTATCTCACAATAACGACACTGCATCTGCGTAGCTTGCTTGTGCTTATGCTTGTGTCGCAAGTGTGAACCAGGCTTAAGGTCTCAGTGTTAACTTGTGATAAAACACCATCGACAGTCATTAATAAACAAATATCTTCCCTATGTTCACTTCTTTAAGTTTTCTTTAGTTTTAAACGTTAAATATCTAGCATTCTAACTGGACTGATATACTCACTTAGGAAGTAATGCTTTATGTTATGTTTGTTACTTTTCGCAGTCTTTTCGAAGCGAAATATATGATTTTAGGGTGCGTTCCTTTGGTCAAATCCGAACACGGATTTGCGATGAAGGTTTTTCGCATTTGCGGTTTTCAAAGGAACGCAACATCCAGAAACCGGTTTATTACCATGACAACGAGACAAGTCATGCCAGTATGCGAAACAAACACAGCAGCTGCCAAGCGGAACCTTTTGAATACCGCTGACCGTCTGTATTATTTTTGAATCCTTTCCCAGTGGAACACTTGGATTACGAATCCAAAGAATCGATTTGAATTGAATCCTTTGAATCCGTACTCAGGTTCGAAATCCATTTTCGGATTTGTTCAAAGGAACGGAAAATCCAGAAACCGGTTTATTACCATGACAACGAGACAAGTCATGCCAGTATGCGAAACAAACACAGCGGCTGCCAAGCGGAACCTTTTGAATACCGCTGACCGTCTGTATTATTTTTGAATCTTTTCCCAGTAGAACACTTGGATTACGAATCCAAAGATTCGATTTGAATTGAATCCTTTGAATCCGTACTCAGGCTGGATTCGAGGGATTCGAAATCCATTTTACCTACTCTTTCCCGAGATCTGATTGGTTGGAGGAGCGGACGGCTTTTTCCTATCTCTGACCACGGTCACGGTAACCAGTATGCACGCCCCCAATTCATTGGAGTTTGTTCAATAATTCGTATCTAAAGTCGAAATAGAATAGAGCAAACAATTGCGTTATTTACCGGATTAGGATCGATCTTTATGGTACAAAAACTGTACCCTTTCAAGACCTCGGGCACAGTATGCTTAACGCAGTATGCTTAATGATATCTTCTGTTCATTAGTGGACCCGTGCTACCCTAACCCATGTACTAACAGCGGGACATGCCAACGAACAGCTAGACCTGCTGACTACAAATGTGCATGTAGAAGGGATTACACAGGAGACAGATGTGAACGAGGTATCTCTAGCTATATTGTTATCTCGTTAGACCAATTTAGAAAAGTCCGACTGGTTACGAAGTTTAAAGTTTACATATTGCGTTCCATAAAGAAGTATAGTTAAAATATATTTCAGCACTTAATATTAATATTAAGTAAACTATGTTCTGCAAGCATCGTTGATGGTCTGTTGATGGTCAAACGTGACCTAATATTTTTTTACCCATGATTCTTATAGCTTTGTACATGTACATTTGCTATATCAGTTAGAGGGCTTTATATTACGTACTAAAAATAAGGTATATTTTACAATCGCAGATATACACCAATCTTCATATTTGGCCTCTTGAATTCCTAGTATGCATCTCACTGTCTTCGACAACAATAACTTTCTCTTGTACACTGCCCTTAGCTCCATGCTTCTGGAATCACATGTATCCATTCGGCCTTCGAAAAGGCGATCAGGAAGTTCCTTCAGACAGTATCTACGGCTATCTTTGCTTCGGGAGTAAAGCACCTGGAGAGGGAGTGCAGTTTTACGGACTGAGACACAAACACTTTTATGTAAGTTTGTTAATTGTTTTGTTTATGTTGATCTATCAGTGTGAAACACTTACGATAATGTAGTGACCGAGCGCATTCATCTGAATATGATCTATTATTATTATTATTATTATTATTATTATTATCATCATCATCGTTGTTGTTATTATTGTTATTGTTGTTGTTATTATTAGTATTACCATTATTACCAGTGTAATAATATATATATATATAGATACAAAAATACTCAATTCTGATTGGCTGAGCATAGACATGTAATCACAGTTAATTCGATGCAAAAACTAGTTAATCTAGTTCTCCTTTTTATATTTGCATCTATATTATTAACCGGTAATCCTTAGTGTACAACGTTCAATTAACGATTAATAGTGCTCATGATGTTTCAAAATTCCACAAATAACACTCGTCCTGTGGACTCGTGTTATTTTGTTAGAATTTTCAAAGATCACTCACACTATTAATCGTTAATTGAACATGCACACTAATGATTGCCAATACTTATTATTATTATTGTTGTTGTTGCTGTTGTTATTATTATTACCATTGTTATCATTGTTATTATTATTATTTCTATGATTATCGTTAAGAATTGTTGTTGTTGTTGTTATTATTATTATTATTATTATTATCACAACAGCAGTGTTGTACTTTTGAATGTCAAATAACAGCCGTAGCGCACGTTTAGATACGATGTATCTAAAAATGATCAATCTTAATCTTATTTTACCTAACTATTAAATAATCATGTTCATACTAAAATTGAATATAGCTAAGTGGTAACGCATCACGGACAGGGGTAAATTAAACGAGACTTACCTTAAGCTGAAGTTTTATGGTAATTCCAGCGATTCATAGTCAGGAACAAAGGAATTACGTGAGATTGCCCAAGCAAGAAACGACCAGTATTCAACGGCGAATGGTCGCATGATATGATTTGGGCCTGGGTAAGTAATGGGTGGGCATGTAATTCCTTTGTTCCTGACTATGAATCGCTAGAATTACCATCAAACTTCTACTTAAGGTAAGTCTAGTGTAATATTAAAATTCTACCTCATCATAGTCTGTCACTCCGGAATCACGTGTAACTTTAAAGCCATGTGGGCATGAGCAAATACCGTATGACAGAAATAGAGGTGAAATAATTTATTTGGCCAAATATTATTTCTAGCAGCTCAAATCCAGAACAAATTGTAACAAATTGGCCTATTCACTTAGTGTTTGTCCAGCAGTTCGGAACCATACTTCCCAGTATCTAGGGGCAACCTATAGAACTTTCTAAATGTAGCACAGTTTGTCTATCCTGCAATGTTCATTATGAGCTCCACCGGAACACCCTTCGCATCTGCAGCATTGGTTGAGGCAGATCGTGTACTATGAGCTGAAAACGTTCCTATATCAATTCCAGCTTTAGATAGAACTATCTTAATCCTACGTGAAATTGTATCTTTACTAACGGGTTTGAAAGGTTTCAAGTAACTTAACAATAATTGGCTTTCTCCCCTCTGTGCATGAGCTTCTGGTACTTGAGGTATTTCTTTAGTCTAAGCATCACAGTATACAGATTTGAGTACTTCGTATGCTTTCCTTGTCTTGTATGTTTCAGAACTTTGGAAACATGGAAGATAATTTTATTGACATGTATCTTCATTTATGACGTATCAAGAGCTTGTAGGGTCTGTACCCGTGAGGAGTGCCAGTATCATGACGACCTTTAGGGTAAATCCCTTTGTAGTCAATCGTTCCAGTGATGGAAGGGAGCATAAATACTTTAGGACTATATCAACATCCCATATATGAACATAAGGAGGTAAGGACGGCCGTTGTTCAAATACACCCTACACCCTTGAGAAATCTTTTCACTAAAGGGTGAGAACCAAACGTGGAATGTTTCTTTAACTATCAATAGGGAAGAGATGGCTGAACGTGCTGCATTGATACCACTGTATCCAATGCCTTTTGACACTAGTTCTGCAAGGACATTTACACCATCTACAATACTGGCCGACAGTGGATCAAGCCCTCGGGAATTGCAATACTCATTCCATCTGTTAAGATGTGTCCTGTATTGTTTCTTGATTCCTTCTCTCCAAGAGTGCACGATACGACTGCATGATAATTTTCGTAGCGTCTTGTGAAAGTCCTTGATTCTGCAGCTGTTGCCTGACAAATGGCAAACTAGAAGGACCAGCTTGTTGTGGAGTGGATGGGCTTCGGTAGGATTGCTGGGCAATGTTAGAAGTATCTTGGATTTCTGTAGAAGAACTGGATGCTGAATGAGCATTCGCATTGCTTTTGAGAATCAAACCTGGGTTGGCCAATATGATAGAACTAGAATTCTTGTGGCTTTGTCTGCCTCCATGTTTTGAAGGACAGCTGAGATGACACTGAAAGGTGGAAATGAGTATAAATTAATACTCTCCCATTCTAAATAAATGGCATCTATGGCAAATGCTCCAGGTTCTGGTCTATACGAGACAAATGTTGGTAGTTGTTTATTTAACCGTGAAGCAAATAAATCAACTTCTGGAGTAGCATTAAGGGCGTATATAAGGCCTTAAATAGTAGTTGGGGATTAAGCATCCATTCCTTGTTTGTGTCTGTCTTTCTAGATTCTGCATCTGCCTCAACATTAGGCCTACTCTGGGTCCTTAGGTCGCCTTATGTCGCCCAATGTCGCCTTATATCGCCCAATGTCGCCTTATATCGCCCAATATCGCCTTACGTCGCCCTATATTGGCTTATGATATAATATGAAATTACACATTTAGCTTAAATAACTGGTTATTATAAAACTATATTTAGACTGTAAGTGTTTTTGTTTTTAATAATTATTAATGAATACAAATTTATGTATCTCTACACCTACATTGTATATCAGTTGTAGTGACTAAACCTTACCGCCCCCCACCCCCGAGGTCCCACTGCCCTTACATACCTTACCCCAGTAAATTTCACAATTGCTCTTCATAGTTGAGAACTCCATAAGGTACACATTTGCCTATACGACCGACGAAAAATAACTGTAACTAATTATGTTAATGTATCTATACACAGCTAATGATAATCTAAACAAGGATCTATACCATAAAAGGGATTTGCTCTACCTCTTTCACACTTGAAAAAAATAGGTACCCGAGGGATTGGTATTGGGAAAGGTATTGGGATGATTGGAAGTGTACATGTATTGTCATGGTTGTGTTCATTATAGGAAGGGGTTATTGGATGCTAGGGTATTCTCTGAGACAGGTTTAGTGCAATGTACATAAGATGACATGCAGGACAATTAAAGGAAGGGCTAGCTGCACTAGGTAACTGTTTCACTGAGCAGGTTGTGAACATAAATAACAAAAAAAATAGTAATATGCACATTCAAATCCTGTCCGGTTGTTTGCTGACAGCATCAGAGAAATCCTCGCTTTGTGATTGGATTACGCGTGCCATACGGAATTCTCAATCTGTGTCGGCCTATTGTTCTACTGCAATATAATGGAGATGTGAACGAACAAGTATCGATCCAGAAAGGTTCCTTGGGATTGCTAATGCTTTTCTTCAACTCTGTTGCATTGTCCAGTGCACAAGTTCATTAGACTCCAAAATTAAGCTGTACATAAAGTTATTTTTAGCATGGATAATCAAATTTCCTCTGTATTTGCTACCCATGTTGTAGTTCAGTGCCCTTTAGTACTTACATAATCATACTTTTATGAATAGTGAGCATATCAAGGTAATTATTATAATTTATCCAACATGTCTGCCAAAATCCTCCTTGCTCATTATTTATCACTAGTTGAAGTTTATAATACACACATCTCTACCTCAAGTTAAAATGAATGAAAGCCAGGCATTTTATAACATAATAGGAATAGCTATGAGTAGGAGACAAAAAATTAAAATCTTGAATAAATTGACAATGACATGTCGACTGCAGTATACTGTATGTGGAAATATGCATCTACCTGAAATTGTCCGGTTGCATCCAAATCGATGATGGCTTCATTTTTGGGGCCCTAGTTCTTTTGCAACTTGCGTTTAGAACTTCGTGCTTTTACGTGAAGTAAATGGTTCCAGTACAACTACATGTACAGTAGACTATCCGCTGGTCAAGAAAGCCGTGGGCAACTTTGAAAAAGCCTAGGTACTTCATATATGGTCAATTATTGCGTCTTCTTTATTTAAAACAGACTTGCACCATATAGAAGACATCTAATAGACCATATATGAAGTACCTACCATTTTAGTGGAAGTCGATCGCTGAACTGGTTTATAAAGCAAAGTGCTGGCTCACCAAGATCAATTATGGAGGCGTTGGGAATTTGTACGACTTTTGCACAAACGTTTCTGGTATTTTCCATGACACAAATGAAGGTAACAATTCCAACTTCCTTGTGTAAACTTGTTATGTCATTCGTTCTTATTTACAAAACCAACGCATCCTTTCTTAATTTTACAAGATATAAGAAGCTTAAATATATAAATAAAGCTACATTGTATAAATTTGTGTCTTTGCCTTTGCCTTTGGCTTTGAAACCTATCTAAACTCAAATTCATAAGTGTTTTTTTTATCGGTACATAGTATTAAGTTATTACAACAGTAAATGCATGCATTCAGAGTACTCAACTCTCAAGCTTTATTTTTGTCTCGAAATCAAATAAAGTAACTTATTATTAAAGAAGCTTAAGGTGGCTCGCCTGGATTTTCCAGGGACGCACCATACCCAATTTGAACGGCTGCTACTCCACTGTCAGAGCACAGTCGGGCTAGCCACTTCACCCATTTACTAGAAATAGAAGAAACGTTCCAAAAATGTAGGTTTGTTTGACATCGGTGTTACCATAGCAACACAGCGTTGACGTCATGTGTTTTACATATCAGCAATTTTCTTGAAATCTAGACCTAAACTTTTAAAACGACCTAGTGTCCCTTGTAGTCTAAATGTAGGCCTTCAAGACTGCAAAGTTTAATAAAATTGTATGAGAGCGTTTTCGAAAAAAAATAGGTTGAATATTTTCATTCAAAAAATAAACAATTCGCCTTACTTCCTGTTTAGTCGTCGAGAACTGTGTGTTCCGGACCGATTCAAGCGCTGTTTGTAGCATATTTCATACCTTTGGCATAGGACTACTTCCCATGAAAATTTCATTCCATTTGCTTTATTCGATTCCGGTTTATGGAATAATAAGTAATGTAATAAATATGCTCATTTTACTCAGAATAGTAATGTATTTGCTAAGGAAGCTGTAATTCGAAAACTAGTCGATACAATTTTTTTTAAATCTTTTCACCTGAAATTCAACATGTACTACCCTTGCCCTGTAAATTTCAAGAGCATTGAATCATTTTAAGGGCACGAAATAAAAACAAAAACATAGGGAACTTTTACATTCATCCACGCAAGCTTCATTGCTGTATCATTTTGTTTATAGCTTGTATCTTTCCGAAATTTCTCTTTTGTCTAGATTCTACATACTTGTGTGTTTTTGAACTAACAAGTTTACCATGCACGCTTGCTACACTTCGCTAATGCCGGAACGCTCGTGCAAATTCTGTTTTTAGTACAATAGTCACGCTGCCAGTTGTAACGCTGTTATAATATAACTTATAATATTTATTTACAAAAGGTTTTATAATATCACTAATACAAAATCTCGTTTGCAATTTATATTTAGAAAATGTGGTCTAGACGTCACGGGCACTTTTTCCCGATCTGGTTACTAAAAACACACATTCAACATTATCATCCCGCACTGCCAAGCTTCGTGGTTTAACTAATTTGCATGTCATTGTCCTAAGAACAGAATTTGCACGAGCGTTCCGGCGGTAGCGAAGCGTAGCATACGTGCATGGTCAACTTGTTTGTTCAAAAGCACACAAGTATGTAGAATCTAGACAAAAGAAAAATTTCGGAAAGACACAAGCTATAAACAAAATGATACAGCAATGAAGCTTGCGTGGATGAATGTAAAAGTTTCCTATGTTTTTGTTTTTATTTCGCGCCCTGAAAATGATTCAATGCTCTTAAAATTTACAGGGCAAGGTTAGTACATGTTGAATTTTAGGTGAATGGATTAAAAAAAATATTTATCGACTAGTTTTCGAATTACAGCTTCCTTAGCAAATACGTTACTATTTTGAGTAAAATGAGCATATTTATTACATTACTTATTATTCCATAAACCGAAATCGAATAAAGCAAATGGAATGACATTTTCATGGGAAGTAGTCCTATGCCACAGGTATGAAACATGCTAAAAATATCGCTTTAATCGGTCCGAAAAATAGAATTCTCGACAACTAAACAGGAAGTAAGGCGAACTGTTTATTTTTTGAATGAAAATATTCAACCTATTTTTTTTCGAAAACGCTCTCATCCAATTTTTTTAAACTTTGCAGTCTTGAAGGGCTACATTTAGACTACAAGGAACACTAGGTCGTTTTAAAAGTTTAGGTCTAGATTTCGAGAAAATTGCTGATATGTAAAACACATGACGTCAACACTGTGTTGCTATGGTAACACCGATGTCAAACAAACCTACATTTTTGGAAAGTTTCTTCTATTTCTAGTAAATGGGTGAAGTGGCTAGCCCGACCGCGCTCTGACAGTGGAGTAGCAGCCGTTCAAAGTGGATATGGTGCGTCCCTGGAAAATCCAGGCGAGCCACCTTAAGACTTAATATTCTTACACAATATTTAAGTTGTTATTCTACACCTGCCCACCCCTGTTCCAACATATGTGGTCAGCTATGCAAATGCCCCATGTTTGTGATTGGTTCATTGATGTTTTCTGGTTTTATGACACTCAGCTGAAAACTGCTCTAAAACCAAAACCAACTTAATTATTTTTTAGAGCAGTTTTTAATTGAGTGTCATAAAACTAAAGCCAAAGTACTTACAGGAGCAAGTGAAAATGCAATTAGCCAATCAGGAACTGAAGTAATTCATGATTGGTTTTACTTTCAAGAGTCAGTCACAAGGAAAAGTAAATGCAATCGTGGATAACTCTCACTAGACGGCGTGATTGCATTTGGTTTTAGTTTAGAACTTGATTGGCTGATAATTAATTACAAAACATTTCTCACAGCCAATAGAAAATATAAGCAAATGCAAAACCAAACCAATTACCGGTACTTATTGTTTTCAACACTCAATTGAAAACAGCTCTATTAAAGAGCCATTAATGGGGGCATTTAAAGTAAAAACAAATGAGTCACTAACCCAATTGGTCAATGTTAAAACATTTGAAATTTAATATCTTAAAATCTCAAAATTGCTGCATGTTACCATGGGTTAAAAATATTACACACATTAGTTTATGTGTTATACATGTAGTCAATATGTACTTGTTCATGTTTATTTAATTTAAATTTTATATGGAAAACATGCATACTGGCATTTTTGATTAAAATTAATCTTTCTAATTGAAATGCTTTCAATCAAAAACTCACAAGTAGTAGTAGTATTTTAGATATACATTACAATGTATGGTCAATGAATGTCACCTTATGTATGTGACATGGTAAAAGCCACACTGTCACCTTATTTTACAAACTAATGTTGCCCTACATTGCCTTCTATCACCAAATGTTGCCTTGTATATTGCCTAATGTCGCCTTATAATGCCCAATGTCGCATTATAATGCCCAATGTCGCCTTAAAATGCCCAATGTTGCCTAATATTTCATTTTTTTTTGTAAAAAAATGCTTATGTCGCCTTAAGTCGCTCAATGTCGCACTTCATCGCGGCGACCTAAGGACCCAGAGTAGGCCTAACATTATCTAAGCCAGGTATGTGGGCAGCTGATAGCCAAATACCTCTTTCCATACACCAAACCCATATTTCTTTTGTAAGCTGATTAAACAAGTCAGAGTAACTTGTGGTCTTTTGGCTGAGTTAGATTCAAAGGTCCTAAATGTGAAGAATGCTGCTTTGATCTCAAGAACATTTATATGCAGCTTAGCTTCATATGGGACCATTTGTCTCCACAACGTATACTTTCACAAAAAAATTCCCAGCCTATTTCAGAGGCATCTGAGTTCATATATACTTAAGGTAGCTCATGATTAATAACGTTGAAGGCGGACATTATGTTATCAGCCCACGAAGTTTTATCCATTCTAGATTCAGATGAGATACCCATGTGGGCTTCAAAATTGCCTCCATTTGATTTAAGAGCTTCTGTTTTCTCCTTCTCTAACTGGCGGTAGTGCAATGACTCCAGGAAAACTAGACAAAAAAAAGGCCCAATAATCTGACAACCTGTCTTATAGTAGGTTGTCTTATATGGATAATATCATGACACGCCTTTTTTATTCGTTCTGCTTTGCCACAGGTATGACGAATTGTCATATCAATTACGTTTAACATAAATCCAAGGTAAACTATTTCCCGAGCTGGGTTTAGATCAGACTTTGTTGGGTGTAAGTAAAACCCTAAATCAGTGAATAACTGAATTGTCTTTAATACACTCCTGATGCATTCTTCATATGTATCCCCCTGAATGTAATTATCATCAGAATCGCATAGCCAAAGCTGAATCGCACGGTGCATTTGCGAAATCAGACGCTGATTGGCTGAGACGGAGTGGTGATTCAGAGTGGAATCACCACTGTAGACTACGCGCGCTATTTATAACTTAGAAAAATAACAACAAAAGTACTAAATCTTCAAGTAATTCATCGGACTATGAGATCCAAGGAAAATCACATGCCTGACTCGATAATTCCACGTTAAATTGCACTCGAAAAACCAATATCGACCTCGTCGAAGCGACTCGGGCAATATCGGTTTTCCCGTGCAATTTAACGTGGAATTACCTCGTCAGGCATGTGATTTTCCTATAATATGAGATGTTATCAGATGCCCTTATAGCCTGAGGTTGGCATGAACAGGTTTTAAAAGTTTAGTGAACTTTCTTGGGCAAAGACACAAACCATTAGGAAAGTAGACAAACTTATAGAGGCTTCCTATCCAGAAGAATTTTAGGTATTTTTTGTGATCTGGTGTGATGGGTACAGTATAGTAAGCATCTTTCAGATCAATGGTAGCCATATAGCAGCTTGGTTTCATGAGCTTAATTGCTGAAGATAATGTATCCATTTTAAAATGGTGGCTGGCATATTCATTAAGTGCTTTCAAGTTTAGGATCATACGATTAGATCCATCTTTCTTGTGGGTGAGGTAAATAGATGATATAAATTCACCTTCCTCATGGATGGTCTCCGTAATAGCTAATTTTCTATCTTATTTTTCTATCTCATCCTCAATTGTTTTGTACTCTATGTCTGTAAAATTCCCTTGTCTAGGGATAATAGACTGAGTTGGTACATGATGAAAATCTATAATTGTACCTGTAGCCATATTTATGGTCCAGCATTTTGTCATGACTATCAGCACTATCTGCATTTGAAGTAGACGCGGTGTGTTTTAGGATCTCTTTTAGATAATCATCGCCTTCGGATTCACTATCCGAATCCTTTGAGGAGGCATGTACCTCCTTTTTCTTCTTTAAAACCACGTTGGCGTTTTCTCTATAATCTGAGTCACTCCTTTTTAAGGAGCCGCGTGGTTTCGTAGCATCGGTCATGCAACACAGTTTATCAATCAGTTCGGCCATGTTGGCCATGGAGTTTTGCATGACATAGATAGCCTCAAAAGGGTCCTGTCTTTCCTCTTTCTTTTTTCTTTCATCCTCAACATGAGTTATCTCGTCTTAAGCGAGAAGCTGCGTCTCCATTTCTTCGCCGTTTAGCTTTTCGCAGTTTCCCGCCATTTTGTCAGCCTCATGAACCGGGAGAAGTTTCTTGGCTCTCCTGTTACTCATAGGAGTTGAAGGCTGAGTGAAAATCGTTCTCAGCTGTTTTATAAGAGTTTTTGCTATAGAGGTAGGGTATACTTCTGCAGAAACAGCCTTAAATCGTAGATATTTTCCTCCAAAATTAGTTCGCAACTGAACTTGGTCGAATTACGAAAATATAAACTGCACGTACAGATGAGTTGCACGCGCAGATGTAACGGAAAAGGTGACGGCATACAACAGAAAGAACATGACGCGTATGCGTGCACGCGAAGATCTAACGCAAAGTAAAGTTGGAAATTGAATACTTTACACATTACGGCAAAAAAATACACTGATCATTAAGATAATCACAAATTCCCATAAACGGAGGATTGAATGTAAAGGACAGGACGGCGTTAAATAGCTAAACAAAATCGATTCAGGACTTGAAAACCTCAAGTGTTTCGCGCGCTGGTGCACGGTCGGGCAGTCGGGCGGTCGGGCGGTCGGGCGGTCGGGCGGTCGGGCGGTCGGTCGTGCTAAAATTTCGCATGCTATATGTATGGTGCTCTGCATGCACGCATTACATTTCCCGTTACATATGCGCGTGCAACTCTACTGCACGTGCACTATTTATTTTCGTAAATTAATTTCCATTACATATATGCGCGTGCATCTCTTCGTATTTGATTATTGGGAGCTCCGCTCATAGGCTTGCCTATATATATATATATATATTAGCGGAGCGGCCCGCGCGAGCGAAGCACCGTACATATAGCATGAGAGTGAAATTTTAGCGACATGTTCTGCACGACCGACCGCGCACCAGCGCGCGGAACAATTGAGGTTTTCAAGTCCTGAATCAGGTGCTCGATAGTAGTAGTAGTCGTCGCATACAATACTGCTGAAAACGCTATGTGAAGAAAACACTCGTCACCCAGTGAAGTGAAATATTAATTCGACATTATACTATGTCATATCATGATAAAATAGTTTAGAGCAGGTTGGTTATTAAGCGCTTTGTGAAAGGAGGCTTGAAATGTTTTCTCCAGAAAAGGCTCAAAACCTTCCACAAAACCTTGCTGTATTGGTAGCTTTGCTGTCTGAAGGATGCACAATAATATTCTTAATGTCTTATTCTATTTTAACCTCAAAGGTATGCCGTAATGGGTACATCTCCTTTAGCAGTCCATACAACATTCGATATCCATATAGGTTTGGTCCGCGGTACTGGCTCAGTTCACAGTCGATGCTTGCTCCTTATTGGTCGGTGATTGACAGCCGCAGGACGTTCGTCTCCGGTGGCAGTTATGTTTACCGAGCTCGCTACTTCGACAGATCCCTTCACAGATATGTGAACAAGTAAGTTGAGACGTTAAATACCTATAAATGTAATTAACGAAACTGATATATATCAAGGAACGTTAATATTATATGTATAGTTATAGTCACGTACGTAAAAAATATTGATTGTATTTTTAAAAATCTAATCGAGTGTTAACAGAGCTTCTTAAGAACGGATGTTACTAAAACGGGGAATAGGAATGTTGGTCTTGGCATTACAAATTAGTGGAAAGCACAATAATTAGTGTATTTGATTAGGTTATGGTTAGTAAACATATCCGAGAGACAATAAATTGGAACAAAACCCATAACCCCAACCTAACCCTAAACACTAAGTCTTGTATTTGAAATGTTAAATACTGCGTTTCTCAGGATTAAAGTCTAGAGTAATTAACTAAAGCTTTCGGCTGAAACCATCAACCTTGATGACTATGTAACCACGCCAAATGCGCGGTTACAAGACAGTAAGTTGTTTCGGGCCCGGAGGGCCTAGGCCTCCGGATCCCTGATTTAACGAGATTACTCCACACAGGGACAAATTAAATCTCCCCATCCCGATTGAGGCTGGGCTGTTGAACCCGTATATAAATTGCCTCTTTGACACCTCTCTCGAACCATCTTGGTTCCACTGATAAGACCTTAGTTGTACTGATAAATGAATGATGGAATGATCCAGTTGGTCAGTGTTAATATGTCGAGACACTTCTGAAGTGGTGGAACTCGTCGAAAAGTGCCTTATAAGATCGGTCCGTCTCCTCAATGTAACTGGCCTCACATCCGTCACAGGGAATGTGATAAGCCGGCCCAACTACCCTTTCTTTGAGGATTTGATCCTTGCGATGGACCAAGAGCTGCCGTAGAGTGTGGGATTTATTTATTTACTTACTTCGGCCATAATAGGAGATACAAAATAGAATAAAGTAAAATATAATACAAACAAAACATAGAGGCCAGGAGAACCAACACAGCGTTAGCCAATTACGTTGGTTTCCTATGAAAAATAAAATTACAATAAATGATCTAATTACAATACCTATTTCAACCTAAAAGCAGCATTTGAGAGGTGCGGTTAACTGTCTTGCCTGGTGACATTTCAGACATACAGACAGATGGCTTGAGATAAGCTGGAATTCCGTATTGTAGACTCTACTCTATGTAAACTCTACCAACACTAGTTTTTACAGGAACTAGTTATCTATCGCAGTTATTCAGACACTCCCTTTATCGATAGTATGACTTGTAACCGCGAATTTGGCGTGGTTACAGGTGATCAATGTTGATGGTTTCAGCCGAAATCTTTAGTTAATCACTCTAAACTTTAATCCAGAGAAACTCAGCATATTTCAAATATCATTATCCTGGATAGAATCTGCATAATACTAAGTCTTGTGTTGTCCATTAATTTGTAATGCCAGACCCAACAGCCCCCAATAACGCATAATTAACAATTATTCACCAAAGTGGAGGTGAATATATAGTGGTGGATATTTTCGAGCCGCTTTTTAGTATTTACCACACTGCAGGTGTAGCACCAAATAGGTTTCTTATTTTTCTGTCAATGAACAAAAACTAGCGCGAGGTGATTGCTGCTTCGCTCGGAGATGAATATGAAATCATATTCACTGTTTGAGTAACCAATCAGAGCGTGGGAAAAGTAATATTCACTGGTGTGGTATATGCTAATATGATTTACTCTTAGTTGTTATTGCACTCCCTCGTAAAAAAATAAATTCACTTTTATTTTCCATACTTTAATATCAGTTTCTTGATACATTATAACGTTTTTAAGAATGCGGTATTTTATTGGCTGTAAGAGTTGTGTTTATTATAGTTTGTTTTTATATAAATGCATTGTTTAGCTAGAGAAACGCGCGGTTACAACACTAGGTAATTAATAACGAAAGCTATATTCAGTATTACACTGTTATTTTTTATCCAACCAACAAATACATTTTATTTCCGTTTGTTCTATAATTATTATTAATTCAATAGAACATCTGAGTTGTCCTGTATTCTATCGAAATAAATTCATTCTGAAGATATTGAAATATTGTTGAATGTACCCGTGTTTAACTCAGTCGAACATCCAGTTCAAGCTTTACATGACTTCTTTCAGAACAGAGGTATTCCACGGTGAGACATGAAGCTCTAAACTCTAAACAATTAAATGTTTTTATTTTATTTTAAGTAATAGCATGGCATGAGGGAATTTAGTGATTAAATATCCCCTAGAGCCGAGGGAGGATTTGTGGAAGTCCCGACGTAGTGATACCTATAAAACCTATTTTCACAGCCAATAGAAAAGATAGGCAAGGCAAAACTAAAGCAATTACCGAATTACTTTCGACACTTAATCGGAAACCGCTGTAAAACTAGCTAATACTCGTTTCTTTACAGACATTTCAGGCGACCCACTGATCCTAAAAGGCAATCAAGAGTGTACCTTCAGGTCTACAGCAGATGGAAGAACACTAACAATCGTACAAACCACGTGCTTATGAAGGCAACCAATGACGTGAGGAAGTACACAAACAGCCAACGATTCTCCAGATTTGTCGCTGACTCTGTTATCGTTGTAACCTGGGTTAACCTTTACCCGTACCGTGGTGCAGCACATCCCTATTACTTCTCGCGGGTAAGCATATCACTATATTTAAGGCACTGTAGAATATTATCGTATTCTTAATCTCCATCACGTGCAGCAGCTCGTGAACTGTCAATTTGTAAAACTATTTTCTTTCAGTCGAACACGTTTCAATTGGTGCTCATAGTAAATGGTGGAAACACGTTTGTATTGTTCAACTACCCGTGTGGGGGTATCCGGTGGACAACACCTGGACTCAGGTAACATTCAGTACATTAGCCAATGGGCCTTTTGCAGGAATGCAATCACGTGGTTGCATTGGAGGGCAAAACAAAGCTTGATTCATATATTTAAAGGCACTTGTACGAGATCGGCAGTGTTATTAGCAAAACCTGTTTGCAAATGCTATTTTTCACATCCAATCGATTGTCGATCTTTCTAAAACTGCGTTTTTGAAGATGGCAGTTGCCCTGCAGCATCCATGGCAACGCCTCTCCCATGGAGATCACAAGCTCAATTCGTTCGTTAATGAAGTATTATATTAGGACGTGACTATTTCCTGCAAAAAGCCTATTGTACAGTGTAAACTTTGAGGCATATTAATCCACATGTCTTCATCACGGTGTAACCAACATAATTTTTGTGTGGATTGATTGCAAATCTGGTTTTTCGCGGGGCCAACTTTGTGGTGCAAGACCATCGGGTGTACATGTATACCTTTATTTATTCTTTATTTATTATTTATTTATTTACTCATTTCAATTATTCGGATGTAAAATAAAAATAATAAAAATACAAACAAACAAATAAAGTCAGAAGTCTATTTTCGGATAAAGTAAATAACGTTCCTTATTTAAGGGTTAGAGACTGTTGTGAGTACTTTATCGTCAAATACGAGCACGCGCTGACTGTTTTGTACGATGACGAAAAATCATGAATACTGCATGAGGCCAAAGGCCGAATGCAATATGAAGAAATTTTGAGTTCATCGTACTGACAGTCAGCAAGTTTTCCATAGCCTATGGTTTTGAGCACATTTCAAGCTCACCTGGGTATTCTCAGTCAAATGGAAAGGTAGAAAGTGCAGCAAAGACTGCCAAGAAGTTAATGCAGAAGGCTGCAGAGTCTGGGAGAGACCCATACCTGTCTATATGGACTGGCGCAATACTCCTAGTGAGGGACTCGGAAGTTCACCTCCCAACAGCTTTTCAATCGCAGAACCAGAACCCTGCTACCAACAGTCTACTGAAACCTAAAGTGCCTAATAATATCACTCAAAAACTCAAGCTACAGAAGGCCAACAGAAAAGCACAAGCAATGGACAATGGCAAGAGTAGAGGGAAACGTTGATATTAGGGCATACCAGGTAAGGATTGAGGATGGTCGAGTATTTCGTCGCAACCGAAAGCACCTCAGACACACAAAGGAGCCAGCTGAGCAACAACAAACAGAGAAATCACCACCACTCCCAACATATACTCCAAATACAAATGCCCAGCCTATCAAGCCTGTGTCATTGCCAACACATAGTCAGCAAAAGTTAGAGCAATCAACTCCAAAGCAGTGCAAACCAGCAACAGCCTCACTTCAACAGACAGTCTCCCAAAGAGAAGTTGTCCAAAGAAAGAACAACCTATTAAGCAGACTACCAAGGAACAAATGGTAACAAAGACAAGCAGTGGACGTGCTGTTCGGAGGCCAAAACATCTGCAGGTCTATCTGACTTAAGAACATGTTAAGCGTTGACAATTTGATTTAATTATTAGATTTGTTTCGAACAAGGACACAGACATTTTTTGTAGTTCATCGGGACGTCATCACCAGTTACGCATGGATGCAGGGATGATGCTTTCCGGTACACAGTCTAGTTGTGTTGTAACGTAACAGAGCTTTCTATGTGTTTGGAACCCCTGATGAAACACAAGAACTCGTTTGAGAAATAGTACATCAAAAATGACAACAAAATATACACTTCTGCATATTAAATCAAGCAAGCAAGAACATATGACAGGACTTCACTTGACGATTTCAGAATTTGAATCTGCTGTTCTATTGGCATGCTTCCTCTCGATCTGGACTACCCTGGTCCCAGAGGCTTTCTTCGAGAACGGAGCCACGAGGCGGCGATCAGCGAGCCGCGAAGCTGTGAGAAGGGAAGAGAGAAGAAAGCCTCTGGTAGCCCGCGACCGTTTCTCACTATCATGCTAACGATAGGTGCCAATCAACATCACTAGATCAATTAACGAGGAACCAATCACAACACTTCCCTCTCCCCTGTCACTAGACAATAGCCAATCAGAGAACGCTATAAGGTAATTAAATATTCCTCCAATAAGGAGCAAGGGACAGATCTAACCCTAGTTCAAATCTCTTGGCGCGGAACGATCAGTCAACGGTCGCAAACTACCAGAGGCTTTCTTCTCTCTTCCCTTCTCACCACTTCGTGGCTCGCTGATCGCCGCTTCGCGGCTCCGTTCTCGAAGAAAGCCTCTGGGACCAGGGCAGATCTGGTCAGGTAGGCTTGAGTTAAATTGACCGACAACGATTTTTATTAAATAGCTGTAAATGGTAATACTGCAAATCAAAAGGCCATTTTATCTTATAATAATAATAATAATAATAATAATAATAATAACTTGATTTAAACTGTAAAGACCGATCAGTTAATCGAAAAGGATTAGCTGGTATCAACCGTACAAAGCTTAAAAAGGATATCTAAAAAATTATCGTAAACTACATTGATGATTGTTGTCATCAAGTTCTAAAAAATACTTGAAAACGCCAGCCTTAAAAGTTGATAGTGTTTGTAACTCCCGCAGCTCTCTAGGTAAGTCATTCCATTCTCTTGCGGCTGCGCATTTAAAAGACAATTGGCCCATTTTCGTTGTCGTGGCTATAACATGTAAAAGTGTGGAGCCCCTTAAGGCTGGTTCACATATAATCGCCCCGATCGCCCGAATCGCTCCGATCGCCCGAATCGCTCCGATCGCCCGAATCGCGTTAAAAAATGTGCAAGCGATCGAGACGATTCGAGCGATTCGCTGTTCACATATGATCGCACCTGATCGCATGTGAGTTCAATTTCACACGGCCATTCCTGGACCCGAGATGTATTTTCGCGCCATATTGACACAAAATGGCGGCAGAAAATCGAAGAGAACAGCTTATTGCTGGTTATTTACTGCTTTTGATAACGTTACGACGCAGGAGAACAAGGGCTGTTGAACCGAAACGTTTACTTATTACTTTTTTCAGCTTCCTCCGGCGCTAATCCAAAATTCTCTCCAAGTTTTTTCCAGCACTTCAATCTTACAAACTTGTTCTTGTAGTCTTTGGAATATTTGTTATATAAACATTCGTATCTCTGAACTTCCTCCATAAATAATGCGGTGTTAAAGTCTTCGCTAATTGCCGCCATTTTTAAATGAAGATAACAATGTTTGGATGTGAGAATAATGCATCTTGGGTACATGCAGTGCATTTTGGGACATATTTCGATCGTCCGAATCGTCCGAATCGCCTGGCCATGTTCACATATAATCGCTCACGATTGCTCGTGGCTTTTTCTCGATCGCACCGATCGCCCCGATAGAGCAGTGTTCTATCGCGATCGCGATCGCGATCGCGATCTTCCCGATCGCCTGGATCGTCCCACAACTTAAAACGTGTGTTCACATATAATCGCCCGGATCGCCCGCGCACTATTTCAAGCGATTCGGGCGATTCGGGCGATCGGGGCGATTATATGTGAACCAGCCTTAAGATGTCTATTATGCATTTCTGATCTTTTAACAATAATAATAATAATAATAATAATAACAGTTCTTATACGCATTATGCATGCCTCAATGCGTTTACAAGTTTGAATGTAGTATAACTAATAATATATATGTGAAATTTACAATGTCAAGTATAAAGGTACCCTTCTAGCTGATGCGGACAGTTAATGTTATGTACAATTTTATACACGAACTGGACGGTACAAGCGGTACAAGCAACAGTGTTTACCAGAAATTTGCATACTATTCCATGCACACCAAACTCAGCAAGTATGTTGGTATCATAGTCCTTAAAATATATAATATTTGGTTACCATGAAACCTGATTTTCAGGTTTCTTCAAAACGTTTTGCAAATTTGAAAAATGGGCCAGTTTGAACGAATTTTGTCTGCGATATTTCTGTAGAGTATTTAAGCATTTCTACGACAATATATTTTGCTACTCGGAATAGTTGTCCACCTAACGAATTAAGTTAGAAAATAAAGGAAGTTTGTTGCTGTGGTGAAGGTTCTCATGTTCACGTGATTCATATAAATTTCAAATGGGTCTGACTGTTAGAAATCTGTGAAAACATTTAAGCCTGTTTTCACTTGCACAAGCAACAAACGCAGTGCAGTAATAAATTAATCATTAGCAGCGCATATTCTTATCTCACGCCTAAGAGTAGAACATGTACCGCTAATGATCAATACATTACTACATCTGTGTATGTTGGTTGTGCCTACACCGATATCGCTAGTGAAAACCAGGCTTTATCGTATCAACCATTTTTAATTCATAACTACTTTAAAGTTTTAAATATAACGTGGTTCTAACACACTGCTAAAGATCATATTTCATTTACGTTATTTGATGTTAAACAAATTATGACAATTAAGCAGCTTGTTTGCGTACGTTACAGGGACGTGTAATGTGCTTAAAACCAAGGCGTGCATGGCATGTTGCAAGATATATCACAAACGAATTGTGTTTGTTTGTTTTATTTTTCAGAAATAGAACCATTGGAGCGCAATGTTTCTCCTGTTGCAAATGATAATATCAACCAAACTGTTTGTCTTTCAGGTCCCATTCCAGTTTTGGGTATGGTGTGAACCCAGTAGCGGGTTGGAATGCAGGAACGGGAAAGAAAGACGAGTATTATAACATCAAAGGGTAAGTTTCAGACATACTGTACAATAACTTCTGTACTGTACAATAAATTCTTTGTTTTTATATTTACTTATCTTAAAATACTTTAGATTTTTCTTACCTGATTTATGTAAACAGTGTGGAAATAAATAAATTGAAAATTGAAAATTGAATAGTTGTAAACCTCATTAATAATGCAAACTGAAAGGCACTAGCCAATCATGTGCTCTGAATGTTACCACGTGATGGCTCTGTTATCCGAGTACATATGCCATTAGATATCCAGTCTTCAACACACTGGTTCCTGTGGCCTGAATATTTACCTTTAAAAAGGCATGAACCAGCAAGGCGTTTACGTTCTAGTATCGCTCCTCTAATAACTATTCCCCTAATTCCAATACTCTGCAGCGAGTTTGTTTAATGAAATTGCCCGCAAATATAAGATCATCTAGAGATAAACATCATTTTCATCGGCAGGTCAAACTCTTTTTAATGAACAGGGCAAAAGAGAGAATTTCTCTGCGCCAATATCAACAATGTATATAATGGTTGACAGTTAATGTAATTAATAGTTAACATAGTATAATATAATATATAATTGTATAATATATAATACAATTATAATCTAATATATAATTGTTGATTTTTATGTCCACGTAGTTGATGTAAATAGTGTAGCAACTTACTTAATTTCTATTATTACCATTAGATTTTTCCTTTCACGGATGTATAGCTACTCTGAAGATAGCCTGTAAATAAACCATTATTATTATTATTATTAATATTAATAAAACATCATCGTCGATATCAGTCTGTATCCTACAAATAATAATAATATAATAATAAACTCTTTATTTATCGAGGGTAAGTACTAAATAGCATAAGCTAACAAACCCGTGGCCCTCCTACATTAAATTTTATCTAAAAATCGATAAAATTACATTCAAATTCTAAAATCTAATGAATATATAAAATTATTATAAATAGAGCTAAGAACTAAATAAAAACCAATAACGAAAAATATTACACAAGAAAATGATTTAAAAACTGTTGTTTGTTAAAAATATCCTTCCATAAAAAGTTCTTAAAAGGAGATAAAGAATCTTCTGGCGAGTACTTAGTGGCAGGCTGTTCCATATCTTACAAGTCGAAACTACAAAAGTTCTTCCACCTTCCATCTGTCTTTTGTACTTGGGACATACAATATTAAAATTAGAGTATATTAGAGTATGTATATTAGAGTTCAATAATAGAAGATCATTAAGATATAATGGTAGATCACCTCTAAGGCCCGGTTCAAACGTCGAACTTTTCATGCGCCGAACTCAATTAGATCAAAAGAAGCCGCCTAATGATCTTTTGTTTCAATTGAGTTCGGCGCATGAAAAGTTCGACGTTTGAACCGGGCCTAAGTCTCTTAAAAGCTATTGCGCATTTCATAATTTAGTGTAGAAAGGCAGCCAATGAATCAGCGTTAAGAATTACTCTAGCAGCTCAAGTGACAGTATACTAGTGACTATAGACCTTTCCCACGCGGCGGCCATCTTGGAATAAACCCAGCCTCAGTTAAACACGTTTGAGACCGAGGCTGGGTAACCATTACCAATAGGTTTATTCCCCCAAAAAACTCTGAACTCTGAATTTCTAACGAGACCTGAAACAACCATGGGGACTGAGATCAAAGCCAGGTCCCGGCTAATCCACAGATCAAATTGGAATTTAGCGTGTTGGTTTTTGCGGTTCCAATAAGGCCGCCGCGTGGGAAACGTCTATATAAGGGCGTCTCACAACTGATCACTAACCTCCTCTACCAAGGGTAAAGTGGAAAAACTCTTGTATTGATGGCTTCAGACCGTCTCAGCTTTATGGGACTTGTTGTTATGCAGGCTGCGCATACCCGCGACGCAAACGATACCTCTAAATCTCAATGTTTTTCTTTTTTCTTATAGTTTAAGGGTTTAGGAATAAATTACACAATTCGCGTACCTGTTGTATCGGATCTGTATATAGTGATACAACACATTCAGTAAATAGCACTAACCCAACGAGCACGATATACGTTATTTGTTGCTATCAAAGTAACTTTACGCGCTACAAAGGTACAATTGAGTTTACTGAAAGCATGGGATTCTATTAATCATTGGAGTTCTAATCGCCTTTCGTTGGTATGTACTGACTAGTTAAATGCTACGGGAACGATAAGATTATGCTATTGGCTACAGAGAAATCTTCTTGCACCTAAGGTATAGTCTAGCCATGAAATACCGCTCTGTATTTCAAAGAAAAACCATGAAATACCGTCCTGCATTGCATAGTAAAGCTGAGCTCTGATTGGCTGAAATATAATATTTATAGGATAATGCTCGTTATTATATGGCTTTGTGTCACTTCTTGCATTCTGATTGGAAAAGAGCCGGTCAAGATATTTCCATATTAATATACTGTAATGTAAATTAACACAATGATATGCACTAAAAAGTTGCTTATGTAATTTCTTCTTAAAAGATCTGACAGATATCTGAGATTAGATTTTTGACGAGAGTGAGTACAACACCTTAGCCTATCTAAAACTAAATGTTTTAGTGGGGCCAAGAAAACTGTAAACACTTTGGCCGCTTTACCCAAAAGTTGTTTGATAAGTTAAAAGTTGTTTATTTCATTGTATCTTGTGTCGGCTTTTGCAATGTAAATTCAAGACACTTCTTCCACAGTTATTTTTTTGTAGATTTAGACTTGAAAATATTTTTTACCCCTATGGATTTCCTCAAATAAAGTTTTCTTGGTAACTGAAAATGGTTCAGATAGATTCGTAAATATAATTCGTACAAATATACAGCAACGCTACATACTAATTAAACTATATATATATATCTTATAAGATATAATTGAAATGTCTTTCGTAGCTAATATCTCCGTTGTCTCAATTTTTTCCTATAGATCTGGCACTGGGGGATTGATTGATCTAAGTGACAATAGAATAGGAAATACAAAGGAGAAAGGCATATGGTTCTTTCGGCTGGAGAACAGCATTGATGAGCATGAGGCACAACAAAAATGCTTTATCTGGTTTCTTCAACAAACACACAACAGTCTACCTCCAGATGTGGACTCCTGTCCTTGCTCCGCTTGGCAGGCTCGAAACGACAGGAGATTTTTCTACCAGTATCGTGTATCTGAGGCACGCAGATCACACGTCTGTTACCTTGGATCGTTTGTCAGATTTTCATCAATTAATGTCGTTAGTTTAAAGACTTTTAATCGTCTGACACTCCCTGGATACTGGACTCAAAAGTGCTGCTATGACATGAATTTGTTTGGTTCTTTGATGGTGGGGCCAAAACATGGAAGTCGGATGTTTCTCTGGCTCTCTGCCGCTTCACGTAGTGTATCAGGAATACTGAGTGATAACGAGGCCCATGAAACATGCTGCGTTCACTCGAGGTCATCTTGTCACTTGTTTTACAAGAATAGACCAACTATTGACTGTTTCTTCTATAATCCTCCCGAACGACGTAAGTCATCTGCTTGTTGTACATTTGACCATAATTCCTTGCGAACCTAACAGTCTAAATAACAAGTAGACATCCTACATGTATATTCTCTTCCGTCACAGTGTATTGGTAACAGCACTTGTGCTGTTTTTTTAAATTTAAAATATCGCTACCACGATTTTATAACGGATTTTAAAAAACCTCACGTGTAAAGGATTATGGGTAAAAGTACAAGTAGTCTGTTGATTTTGATCCATGCTACTTATACATGAGGAAAAAGCAAACAAAAATATGAACTGATTTTACTAATATATATCATTGACCATCTCATGAATAAAACACGCTTTTAAAGTAATACAAATAATATCAGTAGGCTAAACTATTATAATTATTATGTTTACAAGAAAATTGTATATTTAGGTAACGTGATTCATTAAAGGCACAAATTAGTGTAGTACATTTCTGTTATCGCCAACAAAGCAACTCGTCTAATTGGCATAAGATTTTGCTCAACTTCTATTATTATGACGGAAGTTTATTATTCAAACTTAGGTTGTTTACATTTTACGTATACGTGATATTCAAATGGACGACAGCAAAAACATCACACTGCGCTTATATAGCAGATTTCGTACGAGTGGGACAAACTACAGCATGTCGGTAGCCTTACCGTAACCGTACTGCTACCGTGCTGATCGTATCTCTGTAATTGATTGAATCAGCAGGGCAAAAACAATAGGGAAGCCATTTCAATGTCGCGGTACGCCGTACAGGAACGGTGCCGTAGTTATTGTCGTAGTTTGATCAGTCATACAAAATGTGCTCTATTGACGCGGGACTTTATGGTACTTAACTAATATTAAATGGCTTAATCTTATTATTAGGTTGGTTCTGGGGCGATCCTCACATAGTCACGATGGACAACAAGAATTACACCTTCAACGGTCTCGGCGAGTACGTTATGATCGATGCCAAATATGGCTTCTTCCAGCTACAGGCGAGAACGAAAAAGGCGCAGGGAAACAGTAACGAGGCAACCATCTTTTCTGCTGCAGTTGCCAAAGAGAAGAACACGAGCGCCGTTGAAATAAGAGTTAAAGATGGAGGTATGTACCACAATTACATGTCTTAATTTTGAGTGTATTGCTGATTTGCAATCAATCCCCAGGGATTGACATTAAACAAAAAGAGAAACAAACGAACAATGTTTTGTTGACGTTAACCAAGGTGGCGGCGATGACGTCACGTGAAAACGAGAAATTGGCAGCGTAAAGATGTGTTGAAAGAATAGAGTTTTTAAATTCGTTTGTACGATAAACATGGCGAAACGCGTGCTCTTATTAGTCCGCCGATATCAATAATCACCAGCGTGCACTATTTTGTTGGGAAAGTTCGCTAATTATTATACAACTGGATTTCATTTTGCTGTCAGTTACACTTCTCGACTGCGTCTCGTGGCCCATTTCTTCTTTGTCAATTCTCGTCACGGTGTGACGCCACCTGTGTATCAACACAGGCTAACCATCCTCCCATTTTGTGTATTTGTCACTGCTGTTTTAATAATCCATTATTTCTCTTCTCGCTACTTCGCAGCTCGCTGATAGCCGCTTCGCGGCTCTTTCGCAGCTGCTGTTCTCTCTAGAAAACCACTGGAACCAGGGTACCTTTTGACTTGATTCTGCTGTGAATGTGTTGATTTAGCGCGCGCTCATAATACAGCTCGGGTTTCCTGTGGCTCAGGTTTGTTTACATATAGCTCAGGCTTCCTGTGGCTCATCTCGCCAACTACATAAAAATACACAAGGCAGGCAACTAAATTCATGGCCGCCAAGCGAGACGCGCGAGAATTTGCCGAAAAACGAAAACTTCCAGGTTCCTGCTCCCTCTCTAACATTCAAAATATTGAAGAACAGTAAATGAGCTACGTTTTTGGTGGTAATTCACGGCGATATCGAGTGTTACACACTCGTAAAAGCTTCCTAGAAAGCGTCAAACTGGTCCAGATTTTCGGCGATTTTTTTTTCTCTCTATGATCGGGACAGATATGAACCATCATAAGGATTTATAACGGTCATCACATTCAATTTTTTTAATCAAACTGTCGAATGATCTCCCATCTAGAGTCCCCAGCGAAGAAATGGACAGCTGACATATTTCCCCTAATCTCCCTCGTATGGGCTGTTTTGCAACTTGACACACCACCCCGATGAAGTAGTTTTTGGCAGCTTCCGATAAACGAACCGGAAGAAAAATATCTTGAAGACTTCGCGGGAAGTTTGTTTACAAAAATATATATGTCGCACGACCTCTAAACTCTCGTACTATGATTTCAGACCAAATTTTACTCTACTCTACTAGTATTACCATCAGTGAATTCAGCACAAATGCAGTTTATCACATCATAACAAAATATTTAACTAGCAAATTACCGTGTTTGTAGTGAGCTTGCTCGTTCCAAGAGTGCCAGGATCTTTTGAAATTTCTAGGCGACAGTGTGAAGAAGAAGTTCCACTTTCTTCCGATTTGAAGTAGTCTATTTTTCCACCACAAATTGGCACAAACATTGAGAAGTTGAAGCGAATTCGCGAACCGAAGACGAAGTCCAAAGGCAAAGAGTTAGTCTGTCCATCACTTTAAACCTAGTCTAACAGTTCCAGCAAATGTCCAACATTTCCTCGTCGTTTGTCGAAGGCAAAGAAACAAATCCTGCTAAACCGTTTAGCAGGGCACAGCGCCGTTAAGTGTAGAAAGCGGTCCAGAAGTTCGTCCGAGACCAAATATTCTCGGGCGAGATCCAGGAGGACACAGCTGATGAGTAGATCTCGGATGCAAAATGCAAACCAGCTCTCATAAAAAGTGTTTTGCCGAGGGCGGGAATTTGGTAGCGCACGCGTGCAAACGTTTTTTCGCGCCTTTTGTGCGAACTGAGTTAACGTTTGAAATGAACAAAAAACAACAAAGTGAGCATAAAACTGAGTGAGGGTTAGCTAGAAAACCGTTGCAAAAAGTGTTCAAATACTCATATATTTGAAAGCAACCGTTAGACTACTAGTTAAAATATATATCAGCTACTTGAACCGTAAAACAAGCAAAAAGGGAACCCTAAGGCTGGTAAAAATGCAAGAGACTAGCTGAGACTTCTGAGCCGCTGAAACATGTACTATAAAACATTGTACAGCATTAAGTGTCACTTAACGCTGTAAAATGTTTTTGCCTTCGACAAAATCGACTTCGGTCTTTCGGAGTTCAAATCGGAAGAAAGTGGAACTTCTTCTTCACACTGTCGCCTAGAAATTTCAAAGATCCTGGCACTCTTGGAACGAGCAAGCTCACTACAAACACGGTAATTTGCTAGTTAAATATTTTGTTATGATGTGATAAACTGCATTTGTGCTGAATTTACTGATGGTAATACTAGTAGAGTAGAGTAAAATTTGGTCTGAAATCATAGTACGAGAGTTTAGCGGTCGTGCGACATATATATTTTTGTAAACAAACTTCCCGCGAAGTCTTCAAGATATTTTTCTTCCGGTTCGTTTATCGGAAGCTGCCAAAAACTACTTCATCGGGGTGGTGTGTCAAGTTGCAAAACAGCCCATACGAGGGAGATTAGGGGAAATATGTCAGCTGTCCATTTCTTCGCTGGGGACTCTAGATGGGAGATCATTCGACAGCTTGATTAAAAAAATTTGAATGTGATGACCGTTATAAATCCTTATGATGGTTCATATCTGTCCCGATCATAGAGATAAAAAAAATCGCCGAAAATCTGGACCAGTTTGACGCTTTCTAGGAAGCTTTTACGAGTGTGTAACACTCGATATCGCCGTGAATTACCACCAAAAACGTAGCTCATTTACTGTTCTTCAATATTTTGAATGTTAGAGAGGGAGCAGGAACCTGGAAGTTTTCGTTTTTCGGCAAAATTCTCGCGCGTCTCGCTTGGCGGCCATGAATTTAGTTGCCTGCCTTGTGTATTTTTATGTAGTTGGCGAGATGAGCCACAGGAAGCCCGAGCTATATGTAAACAAACCTGATCCACAGGAAACCCGAGCTGTATTATGAGCGCGCGCTAAATCAACACATTCACAGCAGAATCAAGTCAAAAGGTACCCTGGTTCCAGAGGTTTTCTAGAGAGAACAGCAGCGGCGAAAGAGCCGTGAAGCGGCGATCAGCGAGCTGCGAAGCAGCGAGAAGAGAAATAATAGATTATTAAAACATCAGTGACTAATACACAAAATGGGAGGATGGTTAGCCTGTGGTATAAATAAGAGGACAGGCGCGCGGCAAAATAACATATATTTGTTGATAAATGTTCTATTGGACACATAATGCAATTAACTATATAAGCTCTATAGCACTCGAAAATGAGTACTCAACGTGTAACTTAAATATATTAAATATATTACCAATTTCATCCCCTAAATTATCCTTAAGAAGTCGATACCTAATTTAAAGTTGGCAAATGAGCAACCCTTAAAAGCTTGTATTATAAAGCTATCAACGGGACCACTTCGACAACGAGAACCAATCATATTGCAGAAAGAAAAGAAAGCTTTCCAACTTACGGTTATTTGAGCCAATCAGTGTCGAGTACAAGACAATAACAGTTCAACTTGCTCCAGTTTCCATCCGGTAAAATGCAATTTTGGTGGACTTTACGACTAGTTCTGAAGTCGAAGTCTTCTGAATGAAGAAAATCGCATGTACATGCTGGGGACACCGCGGAAATACGTTTTTGCCAATGCGATCACTTATTTTGCTAGTCAGCGGTCATTCGCAATAAATTAGAAACGCCGGCAGATTCAAAATATAACTTTCGTATTTTGTACATGCCTTGGAAAACCCCAAGACTTAGCCAAGAAACACAATACTTAGCCTCCATACTTCATTACGACTTAGTTCAATAACTGTTACGTAAAATAAATTGTGCACAAGAAAAATGGAGCTTGCACACGATATAAACCCGACGAAGCAAAAGGCACACTCATCGTGAAAGCGAGTGCGAGTTTATACGGTCACGATTTTTTTCATTTCGTAACATGCCGTGTGCTCGCTCAGACATGGCATTATTCTTCTACTTGCCATGGAAGTTTAAGCACTACAGATACCTGAAGGTATGGAAGATTAGCTACTATTGTCAGCGCCATTTTGACAGACTTCGTCCGGAAAATGAAATATAAATAAATAATAAATAAATGGTTTATTTTACGTCGAAGATACAGGAAGCCGTTACCGGGTCTCCCAAGCCAGAGACTTATATTTAAGTATTCCGACGAACTCCAGGATCGAATTGGGATTTAGGTTGGTCTTTGAGGCAGGAAAACCGGAGAATCCGGAGAAAAACCCTCGGAGCAAGGGCGAGATACCAACAAACTCAACTCACATTTGGCGCCGCGTCCGGGAATCGAACCTGGGCCACAGAGGCGAGAGAAGCGCTAAACCACTGCGCCACCCCAGAAAAACGATGCTCGTCTCAATTCAATTTATTAACAAGAAGAAAGAAGAAAGGCCAAAGCCGGAGGCTTAAATGGCTCCAAGTCTCAGTCGACTTGGGCCATTGCCGGTGTCTTCATCCCGGGGGAGGGACTCCCATATATAAGGGCCGGGGATGCTTGTCGGAAATGTTCGTTTCGACCAGAGGTACTAAAATGGGCGTGGCTCAAGCTAATTTTGACCCCTAAAAGGTACCAATAAAAACACCAAAGATTGGACAAAGCCGGAGCACATTCCCCCCAGCTACAACCCTGGAACTCACTGTTTCAACAAATTCCAGAAAGAAGCACCCAAGAGGCTTTACCAGTAAATGAAGGTGGTGCGAAAAGACAGAAGGTAAACATCCGAAAAACTGCAATTTGGTCAATTAATATAAGCTTAAGCTAATTTTAAAAAAAGCTTTTGCATTACAATTAATGTTGACAATTCTATACTAGCGATTAAATAATTTTACTATTTCTACGGGACTGTTCATTAATTGTAGCTGAGGGGGGCTGGAGTTCAGAGTAGGGGGGTTACAATTTTCAAAATCAGTTGAAAGTGGGGGGTACATTTTTTGCGATGGTACAAAATGGATGGGCTACAGTTTTGTACAGGACATATTCGGGAGGAGGGGCGGTATGTTTTTAAGAAATCTTTTTTTGGGGGGGGAGGGTTGTTATTGTGCTTATTTAGAAAATAAACTCCAGACCCCTTAACTATAATTATTGAACATTCCCTAAGTAACTGGGTGCATTTGTTGAACATATTAATTGTCAGACTACACTCCTTCACAGGGATGGAAATAATCCAATTTTGGCTAACAAAATAATTTCAGGTAGAAAATCCAGCTTATTGTAAAATTATAGAAGGACAGTTTGGGCCGATGAGGCACCCACTTGGGAAATATTGAACAACAGAAACAATGAATACCATTATGCCATCAGAGACAAATAAGTATACAGTATTATTGGTGCATGGGGACAACCTATTTTTAATAGTTTGCATCCCAAAACCTACACAAAATAGTAATTTTAAGTTTACACCGTGCCACAATAAATGCCTAAATTTCAACTCGAGCAATGCCTTAGGAAGCTCGTCCAATGTTTTCAAGGATCTCTTTGGAAAAATGACTAATACTACTAAATAAATTCAAATTTTCACAGAGCCCTCTTTGAAACAGAGCCTGGATTCTTTAAGTCAAGCTATGGCAAACTGCCCTAAGAGACAAAATCTAGTAAACCACCTGAAAAGACTTTAGCCTGTAGATCAGGCACTTTAAGAAGAGACCCCAGAAAGTAGGTATTGCGAGCAAAGCGAGTCCGTTGTGGTGTGAGCAGAGCGAGTCGTTCTCCTCTCTCATGCCAGTCTCCTTTTTCCATTTTTGCATGGCCAAATTATTTTATCACTTCTTTTGCATTGAAATAACACTGAGGGCCTGTTTTGCAGGCTAGAAAGACTTTGTCATCCACCATTCACCAACACTGTACCATGAGCACCAGAGTATTAATAAAAACAAAAAAGTGTAGAGAAAGGAAATTAAAGCAAAAAAATAAAAAGTAAATGTATAAGCCAGGATACATTAGAAAGTCAGTGTTTTACAGGTGGTTACAAGAATATATTCAAATGCCATACATGAATGAAAATTTGGGCAAAACAGTTAGCTACTTTTAACCTGACAGCTAGCAGAAACCGACAACCCAGCAAAGTACATAAATAATTCAAATTAATTTTATTGTTAGTTTAAGACTTCAGAAAGGAATCAGAAACATGTTGGAGTATTAAATTAATAGTTATGATAATAATATTGTAGGTTTGGCCTCTGAAGGAATCCTTTGTATGTTTGAGCAAGTCGCTGTAAACCTTGGCAAATCTCACATACTACCACGAGCCATGAACAGAGCTGGGAGACCAATATGGCAAAGCACCTTTGGCAAGTTCTAAGAAGGAATTTGTAACTAAGTCTCTTCCCCTTGGGTTCTTATGAACCAAACCCACTGCTTGATTGTGACTTGGCCAACAAGAAATATACCAACTAACATGTGGGCACACATTTCATCCTCCAAGTATGTGTGATGGCCAGGGCAACAGCCTTGGTTGCATTATCTGCCTTCCAAACCACCTTTATGAAATCCAGAAGCTATTCTTGTCATGAAATCTTGGCCAGGCTCTTATCTGGTCTGACACACAATGAGGATGATGGTGATGATGAGGATGGTGGTGACAGTTCTAAGCTACAAAAGCCTACAACAGAGAAAGATTTAGTACTTTCAGTCATCCAAGTTCATTGATTATGTCCAAAATAAGATAAATTTAATTAAGGCAACTGTTCAGTCAACAAGAAGATCCCATGAAGAACTCAATGGGTGTCTACAATTGGGACGATTGGTTCTTCTCTAGCAAAGTTCAATTTTAACATTACTGGACAGTACACAATTAGTGACAGTTTATACAAAATATGTGACTGGACAAAAATGTTTTGTCCCAGTTTCATGGAAACAGAGACTTGTTCTTACAATTTTACAAGGGTTTATAAGGCAAGGTGAGTAAGAACTGAACTTGTACATGCATACTGAACTTGAAAATATTGATAGAAACACTGTTCCGCTAAATAAATGTAGTTGTAAAATGGATCACAGCAAAGGTAGAGCACAAACACCATGACAACTTAGCTGTAAGGGGTATAGAACATTGTCATAGTCGGGGGAAAATGGACACAAATTATTATAGATTTAGGGTGTAATAATAGTGTCTATTAGTCCAATATCTATTTCATGAGTTTAGCAAAACCCATTTCTTCTGACATAAACGTTAATACGAATGCACTTCACTAATCTATGATTACAACTAGTTCTTTAACAAAATAGCATTGATAACGGCTGACATGACCAGGCTATGACAGCTCAAATCATAGGAAAATAACCTGGAGGGGGGGGGGTTCTTCCTATGTCCGGCTGATAGGGGTGTTAGTCGTATTTTTTAGGGTTTGAAATCTGCGATTTAGTATTTTTTAGGGTTTGTCCAACCGAAATCCATTTTTCAGGGTGATTTTTAGACCATGAGGTACATTTCAGGGTGGAACATTTTTCACGGTTTGGTATTTTTTAGGGTATTTTTCGAGGTTTTCCGACGGTCACCCCTACCCTTTTTACCTTGAAGAAACCCCCCCCAGGGAAAATAATCCACCAAGAAATCACCATTCAGTACGAAAAGTGAATACGCACTTCTGATCGATCTCGTTATTACATGTATATTAATGTATATGCATGATCGTAGTAAATGTCTACAGTAATTATACATTTTGGAAAAGGTTACTGGCGTCAACGAAAACTAAAGTTCGAAAGATACCCGGAAAGATAGTGCCGCCTTCAGTTTTACGTGCGTGAACTAAATTTACATTTCCAGCGCGAAACTGAAACAGTCGTGAAGCTGCTAGACGTAATCATGTGCAACCGAGTCAAGCTAACTTAATGTGGGTACTGATAGTACAATTAGTATTACTTCGAAAATTATAAATCCATTTTCTTAACTCACCTCGCATGTGACAGCGGCGAACATCAACATTTCCACAGTAAATCTTTATACCACGACCACGAATACCTGACTTATTTCGGCTGACTTGTTACTTCATAAGATGCAAGACTTCTGGTGCAATATTTTGAGCTCCATTTTGCATATTGAAGTTTCCCTGTTCAGTTTTACGCAGATGAACGCATGGTAATGTTCTAAGAAACCGGTTCTAATGGCGCCGACTGCTGAACAACGGAAGTGACGTCACAAAACGTATTTCCGCGGTGTCCATGCTGGGATATATAATTTGGAATGATTAATGTTCGTTTTGCAATGTGTTTAGTTGTCGTTGTATAAGTCGTTACCGTAGTTGCTCTGTACTGTAATTAAATATATTAATCATCCCAGGCCCTCGTACTCTATGAGTATCTGATTTTTTGGTAATTGTGGTTATGATGGCCAACACATGATTCCAAAATAACACAGAATTCCCGTGTGTGTTGTTTCCCTGATAGGCGGCCTTCTGGTCTTTATCAACGGAACAGCTATCAACTACGAGTCCATGACTAATGGCTCCCAACTCATTGGCTCGATCTCAGTGTCTCGCATACAAAACAACACATTCGCAGCAGTTTTCCCATCTGGGATCTCCATCGAGTGCAGTGAGATGAAGGGCATGATGACCATTGTCTTTGCTGCGCCAGCATCTTTTAAGAACACCACGAAAGGTCTCCTGGGAACATGGAATGGTAACTCTGACGATGACTTCACTCTACCAAATGGAGATGTGCTGCCGTCAACGATCAATGACAGCACGATCCACTACGAGTTTGGACTCAAATGTAAGGTTATCATATTGGTTAATGTTAAGGCTACATGTAATAATGATATTATCCAGCTCAACATTAGTTCAGAAAGATGATGCTAGTAAATAAGCTATAAACAAGATACATGTAGTAGATTAATAGCGAATTTAAAGTGCCCATAACCCCTTATTTTATTTCTTTATGTAAATAATAATTATGATATTTAAAGTAATTCTGCGACAAAAAGTTTTGTTTTTGCTTGAATCCTGTTGAAGTTTGCTAAAAATGGTGAAAAGCGACCAGGCTTTTTCATGACCGAGCCACAGTACACTAATTAGCAGCATGGGACTAGTACATCGTGCATCAGTGTCGTAGGGAGATCCTGAAAATTGGGGGGGGGGGAGTGGGAGGGGGCAACTGCCCCCCCCCCCCCCCCCGCCCCCTTCCCTACGCATGTGCATGTGACGTAAGATCAAGAATCCATAACAATAGAACCTACAACAAGTGCTGGTAAACGATAGCTTTTGGCCTGATCAGAGGTCACTCTACCAAGACCTCAAAACTGCGCGGTTGAGAAACAAATTGTGCGGGACATTAATCACGATTTAAAAATCAGGGATTATGTTAGCGATTTAACTTTTTTTCGTTTTCTCTCCTTAATTTTCATCAAGACATTGAAAATAAATCAAACTAAAATGGGCCGGAGTTAAGGGCACTGTAACTTGTATTATGATATAAATTATGGGATCATCCTAAGAATGCGCGATTTCATTGGATGCTCAGCGTGCTTGATTTTCTTAGAAATGCACGCTCGAGAAAAAAATCAAAGCAAAATGTACCGGTGATTGTTTTTCGCGAGTTTAATATGGATAACGAATATAATTTGATAGACTGGGAAGATAACATGTCCGACTATGAGTTAATTTGTTAAGGTGTGTTGAAGAAGATGAAAGTAAAGGTCTCTTCCCAAAACTAAAAGAACAAGATCGGCGAGAGAATTTAGCATCGGCTGCGTACTCTACACTAGACAAAAGCTCTAAACCACAAAATGAGATGTTAAAACGTTTGAAATTCAGAAAAGGAATGTCCACATTCAATCCAGAGCTACTCGTTGACAGTTTCATATACGAAATGATTGAAATTTTTTTTTTTCGAATAGCCAGGTGTATTAAACGAGAGGAAAGTGACAACACAACTACACGACACGAGTCATGATTCACCAACAACTCGACGATAACTTTAATACGCCTGTTTTATGCTGAAACCTGAGCATTGAATGGAGAAAAATACAATGGGGTTTCTCTGGTTTCATGTAGAAATTCGTTTAAGAGGTTCCTAAATGTTCCTGAATGAGAAAACGGGCGATAGTAGATCATGTGTATTAGCGGCCAAAGAGCCTCAAAAGCTCACGCAACACGGCCATCAGAGCAGCAGTTAAAACACTGTTCCTTGGGATAAATAAACAATCCTTCTTCGGACTATAGAATTAGTAATCAGTGTCAACGATGCAGTTGTTGTAGAAAGTACTCGGCAAACCTTAACTCATATATCCAATTCATGTTCGCTTTCTCTGTGAATGCTTTTCCATCAGGCATTTTCAACACCTTGCACTATCACAATGTGCAGATTAACTTCTTCTGTGCTGACCAGAAATTGTAAAAAGAAAGCACTTTGTTTCCTGCAGCAGTCATATGCCAATTGATCAGATGACAATGTTATAGCCCATTTGCCTGCTCTGTTTTTCACTTACACGCTTACTTTCCTTCATATAGATTGAAGTTTATATTATAAAACGCGTTCCGCTTGTGCATCCGGAGTTTTTGAAGACCTCGAGCGTGCATTATGTAAGGGTTAGAGACTGACGTGAGTGCTTTATCGGCAAATACAGGCACGCGCTGACTGTATCAAGGTAAAAGCTTTTGTTCACTCGGACACATGTTGACTTGTTGTACTTCCAGCGCTTGCAAATCAGCCATTTCCAAAGATCGATTATGCAAATGTTCGCCTTCTGTCATACAGGAGATCTAGATAGAGTTCAATCCTGCAGTTACAATTCTAGTAATTGTCTACATTTTCACTGTTAAATATGCGATTGGAAGTACGTTTTCAAATACGAATTGTAGTGTTTCATCAGGGGATCCTAATATTTTATTTTTTTCGAAAATTTACATACGCTTCTTTTCAAACATTCGCAAGTATTGTTTACCGTTCGGACTGTAATATATAATTATACAATAGATGGCTTATTATTCTTTTTTTGCTGGCAGTGATTTCAACTAGCGTACCAGTAGTGTAGTGGTGAAGAGTTAATACAAGCAGTTGGAAGGGTTGAGGCTCGAACTCCAGTGGAGGCACTTTTTCTTTCTATGTCGTTTCTTTACTTCTTCACTCCTTACTTGTAGTTAATTAGTATGTAAGTAGCTAGTGGTTCATGAATATGATGATTAAGAACAGTTTCACCACTAGGGATGAAAATCAGTTGAAACACTAGTCATTTTTAACTGGTGTCCCATTGGGTTTCCAAACTCATCCACCTGACCAAATGCAGTCCTCTGATGACTACAAAGCTCATGAATTATTAATGAGTTCGAGAATGAGGTTTTCCAAGCCGTCCAAACACGTTACTAAGCAAGGACTGGCTCGCATGCTCGCAACTTGGGTCGGGTGGAACTTCTCGAAACGAGCGACAGTATTGGCCTACTCAACAATAGAAAACACCCTAACCTTTAGAAAGTGCAGTACAAAAACAATAGAAGTATAGTATTATGGGTGCAATCGGAATACAGGTCTGCCGGGTTCCGTGCTACTCTGCATCTTCCCGTAGGTAAGAGAGGGTCTGGATCGAGTGCTTTGTTCACCAATAATGCACGCTCGTTAGCCAGTCACATGCTTGGATTTTGTACAATGCACGAAATATTAACATTAATTTCTAATAGAACAAGGAGAATCAACTTTTATTTATTAAATCTGGAGCCCATTACCAGGAGCGTACCTATGTGATGGGTAGCGCCCACAGCACAGTAGACGATGTGGCTATTAATATACCGTGTTAATTACAATTATTCAGTGCATCCTGATTGGTTAAAAGTGACCGTCTTTGTTTCTTCTCGCGGGAAACACAAAGCTGAAAATAGCTTCATCATCTATTCTGCTGTTGGACATACCTAATCTGGGAGATGCACGCTCCTGGTAATGGGCTCCTGGTTAAATATAACTACTTATAACATTGATTGCAATTGTCTATGAATTGACAGGGCAAATAACAGTGGCGCAGTCCCTCTTCACGTATCAGGCAGGAGAGAGCGTGGAAACTTTTAAGAACACATCATTCGTACCACTGTTTGCCGATCAGCTAAAATTCTACAACGCAACCCTCGAAGAACAAGCGCGGGCTGCCTGTGGTAATAATTTGGCGTGTTTGTTCGACGCTGCTGCCACCAGAGATGTGTCAGTAGGGGTGGCTACTAAGCAGATAGCATCACAACTCGTTAACGAAACAAATCAACTTAGTAAGTAATTAAACTTTATTAGTTCTTAGTTAGGTCGGTTTCCGCGATTACAAATGCAGCAGAATTACCCCAAACATCCAGTGTTTTATAGAATAAATCCATACATTATATAACATCTCTGGGATATAAGTTAATAATATCTCTGGGATGTTATATAAGTTTAGTCTGGAAATGATACACGGGAACAAACTACATATCACTATATTTTTGAGGGGTACAACTTAATATATAACTGGACTCGAACCGTAGACCCTTTCCCGACTGTTCTATTGCAGCAATTGGTGGAAATGTTTGCACAAACTAACACCCAATACCCTTTTGATAAAGCGTTCACAATGGACCTTTCAAACAGCTGTTGTTTTACATTTTTACCAGGGGAATCATGATCAAGAATGTTCCTCGGCGACAAAGCGAGTTTGATGCCCGAGGGCGATACCCGATTACCTTTTGAACGAGTAATTAACCTTTACTTACAATCACCATTCATTCCAAATAATTATTTGAGGTTAGGAGTTACTGGTTACACATTTTTAATATCATATGAAAAGATGACTAATTAAGTAACTTCAGCAGCGTTTCATTACCGTCTTCATTACCGTCTTCATTACCGTGCTTATGGAAGGTGATCATTAAATTATTTGTTCGAGATGACAGTTACCAGTACTGCTCTTGCCACCTTATCAGCAAGTATTTATCCTGATGGCAAACATAAAGACCTTTTCGTATTATTTATCTACTGTTTTAGTTAAGATGATCTCCGGAAAATAAACGAAACGTTTTGTTGTAGTTTTGCTGCGCGGCGTACGAACTGTCATCCGATAACTGACGCACGAAGGTCATGCCTAACTATTTTACTGACTCAATCAATTGCCAGTTGTTCCTCTCACCCTGTATAGCTTCTGTATTTCAATGCAATAAACTTAGCTTTCGATCATGATTGACTTTGAAAGTATCAGTAGAAAGGTTGACATGACGAGTCAGTATACCCGCCTTGGTTACCGATGGAATGTGTTCCAATTAACATCCACAGGGAATCGTTACACAGTTTAAAGCCGTAATTAATGAAAATTGGCAATTTATGTTTTAAAGGAAGAAGATAACGTAACTCAGTAAATAGCTCAAATATGCACAGATGAATTGACAAATTGTACTGCACAAATTGTACATTCAATCGCTCTATGAAAACACGAAAATGACGTCACGCATAGCAACCGCGGATATTGTGTTATGTGATGTCACGTGATGTACTAACCCTCCATTGGAAGATTTTTGATATGTTTTCGTCTGCTGCCATTGCTAAATTGTGGCTAAAACGTTTAATGTGAAAGATTTTTTTGAAATTGATGTTCACTTTTAGGATATTTAAAGTAAAACTATTTTCTTTTTTTATTAGAAAATTTCCCGCCTCAATTTGTGAATGCTCCAAAGACAATCCACCTTACATTGAACACCCGTGTGACCGTGAACCTCACCGCTAAGGACCAGAACAACGACACCATATATTTTAAAACAACATCAATACCCGGAGCAGTGATGAAAATAATGGGAAACACAATAACACTAACGTGGAATGTCACTTCCACAGCTAGAGTAAGTTAACTGTATTTGTAGCAACTTAAAAAGTCTATATTCTTTGCTTCGTGATTTGAAGTTCACTTAATTTGAGCAAACAACTAATCCATTAAAGTAACATGGAAAGAAAATTGACAATGGCTAAACACGTCTAAAACAACCTGATCTTGGCGTTATTATCTGGAAAATCTCAGTAAGATTGTGACTCGCAATATAACATTTTAAGAGGGCTAAACGAAGTTCTCATTTGATGAGGTCTCGAGGTGGACTGGAGCTCGAGGTTCCTTGTATCGGATGATAGTTGGCGAGGGGTGAAGCCCTGAGTCCACTATGAAAGTCGATAGATACCAAGAGCGAGAAGTCTAATTGTTTCAACGTAACATAGCGAAGGTTCTTTTCATTTTAGCTATCGATTGAAATCGAGGAACCCTGTGAACAACGTTCCAAAATAATCAATTTTCTAGTTGATTTTTGTTTGCGCGCGCTCAGCGTTCTTCGAAATTGCCGACTATCGATCGCTCGACAGTGCTTGTCATGATAAAATATCACACAAAAATCATTAAACTTTACCACAACCTACCAGATTGGGAATTATATGTCCATCGTATTCACTATATACTACCGAGAAAGGATGTCTGTCATGTACATTTCTCGCACACAACGTTTAAATGCTTTTGATGAGATTTTAGCACGAGTCCACTTTGTGACGTCATCAGCTGACAAGTGTTTTGGCCTAAAAAATGTTCAGTTCGCGAAAACAAATCAAACAACTGAACTAGGTGATACCTTCTGTACCAGAGCCTGGCTACCAGCAGTTCATTGTTATGCTTGTTTCTTTTGCTGATATAGCGAATATGATTGAAATCTCCAGGTGAACTTAACAGTTGTCGCAAGAGACTCGAATGACGCTGCCACAACTTGGACTCCGACCATCACCATGTGCGCATGTCAGAACGGAGGCCGCTGTACTGCCGTATCGAACACAGACGACAAGTTCCAGGTCCTACCGTGCGAATGTTCCAGTGGTTACGCAGGAAAATACTGTCAGAATAACTTAGACGCCTGCGATGCAAATGGTCAGCCATGTTACCCTGGAGTGACATGTGTCGATCTTCCTCCGCCAGCGAATATATCAGGGTTCACATGTGGCCCATGTCCTTCGGGTTTTGCAGGAAATGGTATTGAATGTGCAGGTAAGGTTTAGGAGAAGATAAAGGTACCGAGTAAAACATATATTACATAAATAAGGAGTGAACAAGAAAGTTAACCAATTTTGGAAAATATATTAAAGAACATTGACACAAAAATAAAGAAAAAAACCACAATAGAAACAATAGATGGGTTGCACATGACGTCACGGCGGCCATGTTGGTGTAGCTTTAACAATATATTCTTCGTTAGCTTCTTTTGTTAGGTACACCAACATGGCCGCCATGCCCTTTGTCATTTGAATCTCTGGGGATTGAGTGAAACCATCTATAGCGTTGCCCTCGGCTGATTTCTAACGGCGCTGTCTTGTTTTTGTGTGGTAATTTTTTTATGAATACAACTTCCAGAATCCTTTTCGAATTATTTTTCTTCAGATTTTTTTACTCATCTGAGAATACCAAGACAGTGGTCTAAATTAGAAGAACAAAAGTATCAGCGCAAAGGATTCGGGTAGTTGTATTCAAGCGACGTCATAGCGCAAACCTCCTAGTAGGTGCATTAGTTGAAATGAGGTTGCGTTTTGTGTTTGGCACAATGTTTGTTTGGAAATGACACTGATTAATAAAACATCACATTTATATCAGATATAAAGACACTGATGTTATATTAATCAGGTCTCTACTGGGTATACAAAGCCACCATGTGATCATTCAGCACACAGGATTTGTTATTATTCTTATGAATTATGAATAAGTTTTAGAAGTTTTAATAAAAGCCTTACGTCGAGCGATACTACTTTCGTCTCGGGATTTATCGAATCTAAATACTCCTAATAATTGTCATGTAATTCTAAGAGATATCCTTGGATTTGATGTGTTAGAGTTAATGAAGACAGGGTTCATGATAAATACCGGGAACGGATGCATTAAGCCATACACATCCCGTGGGCCGTATCTTTGTTCACATTTCAACAGGTTTCTGCAAATAACAATTCTCAAGTGAAAACAATACCAATATTTAAACCAATCACACACAATGGGCCTTTCGCAGGAATGCAATCACGTGGTTGTACTGATGGCAAAAAAAATCTAACTTCATTTATTTAAAGGCACTTGTACGAAATCGGTAGTGTTATAATAATAATAATAATAATTATAGTATTTATATAGCGCTAAAACTATAAATATTCTAAAGCGCTGTTAAAATCGTTATATATATGTATATATCAATACTGACAAATACTAATGGTAAATACTATAATAAAATAACTATAAAATACTAACAAAATTCTAAAATAAAGTAATAAATTGCTATACTAATACTACTGCAGAAGGTAAAACTTGTAAGAATGTATAAATAAAAAACGACCAATAGTTAAAGGAGCTATGGAAGCGACACTATGTAATATAAGCATTCTTGAACAAGTATGTCTTAAGGCGACTTTTAAAACAATCTATACTAGATGCGCTGCGGATCTGCTGTGGGGGGCGGGAGGGGGGGGGGGGGGAGTTCCATAGGATGGGGACGGCCCTAGCAAAAGTACGATCACCAAACGTCTTCCGGTGTGTCGTAGGTACAACAAGGAGATTCTGCTTGGCGGATCTCAGCGCGTAGCGATCATCTTTTTTTCGACTTAAGAGTTCACAGATGTATTGTGGAGCTAGCCCATGAAGAGCGTTGTAAACGATCAAAAGGATCTTGAAAGTCACACGTTCTCTTACAGATAACCAGTGAAGTTTCATCAGTGTTGGAGTAATGTGATCAAATTTAGGTACAAAACAGACGACTCGAGCGGCCGCATTAAGCACTTTCTGTAGACGGTCAGATTGGTATTTTGGAATCCCGTACAATAGAAAATTGCAGTAATCAATGTGGGATGTCACAAATGCGTGCACCAAGATTTTCGTGGAGTCCTCTGATAAGTACTTTCTTATCTGTCTGATGTGATACAAGCTACGGAAGGCCTTGCTGCAAACCTTACCAACATGCGTTTTCATGGACATGTGCTTGTCGAACCAAGCACCAAGGTTGCGTACGATATTCACCGGAGACACGTTCACTTCTCCAACCCTCAGCTCATCAATAGACAACTTGGACAGCTGATGACGAGAGCCGATGATGATCAACTCTGTCTTACTGTCATTAATAAGAAGACGGTGATAGACCATCCATGCTCGGACATTATTGACACAGTCCTCCATGGCCTTCACGGCGGTATCCTGAGCCGTTGAAGCAGTAGGATGGGGTTTGAACGACAGATACAATTGAGTATCGTCAGCGTAGCCGTGAACGGAAGGAAGGTGCTTGGATACAACTCTGAACAACCCTGACACGTAAAGCAGGAATAATATGGGACCCAAGCAGCTGCCTGAGGAACTCCAGATGACAGGTCAAAGGCAGAGGACTTGCACTGATCAATAACTACTCGCTGCTTTCTCCTAGGGAAAAAGGACTTAATCCACTTCTGCGCATTACCAATTACACCAAAGTCCTTCTCAAGGATGTTCACCAGGACACTGTGATCGATCGTGTCGAAGGCGGCACTAAGGTCAAGCAGAACGAGCAACGTAACCTCTTGGTTATCCATACTAGTGAGAATATCATTTTGTACTTTAAGGAGAGCTGTTTCTGTAGAATGGAACTGGCGATAAGAAGACTGGTTATCAGGCAGTACAGTGGGTAAGCAGCTGTAAAATCACCGCCTTGTCAACAGATTTAGCAACAAAGGGAAGGTTACTTACTGGCCTAAAGTTCTTACATATCAGATCCAGGCCAAGGTTTTTAAGAAGAGGCAGCACGAGCGCAGATTTCCAGTTGTCAGGTACTTGCCCTTCTTCAAAAGACAAGTTAATCATATGAGTAATAATGGGAGCCAGCACGTCACAACAGGTCTTTAGTAACCAAGTAGGTATTGGGTCTAATTGACAGGTGGCATTGGTGGACGTCATGATGATATTCCGTACCTCCTCTTCAGACAGTGAAGAGAAGGATTCCAACTTCACTCGGTAATCGGAATTCCACAATAGGAGGATCAACATTAGTCTGATCAATCTCCTCTTTGATGAGTTCAATCTTGCGACAAAAGAATACACCGAATTCATTAGCTAATAGGCGAGGATCGTCATGTGGTGGTAGTAAGTTACTCTTGTGTTCATTAGTTAGTGAATTAACAACACGAAATAGTTTCTTGGAGTTTCCCGCACATTGGTCTATCATATCAGTATAGTGAGTCGTCTTAACTTCCTTGAGAAAGGCACTATAACTGTCTCGTGTCACGCGGTACGCTTCTTTATCAGCAGGTAGACCAGACTTAAGCATTTTTCTCTCTAGCTTCCGGCGATTAGCTTTGAGTTTCATGAGGTTCTCATTGTACCATGGCACTCTTGGCCTAACAACCATCGTCTTAGTCTTCAGTGGAGCGTGCTTTTGGTTATTACCAAAACCTGTTTGTAAATGCTATATTCCACCTACAATCGGTTGTTGATCTTCCTAAAATAGCGTTTTTAAGTTTGTTTGCCTTTCCCTGGGATCATGAGCGCAATTCATTGGTTATTGAAGTAATATAACGGCACGTGACTGTTTTCTGCAAAAGGACTATTTGATGAAACGAAGTATTTAACGGTGCCTTTTTCTGAACATACAAAACAATTAAAAAAGGTCATGTAATTCTCAAGGGAAAACAGACACTATATTATTTAATAGTAGAGTAATATTCGAAATAAAGCTCTATGAACAAACAAGAAGTTATATTGTTAATTAACCAATCGAAAACATTATTACCGGTCAATCACCGATATATTATCAGCGTTACTTTCTTCTGGTCAGTGAACTATCTTATTGTATTCTCGTTTAATTTGTTATTGCTATTGTTGTTGTATTGGGATTATAGCGAACAAGTAAGAGTTAAATACCGAGAACCGAGGTATTTAACTGACTTATTTCATTGTTATTCGATAACCTTTATTTCACTAACATTCCAGTGAATCTCAATATAAAGACCTGATTAGGTATTCAAGAGCCTTTATATACCTCATTAGATATTCATGGTATTTATATCATATAAATATATTGAAATTCACTGGGATCTTAGTGAAATAAAGGTTATCGAATAACTTAGCAATAGAAAATGTGTCAAAAATCAAATAATTAACAATTATTCACCGAAGTGGAGGTGAATAGTGGTGGATATTTACCGAGCCGCTTGTTTTAGTATATACCACACTCTAGGTGAGTAGCCAGCACCAAATAGTTATTTTATTTTCTGTCAAATGGACAAACACTCGCGCGAGATGATCGCTGCTTTGCTCGGAGGTGAATATGAAATCATATTCACTGTTTGAGTAGCCAATCAGAGCGCGCGAAAAGTGATATTCACTGGTGTGGTATATACTAATAACTATTATATACTTTCATTTATATTTTCTAGACATTGATGAATGCGAGAATACTACTAAATGTACACAGATTTGTGCCAACACTCCTGGGTCATTCAATTGTCGATGTAACAAGGGTTACACGCTCAACGCTAATGGTTACAAATGCGACGGTTAGTAAAAAAACTTTATAAAATAGATTCTATAGTACGCGCAATCGGATTGGCTGAAAGCCGTCTTTCTATAACTCTATAGAAACAGAAAGTTGCACGCGCTCTTGATCTAGTTTGGAGAATTTACGTAATCAAATAAAGCGAGTGTTGATTGTTTATTTTATGAAGGAAATAGAAAACATTTTCCCGTGTTCCCATAGCGTTATAGAAGCACTTGTGGAAGACTGGAAGAACTCGAAATAGCAGTGGGAACACTCGCCCTTCAGGCTCATGTTCTATTACCATTTCACGTTATTCCAAACTCCCACTCGTGTTTCTATCACTCTATGGAAAGACAGAAAATGTTTCCTATTTCATAAAGTGAATATAAGCCCTAGCCAGTTATATTTGATATTGATTGTACATGAAGTGGATAGTCCAACAATAGAATATTTCTTGATTTGGGTGTTGCGTCTACAAGATATAAAGGTTTATATTTCCAATATGCTAATGATGTGATGTCATCACCGACATTTGCTGAATTTCTTTGTGCTTGTGAATTAAGCTATTTTTTAATTTAGAACTTGTTTTTGTAAAATCACTTTGATAAGCTTCAAATATAACTTAGAATTTAAAAATAGGTAATTTGTCTCTACCAGCATGCTTTTGTATAATACGTGATGACATCACATCATTAGCATATTGCAAATATAAACCTTTATATCTCGTAGACGTAACACCCAAATCAAGAAATAATCTATCTTTGGACTATCCACTTCATGTACGATAACTGGCTGGGCTTTTATGTACTTTAAGTGGAATGTATGTTTCTAATTCATTGTTATTGTGACACATGGTTATGTTGATGGTGATTCAGGAAACAAGCTGATAATTTTACATTTCAGTTGTAGAGACGAAACTGTTAATTGTATCCTAATTCAATTTCGGCTCCTAGTGTGCACGTTGGTGTCGTAGTATTGATATCAACCTCTCGGGTAATTTTATAACTTATGTTAAAAATACTTTATTCTAACGACATGCTGAGTTATATTAGCTTAAAGGTAGCTCCTTTTGATTAAAAAGCCATTTTGGGGGGATTTGTCATCTCTCCAGCAGCTGGAACTTGGACAGACAGACGCCGGGCACAATTATTTAGAGGAGAAAGGCCAGAAACCCAGTTTATATCCCAGCAAACATTGCAGGATTTAGGTTACGAAACAAGATGGCGGTTGTGTGGAAGTTTGAGAGTTCATGGAGGTTTCTTTTTTCATCTCTGACTAAAACATCCCTTACTGATGTCTAGATAGACAAGAATTTTAGCCTACTTTTGTTAGAAATTCGGCATGTCTAAAACAGCTCCAATTGCCAAAATAATGCCATATTCTGGGAGTTTAAATGTTGTTCTTTCGAACTGGCTATCGGAAAAGTGTGTACTATTTCCAGCCAAGATGCTAAAGGACATCGAACTTATAGGATTTATTGAAATCAGCGGACAATTACAGCAACAGACAGAGATAAGAAGAGCAAGTTTTGAACTCGATTTTGGCATATTTCATCTTCAACCATTTAAACGGAATATACATTGTTCGAAAGCACAAAACTACGATATTTCGAAACTGGTATCGGGAGGTGGTATCACAAGCTTCGTTTTTGATATATTTCTGTTTCTTTATTTTATCGCTATACATTCTTACTATTTCTTGTTGAAATTTAAATGCCCGGAAAAGTTATGCATAATGAGCTTAGCGGCCACGCAGTCCCATATTTCTGGCAATGATTACATTTTGACATTGATGATACTCACCAAGACATGATTTCAAATTTTAAGAATCAATACATTCTAATAATCTTTTATAGATATAGACGAGTGTTCGATTCCTGGAACTTGCATGCATAGGTGCACCAATAATGTGGGTGGTTACAGTTGTAGCTGTAACCAGGCCTTCATCGTCGATCCCAACAACACAAAGAACTGCATTGGTAAGTTGTCACTTTTAAGAAATGGTTGTTTTACGATAACTGTACAGGGGCAGTATTTGTAACCTTCTTTTAGTCCCCTTCGCAGCCGTTCTTAGGGTCGTCATACCATATGCTAGCCCCACTAACGGCTGCTTACCTGTGTCACACATTCCATTCCCCATTCTTTACAATAGCCAGTCTGGATCAGTGACAACGTAGCTGATACGAATAGCCCACTTTCGATATATGCTTCAGTTGTCACGCATTAACGCTTCAATATGATGCTCCGGAGAGTAATGCTCAGTGATCCGCGAAAGGAGAAAATAATAAATTGGATTTACCTCTGAGCCTCATATTGAAACCTTTGTGCATGACGCATATATCGAAGTGGGCTATTTATTAGCAACGACTCTCTTTTGTCGGCATTTACGAGCTCGCCAGTTCAGCATCAAAATAAATGCGTTCTTCCAAAATATATATTCTTTCTCGATAAAAACTAAGAACAGAATGTATATGTAGCCGATTCGGACCGATTCTACATCCGTATTTTCAAGTTTAGCCTCTATATTTTTAAAACTTATGATACCCCGTCAGACGAGAGTTATCGGGTCCGATTGGTTCTTGAATTCTGAGAACTGAATTCTGATTGGCCAGTGCCTTGGAATGGAATGTGTGGCTACGGTAAGCAGTAAGCGGGGCTAGTGCATTGCGTAACGATCCTAATAACGGTATATGGTATTTTGTTAAAATCGCACTGACATAGCCCGGTTTCTTCAAAAATGTGTTCAATCTAGTGCTCATCCCAATACTCGTGGATTTGATCCAGTTGGTATCTAAAAATCATTTTGTAACAGAACACAAAACATTTCAAATATATCCATGTAGTTTGCAAATCTCATGCGATTGCTTGTTTGTGTTTAGATATAGATCCTATGCATAAGTCCTGGTAACTAGCATGTCAACGAGGCCGGTAGGCCCTCAGGAATGTCGAAATTGAGGCGCCCGGGGAGATTGTGAAATGCACTGAATGAATGTTCAGTGAAACAATGCCGTTAGTTTGCTATGCGCCTGGCTTCTTGTACTATAAAGAAAAATAAAGGATAAATGAGGACAGATTAGCAACTTTTTTCAACTAAACAATCATGTTCAACACGTTTCACACCTCTTGCTAGCATTTCAACTTCAACATGCCAGAGGACCTACCGGCCTCTTTTTCGTGTTGTGACCGCGCGAGTAATGTATAGTGTGTTTTAAGCAGCTAACAAAAAGAGAGAGAATAAAGAAATGAACGAAGTAATTATGTACAGTCCCTCTTAAAAGTTCTGCAACCGTTGGTGGCACCAGAGCCGCCAAAATGTGAGAGCTAAATGTCGGCGGTTTGGTGCCACTGACGGTAAACGGCGGGCGTTTAGTCGGCGACGGCTTAAAGCCGTTTGGCGGCTAGTCGTCGACAACTCAACGCCGTTTGGTAACAAGAGAAGCTAACGAGGCATCTTTTGTTAACAAGAATCCGCGATAGAAGCAAACAGTGAGAAACGAAATCTAAAACCAACCCTGTCTGGGAAAACGCTGCATCACGAATATATGACAGATGAACGCTCCGGGTAATGGTATCACTTATTAAATTGTATATCGTCTTACATGCTTTGAATATTCTAATTCGTCACACTCTTTAGCCAGTACTCCGTGCACTGGAAGTAGCCATGGCTGCCAGCATATTTGTTACGTAGACAGCACTCAGCAGAAATGTGCGTGCAACAAGGGGTACGAGCTAGCAAAAGATGACAAGAACTGTAACGGTAAGGTTACCATAACAACCTAGCATATATTTCACTGTCATGGAGCAAGGAGAGGGTGACGAATCATTCAACTAGTAGTTTTCGAGAGGTGATTCAGGATGTTATTGGGAGTCTCAAAAATCTGAATAATGTTTGGGTTCTAATCTATCCATACATGTAGTTAATAGAGTGGAATGGTTAGGAAACCCGGCAAACTTCAAATTGGCTAACAAAGGCGCTGCGATTTAGGTTGGAAGGGGATAAGACAAAAAATTGTGCACGGTCATAGTTCATTCGCGTCCCCTGAATGACTGAACCCACACGTTTCTATTGGCTGATTGATTAACATATTCCAATATCTATTGTGTTTTGTGCACGGTCACGGTTGAAAAAGGGAACAAAGACCTATAACAAGGAAGGTCGCTCGGTTTTATAACCATTCTACTCTATTAACTATGATCTATCTATCTATCTATCTATCTATCTATATATCTATCTGTCTATCTATCTGTCTATCTATCGTTTGTTGACCGTTGATATATAATTTGGCTGAACGGTAAAAGAATGTCGTTGATACTAAAATATTTAATCTTGATTAATTAAGATATGACGCGAGCATCCAAAGAACACACGAGTTGAGCCATCTTCTATTTATTAATTTAAACTTTGAAAGTATTTGTTACGCACAGAGGAATTGTTGCAATGAAAACAATGCGTGGATTTTGTTATTTTAAATACACAAATATCTATGTAGCCTAATTTTTATACAGAGGTACTACCTATGTTTTCATTATCTGCTTATTGAGTATATTCATTACATATATTTCATATTTAGACATCGATGAATGCAAAATGAATGGAACACGCTGCACAATCTGTAAAAACCTCAATGGAACATACCAGTGTTCATGTACTGCAGGATTCAGATTGGAATCTGATGGGTTTACGTGCGTAGGTAACTAATAACACAGTAGAAAGTATTCTAAGATTGTTATGAAAAGAATCCAAGTGTATGTTTGTTTGTCATACATCTGTAAATGCAATATATCAAGTATATGTTTGTTTATCGTGTATCTGTAAATATGTGTATCGCCTTCACAAAATATAATTTGAAGTTTCCTTTTTCCGCAATTTTATGTAAAAAAATATTGAGTCACTTTCTCTGAAATGTTTAACAGAACACCCCTTCCCCCTTATGAAAATTGTTGATTGTTCTCCTATATGGCGGGAAACGCGGAAATCTCATAAGAACGTGTTTATTTTTATCGATTGGGGTCCCTGTGATATATCATACCTATGAACACCCGCCCTTCCAAAGTTTTGGACCTCGCTACGCCACTGTTTTACTTACTGTCAGTACAAACTTCTGTAGCTGTTCTGGGGAGTTCATCGGGTTTTCTTGTCTCTTCGTTGCAGTCGAGAAAATCTTTACAGAGTTTTAGATTGTATTTGGCTTTTTGTGCTCGGAATATTCATTGCCATGCAGCTCATTTAAGCTGTTTACATCTTCCTATGTGATATTCACAAACCTACCGCCATCTTTGTAGTTCAAACGGCGGCAAACGTGACGTCATCGATATTTTCACTAGTGAGGATATGGAAAATACGCTACTCAGTACCCGGATGTAGTTTCGTATGAGTTCTATGAGTGGTTTATTTCTCAGTAAAACACTATCGTCCATATAATAAATAACAACAGTACATGTAATTGTAAGGAAAAGGAGAACTGTTTTTCGTAACTAAGTAACATTCACAGATAACGATTGACAGAAACATTATAATAAGGATTATATAGTTAAGTTGCTTCAGGGATTATTTTACAAGTTACTAATACAATACAATACGATACAATACAATACAATACAATACAATACATTACAATACAGAAATCAATGACTAAAATAATTTAAATTATTGTGTTGATCAGATTTGTTATGGAATATTTTGAAGTAGAGTTGGAGCATCGACACACATGTATGAACCTTCATTTTGTAGCACTGCATGTAGTCTTTTTTAATTTCTTTTTTGAAAGCGTTTTTGTTAGGTTCCTAATTTGATTTGGAATTTTATTCCACAATCTTACACCTATTCTAGAGAATGATTTATTTTGAATGTTATTTATTTGTTTATCATGTATCTGTGGATGAAATCAATCAAGAAAATATAGAGCTGCTTGTTCAGTTCTTCTTCATTTTGATATTTAGTTTGAAAGTGGATTACAAATCTCTTCTTTGTCTTAGCCTTTAGTTTCTGAACATATGAAATCAGGTTGATTGAAATTTCTCTCTCAATACGATTGTTCTATCCAACTCTCAGCAATGCCAAAATAATCTCAGATTTTATTTAGTATACGTTGAAAGTACACACTTTTAACCCAAGTGTTGTATTTGCTTATGAGAATTTTTGGAGGTTGCTCAGTGGTTGCTCCTCTAAAATTTTGAAAACGCCGCCATTACATCAACAAAAGATTAGTTTCGAGCAAGATATAACAAACGCAAGTTATATCTTGATTTTTTAGATTAAAAGTAATTGTTCCTCTCGTAGATATAAACGAGTGTGCCGAGGGGACTTTTAAATGCAGCGACCAGTTCCACGAGTGCATTAACATCAAGGGCTTCTACAAGTGTGAATGTGAACGAGGACTGTATAGAATAAACGGATCGTGTAAAGGTAAGTAAGGCAATTCACTGCTAGCTAGACACAAATTTGCAATAACAGAAAGAACCGGCGACTTTCGGCCTCTTATTTTTACTTTTACAATAATCAATTGATGGTTTGCACCTTACGTCATAGCCGCCATATTGGTGTACAGTTAACAATTCTTCGTTAGCTTCTTTTATTCTGTACACCAAAATGGCCGCCATGCCCTTTGTCATTTCAATCTCTGGGGATTGAGTGCAAACCATCTATTGAATATTAATTCTAACTCTAAACAAAAAGGTTTTAATTATAAAACAATATGGAATTTAGGCGTAGTGGAAACAAATAGAGGTAATCGGCTAACGCTGTTGCCACCCAATTCAGATCATGTGATGTAAACAGATGCTACTCTGGGGAATTATTCCTTTTTCATTCTAATCATAATGCAGTCATGCCTATCTGAATAAAATTAATTTTCAAAGAGTCAATTCTCCAGAGTAATGTGTGTTTACATCACATGATCTGAATTGGGTGGCAACAGCGTTTGCCGATTACCTCTATTGGAGCTTCCAGCACAGATTCCAAGCTTACATTATCAATTCAGAAAGAAGCCTCGAAACATTATTACACCAAACACTTTGAACAAGCATCGAAATCTAAATAAGTTAAATAAACTGTTTCAGAGACGTATTGCGAAGCTTAAAAACACATCTGAGAAACATTATAGTACTCATGCAAAGATACGTTTAATAGCAAGTCGGTAATTGTCTATAAATACACTACCTCCCGTCATACTCATTGCATTCATGTTTTATTGTGTCCATGATTATTAGCATCAAGTAAATTCCACTGAAAAAAACACAATTTCCATTGTGTGGAAAAACCATGAAAATTACAATATCCATGGTATTTCTTTCTATGTAAATATAGAATAATCTTGGACATTACAATTTACGGCACTTTCCCCTGATTTTCCATACTTTCGAAATAGTGGAAGTATGGAGATATCATGGAAAAACCAATGGAAAAATGCTTCATATATATTGGAATTTCCAAGATTATTTCATACTATAGAAATCCGCACCATGAAAATTTTTGTCTAGGATTCTTCTAGCGTCTGTTTGATTCTCCTAGCGTCTGTTTGCTTACATTTGCCATTCTGTGCTAATTGTCAACGGTCCAATTGGTAGTTCTTGACCGCCATTTTTAAATGTAACCAGGCCTTTGGTGATATCGAGGCTGAATTTGAGTCAGCTCAGTTATTGAGTCTTGTATGTAGTTAACATGATGATCAAAATGTATCCATATTCATAGAGATAGGGTTTGTATCAGTGCAGGGTCAACTCCATCCTCCATGGCTGTATCTAGTTAGCATGATAATCACAATCTATTCATGTTCATAGAGAAAGGGTTTGTATCAGTGCAGGGTCAACATCATCCATGGCTGTATCTAGTTAGCATGATAATCACAATCTATCCATATTCATAGAGAGAGGGTTTGTATCAGTGCAGGGTCAACTCCAGCCCCCATGCGAGGCTAAGGCCTGGTTACCTTTCAAGAACTACGAAGTCGACTAATGTCAATTTCTAAGTACATATCAAAATTATCACTATTTAAATTTTTTTTTCGTTCCACAGGACTCCAGAAAAACCAGACAAAACCCGTGATTCCACCCCTTCCTCCTCGCAAACCAAAACCCGAGGAAAGACAAGAGACTGTACAAATAATTATTGTGAATATGAAGAAGGAAGAGGTAAGATCTAATTAAATGTTTATCGTTTGAACAGCAAAAGCAAGTAAGCAAGTCATTAGTCTTCTCCTGTTATAATACTGAATTGTAGAGTAAAATAAAATAATCTAAAGAAAAGTAAACAGCAAGAAGCTGGTCACACGATAATGACGGCCAATGGTGTTTAAGAACCCTTTACAAACTCTTTAGTGCATTTTTAATACATTAAACATTCAAGTAAACAGCAAGAAGCTGGTCACACGATAATGACGGCCAATGGTGTTTAAGAACCCTTTACAAACTCATTAGTGCATTTTAATACATTAAACATTCAAGTAAACAGCAGGAAGCTGGTCACACGATAATGACGGCCAATGGTGTTTAAGAACCCTTTACAAACTCATTAGTGCATTTTAATACATTAAACATTCAAGTAAACAGCAAGAAGCTGGTCACACGATAATGACGGCCAATGGTGTTTAAGAACCCTTTACAAACTCATTAGTGCATTTTAATACATTAAACATTCAAGTAAACAGCAGGAAGCTGGTCACACGATAATGACGGCCAATGGTGTTTAAGAACCCTTTACAAACTCATTAGTGCATTTTAATACATTAAACATTCAAGTAAACAGCAGGAAGCTGGTCACACGATAATGACGGCCAATGGTGTTTAAGAACCCTTTACAAACTCTTTAGTGCATTTTTAATACATTAAACATTCAAGTAAACAGCAAGAAGCTGGTCACACGATAATGACGGCCAATGGTGTTTAAGAACCCTTTACAAACTCATTAGTGCATTTTAATACATTAAACATTCAAGTAAACAGCAGGAAGCTGGTCACACGATAATGACGGCCAATGGTGTTTAAGAACCCTTTACAAACTCTTTAGTGCATTTTTAATACATTAAACATTCAAGTAAACAGCAAGAAGCTGGTCACACGATAATGACGGCCAATGGTGTTTAAGAACCCTTTACAAACTCATTAGTGCATTTTAATACATTAAACATTCAAGTAAACAGCAGGAAGCTGGTCACACGATAATGACGGCCAATGGTGTTTAAGAACTCTTTACAAATTCTTTAGTGCATTTTTAATACATTAAACATTCAAGTGTTCGATTTAAATTTCGCGCGACAAAAATATAAGATATCAGTCAAGTGGAGTATCACATGTTTAAGAGCTTGCACAGAGAATCATGTTCATTGACAGCTGACGGTGATTTCAACCTGCTTGAGGAGCTTTTATAATGCGGGTCCTTCTTAAAAAAACTCCTAACGGGACCTAACGGGACCTGAAAAAACCATAGGGGCTGATCAAAGTCAGGACCCGGTTAATCCATAGATGGAATTGGATTTAGCGTGTCGGTTTTTGAGGAAGGAGGAAAACCGGAGTACCCATAGAAAAACCCTCGAAGCAAGAGCAAGATACCAACAAACTCAATTCAAATAAGGCGCCGCGTCCGGGGATCGAACCTGAGCCACATGGTGAGAGGTGAAGCGCTTAACCACTTCGCCACCCCGGCTCCCCGGGAGGAGGTAGGCAGGTAGGAGGTGGACAGTTCAAGAAGCCATCTGCAATTTGTTTTACGTATTTATACAGTATCGTGGAATTGCAAACTATTTTTCTTTTTCTTGGTATCTATTTAGTGGACGGATGAGATAGACAAGAAGTTCAAACAAGTTGTGGCAAAGTTTGTTAGCTCGTATTGTAAGAACAAGAGATCGACCTGTGGACTACCACCTTCAAGACGATCTAGGTCAGTATCGAGACTTAGCCTCTAATATTTCAGTTCCGTGATACACCTATTTCGGAAAAGCAACACGCAACAAGCCAAGACCGAAAAGGATGTGGGAACTTTGTTCTAAAAGCCAAATAGTGCACCACTGCAGGTGTATACTATAAGGAGCTGGAATTAGTTTGTCTAGAGAAAATCACAGTAAGGCTATGATCATAAAATATTATTTCAAAAATGATTGTATTCATAAGAATCAGACGCCTTTTCGGTCTTGGTTTGTTGTTTGTTCCTTTTGATCGGATAACCTTTTACGAAATAGGTGTATCGTCAGCGACTATTACAGGCGCGCACTTACGTTACATAAGCGGTTAATGCCATGGATAGTGTTTCAAAATAGCCTCCAATTTTACAAAGAATATATTAAGCATAATCATATTTTCACCTTTTCAAGCAAATTTAATCTCCATTTCAAATTTTCCGGACCGCCGATACATTTTGCTAGTTATCCTCTCCCGGTTTATGTGAAAATACACAATAAATTTATGCTTTTGCTTAAAAAAATTCAATTTCTACTTTCCCACGTCTGGGGATCGAACCTGAACTACAGAGGTGAGAGTCGAAGCGCTTAACCACTGCGCCACCCCGGCTCACCAGCTCCTCCTGCTACCTTTGCGATTTGATTTGCTCCATATGCACACATTTACTGTTAATTATTACGAAAACACGCTTACATGAAGAATTGAAAGCTCAATGCCTTTCATAGATATTCCATTTGTCGAGGTGGGTTATTGTATTAGATACCAGTAGCTGGTATCTGAAAATTCAGGCATTTAGGTTTGCAATTTACCTTGCGTTTTTGAACTTAAAAACACTGAAAATCGTAAAATTACGAAACTGCCAATCGCTGTGTAAGCGAGCTTCCAGTGAAAGAATCCACGTCCACAAAGTTCCATCGAAATCCCTTCGAAATGAAGCAAATCCGCCCATGTTTGGTACCGATTTCTTCCTCGGCTTCCTCGATTTATTCCCGCATAGAACTCTGGGATAGCTGTTAAACTGTGCATTTGGTCAGCAGTTAAGCCTATGAGAAATTTTGCTTCCGGTAAAATTTTCGCGCGAAAACCACAATAAGTCACAATTTCCATCTCACTCAAGAGAATAAAATAACGCTCTTTTTCCAAACGTCCGACGTACCTAATATTACAACTTTGAAATATTTAAGTAACGCATGAATATTGTCAGTGTCAAAGACTCCGGTCTGTGAAAAATAAGTGTATTCACGGGGAAAATCGCTGACGTACCGCAGACTCGTCATGACCGGAATAGTTGGTGATGAATTATGGCATGTGTTGTCGAGTCTATTTAGATGTAAGATAAAGTGAAACACTGTCATTGTCGTTCTCTTACCTAAATGAGCAAGGGAGGACCCAATTGTGGAACTAGATCGTATGGTAGGTCAGGGACTTACGAGATAAAATACTGCTCGGTAGTGTATTAGTAGGAAGATCTAGGAAGGTTTTATGTAGAGCTCGGTGGATCGCTATAATACCATGATCGCCTCGGATTCTTTTGTTCTCCGAGGCACATTTAAATTACTAAATTTAGTCAGGGCCATTGTCTTCTAACTTTCCCGGCGGAACTGTGACGTCTTTAGTTTAGGCAGAGAAAACTAAACTTCTCAGAGATTTGTCCGTTCCTCGGTGATCATGCTATTACCTATATTTAAACCGGCCGAAGCGGCCTCGGGACTTCGACAAACTCTCCCTCTGCTTGTGGGAAAATTTAATCACTAATTTCCCTCTTGTCATGGTATAACTTATATTGTTGCAGATTCCTTCTAATTTTCTTTATGACAAATTAAAACGTAACCGAGCGGCTTCTCGTATCTTTGCAGGCGTGCAGTTGATGATATACTGTATACAGAAGACCAAGTCCATCTCTTACCTGGCTATCCAAAGCAGAACGGCTCCCATCTGTTAGTTGCCTTCTACGTACAAAAACCGGCAGGCATTTTTACACAGATCCAAGCTATCCCGTCTGCTGTGCTGGAGAGTATCACCAGAGACAACATCCCACAGATAGAAATAACGCTTGGTGGAAAGACGTTATCTGGAGTAAAGAGCTTGTTTCCGCTTACAACGACCCCTTCTGTAACTGTAACTCCTACTACAATACCACAAGTTATTATTGACGGAAAAAAGCCATGGGTGTGGATCGTCATTGGAGTGTGTTGTGGCGTGGCTGTTTTGATTGTCTTAGTTACTACCATCGCCTTTGTCAGGTATCTACTATTTGTCATATTCATTTGTCATATTCATTCGTCAGTGCTGCCATGTTGGTTAACGTTTACTACATTTTATTTGACCTGGACGAAAATTCTCCTAGTCGTTCAACCAATATGGTTGCCTCGTTTCTCACTCGTGGATATGAGGGGCATAGGAACGAGTTATTGTGATGGATGACTTTTATCACTCGCTCACTCAGTAACATGTGAACTCAACATCGAAAACCCGAGTTAATCAGGTTGACCTTACCAATCGATATTTATCCGATATTCAATCGTGTTTAGCACTCCCGGTTAGCTCAGTGGTTAAGCTCCGGCTGTTGAGCGGGAGGTCGCGGGTTCAAACCCCGGCCGGACAAACACTCAGGATCTTAAAATAACTGAGTAGAAGGTGCTGCCTTTGTGAAACAACTGCAAATGGTTAGACTTTCACGTCTTCTCGGATAAGGACGTAAAATCGAAGGACTAGTGGCCCAATTAGTTGCAAAGCTAAATACATTTGACACTTGAATAAAGTTACATACTTACTTACTTACGCGGTTTACAAACTGTTTCAGCTGTTTATCGCAATCTGTTTCCCTTGTATTGCAGTTAGCCAAACTCGTGCCGTAATTTTGCAGATAAAAATACACTGAATTTTAGTCATGTAGAGAAAGTATTTGAAGGACTTTCAATTCCCTCGCAGTTTTTCTCACTTAATGAACATCCGAATGAACTGTGTTTTGTACACGTAATGGAGCTAATGCTAGAACTGACATTATGTTACGTATTGTTTCAATCAATACAGGAAAAGGAGGCTTTACAAGAGCAGGGTGTTAAACAAATACCAAAGAGCTAAAAGAGGCAAGGAAAACCTAGCTTATAGCGTTAACGACAACAAATACGAAATGCGACAGCTCTCAAAATAGGTTAGCAGTAACGAAAGTGTCATCCATCATCCACGCTGTGAAGAAGTGGTTACAATGCATGGACAATGTCACGTTGGCAACTAGCTAAAAGAAAACAAAAGCATATGGGCAAATAGACCTGTGCTGAAACCTCTGTTCGAAATCTGCTGAAGTTTCATCAGCATGAAACAATTATTAGTCAAGTCAACAGAAGAGAGTAAAATAGATGGGAACTAGTGAGGACAAGGTTATAAACGGTTAACGTAACTTAACATTTCACTCCTTATATCCTTAAAATATATTAGTTTTTCAAATGCTGACCAGTTTTAATTAGTAAGATTATAGTAACATAGCCAAATCATAGAGTTTCTATTTTGATAACTGCATTATCCAAACAAAGGCTAAGTAAATGTTATTCAGATTTGCGTCCAGATTGCAAAAATATGTGGTAAGGACATTTCTTGTTTTCAGGATTCTCGCACTCTATCTGTGTGATTTGCTGAAATGCGTTATATATAAAAGTATGTTAAAAAACCCGCCCACAATACTATCCAAGTTCTTTTTTCAACTTGCAGTTCTTTTGAAAATTAACAACATCAGCTGGAATGCAATTTCCATGTGAAAGGTGGCAACCTGTTAAATGATAGGTTGTCTTGTTATATGGGTCATTTCATTCCCTTCGGGCTAAAGCGGCCCATGTGGCAAGACAACTAACATGTGTATTGCGTTGAAGTACATCCCTGGAAGTTTCAAGTCTCGTTCGTAAAATTTAATTTAGTCGACTGTCAATCAAACGCGGAGAAATATTCAAACGCGTGCCGCCCAGCCTTAATTATTTGTGGAGGGTACGCATTTGATTGACGGTCGGCTAAATCGAATTTTACAGACGAGACTTGTAACTTCCAGAGTCGCACTTCAACGAAAACGGTAATATCTGAAACAAAACTTACTAGCAAAAATTAGTTTAAAATATCTATAACGACAATGATTGGAAACTAAAATAATGGCACTGCAGACCATAACAAAAGTATCTGGACATAAAATGGCGAGATTTAATCAACTCTTCCCCTCATTCGATTCCTGGCCAATAACAGAGATTCAAATACCATTGCTAAATAGTATTTACTGTTTTAATAGTATTTACTGTACTGTTTTAACCAAACCCTTTTAAGACTGGCTGCTGCCAAAGGCAGGTCGTTGAGTACAATGCAATGTAATGCAATACAGTTTATTCGGATCTCTGTTTGTGTCCATAAATAAATACATCGAATAGGATCATGGTTGCTACAAAGATATGTTACAATAGACAATTACAGTTGGTATACATAAATAAAGTACATGTTTTACACATTGTTTTACATTTTAGAAGTATATATCATGATTGTACAAAAAGTGTAAACATTCCAGTTGGTCATCTCGTTATAACTGTTAAATGACGTTTTAAAACTTAAGGTACGTATAATGAATCTTCATTTGTAAAACAAATGGCCAGGTTATTAAAGAGGCACAAAAAATAAACTTAATTCAATTCCTATACCGTAGTCTTTGCAATTGTTCCATATCGATACTCAATATCCAAATAGAATCTATTATTGTAGGTCGGTAAATAACGTTTTTTCCTTGTAAACTTTAAGATAACGATATAGAAAGAGAGCAAACATTCCCTGGATTCCATGTCTTCTCTCTTGCACAGCGCTCAGCGTGTCGTCATTGCTGCACCTTGCTAACCATTCGATTCCATGGTCCATTGACAGACTCGCGCGCCCAGGATTGAGTCCCACTAAATCCCTTTTCCTTCTTTTTGTTTTACCGCTTCCTTCTCTACTTTTGTTTTATTTTTTCCTTTCCCTTTAAAGCCCCTTTCGCACAAATTACATCCAGCACATCAACCGACGGTTAATCATTGAGTTAACTCAGTGGAAGGTGGTTATCACTCTTATAATATGGATGATAGTGTTTTACTGAAATAGTGTTTTACTGAAATTAAAAACATAGCAAATGCCAGTTGAGAAAACCTTACGAGTTTGCTGAATCTTTATTAGTTTGTTTATCAACGGCCGCATAAATAATAGCTAGCTTTTTGTCGAACTAAAATGCTCTTGATTGTTTATTAGTTTCATAAAGAAGTACACACACGCTTTGGGCAACGATTTCATAATTTCTACAGGATTAAAAACACAATCGAGCCGCGAATATGATGCTTCGAATACGGATTTCACCTGGCAGGAAGCCAGCTATATGCCTTTTGATTCGAATTCGATTTACGAGTGAGACTTTTCACAATCCACAAGCAAACAAATACTCTTGGTAGCTTGAAATGTACTCGACATCACAGACACACAGACTGTAAAATAGAGCGATAATTAAAACAAAAAGCACAGAAAAAGTGAAAGGAATTTTAATCAGAGTTTATTTACGTATAATCTTAATCTCCTCCGCAGTCATCTCAGTCTGTATTTTAATTCGGGCTTTTCGGGTTATGGGTTTCCTTTGCATAAACGTTCGACTGGGAAGGACTAGGGCAGAGCTTCCCCTACCCTCTTCCTCTCCCCAATCCCTCACTTCTAGCTTACTACCACAGGAAGCCCACCCCGAGCGAGTTCAAGACAAATCCGAATTAAAATAAGAGATTCCTGCGGAGGAGGCTAATATAATCTCTCGTTTTGCATCCTTTTGTCCTCGAAGTAAGAAGTTAACGTTGAGAGAGCAAAAGATAACTGCACTGAATGAATGAAACACGAAGCCTTTATCTCGAAGCAGAGCGAAGTACTCTGTGTTCAGTTTACATCCAACTTTCAGCTAATAGTGCACGGCAAAATAAAGGACTAAAAACGAAGAATAGAAAATTAACTAGAACATTTATACCGCACTGCACAAATCCGTATTAGTGAGGCCAGCACGTAAACTTATGCCAACACAAGTGCCAACGGCAAAACATGCCAAACGTGCAAAATAAAGGACTAAAAACGAAGAATAGAAATTTAACTAGAACATATATACCGCACTGCACAAATCCGCGTCCAGATACATATGGTATTAACGAAGGAATAAAGCAATATAGACCAAAGCTGAATTACGACGAAAGCAAAATATACCGGCGAAACTATCAAAGGAGACTAAAACGGTGATGCAACGCAAACCATGATAGACCAAAACAAAATACATACACAAGCGTAAGTGCATGAGCACGAGGACAAAAGGCAAACACCAACCTGAACCGCATAGTGGGAAAAAGGATGAAATTGCCTCTAGCTCTGGCGGCTGAGCGACGGCTTCATGTCAGAGGAGCAGCTGGTGGAAGATCTTGACCACCTGGGACATTCTGTTGAGCTGCCGGAACTCTCGCGGCTTGGGGTACTTGTCCTTCCATTTTCTTAGTACGATAAGCAGCGAGGTGTTCTGACGCGAACTGTGCGACGAACCTTGGTGGACTTCTTATTTATACTCGCTCTGGAAGGGACTGGTGCGAATAGTTGGTATATACATACCTCCTTCTTTAAGCAAACTCAAGTGGAAACGTGACTTTATCAACCTGTTTGAGGCTGCTACCACACTTACAAACGATGCATTTTTGATAGGCGACTTTAACTGTGATTTACTTGCGCCAGATAAGCCTCATAAAGATGGTCATAGTTTTTCATTTCAAAAATCTAATATCAGTAGCCTGCGTAGCAATCGCAAGGGGAATTGGGAAGAGGGGGAAGAGGGGAGAGGGGAAGAGAAGGGGATGCGGAATGGGAAGAGGAAAGGGAAGGAGCGCTTGCAGCGAACCCCCCGTTTGTTTCTTTTAATATTCATTTTTGGAAGCAAAATTCCGATTGGCTAAAGTGGTGTTCAATGACATGTGATTGACACTTGTAAAAAAAATTGCGGTTTTAATGGCGCGATGAAGAAGTGTTCAATTCAATTTTAGAACGCGCACGAAGGACTTGTTGGCCATTTTACCCACCAGATTTGGCAAAGGTATCTTCAACTTCTTATAGTTTATAGAGCTATTAGTAGAAGTACAACGATGGCTTCATGGGTGTCGGAAAAAGGAAGACCGAAGAACCAGGTGGAAAAACGAAGACCGAAGAAGAAGTCTGTTGTGAATTTTTCCTTGTCGAAAATCGTATGTTTAAGCCAAAATGTCCTGCTGGAAATTTAGTACAGATACCCTAGAGGTTTCAGAGAGTTTTTATTTGGTGAAAATCCATGCAGAAATTTATTTTCCAGCCCGGCCAAATGTTTGCCCTTCGTGGCGAAGGCAGTTCAATATGGCGGCCCAGTTCAATATATATTAGGCCAACTTTATCAGCCTTAAGTTGCCTAAGAAGCAGATTATTTACGACTAGGATGTCAAGTGATTCAGGATAGCTACGTCTCTTGACCAGAAACTGCGAAGTTGTATTTTATTTTGATGCAAATGTACTGAAGGGTTGTGTTTTGTTACGCCAGTGTTTGGCAAGCGAAAGTCGTGAATCGACGTGTAACATTTTCGAAATTTTGATGTGGAAACACTGACTTGTATGGCCAAATATTGTACTACACTTGGATATTACCCAACAGACTGTCAATAGCTTTTATTGCACTAAATTCGGTGCAGAAATATACATACACGTTTTTATAAAAGAAATAGAGTCGATCTTATTTATTGCTCGGCTTGTGGTTGTAAACGTATCCAGGAGTCAAACTCTTTAGGATAGCCTACCCAGGACACCAACGCTCTCTTTTTCTTAGTGTCACGTTTGATAACCTTATTAATTCTAAAGACGTCTTGTTTTGCTTTTTGTAATTCAGACTCATAGAACGTCCCTTGGATGTCTTCACCATTAAGATCTTTTATTTTATAAGTTATTGGAGAAGTATTTTTGATTTCGTGAACGACAAACACTTCTTTTGTCCAGTCGGGTGTATAACCCTTGTCAAACACCTTTAGTTTGTATTTGCTGATGCGTATTTTATCACCAACCTTAAATTTAGACCTTTTAGAGGACGGTTCCAAGTCGCCATACAAATTGAAATACTGCTCTTTTCTTCGTTCTCGATGGAATATAACGTTATGTCGTGTTGGTTCAATAATTCTTTCAAATGTCCTGTTTTTGATTTCTGAGGTCGAAATATAGAAACGGGAAGATGGTGCTAAAATTACTTCTATTGAGGAGCGTTCCTCCCTGCTAATCATTATTACTATAGGTGTATTGTAGTACATCTCTGAAAACTCTCGTCATTTCCGTATTAGGTCGATAGCTAAGTTCTGGATATTGATTACATTACCATGGCCTTCAAGATGACAGCTACAGAGTGTTCTATCATTAGCCACTGAAAACGTGTTATACTAGAAAGGGTTTGCCGTTTGACTGTCTTCGGATCCACACAAAGACGTGACGAGGCCGCTCAACTCCATTTGTAATTCTGAAAGTGCCTGCTCGTTGTTGTGATGAGGGTGACCTTTCTATCATTTCTCTGAGATAAGTCCATGTATGAGGTTTCAGATACTTTTGGATGTATTTACTTCTTCCAGCTGCAGTAAAGATGATTCCCGGAACATACAACTGCATTTTAGTAATGACGACTCGACAGTCAGCTCCTGCTTGCCAAATTAAGTTGTTATCACTTTCTAGTGTTAACCCTAATTCTACTTTCATGTTGGGTAAAAGTTTGTTTTCTAAGGATTCAAAGAATGAAAACCTATTGAGAGGTACTTGTAGAGGCACCTAGTATTTTTTTCCGTAGAGTAAATCCTTTGTTGTAATTAGCTTGGGCTTTCCTTTCTTTTCCTTTCCTTTCCTTTCTAGTGGTATCCAGATAATAGAACTGGTTTGTGACTGTAGTTTCTGATTATTCTTTGTTATACTCAAGTAGGTTCTTAATATTAATAGCGTGGTTGGATGATTCGCAATCATATAATGGAACGCCATTACCTTTGATGGATAATTTGTTAATCAGAGAATGCGATCCGTTGACGATGCTGTTATGATCGTCATGCAACAGCTATGTTTCCACCATCTGCTAAGAGTACTACCTTAACGTTTACCTCTACACGAGGGTTATACCAATCAAATGGCGCTAATTCACCAGTATTGTCGGCAACGAACCTATATCATGTCTTTTTTTGATGTTCACCATTAGCAACCTGGGTAATCAGTGGTGTTTCTAATTCAAAGACGACATCTTCATATCTTTCGACATATTCGGGATTTCTAAAACTTTCCATCTCTCTATATTTATTGGATTAGATAATAATTTTACGAAGACGTCCACCACTTAATAGTTGATTGACTCGTTCATTCACCTCATAATGAGACGCCTCAGGTTTTTCACTACGTAATAATTGTACTATTTTATCACCCGCTTTGCCTTCAACAAGTTTGTTAGTTTTACTTAAAGCTGTTGTAACACTTTTCTTAGCTGTGTCTGCTACAGCTTTTTTTAATTTTCCAACCTAACAACTTTTTTCCATAACTTTTCATGGAGTCAAATAATCATTCCCCATAGATGTGTTTATAGACATGTTTCCTCAGGTTGGGATCATATATTTTCTTGTATTCAGAGTATTTCATTCTACTTATATATAATTTAGGTTAGATTATTTTTTAGGGGTGGAGCGTAAAATCAAGGTCAAGTGCCAGTCTACCCCATTCAAATTTACAGGCCTTCGTAAAGAGTCTGTGATGTAAAACTGTATGTAACTAATCCTATTGGAAGATAAAAGGTTGAATAAAGCTCTTTTAGGTTCTACTGAAAACGGATAGGATCGGCGAAGATTATTAGTGGGTATCACTGCTAGGGTATTACTATATATTCCACTCACCAGCGAATCGTTAATAATGTTAGTGTTTATATGTAACATATCAATAGAGTTCGTGATGTTGGGGAGTTTTCTCCCATATTCTGTTACGCTGACGATCTTTTCATAAAATCCAATTAACTCACCAAACTTTGATCCTCTTAGATCTAATTGGTAACTGTTGCTAAGTTCAACAATTACTTTATAAGTGGTTAACACGAAGGAAATGTTAATATTTTTCAGCACGTGATTGTTTTTCTTCATTGTTTGGTGTAATAAATCATTTAAATCATCGTAAGAGTACATCCCACTAGTGAACGTTACCGTTGTCCATGTTGTCCCAGCGTTATGACTATACTTGATAGTATTATTGCTATAGGCTGGTGTGATATTATGCCATGAATAGGTCATGGATATATTATACATAGTTATATCCAATGATATGGTGAATGAAATCGCTAAGGTTGGGGTTAATTTTATTCTGAAGTCGTCTGGTCTGGAAACGCCACATTTTTCTCTATTCATAGACGATATTTGTATTGATCTTTCCATTACGTACTATATTATTAGACTACATATTCTTTCAAGAGGGCGGAGAGTTGGTCATTCGAAATAGTACCCAGATTTCGTAATGTGTGGGCTACTTCTGAAAACTCATTTCCTACCGAGTCGTTTCCAGCTTGTATAGACCCTCCTAAAAGCTCTAACCTACTTAATAAATCGTTTGAATTGTTGTAATAAACTGTTCCAGCACCAATCGTACTATACTTCTTAGAAGTTCTATGTATTGGTATCCCACTCAATCTATTAAGGTCGTTGAAAACCGTTTGAGAAAGATGGCTATAGTCCTTTTTGCTGATTAAACCGTTTCGTAAATAAGTCTAGAGTGTCGAAGTCAACTCCTTTATCGTATACCTTGTTCCCATCCTTGTAAGCTATCAATCTGAGTTGGTTCAACAGCTTAGGGAGGTCAATCATTAAATTACCGTACTGTCCAGTTTCTGGATTAACTTTATAGGCGTTTCGTTTGGGTTGAGTGTAAATCCCCTTCCTTTTCGTTTTCGTACCGTTTTAAGTGCTTCTTCAAAAATACCTATCCGCGCCCTGAATTTCTTACCTACAGCAATCTCTTTATTAATCTCATCTACCACATCCTTGTTGACTTCCTTAGCTTCATCACCGTGTGAATATTTCGCCTATTCTAAACCCAACTCTACGTTTAGGTGTGCACTTTCCTTTAAAAACCTATCCACAATACTAACATCTTTTAAAGCACTAAGATATACTTCTGAAGGTGGAGTCCTAATTTCCGCAATAGATCTATTTCTTCAGGCATAAAACCCCGGGCATAAAACCTTTATCCAAATTAGCAATTACTTCACTGTCTCCATCATCACCCTCTGTTATTGCTTGTTGGATCTGTTGGGTATATGTGATTGGTTTATTTGCAGACTTTACATATTCTTCACGTAAACCACCAATCTCTTCAATCTCTTTCTCCAGTTTTTAAACGACTAGTTTATACGCTTCTTTTCGTGTTTTTTTAGCGATCCTGTCCAGCATTTGTTCCTTTTTAATGGTCTTATAAACAATATCAACCATCTTCTGGGATTTGATCTGTGGAATGGCGTACTTTTAAAATTCTGCTATGTCCATGACTCTATACTTATACGTTAGATAACTTATCTTTAACTTATCTTTTTACTTATACGTTAGATAACTTATCTTTTTATATAGCTAATATATATACATATTAAATGGGAATACCAAACTATGACATTGGATGTGATGCCATTACGAATTACAAACAGTTGCATACATTCATGACAAATGATAATTTTAGAATGCTGATTGCCGCTTCTAGTGGGGCAGGGAAACGAACCTCTTGACTCACATGCTAAAAAAAAACATTAATCTATTACGATAAGATCTACTCGTACGCTAAAATCTTAGAGAAGGATAAGTATCAGGAAATGATGAATACGTTTCATGACATCAGTAATGAAGTAGGTTACAACGTTCTGGATCCTGAGTAATGACGCTATTGTCCCAGTCCGTGATTTAGATAAGGATGCTCAGAAGATTGTAATATTTGATGATTTTGTTTGCGAAAAGAATCAAAAGCCTCTCATTGACTACTTTATATGCGGTCGTCATAAGAATTGTAGTGTCATCTACCTAAGCCAAAGTTTTTACAAGACACCGAAAGATATCCGGTTGAATTGTTCCCATTATTGCCTATACGACTTTCAAAGCAGTAATCAGAACGATGGCTCATATCTAGAGAATTGGGGGTAGCCCCAGACCAATATAGAAATGCCACTTCTAAACCCTATTCATTTTTATACGTGGACAAACCAATGAAAGCCATCAAAACGAATTTTTATGGAGACCTAGAGTATACTATATGGGATTATTTAATGATAAAGACGAAAAGAAAGCAGGTCTTAAAGGTCATAAAGGTGATCGAGGACCTCCTGGTCCTAAGGGAGCTCAAGGGTTAAAAGGAGATGCAGGCGTTCAAGGTCTACAAGGTATAAAAGGAGATATAGGTCTTAAAGGTGATCGAGGACTTCAAGGGTTAAAAGCAGATGCAGGCGTTCAAGGTCTACAAGGTTTAAAAGGAGATATAGGTCTTAAGGTGATCAAGGACTTCAAGGGTTAAAAGGAAATCCAGGCGTTCAAGGTCTACAAGGTTTAAAAGGAGATATAGGTCTTAAAGGTGATCAAGGACTTCAAGGGTTAAAAGGAAATCCAGGCGTTCAAGGTCTACAAGGTTTAAAAGGATCTAAAGGAGATATATATAGGCAAGGTCTTCAAGGGTTAAAGGGAGATATAGGCTTAACGGGACCTAAAGGTAGTATGGGCCTCAAGGAGCGTTAGGTCTACGAGGTCTAACAGGAAATCCAGGCGTTGAGGGCCCTCAAGGGTTATAAGGAGATGCAGGCGTTCAGGGCCCTCAAGGTTTGAAAGGGGCTAAACTATAGAATACCCGGCCACTTCAAAAGATCACTTGAAAACTGTGCTAAACTATGCTAAATTCGTTATGTACGACAGTCAAACGTTTAACTGCGGGAAATTCCTCATGAAATCCAGTAATTGGTCATCGACCAGTAATGTAAGCTCATTTGTAATTATTAAAGATGCATACTCCATGCCTAACGTTACTCCAGAGCATCAAGGTTTTAGAATTGTTCAGACGTTCCCACTTAATCCCACAGAAACGTTAGTCATGACCCTACCTATTAACAATAATCCAAACGTTGGGGATTGAAAGGTAATAAGACGTACACAGTTAGGGTTGAAGTTTATACTATTATTGGAAACATAACATTAAACTCTTTATCCTTTGAGCAAAACTTAGGATTTATATCCAACACAGAAAAAAGTGGAAGAATACAATCCACAAATACAGCTTTTCGAGAGCTTAGCATAAGCACAACTAATGATACAGGTAAACTATCCTTCACAGTTTTACACGATCACACATTCAATCAAATATGGACTATTTATGTTGCTATTGTTGTAGGAGCATTACATACAAATACTTTTGTAAATCCTGCTGTGTTTGACGATAATGAATACATCAATAAGACTAGAGTTCAAGATTTGGTACCCATTTTGGTACCCATTTTGGTACCCATTTGCTACCCTCACTCCATGGTAGTATTGTAGGTCAGAAAATATACTAGGCTAGATCTGCAAACAGTGCAGTGCGGGTAGCTCAGTTCATTTTACAACTTAGCAAGGCTATGGTTTATGAGTTAGATGCCTTGTTTTACGTGTCCAGTTCAGAATCAGGCAACACTCTTACAGTAGATGTTAGGAACGTACCTAGAGATAATACGATCATGTTACATTCCGAAGCTATTCCAGAGACTACTTCCCACTCCATTCAAAAGTTTATACCTACCAGGTTCACAACTTTCTCTAAGACAGTAGGTCAAAGCGTGGACAAGGTTTATGAGGTTAATGTGGTATTTGCTACTAATAGTACTATCTGGTTTAACACTGGAGTTGAGCCTAGGCAATCCTTTATTATTGTAAGGGAGTATGACGGATTCGATTATACGCTGGACAGTAATAGTAATGCTTCAATTCCATAATAATGCAACCTATATATAGAAATCTATGGGGATTTTCAATGAAGAATTTGAAGCTAAAAAAAAGTGCCCGCTAGATTAGTTGATTATGATGCCAAAGAGATATCAGCTATATGGAGTCACGGTGATACAGATTGGATGGATATACCTTATTACGTATTACGTATCACACCAAAAAACGTAAACAACATAATGAAATTGTCCTGCAACGTATCTATTGGAAATGATACTGGTGGAGGTAACTTTTGGTTTCGATGGGTCTGTTTTTAGTGATGGAATCTCAATTCCTGTTGGAATCAGCAATATAGTGAATTCCGCACTTGGACACCGAACCAGAGCTAGTTTAGGTGCTCAACCAGCACAGAATCCAGAAGCGTTAACGAGTGTTTCGGATATATCGTGCCATAATACATTAGACGTGGATTTACATACTTACAAACTACAAGTAAAAATTACTGATAGTGGAACGATGACATTGAATAGACTTTCCCACAACCCTGATACAGCTTGGAATGGGTATGTGAAGTCCACTATTATTACTGGAGAAATGGTAGCACTAACCCTCGGCACTTCATATCCTACCATAAACATTTATACAGCAACATAATACATAAGGCTATGATCAAAGAAGAATACAATCACATCAGCAAACATTTAAGTGATGCAGAAATCGAAAGGTTAAAGCAGCTCTACGCCTACTATCATAAAAACGTTCTGCTATAAAAAAAAGCATACAAACACTTTAAACACGTCAACACGGGCTTACAGTTAACATCCATCATTTTAACGAGCACTAGTATTGTTGTAGGGGGTGTAACTCTCAATCCCATAATTCTTGGCGTTATTTCCGGATCAGGTGTGGTGTTGCAAGGTCTCTTAAAAGTAAAAAAAAAATACCCTAGAAAGATCGAAATGTGTTGGTTCGCATTCACCAGCTATCAAAAAGTGCTTAACAAAATATGTGCTTACTTGCGTGGAGAAGATTATAATATGGAAAGGTTCATTCTATAACTGAATTGGTTAGACGATCAGATCACTTATTTAGCGCCCTTAGTAGACCGTTATTATGCTAAATACGACCATTGATTCTTTTCACATACTTGTTTCCATAGCGATTCATAGTGTACAAGGGTCTTTTCCATCTTTCTAGGGTTACATTTCAACATGTTTTCTTCTTCACCACGGAATTGAAATATCTTATACAATAGGAAATCTATACTAGGATATCTTCGATGGGTTAGAATTTGGTCTAAAGCCCATTCAATACGCACGAACATACTTCTTACATCCTGACGTCTCCTATTGTCTAATTAAAACCTCTTCTTCTTCTATATGCCATTTAAATAATATTTACGTTTGTATTTTAAAGGCTTCCATTTTACATAATCACCAGGATCATTAGGATTTACGACATATTCGTCGTCACGCATGGATGGTAAATGTACTCCACAATCAGGACATTTCTCCTTACCTTATTGTTTGTATTTTAAATGAATACACATCAAAGTGTCCCTGTAGGGGATGAATTCACCACAAAACAACATTTTACCCCTGTTTCACACCGAACGCCTAATTGCTTCTTCAAAAAGTTAGCATGGTGTTCAGGAGTACACTTACCACCAATCAAATAGTCAAGGTCTAATTTCGCCTTCAAATGTACATATCTTAACATCTCAGTAGAATTGCGGTATAGTGGTGGATCATTAAACTCACTTTTTAAATCTATGTTTTTATCCATCTTTATATATATAGATCAAAAATGAATACACATTTTTTTACCGATCTGCACGAACAGTAGGTAATATAAATACCTATCGAGACATAATGGACGACGTTCCTATTACTAATTTTGGATGACTAGCAGTCTGTTCCTTGTTTTATGTTGGAAAAAATAAACCTCGACTCCTATTTACGTATTTTATACTATTGGTGTAACCGTCTTGGCCAATGATGACGGAGGAAAAAAAACACGAACTCCCCTTAGAGAAAGTTTAGACCTATGAGGTTCACAACATTCTCTAACAACAACAACAACAACACATTTTATTTCGTACTGGAATTAATAATAGTTACAGGTTTACTGGAAAAATGAAAAGCTCAATAATTGGTACTGGTAGGCTCAGAAAGCTAAACTAAGCTGAGCCACCGGAACAAAGTTCAGATTGCAATTTGATATGGGGAATTGTAAGGGGAATTCGTGTCTCTCTTTTTTTTTTTTTTTACGATTTCTAAAGTCACTACCGCAAATAAAACACTGCCATGTCGTGTTCCTTATAAGGCTTCAGTCCTTCATTCTCTAACCATTCATGCCCGTCTTCTATCATTTCTCCCAACCACTTAGGAGCCCAAACGCCATACGACTTACCTTCCTCGTTTTCAAGATCTACCATCAATGAGGATCCGAACTTAGTTTTAACATGGCGGCGACTTTTTATTAAATACATACCTAGCGGTAAGTCACAACCATTTTACAGTTTCAGCTAAAATATTTGAGATCGCGCCCTTTTCGTTTTTGATCGATTTGGGAAATATTATTTTGGTTGTCATGTCTCTCTATACACTATACAAAATTAAAACGACACAATTCTTTATCTTTCTAAGACTGCCGTTATGACCATACTATCCTTTACCTTCAAATGAAAAAAACATGAGCTCTCACCGAAAGCTTTCTCTAAACTCCTTTTTCTTTTTAAGCTCTACTAGCTTTCACGGACGCTGAAACCCTTTAGATTACTGCTGTCCTGATATCCCCCAGTAGTCTAGGAACTGGCGGATAAGGTTTTGTCCTCGTACCGCCAGTCCCTATACTACTTACTAGCCTCGCTTTCATGTTTTTCCTGAGCCTTAAATGGTAATAACTTTGCACAGGATGAATAACTTGTACTTGCTCTTTCAGGTTACAGTGTCAATTTTTCTTCAAATGTTAAAATTCTGAATTTATGTAAATTAGGTTCCAGCTTTATGCATAGGGTCTATAGCAGTCTACTCTGAGCTTAATGTTTATTAATAGAAATGTCCATGCAACCTAGATTTAGTGCTTGTCGCTTCCTCAAAGCTTTGTTCTAGCATGGATTGGAGAACTTTCTATAATTTTCCCCAGTTGGGATTTTTGCATACTAGTTATACGTCTTTTGTCATACTCTAGAATAACAGAACATTTTAAACATATATAGCCTTGTAGGTGTATCAAGGCCAGGGCAGTTATCTACATGTACATGCCTGTAATATACATTGTAATTTCAATTCAGCTTTAGAAGTTAGTTAGGGGATGATTTCTGGATATCTACTTTTGTATCATAAATGTATAACTGAGCTATTGTGTATAGCAGCCATTGTAACTGACCCCCAATAATATGGGTTGTTTATTACGTAGCCTAATAAACGAGAAGCCCCCTTCCTGAAAACATATAACATGTTGTAATGTTATTGATAAAGAGGTCAGTTAGAAATTATTTTGTAGTCGTTTCTAGCCCAAAAGTTTTTTCCTAGGGGTCGTTTTGAACTTCCTTCGCACCGAAGATCAAACATTTGTAACAGACAGAAACAAGGAAGTTGATTGGTTGATTTTGGCAGATGACATGTCAGACGACACTGAAAATGAATTTACAATTTGGGGCTTAAGAAAAAAAAACGGGGGGTTCGCTACTAGCGCTCCTTTCCCTTTCCTATCCCCATTCCCCCTCCCCTCCTCTTCCCCTCTCCCCATTCCCTATCACCCTCTTCCCCATTCCCCCTGCGCTAAATATCAGCAGTTACTAGAATAACAATTACATCTGAAACACTGATAGACTTGATATTGACCAACAATAAGAAGAGAGTACTTATATCTGGTGTAGTGGATGCCCAAATTAGTGATCATTCGCTCATATATAGAGTTCTCCAGGCTACTTTACCACGCTATCGATCACGGAAAATTTCTTTTAGAAGTCTGAAAAACTTTGATTCAAAGAAACCTCTTGATGATTTGCATATTGTTCCTTTCCATGTACTGGACGTGTTTGACGATGTTGATGTCAAGTTGTATATTTTTGAAACACTCTCCACTGATCTCTTTAACGAGCACGCACCACTCAAAACTGTTCACGTTAAACAAGTACCTTTTATGACTGATGAATGGCGAAAAGCAATCAGACACCGCAATCATCTGTGGAGAATATTTATGAAAGACCGCACGGATGCAAATTATACTGTTTACAAATCCCAAAGAAACAAGTGTACATCGTTGAGGCGTAAAGCCATAAAACATTAATTTACAAATAAATCAGAGTAGTCACAAAACCCAAGAGAGTTCTCGCATACATACGTGCCTTTCTTAAGGATGGTTTCCATATGATCGCTCACGATCGCCCAATCGCTTGAATCATTCAACCAAGCGATCGCTCACGATCGCTAGCATTTGTTTCCACATGATCGCTCACAAGTTTACGCGCCACTGCATCTAGAGCCCACTCACAAATTAGTCAACGGGTAAGCAGACAAAACTTAAGACGTGCCGAAAAAGAACATTGCATTGTGGGATACCTTTCGATCGCTCAATCGCTCAAAAGTGTTTCCATATGATCGCTCGTGAGCGATCATATGGAAACCAGGTTTTACACTCACGAAACTGAAGTCAGGCAATCGACATCATCTTAAAAGGACAGAGTGATATAATTACAGATAAAACGCAGCTCGCTGAGATTTTTAATAACGTTTTTTCCCATATAGCGGACTCTGTTGACACACCAAAGGAGAAATATTTTGGTCAAGATTTTAATTATCATCCAAGCATACAAGCTATTCTACACAACATGCCAGAAAAAATGCTTTTACCTTCACTTCCACAAATGCAACTATTATCGAGCACTTACTCAAATCAATAAATAGTCGCAAGTCTGCCGGCCATGATCTGCTCATCGGGCAGAATCAGGCGACAATACTTAGTCACGTGACACAAGGTAGCGCGCTGGATTTAAATTTCTGCTCCAGCGCACATGCCAAATAATAAAGAAAACTGCCTCAAACTGGTCTATGCCCTGGATATATTGCCGATTTTGATATCCACACAAATATAAACACGGAATTTTAAATAAGGGATGTGACGATGCAATTTCTGCTAATTTGGGGGTAGATTAAGAGAAATCTTCTGCCATTAAATATAGGCTGAAGTTTGGGTTATTTCAGGTAGAAAACGTATGGAAAGTGTTCTCATTTGCTATTCAGTACTTATTTTCTCACGAAGTCTAAAATCAGTAAAGATTGTAAAAACGGGAAAATATTATTTTATAATTTATCTGTTATCGAGCGTTCTTTTATCAAAATCCGTTGAATATTTCTGCCATTAAAGTTGAAAAGTTTTTCTAGCAGTTAAAATGTCCTTAATGCTTGCATATTAAGTAATGGTCCGCGCAAGAGGTAGGCATATGTTATGCATGGAATGTAAAGGTGCTAATTGTGATAGTGTTTCAATCTTCCACCTCATTGGCTTAGACATTAAAATCCATCTAAACTTGAAGAAAAATATAATTTTTTCTCATTTTGTAAACAGATTTGAATTGCATCTAGTGAAAACACTCATAACTTTTAATATGATGAATTTTCAATTATGGGGAACATTTTTAAATTGAACGTTTTCTTGGTTATTGTTTTGGACTCTTCTGATTGGACGAAATGTTTTCACACAAAATAAATGTACCTTTAAAATGCATTTTTAGTGGATTTTATTTCAGAAATTTATCATAGAAGGGTTGATGAGTTGTCAGTATAAAAAACAGGAAATACTAAAGTGGGGAAAGCAAATTGCATCTGAACCATATAATTGTGCCTACCTATTGCGCGGATGATTACTTAATCGACCTTTCGAAACTCCCGGGAGACCGGCGAGCTAACATATGCTCTGCCTCCTGTGTTACAACAGAAGATACCGAAACAAAGGGGCGGCAGTAAGTGTAATTTATGTTAGTTGAGGTACGAAATTCACAGAAATGAATATTTTGCTGGCACGGAACAGAAGCCTGGGGAGAGTAGTGCTGAGAATTATGGGTAATGTAGTGTGCCATAAGTAGGTGACTGTTAAGAGGTTGAATTCATTCTAGGTCAGCCTTGCTACCTTGCTTCATTTTTTTTGGAAGAAATCGAAGTTAAAAAGAACACCGAACGCAACAACAAAGATCTCATTTTTCAGATGTGATTATTCTTATAAAGAACTATGGCAGCACTTAAAAGGTCTAATGACTCACAAAGTGCAGCAGAACAGATTAGAGAAATTAAGCAGATAAAAACTTCAGGTGGAACGCCTTCATTCAATAAAGAAAAGCAACCAGGAACAGTACAAATCCGCTAAAGCCGTAATAGAAGCGGTCAAAGATGAGGAGGAGGAGAAAACTATCTACAGAGCAGAAGCGAGAGTTGTGAAATTACCTAAGCTTTTCACATCCTCCAGAGCCTAACATCAAAGAGTGAGGGAAACTCCAAGCCATAATCTGGTTCCCAGATTACCACTTTATACCACACAGACGACACAATCGGAAAACCCACAGAAATGCTTGCTACACAGGCTATATGGAAGCTGGTTGGCGAATTGTCCTGACTTCCTTGCCGCTAGTCAAATGCTCCATAAACGACTAGGCGAAAGTGTCGACATTTACGAAAAAGGTGTAGTATGTTCCGGTTAACTGGAATTTTTGATTTTGTCATTGTGAGTTCCTTAGAGGTTGATTGTGGTTTTAGTATACGTAACGTACCAGAGGTTGAATGCCAACAACTTGAAAACATTAATACTAAATTCTAAAACTTCTCAGAGGCGCAACTCTGTTAGGGGAATTTACGTAGAGCTTTTATACAATGGGTGTCAATGGTGTGCCTCGGTTTAATTGTTTTATATGTTGTCTACCTTGGCTATAGCTACTCTTTACCGTTTTTGTACATTCCTGGTCCTTAAAAGGCACAAAATAATAAGTCGGCTCTTGAAGAAGCCGTGTTTGTAGAAGAAGCGTTTAACGAACTATTGTGTCTTGATTGTATTTCAGAAGTGTCAGACCAAGTCGAATATTGTTAACCATTATCTGTTTCTTTTCAGAAGTCCGTAAGTTAATTCTAGATCTTACACATACAAATAATTGTATCTATATAAGAACAAGTTTAGATGAGAATATGTGTCTGTCCTCAAAGGAATTTGTTAAGCATGGAGCACTTCATGTGCAGTCTTTCGACTTTAAAGCCGTTATTACGACGTAGTAATTTTTGAAGAACAAATGACATATTGGTTGTTTTAGTGGATATTTACAGACGAATCGCACGTTTTGCCTTTCGTTTTCAGTTCAATACCATATTTCGTTAAGGTTGAATTGCTCAAAACTGTTAATTAAAAAGTGGAGATCTGAAGGAAATCTACTGCAGTGTATATATACTATGGATTTGTATTAACATTCAGTTATATTCTAGCACGGCAAATTGTCAGTTTACAAGTGCATTCCGATCTGTTTAAGTTCGGTTCCTACCTAATGAAGTTAATTCTCATTGGAAATATATTTGGTGCCCTAATTAATTTAACGCTTCAGATGCTACCATTTCTGCTAAAGATAAAAGAATTCAAAGCTTGTCAAAAGATCTTACCGCAGTGTTCCATTCATTAAGTTCCACATTCCATGTTAAGAAAATTGGCAATATTTTGCGGCAAAGTTATTTCAGTTGTAATTGTGTGCAATGGGGAATGTTTCTAGACTTACGACAAGGAATATTCACGCTGTTATCACTCTGCAATTCCGCTACCAAATCAGCAGTTGTATGTTACTCGGCTTATTCTGTCTGTTATAGAACTTTGGTTGTTAATAAACTTAACGGTATCCCTTTATGGCCTGTTAAACATAGACTGACCGAGTCTATTTCAGTGACGCATCCGCTACAGCATGTGGAAGTACATTAGACTTTGAAGAAAGGTTTTTCCACCAAAATAGGTCAGAAATTGAAATGTCTCAAATTTCTACTTAATAGAGCCGGTTGTATACAGTCTCCCTGTCTGTCAAAGTGTTTGCTCATAAACTGTGTCATGGCTTACAGACATTTATATAAATGTAGCCAAAATTGTCATGAACCTTCTAGGTGCCATATCTTCATTTCATCATTTTAGATATTTATCACAGACCTATGGATTCCTAGATAGCTAAATTGTTATGCAGAAGAATTAGTAGAATAATAGATTATGAAGATTATACTATTAATGATGACGGATTTCTTAGTATTGACCATTTATGGGGTCAGCACACGTGCGATAGGTTCGCATGCTGTTACAAGGCTAAGTTGCCGAAGTTTAATACTCATTATCAGCAAACACGAACTTGCGGGGTAAATGCATTTTACTGACAATGTAAACAACGTAGACAAAATTGTCATGAATGGCTCTGAGGTCCCGGCCTATCTGCAGTTTCGGTATCGCTTTAGATATTTATCAGAACTGTATCAAGGGAATAAGTTTGGAGGCACAATGGATTCCAAGATAGCTAAATTCTTATGTTGAAGAAATTAGTTGAATAATAGATTATGACGATCATCGATACTATTAATGACTACGCATTTCTTAGTATTCACCATTTATAGGGTCACGTGCGATAGGTTCGCATGCCGTTACAAGGCTAAGTTGCCGAAGTTTAATACTCATTATCAGCAACCACGAACTTGCGGGGTAAATGCATTTTACAGACAATGTAAACGCAGCCAAAATTGTAATGAACGGTTCTGAAGTCCTATATGGGGTCCGCACACGTGCGATAGGTTCGCATGCTTGTTACAAGGCTAAGGTGCCAAAGGCTAAGGTGCCAAAGTTTAATACTCGGTATTATCGACCACGATATAGTGGGGTAAATGCATTTTCCCAGGATTGGGAGTTATGACAACAATTGCTTATGTCAGCCTGTCTATCTGACTTGTAAAGTAATTGATTACACGAGTATGTAATGCTAGAGGCATTGTAATTGTACCGCTGTGAAATTGGGTCATTTCTGGCCTGTACTTTGTTCAGATGGGATACATTGGAGCGATTTCGTCCAAGATTGGGTAGTTTTAAGCAATAAATAATCCTGAGTTGTTTATGAGAGGTAAAGCCAATTAACAATTGTATATTTGGCAATAAATGTTTAAGTTTTTCAACTAGGAATGGTGTTATGTTTCTGCACAGATTTTGAAAGAAATTGTGCAACATGCAATCGCTGAAAATGTGTTTTCAGTTGGCCCTAAAGGGGTGCCCTAAAGGGGAATACAGAATTGGGTGAAGCCCTGGATGAGTCTTGTGACGTTATTGTTATATTACGAAAAAGTTTTTGCACAGATTTTGAAAGAAATTGTGCAACATGCAATCGCTGAAAATGTGTTTTCAGTTGGCCCTAAAGGGGTGCCCTAAAGGGGAATACAGATGGGCATTATAATCTTACCATGTTATGAAATTTATTGATACTTCAATACTGACATGGTCTTTGCCATATCACTGCTTTCACTGTATGCCCTTATTTTTCGTTTGTTTCATTTTTCTTTCTCCAGAAGTTGCCAACGAGTTGTGGTTATCAGACATTAACGAGTTGTGGTTATCAGACATTACCAGTGATAGAACCAAACAGCTAAAGGAGAAGCTGAAATAAAGCAGTTCTAGCAACCAGATCCAGAGGGACTACTGAACCCTACCTTACAGCATTTAATAGATGGACATTATTTGCACATGAATTCTTATAAGTAAAATCTGTTTCCGCCAATCCATTTGATTGGTCCTATATTTACAGTATTTGATAGAGACATCCAAGTCTACATCTAGCATAAATCGTATTTTGTCCAGTTATTAAGGTTGTATATACATATATATGTCTAAGGCCGGAATTAACGAAATTCCAGTGATATTTTATTTGGATCCATAAGCAGAAACGCATTTTGCGTATGAAAAAGCATGTTAGCCACTCTATTTTAGGGGATTGTTTAAGAAATTATTTAAAGATATTGTCCCCGATAATTCCAAATTTAGTACACATTCCAAAAGGTCTGGTGGAGCTTTTTCAGCCGCTAATTCTCGTATCCCAGACAGAAACTTCCAGCGGCATGATAGATGGAAATATGTTAATGCTAACGTCACGTCAGTGGCAAAGGCTAACGGGTTCACCACTCGGGCCCTACCTTTGTAAATCTATATGCATGTCGGGCTCGGCTGACCGACATCTCCAAGTATCCTATATGACTGTGTGTGTCTGAATTGTGTAGTGGAGGCAAAATAAAGCTAATTAGTCAATTGAGTTGGATAAGCATTTCAGCGGTAGCGCCTGGGTTTTGAATTTGACTAAACTGCAATAACAAATGCCAAGGAACTACATCAAAAAGTAAACACGCATCAAGAGAAACTTTGCATTCGCATTTTATTCTCTATATCATTGTTAGTGTTGTAATTGCTGCGAGCGATAGCGAGCAGCATTACTAATCTTGTGTGTTGGGTTCCCTGTGGTATTACATGCTAGCAAAAATCGAGATTCGATGTTTGTGGAGATGATTTTCGGAGCCCCGGGTGGTTATGGCCTGCGGTATTTAGAACTCCACTATGACGTATTTGAAACGTCACAAGCGACAGCGACACGTTGTGGAGCCACGTTTTGGAAGTTTGGAAGAGAGAGATTGTGAGACAGCTTAAGGGTATGTATTCTTTGTGAAAAATATGTCAAACCTCAGTTTGTTCATTGCTGGAAGTATTCATCAAGGTCACGAATGTTTTAGTGACGTTTCAAGAGGAAGACAATGTGCTTTTATGAGTTTTTCAGCGCTGTTATACGCGCATTCAGTGCCAGTTGCGCAATGGAGATCGGATACAATCGATCAAATCATTTTAAAACGAGATTGTATGTACTTGCATGCTTTCGAGAATCAACTCATTCCAGATTTTAATAGAGACGTTGTTTATGCAAAGGTTATCATGAAAAAAAGATACCTTAAAAATCAATTTAACACTATTTCATCAGTCTCTGTTGGAAGTGATCCAACTTTACAACAGAAATAACACAGCAGTTGACCCATCTGCTTTAACTGGATTTGATTGAAGAGGTCATTTTATCATTTGATACTTTGGACATAACATATGACTTCACCTCATATAATGTAAAGGCTATAAATGCTTAAACGACTTTACAAAAGGAATTACTTTTCGAATTCTCTGTGTAATGTAAGGTCTATATTCTTCCGAGTATTTTACAATCAATTATAAGCCTTAAAAACTAGATAGTACAGAACTATTCGTTCTGTTGTTCCTACACCTTTATAATACTTTCATGGTACATCATTAGAAACTACTCGCAGCACTTTACTTTTGATAAAACCGCTAGTTATAATTACAATCTGATAAAAGGAAAATATTTTCACCGATCACGGACTTTATTTGTTTATTATTCTTTCTTCACCAGCGTTCTTTATCTTACGCGGTTTGTAGCGTAGTGTAGCCTGCAGAATACAAATTATACTTTCTTTAAGCAAACTATCCCGAAATCATACCGGTTTCTTGAAAATTAATGATCCCGGATTCGTAAGCGTTGATACTATCAAACGAAGAAGAAGAACGGAGCGGCCTGCCACTGTGCTGAGTTCAAACCAAAATGTTTGTAAAGTGAACATGAAAACTCACAGAGCAGCGTAACTCAAGCGGATCACAAACAAATGTAGAAACGAATTTGTAAAATCTTGAGCTTTAAAATGAGACTTTTCTCGTGTTTCTGTCTATGAAACTAGTTGTCATCTTTATCGACTCAGAATCGCGAGCCTAGCTCACTACCAGAGGTCAAACTACCAAGTTGTGAAGGAAAGGAGGCATTAGTTCTTCGAACTCAAAATTACTTAAATTGAAAACTAGCGTAGCCTTTAAAACAAACTCAATCGAGCGTCCCAGCACACTTTTTTAGTGCGGACTTTATTTTCACGGGTATGTGCTTCTCAAAGTTTGTGACACTTCATCTATCAACGTCTCCTTAACGAGCGTAGGGATTTCATTAGTCCCATAACGGAGAGCGAACGACAGTGATTGACATGTGCTTAATGTGATGTGGGAGTAGGGTATTCCCACACCGATTATCAATAGCCAATCACAATTGTCTTATTGAATAATTAATTGCATTATTCGTAATTATACCATTCTGCGCGATGTGCATCCGAGGCTGATCAAAGAATGTGCATCAGCAATATCATCTCCTCTTTCATTCATAACAAGAGGCCCTGAGTGGCCTTAACTCGGGCTATCTATAGGATGTACTGCCTGGAGTGCTAGCATAATTTTGTGTCAACATGGTTTGTGCTAGAGTAGCCAGAGAATTGGTTCTCTACTGATGCTCTTGTCTGTCAAATGTCAATGAGCAAGTGCCCCACGTATTCCGGGGGGGGGGGGGTTAGGTTAGGTTAGCGTATGCCTGGGGGGGGGGGGGGGGGGGGTTGGAAATGATAGAGCCATAATACACACACAACACACACATACATGCTGTGCATGTACATTTCAGCCACAATTTCCCTCAATTCTGTAGTTTAATATTACTTTCTTTTCAATATTATTGTTCCTTGAGGGTCGTTAGAATTACAAAAAAAACTTGGTATGGGTGTTGTTGATTGAAGTGCAATGGTTATTTGAGTAGTCTGCACGATATTGAGTCACTCAAATTTGATGCATTGTAATTATATCAGGTGCAGTACAACTATGAGAAATCAAGCAATTTAGAACAAATTCCACATAATGTTGCTATTCATTGTGAATAGTTACATGTAGGTAATGTCATTCTACATGTGAAATAAAGTCATCTATTTGTAATTCTCAATTATTAACAAACCAGTGGAGATGGCTGACATTCAGGCTAAATTCTCAATACAATATTTTCGATTGAGGTTGCATGTAAACTACAGACCACCATTTTCTAGTATTAGTGAGCTGCCACTGTGCTTGAAACTTATAATGGCAGGCCACAAATAAACATGCAATGTCCACTCTTTTTATATCATTGGGGTCGCAGGAAGATTAATTTTCATTCCCAAATAATTCGTAAAAGTACTTGTACTCCTGATCATGACCGAGTGCAAGTGACGATGCTGACGCCAAGAACTGAGGAACAACAATTACATTTATTTTCTCATAAGATGATGGAAATGTTTACGAGTAATAAGGCATAATAAGAAATACAATGATGAGAATGTAGGTCCTTAAGGTAACCTTAGGGTTATCTTAAGCCAGGACCAGCTCAGATGGAAAACACTGAAACAAGATCTAGCTTGCATGGCTAATATATAATGTCATGGTACCAAGAAAGGGGAAGGGAAAGAAAGAGTGCCACTTGCATGTAAGTATACTCTCAGTTCTGGACCAAATTTAGTTATGTTATGTTATAAACTTGCAATAATGATAAATACACTACTCGATACATAATATGGGAAAGAAAGAGTGCCACTTGCATGTAAGTATACTCTCAGTTCTGGACCAAATTTAGTTATGTTATGTTATAAACTTGCAATAATGATAAATACACTACTCGATACATAATATCATTATGTCAGTTCTAAAAAAACGCATTAAATACACTGTAGAATGCCTAAACCAAGAGATAATAATCAAATACAAAGAGGTACAGGCCAGATGTAAATAGACCCGGGAAATAGAACAACAATAACACGCCACAGATAAATATGCGATTTCCACATCAGAGTATTTATCGTTCGTTTGAAAAAATCTTCATTTCGGATTACTTACTCAGTTTATACTCACTCACTGCATGCTGGATTTTCGTTCCCGAATTTATAAACATTTAAATACATGTGCATGGGGGGCGAAACGACTGTAATTCTTTTAAAAGGCCCCTGTCAGTCAGAGAACTGAGAAATCGGGTCATTTCTACTACACTTTCGAGAGGTTAATAACAATAAATAACAACACAACGACAGTCAATTGGTATAAAGGTTATCATGTTCAGATTAGCGGCTACTTACATTTACAAGCTGTTGTCTTTATATACAGTCAGTGTTGATCGCAGAGCAGAGCAGACTCCGCTGTCACGTCTCACGAGTGTATCTTAAAGCATGTCGCATAATATGTGATAAATTCCCATCCCAAAGCCCGTAAAACACCTCTCAGCTTTAGAAAAGACAAAAATCTTGGTATTGCACTTGAAGGAATCTTTGGTTTACACAAAAAAACAGCTGATATTAAAGGTTTTGCTAACTCAAAATTCCCACTCGCCGCCATCTTGAAAAACCTGGAAAGTTGTCCACTGTTCACGTGACCAGCACAGTGCAATCTGATTGGTATGGTGGTGAAAAGAACTTCCAAAGTAGGCACAATCTGATTGGTTGACGGCGCCAACCAGCGACACAAAAAACCCTGAGTGGCCTTAACTCGGGCCACCTAGAAATAGGTTAATTTATAATACATGGAGTTATAGCATATTTTTGTGCCATAACATGGTTTGTGCTAGGGGAACTGGATAATTGATTCACTACTCATGCTCGTGATAATTTACATATAATGGAATGGACCTTTTACAGGACTGCAATCACATGGTTGTACTAGATGGCAAACAAATCTTATTTCATATATTTAAAGGCACTTGTATGAGATTGGTAGTGTTATTAACAAAACCTGTTTGTAAATGCTATTTTTCACCTTCTTCCAATTCTCAACCCCCAAAGGTGGTCATGGTCCCTTACGAGAGCTTCTAATTACAAAGTTTTACTGATAATCAGTCCTTTGCAGGACAAGAGCAAGCCCAAATTAGTAAAAAGCCCAAGTTTTAGGTTCATATCTTTAAAACTGAAGGAATGGCAAATTTTTGAAAACTCTATAATTTAGTTTACTTTAACAGACTTCACCCTGCATCTCCCCTGCTAGTTTTTGACTAGTCCCTAATGTTTAATAAAATATTGTGTGTTGATTTCATGCATGTAAACCACTTGGAAAATAACTATTTAAAGAGGGTGACACTAGGCTGTTTTCTATTGTTGGGTAGGACAATGCTATCGCTCGTTTCGAGAAGTTCAACCCGACTCCTTTCCTGCCGCTCGATTTCCATTGGCCGAGAAAAACGAGAAGGTAAACATTTGAGGTTCATTGTAGATTTCAGATTGTCCATTTCCTATTGTTAACGGAAAGAGAAGGCGAAGTGAAGAAAGTAAAATAAATTCCTTCTTCGAGGGTATATAAAATCAAAAGTTTCTTTAGGATAAATAAGGTAGATTTATTGAACGGTAATTTCAAGGTCTTCTGTGCTGTCCAGAAAAATAAGATGAAGACAAAGCCGGAGTTTGAAGCCCGTTTGTATCAATCGTCGGCAAACAAAAAACTGCGTGACGCGAAGCGAGGACAAAGTGTCGAGGAGCAAGCGTCGCTTCGCTCGTCGGTGGAAAAGCTTCGTGCCTAAGCTTTGCGAAGTGAGAACCTCTGGTACCCAGGGTAGAGTTCACGCCATATCCTGCTATATTTTCGTTCCCGAATTTATAAAAACATGTGCATATAATACTTTAAAAGGACCCTGTCAGATCGAGAACTGAGAAATCGCGAGAAATCGGGTCATTTCTACTATACTTTCCGAGAGGTTAATAACAATGAATAACAACACTACCACAGTCAATTGGTATAAAAGTTATCATGTTCAGTTTAGCTACTTACATTTACAAACTGTTGTATCACTCTTAGTCCTATTAGTGTTGATCAGATCTTAGCCATCTATCTCACGAGACACGAGTGGATCCTTCAGTGGATCTGGATATGTGATAAATTCCCGTCCAAAGCCCGTGAAACACCTCTCAGCTTTAGAAAAGACAAAAATCTTGGTATTGCACTTGAAGGAACCCTTGGTTTACACAAAAAAACAGCTGATATTAAAGGTTTAGCTAAGTCAAAACTCCCACTCGTCGCCATCTTGAAAAACCTGAAAATCACATGTCACATGGCTGGCGCAACGTACGTGTCACGTGACCAGTCGAAATCTGATTGGTCGACGGCGCCAACCAACGACACAAATAAAAAATAAAAAATAAACACTTGCGATTTCTGACTCGCGCCAGCCGAAGGCCTGGCCCGAGTAATAAATCAGTCAATCAGTTGTTGCTCCTATCTTTTGCGATGGAAAATGGGACAAGTTACTCCGCTATTTAAAAAACTTAAGATGATGAACTCAATAAAGTAAACTATAGACCTGTACTAGTGCTACCAGTCTTCAATAACATCTACGAGAAAGTTCTGTCTAACCAGATGTATTAACACTTCGAAGCCCTGCTCTCTGATTTTATATCTGAATACAGAAAACATTATAGCTGACAGTCCGCATTACTGAACTTGGTGGAAGACTGGAAGAAAAGCTTGGATAACAAAGAAAAAGTTGGAACTGTATCGTTGGACCTGTCTGAGGCGTTTGACACTATCCCACATAATAATCTCTTGCTGGCTAAATTAAAACCATATGGAGTAGATGAAAAGAGTGTAAGTCTCGTCAAGAAATATCTGACTGACAGAAAACAAAAAGTCAAAGTAGGAGATAGTTATTCCTCTTGGCACCTCATATCCAAGGGTTTTCCGCAAGGATCAGTCCTAGGAGTACGGCTCATATATCACTGTTGTGTGTTTGGTGTTTGTGTAACTCCCTCGAAAGTATACCTGTGTCAGTTGCGTGCAAACGGTAGAATTATTTACTTTTCCGAACCAATTGCTTTTAACATTAATATATTTAAATACATTTTATTACCGGCAACCAGATGTACACCTCAAAAATATCAACACGTAATAACACTGATAATTCTGCATAATTCTGCACGCTAGCTGTTAATATTGTTTTGCATACATCCCGAGTGAAGCACACAAAACGCGTCGGAGAGAATCTAAATATTTACAAATGAAACAATAGTTCTCTTAGATGTACTACTCACCAGTTTTTGTTATTTTGTTTTAATGTAATATATGTATTTTAGTATATTCGCCATCCGTCATCCGCAATCCGTATCCGCGTTTTACAAACACTCGTTTTAGTGGTTATCTTAGTTTAGAAGTTTATCTTATGCATTACATAATTATATATATATAGTTGTAAACTCACACGTGTGTTTTGAGTAACCAATAAAGATTATTATTATTATTACAAGAAGCTGAACGCAGCTTGAACTCCGGCGTATCGTTTGCAACGCGGATGCTCTCATACACCTCAGTGCGTGTTTGACACATTACGAACGCACAATCAGATGCGAACGTATGCACAGACAGTCGATCTGATCTAAAACTCCATACAAGTTAGAACACGAGTAAACACAAGTACAACACGAACACAAGCAGAACATGAGTGAATACGAGCGAGGTTAAGTAAGCCAGGATACTCTAACACAGAATACTAGGATACAAAAATACTAGGATACAAATACTGACGAACTGATCTAAAACTCCACACGAGTCAGAATACGAGTGCACTAGCGATTCTGTTATCATCTTAGTTGTTTCGGGTTACTTGTTCTTACCTTACCCATCCACCTGGGTGTTTGGCACTTTACGAACGCACAATCAGATGCGAAAGTACACACGCACAGTCGATCTTATCTAAAACTCCGCATAACTGGTCAGAACACGAGTAAGCACAAGTGAACACGAGCGACTTCAAGTATGCCAGAGTACCCTAGTAGAACACAGGAAGCCCGAAAATACTAGGATGTGATCTAAAATTCCACACGAGTCAGAACACGAGTTCACTAGCGCTTTTAAATTAATTTTCTAATTTGATTAACAAAAAAATAATAACGACCTCACGTCTGCGTGTTCGACCTGTGGAGCCTAGAGGATATTAACCATAACTGAACTGGATATATACCGTAAAAGCTCTATTAAGCCCCCCTCTCTAATAAGCCCCCTCTCTAATAAGCCCCCCCTTAACATTCTTATTATTAAATAAATCCCCCTCTCTTTCAAGCCTTCCCCCTCCTCGAACTCGAACATATATGATTTTACCGTTTTACTTGAACTTGAACATGTACCGGGTATGCGTGTACAGATTAAAGAACAGAGAACTTTGTTTCAGTTTTCTTTTTTTAAATAAGCTCCCCACCTCTTCTCTATTTAGCCTCCCCTCTACAAGTCAAAAATTAAATAAGCCCCGGGGGCTTAATAGAGCTTTTACGGTATTAAACTTTATTACACGAGTCACTATCGGTGTTTGATAAGCGTCGTGGTTTCACACTTGGTCTGTAGACGGAAGACTCAAAACGAATCATAAAGAATGCTCTTCACTTTGGTTTAAATTTGTGTTGTCTGGAGGTGGATTCTGGGCTCCCTCTGATCTTATGGTTCTTGGGATCCTCTCGGTCAGACCCAAGATGGCAGCCATCTGGGATCTGACCGAGAGGATCCTGGGGATGAGGTTGGGGGTCTCGCTAAGTTAGTATTGTTTTTGAGATTTGTTACAATTTATCAAAACCTTGGGCAAGCGAGTAACTAGGTCTGGAGCACATAGGCGAGGCCAGATTTCGCGTACCTGTAGGTTACCTATAGGTATACGAAGCAATGTTTTCGAGTATTGCTGTAAAGAAACGCTGCATGGAGCTGGTCTGTACCGCTCAAAACGAGCTTACCCAACCTAACCTTTATAAGTGCAGTAGAGCTACAGTACAATGGGAGCAATCAGAACACAGGTTTCGAGCGATTATAGTATACCCCTCCGCCATCCCGAAGTGAATGAATAATAATTTTGCAAAGGCATGAAACTTCCTATTGAGAATCACTCCAAATTCAAACATTTTAGAACGACAAAATTATAATATTATTCTTATTGTCAATTATTCTCAGGCTAACTGCGAACCGCAGTAGCAGTGTTTTCTCACAACCTAAATCGAGCGGCGACATTCTATAGTATTCTATACTCTAGCCGGCCAGGAGCTGATGTGATGGCCCAAGACTTTCAAGTTGAATCGCTTCTACAAGGTGATCTGCAGATCCCATTGCATCCACCTATACCCGACAACATTCTTTACACCGCTAGTTTACCACCTTAAGACCTTTCTCTGATGTGTATGGCAGTATAAATGTTCGTATCAGGATTTTTTGGGAGATATTTATCGTATTAACCTTCGGCATCAAAGCAACTCTCGGCATAGAATAGCCTGCGTTGCGGCTCTGGAGCTGATCGGAGCGCGGCGAGCGGAGATTAGCCGGATTGGGGCGAGAGATAAAAGAGGGGGGAGGGGAGGAGGAGAGGAAGAGAGAGCCTGCCGGCAAGCCATGGTTATTTTGATATCCACCCACTAATTAAAATGCATAAAATTAGTAAGTCATTCGACCGATTCATCCAATCATCATGAGGCGGAAGTGAAAACAATGTTTAATATCTGTCAAACTCACGCGTGGAATCTCAACAAGGAATCTCAACTCGAGCGTAAAATTCAAAACAAAAAAATATACGAACTTGGAGAATGTCACCTGAAACTCCGAAAAAACATGTGAAGACAGGGCCGGCCTAAACGTTCTAAACCCAAACCTGTAAATGTCAACGACTTTTGCAGGATATGTAATGTATGTTTTAAGGTATGTTTTTTTGGGAATTCAAATATTGCCACGGCGAGAATCAGTTCAAGCCTTTAGAAAGAAAAGAGAGCCGAGGCTTTAAATTATTCTAGCTGGTGCCTGCAAAAGTATTGGTCTTCATATTCCGAAATCTACTGATCTATCAGAGCGAGTCTGTCGTTTCTGAGGAAGGAAGATTCGAAATGCAGTAGAGAACTACACCTTTGTTCGAGAAGGTTTTCAGGATAAAGATAACTAAGATAAAGATAACTCGTTGCCGCTGAATATGAAGTCGCCACCAAATCAGTAAAGAACACTGCCGACTACAATAACACCGGAACGAAGTTCTGCCAAAAGAAACGCTAAAACCCATCCACGCAGTGTTACGAAATCATCAAAGCAGCTCGTATTTTCGGAAGCACAAGCCTGTTCCTCGAACACACCGGTCCATGTTTCAACCGTGTGCGTGTGGTTTCGACGAGTAAGACGCTTGTGGAGTTCCGATACAGGGTTCTTCAGCTCATCGCGAAATTCGCTCTCATTACTTCTTCTGCAGAACTAAACAGCAATTTGAAGTTGCACTTCTGTAGTTCTGCAGCAGGATAACAGAAGGAACTTAACTGGTTCAATTGATCTTTCACAAATATACTAGCCAAAGGAGCAATAACCAAAACGACAACCTGGGCATCATTTTCGACGTCTTTAACACTAGTGAATGCTTGGAATATCCTACATTTTCCAAACCCAGTTGGGATTACAGGTAGAACATCTCTTCCAGCAAAAGTTCTCTAATAGCCTTGCTCCTGTTCTTTCTTTAAATTCATCGCTGAGGGAATTCTCGGTATGTTTGTCGCTATACTAATCGCATGCCATGCATGAATAAAATTTAATGATTTTTGTCAATCACGCATTTTAGCCAATAGCAATACGCGGCCTTCAGAGGCCGAGAGTTATCAAAATAACCATGGCTTGCCGGCAGGCTCTCTCTTCCTCTCCTCCCCACACCCTCCTCCCTATATTTTTTTCTCTCGCCCCAATCCTCCTAATCTCCGCTCGCTGCGCTCCGATACTCCAGAGCCGCAACGCAGGCTAGGCATAGAAGGTAAATTATGCTTGATATTAAAATCCAGGAGAACTCTGAAATAAGTAATGCACAACCAGTAAAGATTTCGCTTCAACTGGGGAATTTATCGATTATGGTTTGAGGTAAACTTGCCTCCGGAAACATGACAACGATAACTCCCCGATAACTCGCAGTGGAATATTTTTCATTGATTGTTTATACTGCGACTGAGTATATCAGAAACTGGCGTTTGTCCTGTGCTTTCACAGCTTGAGTACTCTCTTTAATTTATTTGCTCGATAAAATTTATATAGCTTTGGAAACCGAAAAAAACATCCTAATCGCATATCAGAAGTTGTTGTCCTTTTATAGATCCAGAAATAATTATTAGTCAAAGTCACATAAGAGAAATCCAATGAAGAATTGTACACAAACATACACGTTCGCCTAAAATTATAATATTTAGCACTAAAATTAATGCAACATAAAAGTTTCGTGATCGATCGATCAGTCACGTAACGCAGTTCGATCCATCAGGATTAATCCAAACTCGTGTGATTTTCAAAGAGCATTATATTTGCACGATCTCTAGTTGTGGCCCTTGGCTTCAACAACAGCTTTAACTGCCAACTGGCCATGGTGGACGAAGGAAACGAATGTCGCCAGCCCGAATAACATAGTACTATATTCTGATTTCATGTTTTGTTATTGATAAGTTATGGGCAAGTCGATCACTCCGGTCTTCTTAAAATTCTTACTAAATCGCCTCTGGGCTAGGTAGAAAGTCAGTCTACATCTTCTAAATCATAACTTTATTAACTCTTCTTCCACTCCCAACCAAGGAAGCCCTCTCTTCCGACTAAAAAGGGGTATGACAGGGGTGGTAGATAGGGCCCGCACTGATAGATCGTGAATACAATAATCAGTTGAACAGCAAGTTCGCATGTAAACTTCCAACTTTGTTTGGCAAAGTATTACCAAGGCTAAATTATGCGGCAAGAAACATGTTCCTATGAAACTTATCAAAAGGCTTTTGAAAAACCTTGGAGTTCTTCCATTTTGAGTACGTTTCATTCAAGGATTCATCTAAGGAGGCCAGTTTTGAAGCTGCGCCAGCTGGATTTTAGACTTCCTTCAATTTAATGTAATGAAGAGCGGCTTTTGCGGATTTCCAACCTGAATGATCCATAATATCATCCAGACTAGCCTGTGATAACGCCATGGAAACCGCCGCACCGCTAATAAAGCTAGGTAAAGTTAAGCGCTTGCCTTTAAAGTGCTCTGCTAGGGATTTTGTGTGGCTGTCAAGTCTTGCTTGAGCTGCCGCTGAATCCAAAGCGATATTTGTGACCTGTCTCTCTTTTGAGAGGCTTCTAAAAAGGAAGCCGCTAGTGATGTTAACCGAGAGTAAACTACAAATATTGACGTACATTTCTATTGCTAATACGGGACATACACACTTGTTAGCTGACCTCTTCAGGGCGAAGACATTGGCGTCTCCATTACGTAAGGTCTTGGACCGCAGGTGGTTAAAGAGAAAACCCGAGTTATCGGGAAGACGCAAAATCTCGTGTTTTAACATGGCATAAATCGGCTGCTCGATCGCCCGAGAAGAAAAGTGCTTTGAAGAAATCCTGGTCTTTAGCAGAAAGAAATATTTGATGTGGCTCCAAAGCACTAGAAAGCAAACGAGTGTGTATGTACCTGGATAAAGTAACCAAATCAGATAGTGTTAAGGGGACTGCCTGAGTAGGAGTAACCCTTGCCTGCAACTGCTCAGCTGTTACACTCGTGAGATAGTCCTTAATTTATTTGCTTGCCGCTGGGTTCCCTAAACGGAGACCTGGGATCCAGTCACCTACTCTGTTATGTTGCGAAAATATAGCTCTTAATTTACCTATTAAACTATCAACTGTACCCCTTGCTAGGCGAGAGGGGCTTGGACAATGAAAGGTTCCTCTTTGACCAAGAAACTGGCAGTCGTTGGAGTGGACTGTGGTTCGACCATTTTTATCCTTCGAGACCAGAAACTTCAACACATCTATGGGGAGGGCAGATGGAATGTCTTTTGGTGAATGCAATCGCGACAAGAATCTGGATAATTCACTCTCTAGAGCGGACTTCTGCTTCGCGTATCTAGAATCCGCTCTTTTATGTGCTAGGTGATTAAGCCGGACTTGAATATCCTCCTCATCGATTACATGCTTTAGTTTTTTTCGTGACTGATAAGGTGGTGCTAAACATCTTTTGTAGCCGCATCTTTGGCAGAAATGGAAGGCTTCGTCATTGGCGTAGGAACAACTTGGGCAAGCCACTTGCGGCTGGAAAAGCTTAGGCACCCGCGGTAGTTGCTGGCGAAAGAGAACATATAAGGAAAGCTTGAAATCATCGAACACTTTCGACTAACTATACAGAATATAGCATATGGTTGGTCTGAACCCACCTTTTTTGACGGCAGACGAGTTATGTCCATTTCTTCCTTTCTCCCAAGGATGAAACTGTCGATCTCTACTGACAGCACAAGCGGCCACCAAAATGGCTTTATCGGGCAAGCTGGCACTACCATGGAAAAAGAGATTACTGAAGGCAATAGAAACCGCAAGGCCGGGCCAATAAGGTTGAATGGAGGAAAGATGTATGGAGTCTCTCTGTCTTTCCAAGCCTTTGGGTCTTGAGCAAAGAGGTTCACCCCGGAAGTCAGCGGTGTGGGGAAGGTGGTGAAATGAGCAAGGGGGTGTCCATCCCTATCCGGTTGGGCATTCGAGTCTAAAGCCGTGAGGTCCAGGGTGTGTCCCAAAGCTCCCCCATAAGCCTCTTGCACCATTTCCCAACATTTGGGAGAAAGCATTGATTCAGTACCAGAGAGCTGTCTTGATGGGTGATCAGCTTGATTTAAGAGTGAAGGGATGTGCTTTAGAGAAGGGTGAATGTTTCTTCTTGTGGCTACGTGAAAGACTTATTTTGTTACGGCTGTTAACTGGGGGCTTTTGCTTCCTTCTCTGTTCCAAGTGCCAATGAGGACTTGACTGTCGATGTTCAAGTCAACTCGGCAGTCTTTCAGGTCGAATGGAGCTCAGTCCTAAACTCTTGCTACTGCTAACATTTCTTTTGTAGAAATATGTAGAAGGTTTTCCTCTTCAGACCAGAAATCTCTGACCCTAATATCGGAACTGGGTAAGTGAAAGACCCCACCCCAGGCAAAACCAAATGAATCACTAGATACGGATATGATCGCGTGCTTCTCGTCTCGCCAAGGGACGTGGTCTTCCCACGTGTCTAGAAACCTCCAGTGAAGCATCTCTTCTTTCAAGATGGTTGTCATCTTTACGGTTGTGCTGTCGCCAGCCGAGGCGATAGCCGCAGCTACGTTTCTAATAAATAACTTCGCTCCTGGAATTGCTAGTGAGAAGGAGACACATTTTCCTTGGAACCTCCGGGGACCTGATAACCCTCCGGGGAGGAGGAAAAACAAAGATATATATGTAAATAAATATAAAGTAGTGAATAAAAAAATTGTATAAATACTAGTCACTGATTGTATTTTACAACGAAATTGCCAACAAGATTGATATTGCACTAATCGAATCGCTTGTACCAGTTTTCTGCCTCTGCGTTTTAGAGCGCGCTAGGCCGAACTAATTCTGTTTCCAAAGAAGAAAATAGTTCAAACCGCTCTACACCGATGCCATAATGGTTTTAGTTTCACCAGTAAGCGTTTGTCAGCCTCGTTCCCTTGACGAAAAACGAAATGGATGCGCACGCGGGATCCGTAAATAGAGTGTTATTAGATTCGAAAGGAGGAAAAGACATTACCGAATGCCGCCCGACAAACCACAACTTGAAAGTGGAATACGTACATATGCTAGAAATGTTTTGCCAATGATAATAAACACTGTAATATTTTAAAACTCATAAGTTTATTTAACATGGATTGCATCCATCCTAAATCGGGTCCGGTCTGGCTCATTTAAACAAGAGTTTTGCACACAGCTTATTGTCTGGGCATATCGTTCGGGCCGTCTAGACGCTGACGTTTTGAAGGCCTTGTACTCTGTCTATTATCGCCTCCAATTCTGCTGAAGCAGCGAGCTTGCACATGGCCGTACTTCTCGCAGTGGAAACATGTGACATCCGCATACGTCCTTGGATCCTTTAAAGCACTCCTACCACCACGGGATTGATGTCGGGCCGGTTGACCTTGGACATAATATCTAGGATCTGCTTCTGATTTTTGTCCCCTAAGAGAGCCTGCAGATATTTCTTGAATTGGTCATCCGTGCTAGAGGACTTTTCCTTTAAGGCTTGGAACACGGTCTGGAAATACGAACGCTTTTCGTGATTTCTGGTTCTCGCTACTGCCTTTAGTTCTATCAGGATGTCAAAAGCCTCGTCTTTGTCAAACGCTGGGGACTTTCTATACAAGAGCGATGTTAATCTCGATAGGATACCGGCGACCGTGTCCTCTTTGCCTTGCTCCAATAACCTTATTCTGTCGCGGAGGCTTTGCAAGGTCTCCTGTTCCTGAAGAAAATCAAAAAGGGAACCCAACAAATTTGCAATATAACACACGCGGGGAATACGTTGCCTATGCCAAACTGCAGGCGTAACGTAGGCATATTAAGGTAAGTAATGAAACCCGCAAGTGCGTTACAACCAAATTCGTAGTAATACTTTAGGAGCTCCAAGGCAGACTGACTCCAGACCGCAGGTGTACCGCGTTCCATAATCAAATCCGCAAGCGTGTCATCATCAAACCCGGAGGCATATAATAGAAACCCGAATGCAAACCGAATCAATCCCGCAGGCATATCGTAGAGGTCCGAATGTCGACTGCGTGTACCAAAGCCGCAGGCATATCATAAACAAACAAACAAACTCGCAGGCATATTGCAGAAACCCGAAGGCAACTGCCTGAAACAAGCCCACAGGCCTATTCTAATCAAATCCGCAGGTATATTGTGAAGACGCGATAGCAAACTGCTTGAATCAAGCTCGCAGGCATATATAATTAAACCCATAGGTATATTGCAGCAGCCCGAAGGAAACTGCCTAAATCACGCCCGCAGGCATATCATAATCAAACCCGCAGGTATATATTTCAGCAGCCAAGAGGCAACTGCCTGACTAAAGCCCGCAGGCATATAATAAACAAACCCGCAGGTATATTGCAGAAACCCGAAGGCCACTGCCTAAACCAAACCCGCAGGCATATCAAAATCAAACCCGCAGGTATATTGTAGAAACCCGGAGGCAACTGCCTGTATCAAGTCCGCAGGCATCTGATAATCCAACCCGCAGGTATATTGCAGAAGCCCAGAGGCAACTGCCTGTATCAAGTCCGCAGGCATCTGATAATCCAACCCGCAGGTATATTGCAGAAGCCCGAAGGCCACTGCCTGTATCAAGCCCGCAGGCATATCATAATCAAACCCGCAGGTATATTGCAGAAGCCCGGAGGCAACTGCCTGTATCAAACTCGCAGGCATATCCTAATAAAACCCGCAGGTATATTGCAGAAATCCGAAGGCACCTGCCTGTCTCAAGCCCACAGGCATGTATAATCAAACCCGCAGGTATATTGCAGAAACCCGACGGTAAACTGCCTAAATCAAGCCCATAGGCGTATAATAATGAAACTCGCAGGTATATATAAAAAATAAAACTACCTGAATCAAACCCGCAGGTACACCAAATACAACCGATGTAAAGTGGGTAAATCGTGAAACATGGCACACACAAACCCGCTGGCATATAATAGAAATCCGACGGCGAACGGGTCAAACCCGCACGCATGTAATAATAAAACCCGTGGGTATATAGGAATCCGATAGCAACCAAGACAAACCCGCCGGTGTCTATAACCAAAGCCACAGTATATAGGAATGCAAAGGCGAACTGAGACCAACCCGTAGGCGTGCTATAACCAAACCCGTAAGTATATAATCGAAATCCGATGGCAAACTGAGAGAAATTAATGAGCGTGTAATAATGAAAACCCGTAAGTATATTATAGAAATCCGATGATAAACTGAATAAACATGCCAGCTTGTATGACAAACGCTATGTATATTATAGAAATCCGAAGGCGAACTGAGTAAAGCTAGAAGCGTGACATAACTAAACCCGTGGGCCACCATAAATAGAAATCTGATAGCACACCGAGTAAAACCTGCGAGCGTATATAATAAAACCGTAGGTAAATGTAGAAATACGGGGGCGAACTGAGTAAATCCCGCAGGTGTGTAGTAATAAACTCCGTAGGTGTATAACCAACTAGGAACATAAATACATTGAACGGCGAACTGACTAAAATCCCGTAGGCCTGTAGCAACAAGTTGACTGCCGAATAGCTGCATAATCCAACGAAACGAAGGAGCTGAGTCTAACAGAGTAATGGCCGGATAGACTAGCCAGTAAGACATATAGTTAAAACCGCCCATGTAGAGGTTAAAACAACAGGAAACTATAACACCCAAAAATCCCCAAGTGAATAAAGTATGAAATTGAATAGTACCTCTGCAGGGATATTTGGAGCATCTGCTGGCGCTGGTGCAGGCGTTTGGACGGTTTCTACTGCTTAGACAAGTAGTGGGGCGTTCGGAACTTCTGGGTTCTGCGGATTTTCGGGTGGAGGGACGTCCATAACGCGATCTTTACCAGTTCTTGCTCCCGGCGGCTCTTGAGCTTGAAATGACACCAATTGAGAGTATCGACTAAATACAACCTCAGCTAGCCAATGGGGACTGTCCGCTATTCAAACAGATACCTGGGTGCTAAGGAATGTGTCACTTATCAAGCATTTAACGAATTTCAATCAGAATATGCATATTCAATCGACTTTGAATAGTGGAGAACGTGTCAGGAAAGCCCACAAGAGTATATAATTTGTCTGCAATATTAATTCTCTTTGACTCCAGTGTAAACTATAGTCTCTTTTTAAGAATTACTCCATAAGTATCCCGCTTGCCGGTATTAACTTCATTAACTTCCGGCTCATCTCGCCATGTCTGAGAGCTTTGACCTTTCTTTATCTGAGCGCGCCTGACGAAATCTAACCTTTGATTATAATGGGATACCCGTTTATATCTAAACGTATTTGCATACACTTCACTTGAGATTGTATTTCGCTTACGTTTTTATCTCTCCAGACAGCGCAGATCGAATGTACTACGTTGTTGGTGTATTTTTAGGTCTATGAAAAAGTAGTTAAAAAGAACTGTAGCGCCTCGAAGTCTTACGCGTTGCTCATTTCACATTCCCACAGTGGTAATTATACGGTGATGATATTATGTGATGCAAACAGCATTAAATAAATCTATAACGTTTAATGCGCATGCCTCCTGCTTTATCGCTCGATCACAGCGTCTCCGACCCACATTGTTAGCGACAAAGGTCTGAACTGATCAACTACTGTCGTTGATAGAACAAAAAAAATATAATAACAAGAAGCTGCAAGCAGCTTGAACTCCGGCGTATCTATTGTAACGCAGATGATCTCATATACCTGCGTGTTTGGCACATTACAACGCACAATCAGATGGGAAAGTATGTACACACAGTCCATCTCATATAAATCTCCACACGAGTCAGAATACGAGTGAACACGAGAGCATAATTCTTCATAATTTAATTTAAAAAAATTAGAATAAAATAATAATAATAATAATTGTTTTACCGACTTTATAGTTGTTTCAAGTTGCCTGTGTTATCAGTGTAGTACCCTCATTGTATTTCCAGGCTACCTATGTTATACCAGGGTACCCTAGGTTAGTTATTTCGGGTTACCTGTGTTTTCAGTAAGGTACCCTCTCCTTGTATTTTCGGGCTACCTGTGTTCACATCGTTATTAGTATGCACATACTCAGATCACTGTTAGTACACTGTTAGTTACGCGTCTACCCGCTCAGACGGTTCCCGACATTGAAAAGCTGGACTAACGGCTCCTAATTGCTGGAGGTCGATATAGGGAAATTTGCACTGAATTGAGCCGCCACACAATCTCGGAGAATCGAACTTGAAAATTAATTCTCTCTTGAAATACGCGCAACACAGAAAAATAAAATAGCAGAACTTATGTCTTTGAATACATCTTTGTTTAGACGTTGTGAACACAAGTAGAACACGAGTGCACGCAAATAGAAAACGAATAAACATGAGCCTGACATGAGCAACTTCACGTAAGCCAGGATACCCTAGGATAACAGGTAGTTCAAAAATACTAGGATCTAAATACTATTAGGATATGAACTATAACTCACGCGAGTCAGAAGATGAGTGTACTAGCGCTTCATGATTTAACTAACACAAAATCATAATAATAATAATAAAAAATAATAATGTGTTATTGGCTTAGTTATTCCGGGTTACCTGTGTTATCAGTGCGTTCCGTCTTTGTATATCCGGGCTATCTGTGTTATACTAGGAGAACGCCATTCAATCGGACGGCTGTATGATGTTACCGTTGAGTCCCGAAAGTAGCGACCCCCCCGAAAGTAACGACCCCTCGAAAGTAGCGTATTTTTATGTCCTTCAAATAACTTTCGAAAGTAACGACCCCTTGAAAGTAGCGACCCCTCCGAATGTAGCGACCCTTTACATAAGTTGGTGTCGCTTTCATTTTATTCCAATTATATATGCAGCCCAGCAATAATAAATATTTTTACAATTCATTAAAAGTTCGTAATGCGACTTGCGAGACCTCTATATCTCTCAGAACATAACAACATAACGGGAGTCTGAGTCAGTGTTTGCGTTGGACCTGATATGATTAGCCGGCTTGTTTTCAGGAATTTTCAAGCTAAATTTACCCCTCGAAAGTAACGATCCCTCGAAAGTAACGTCTGGTCAGGACTGCAAAAATACAAAGTAACGACACATAGCTCACTTCCGGTTGCCGTCGCATGTCTTGACCTTTTAGACATATCTCGTTCTTGTCTACGACCGCGCCAAACGTTGTGTCCGCGCTGAGTACTATTTATCTTTTGTTTTGCAATTTGTCTTCCAAGTTAATTCGCTCACAGTTTCCACTAGAACACCTAAACTAAACTAAATATACGATATAGTTAGATGACAAGTCTCAAACTACATCTCGGACCGAAGTAGTTTTACTGGCAAGTTTAGCCCGATGGAACTGTGTGAAGGTTTCGCACACTAGCCACAGCACAAACATCTCCAATGATATATGTCTGACCTTTTAGACATATCTCGTTCTTGTCTACGACCGCGCCAAACGTTGTGTCCGCGCTGAGTACTATTTATCTTTTGTTTTGCAATTTGTCTTCCAACTTAATTCGCTCACAGTTTCCACTAGAACACCTAAACTAAACTAAATATACGATATAGTTAGATGACAAGTCTCAAACTACATCTCGGACCGAAGTAGTTTTACTGGCAAGTTTAGCTCGATGGAACTGTGTGAAGGTTTCGCACACTAGCCACAGCACAAACATCTCCAATGATATACGTCTAACCTTTTAGACATATCTCGTTCTTGTGTACGACCGCGCCAAACGTTGTGTCCGCGATGAGTACTATTTATCTTTTGTTTTGCAATTTGTCTTCCAACTTAATTCGCTCACAGTTTCCACTAGAACACCTAAACTAAACTAAATATACGATATAGTTAGATGACAAGTCTCAAACTACATCTCGGACCGAAGTAGTTTTACTGGCAAGTTTAGCTCGATGGAACTGTGTGAAGGTTTCGCACACTAGACACAGCACAAACATCTCCAATGATATATGTCTGCTCTGTAACGCCGAGTACTATTTATCGTATGTTTTGCAATTTGTCTTCCAACTTAATTCGCTCACAATTTCCACTAGAACACCTAAACTAAACAAAACTGAACATATGATATAGTCAGATGGCAAGACTCAAAATCGTGCCAGGAAAGCCCTCAAGAGTATATTTTGTCTGCAAAATGTATGTCTGTGTTTTGATTCTCTTTGACCCGCACTAACACAAAAACACAAACACTAACAAAAAAACTACAACTGTGACAATTTCATCCTCCCTACCCCCTTCTCGCATCCATATTCCCTCACCCTTCCTGTTTGATGTTTGGGTGGGAATACCCGCACCAATCACAAAAACCAAAATTTCAATCACTTTCCTTCCCATCGTCCCGTTCCCTGGCCCAGGTCGCGCATTAAACTCCTGTCTGATGTTTTGTCCAAATACCTACATTCAACAAACAAAAAAACAAAAAAACATTCTCTTGCCCGTCCCCCCTCACGCTGCGCATTAGACTCCTGTTTGATGTCTGGGTGCGAATACCCGCACTAACACAAAAACCATAAATATCCCGCTTGCCGGTATTTACTTCATTTAAAAGCTCAATGAGGATCTTCCTCAGCTTTCCCCATATCAACATTAACAGACTGCATTTTAAGACTCCGGCTGCTGCCTAGCAGCGCCGGAGTGATAATGATTATTATTGATTATACAAAGCCGACCTAAAGGGAGTATGGGTATAGCTGTATAACGATGTTTTAAATGTTGTTGCTGACATTTTCCTTAATGACCAAAAGAATAGTAAGGCCCAAGGTACGAACAAGGAGGTTTTTGGCTACGCGTACGCCCGGCTTATCAGAGAAGACCGGCATGTATTTTCGTTTCATCCAGAATATAATTTATTCAAATGGTCAGTCGTAGTATTTCCGTTCTTGCCATCACTGATTGAAACTTGCACTTTGAAGTGTTCTAACCGTTACAGGGTGCAGAATAGAATAGTTTCGGCTACATTAGCATTTTCAACTCACAAATAAACAATTTTGGACAATATTCTACCGATTTGAACATGAATAATGATCCTTCCGATGAAAGGTTAATCAGTAACACGTGTTAACTAATCCCTTAGTTGCTTAGCTGAATGCACCGCGCAGAATGATCAGTTGTCTTATGGTCATATTCAAATCAGGCGCTCTTAAACAATGAACTTTGGAAATCGCTATCTGATTGGCGCTTACTGTCACGTGAGGTAATTTAATTCATGCCAACGCAAAGAATAACCTGCGCATCATCGTATGATTGACAGGTGTGTATGATGGATTCTAATTCTGCTTAGTTTAAACACGTCCACATCACCTCTTTACCGCCTCCCGGTTAGCTCAGATTTTCTAATTATAATTTTATTTGTCCAAAGTATAATAGAGTAACAGAAGGTGGTAGATCTTTCCTAGTGACAGCCATACAGTTGTTTAAGCGTGCTCTTCGCGGTAGATTTTTTAATGAGCAATTATCGTTTGAACATTTTTATCCATAAGTTGATTTATATAGTGTGATTTCATAGGTTTAGATATTATAGACTACTTACATTTGCAATTCAATATGTGTATATAGTTTTATCTTTTTATCTCTAGTATTATATGTAATTAGATTTTAGTGTTATTTAGTGCTACCCTATTTAGTGCTACCCTCTTAAAATAAAGGTATTATTATTATTATTATTATTATTATCAGTGGTTAAGCTCCGGTCTGTTGAGCGGGAGGTCGTGGGTTCAAACCCGGGCCGGACCAACACTCAGGGTCTTAAAATAGCTGAGTATAAGGTGCTGCCTTTACATAATCGAACAGTAAATGGTTAGACCTTCTCGTCTTCTCGGATAAGGACGTAAAACCGTAGGACTAAAGTAAAGAGAGGGCCACGTGTTAGATAACTGTTAGCCGGTTAACGTGTTTAAACCTCTATAAATAAAGGTGACTTTACTTTATCAACTTAGCTGCAATCAAACGCACCAAGTATAAAATAAGTGGTATTATTATTATTACTTTATTTAAACTCATAGACTGTACTTTCCAGTCTACAAAAGTTTTAAATTACAAATTTCTCAGGGGAGCAAGTCCCCGTAACCCCTAGAAATTTGCTCCGGCACATTGCAACATACGGCGGTGCCATGCTGGGTGCGACTGCGTGAGAGCACATTGCGACATACGGCGGTGCCATGCTGGGTGCGGCTGCGTGACAGCACATTGCGACATACGGCGGCGACATACGGCGGTGCCATGGTGGGTGCGACTGCGTGACAGCACATTGCGACATACGGCGGTGCCATGGTGGGTGCGGCTGTGTGACAGCACATTGCGACATACGGCGGTGCCATGGTGGGTGCGGCTGCGTGACAGCACATTGCGACATACGGCGGTGCCATGGTGGGTGCGGCTGCGTGACAGCACACAATTTGTGATAACGGTAGTGTCATGGTGGGTGCGACAGAAGATTTGAAGTTTATCCTCGAGTGAATGCAGGGAATGAGTGAAATGTTTTGGATTCGAGAGGATAAACTTCATATCTTTAACCATTTCATGCCCACATACGGAATTTTTCGTATTTTACTGGTTACTTGATTTGGGAGTTTCAGTCTGACAAAGTTTAAAGGGCTAGGCCCTGAGATTCCCACAAACCATAATGTATAGACAAATGATCCTAGTGAACTGCATTGGGCATGTTAACAAGGAATAATTTCATCTAAATCCTCCTTTCTTTGCATAAGTTAACTACGGGTTACATTATTTCATTTCAGAAAAAAAGACTAAAATAGCACTTCCAAAAATAATTATTTCTCCTTAGATTCTACATTTTCTCTCAAAAATGCATATTTCACATAACATTTAGAGTTTCATGTTTGCACTAACCTCACTTTCTGTCTCCCAACACGTAAACCTGCCCAGGACCAAGCCATTCTGTCCACAAGCACTTCACAGCAAGCTAAATTCATCCGTAATGACCGCAAAGCATGCCGGAAAATGCTACCAAACAGCGAGATGGCACTTCCCAATCTTCATTCTTCAAAATATAGAAGAAGTCTAAAGCCATTTTGACCTAATACCTTCATATTGGAATCAATGGCAAGTAAATCTTGTCCAATATTCCAAAAAAGCTATGATAGGTGGCTCGAGACCCCCATTTATAAAGCCCACGCTAAAGTGACAGAAGACGTCCTGGCCCATTCACGAGTGGGAAATGAGGCTCTTTCTCCGTTACAATAAAGTGGCACAGACTCGGTTCTTTGAGAAAGTGCTGATTGAAGCTCTCATCAGACTTAATGATGTCCTACAGCACTCTATAAATGGCGAAAAAGGCTTTTAAAAGCCTTAAACTCTCTGTTTTCCTCCAAAGGAATCCACAACTGCTTTCAAAATGGCTGTCTAAAAACTTTGAGCCCCCAGTATTATAGGTCAGTTGAAAATTCCATGGAAACAATGACTGTAGTTTACTTAGGGGGGGGGGGGAGAGGGTTCTTTTCGGTCTAGAAATAGCTAAAATTGGTTCCAAAAACTCGGGCCTGAAAGGGTTAAACAACCGTGCAATTCTATTTTTATTATATGGGCGATAACGCTGTTCTATAAAGAACTCTTCTCTACATATTTTATTTATTATCAGTACAAACGTCTTCGTGATCTTTCGAAACTCTTCTGGAGGAATATTTCTTCGGGTTCTCTTTATTGCAGTCGAGAAAATCCTTACAGAGTTTTAGATTGTATTTTGCATTCTTGCCGGACATTTTAATTTTCTCGCTGCTCCTATTTTCTCAGTAATTTTTACAAATGTGTCCGCCATCTTTGAAATAGGTTTCTTTTGATATATGTTTCGTCATGCACAAAAGGTTTCAATATGAGGCTCAGTGTTTAAATTGACTCTTTTGTAGGAGAATAGAATATTAAATTTAACTTGTCTCTGAGCCTCCCTATTGAAACCTTGTGCGTGACAAGTGAAGCATATATCGAAAGAAGCCTATTAAAAAGGCGGCAAACGTGATGTCATCGATATTTTTACTAGTGAGGATATGGGAAATACGCTTGTTAAGAGCGGATGTAGTTTCGTATGAGTTTTACGAGTGGTTCATATTACTTCGTAAAACAGTCTGTCCATATTAGGTACGTACATGTCAGCCGATAAATTATTCATCCCTTGCTGTTGTGATAGTGTCCGTGCTCGAGTTTGTAAATCCGTACTCGGGCCTGGCCTTCGGCCGGCACGAGTCAGAAATCGCAAGTGTTTATTATTTTTTGTGTCGCTGTTTGGCGCCGGCAACCAATCAGATTGCACTGGTCACGTGACACATTGCGCTTAATATATTTACATAACTAAACACAGTAAAAACAAGATGGCGGCCCGGGAGGTCCCATCTCTCAAATGTGAGCAGTTTAATGTTTTATTTAACTTCATTGGTGGGAAAGCCTTCCAACAGACTCAGGATATTTCAAATGGCGCCCTTGTCGGAGCCGGAGGACGTTTTTTATCCAGATGGCCAGATATTTTATATACGACACGACGAACTTCAGAGTTCGCTATTTCTAACGCGACCTGAAACTGATCAAAGCCAGGACCCGGCTAAATCACAGATCGAATTGGAATTTAGCGTGTTGGTTTGCGAAGTTTTGCTGAAACCAAATGTTTCTTCGATAGAAATGGCAAGATTTGGGTTTTTCTAGGAGGACTTGGATGGAAATTTCTCACATTTTACGCAAGCCACATTATTGATTATTACTGGCGCTCCTAAACGCATGTGGCCTGACGTGAAATGACATTTGTAAGTATTAAAATACACAACATTTATCAGATTGCGTTGTTGTTATTTAATATTCGTTTCTGTTAAAAGTAATGGCATCAAATAGAGTAGTAAATGGACCGATCCTTTTTAAATAATAATAGTTCCATGCCAGCGTCGGCACTTTCACTCGGTTACTTCATGACATGAGTAGAATAGACCCTTCCACGGTTTTTTTCAACTTTCGATATATACGTATTGTTATATTGTATTGTATTGTATTGTTATATTGCAAATCCGTCGATACTGCTGAAAAGAGCACCTCGAAGTTAGTCAAAATCCCAAATTTGAGAGTTATACCTTGAATAGGAGCAAAGTTACTCGGAAATGTTTACAGACGTTTGTATGAAAATTTTGACTGGGGGCAAGACAAATCGAGTTTGCGGGCCTGTATCTTTTCTCCTATTCAAGATAGGAAATTAGGGATTTTGACTAACTTCGAGGTGCTCTTTACAGCTGCATCGACGGTTTTGCTGTTATACGTATATATCAAAAGTTCAAAAAAACCGGTCTATTCTTAAAGAATTCGGGATTGGCGACTCCAGACCCAGTGATCGACATAAAACGAGTGGAAATTACACCACATGTGCTCCCTTCGTGGCTAAACTACAGATAAGCGATTAGCTACTGAGGAAAAGTTGCATGCACATGTAAGCTACATTATTAGCACATGTGCTTGGACAGTGAAATTAGAAATAACATCAGTCTACAAAATACAAAAAAACATCTCAATATGTAATATTTTTGAGCAAGTGTTAATAAGTTCAGAGACTGTTTTGTGGAGTTGATTCATTATAATTAGTGGGAGCAGTTGTAATAGGCCTTTTATAGGAAATAGTCAGGGGCTGGTATAATACTTTGTTAACGAATTAATTGAGCTTGTGATCTCCATGGGAAATACATTGCCATGGATGCTGATGGCAAGCTAATCTTTAAAAATGCTGTTTTAGAAAGATAGATTGGAGGTAGAAAGTAGCATTTATAAACAAGTTTTGCTAACTACCAATCTCATACAAGTGCCTTTAAATATATGAATTAAGATTTTGTTTGGAGCTAGTACAACCATGTGACTGCATTCCTGCAAAACGTCATCCATTATTTATGAATTGAAGGGCTATGTGCAAAAAGGGCATAAGTGATTCTTGATCACGTTCTAAATTCTCCCTTAGAAAACAGAAATCGAAGGAGAATTTAGTCCGCACTTACGCCATTTTTGCACACAGGCCTTCAATTATCACAAGCATCAGTAGTGAATCAATTATCTGGCTCCCCTAGCACAAACCATGCATGTATGACATAAAAATATGCTAGAACTACATGTATTCATCTATTCCTAGGTGGCCCGAGTTAAGGCCACTCGGGGCCTCTTGTTCTGTGTCTATTACTTATAAGTCAGAAGTGATACAAAAGGTAGAAAACTATACATACATATGCCGTTTTGTTTTGACTTATTTTCAAATCACCATCTAAAAGCCAATTTCTTTTCCTACGTGTCAACCGTTACTACAGTACTAAAAATATTAAAACAGAGAACAGTGTGGAATCAATATTCATTTTTATTTTATCTTTATCTTAGTTATAGTATCATTACTCCCCTCTATTTCTAGACGCCTTTGATTCTTTCTTATAAAAGTAAGCGACATGAAATAATGCTCTCGCGTAAATAGCATCTATGGTTTTTTCAGTGTGACATAATCAAAAGTGGCGTTGTTTGTTTCACATCAGGAGAAAATCAAAACCCTTAAATCAACGATGGAAAGACAATTCCTTAACAATTGAAGCAGGCGTCAACTTTAATAAATAGCAGGCGTCATATAAGCACTTAAACCACGAGCCCTGAAAACAGAAAGAAGGAAATATCAACTGATACACACTGAAAAATACTGCCCTGCAAATATATCTGACACACCATTAAGTTTCCTTAAGATAATGCTCACGAAAGAAAACGCTAGTGATGCTAACATTTAGACAGGGAGCTCAAGTCACTGAACTGTTGTTCAATGGATCCTGTAATACCGCCTTTGTCGGAAAAAATGCTTGCTTGCGAATATAGCTATGACAGCATCTCTTAAACGTACCTGTTCAGTAGCAGCCATATACCTCTACTCTCATGGAGATGTGCTTTTTCCAAGTTTTAGGGAGGAACCTCATGAGCAGTGTGTGCCGGATGGGATGTTTGAAGGTGCGTTTCACAACTGTAGTACTATCAGTGTTTCCCTGAAATGTCTGAAGGATGAATATATTAACATGGTTTTCTTTTTCACACTGTAGGAATTTATCTAAACTACGCCTATAAGTATAGTACTTAGTAAGCAGAGCGCTTATCTCCGGAGTACATGTATGTTAAATTAATCATCGAGGATAGGCATAAATGTTGGTACAGGTTTTACGTGGCACCAGTTGACTAGACAGTAAGGATACAGAGCTTGTACACTATTGTGATTTTCTAAAGTTATTGCTTCGTTTTATGTTGTGGTAAATCTGTTTGTATTAAACTGATCCGTGAACTGCAGATCCGATTCGATCATTATATCCACTGCTCTCTGATGATGCAACTTGTGTGCGCCAGACGATGGTTTATCGCAAAAACTACGTAATCGTATTTTTTTTCATTCCATAGATTGATAAATCATAGTTTTACCCGATCTTGGAATCTAGCGTTTTACTTCTTTTGACAATCTTAAGTTAATATGATAGCCGTATTTTTTCCGATTTGAACGTCCGATTTTTTTAAAGAACTTTAAAGTGGATTGCTGTTGCCTTTGTTGCCTCGCCTTAATCCAAGCAATTATGAAACCTCTAAATGCAACCAACACATTCACTTTTTGGAAGCTGGAAAGCTCGTTCATTAGTGATCAGAGCCGGCTTGAAGAACTGATGTCTCTCAGAAGAGGATTGATCTCGGTACTTCTTATAATTATACAGATAATACACTTCCTTTATTTGTTGATAATTAAACGCACCATCCAACGAAAAATGCTTATTTTCACTATATTTGCGAAACAAACCTTGATAGCGTTGTTTTCTGTGTAGAGACTCCAGTTTGTTTTGTCCAGTGAGTAGGAAATCTGATACGTCCTCACCCACTCGATATCATAAGAAGGATTATATCCCTGGGTTGCAACAGCGGTCACTTTTGTCTTTATTTGAAAGTCAATCTGGAGGTATTGGTTTGTGTCTAAGATTTTAGCAGCCCACCCCCTCCACGTTCCTTTGTTTATGCGACCACGACCAGCGCCATAGGTCTGATTGTTGTTGTCAAACACACTTGAAGCCGACAGCTGACTGTCTTTTATAGCTTCACTATGCATCCCAAGGGCTCCTGTCACACTGCAGTCTGCGTGTTTATTGTTAGTAAATAGGATATTTATAAGTAAGTACCGTTTGAGCAACACAATATAAAAAGGATATTTGACCAATTCAGTCGATACCAAAAAGGGATTTAAGATAACCTATAGACCAGATTCCAATACAAGGTGAAGTAAATGTCGCCTGTATTAAAGCATGCCATAGCAAGTAATACTGAGCAGTTTGAGAGTTTGGTCTTTCATTGGTGCAAATTTATTGACATTTAAATACAGGGCAAATCACGAGAACGAGGCTGGTTAACTGGCTCAAACCCATACGAAGCTCTATGTATTGAAATCTCAATAACTCCACAAAATCAACCGAAATTCCAATTCGGAAAGTACGTATAAAACAACTTGAAGCTCCTCAGTGTTATGTGGGTAAATTATATAAATTATACGATTTTTTTTATGGAAAAAAAGAAGATATTTTGAAAAATCAGAAGGGGCAGTATTGATGTAATGACATACATGCATACATACATACGTAACTCCAGAATTCAGATTCATGAACTGTATTGAAGTAGCTGAATGAGAACACATATACATACATACACGCATACATTTTTTACAATAGCGGGGTTGCCCCATTGTACGCAATAACAATCGCTCTTTTCACAAATCATTAGGAAGCATTGTTTGCCTAGTACACTGTTGCATAAAATTACTGTTCACAAGATTCTAAAAATAGCCATAATAGAATTATCTATTATGTCTTATAATGTAATTATATAATGTTTCTATCTTAGTATATAACAGTTAGGAGGACCAGATTGGAAACAAGTGTAATTAAGCCTTATCTGCATATCCTCATTAAATAAAGTGTTATTATTATTATTACTATTATATAGTTATACGAGGGCGATATCGGTTTTTCGAGTACAATTTAACGTGGAATTACCGAGTCAGGCATGTGATTTTCCTTGAATCGCATAGTCCGATGAATTACTTGAAGATTTAGTACTTTTGTTGATAGTTTGCTAAGTTATAAATAGCGCGCGTAGTCTACAGTGGTGATTCCACTCTGAATCACCACTCCGTCTCAGCCAATCAGCGTCTGATTTCGCAAATGCACCGTGCGATTCAGCTTTGGCTATGCGATTCTTACTATTATTACTATTATCTGGGAACACGCTGGTTCACGAATGCATAACAGATATACGCTCCTGGTAATGGAGCATGTACTCATATGCATTGGTACCACCTACCTGTGGCGTTTTCGAGTGCTTGTATTTTCTTGTGTGAATTTGAAGTAAGAAAGAACAAAACTAAATTAATTCACAGAACATAGAATTTACCTTGATTGTTTTTGAATGACATTTGTATGTATCGTCATTATTTTTAAAGTGCCTATAACTCCAAACTTGTTCTCATTACTGAATCGACTCTACATCAAGCCAATAGGTGAACAGTAAAATGTGTTGTGTCTGTGAGTTATAGAGGTTCTTTTTTTCCCACATGCTAATGATGTGATGTCTCCTTGTGAATGAAATTATTTAAGATTTGTACAAAATATTTGGTAAATTCGCTGATGTTTTTTTTTTATCTCTGTCAGCACGTTTTTGTATAATAAATGAGGCCTCGTGTGACAAAACACATTTAACAAATAAAGAAGCCTTAGCCATGTTTTATGGAAAAGAAACCGCCAGTTTAAAACAATAAAACACGGCAAACCATGTTATATACTCTGATAAAACATGGCTTTTTAGCCAATCAGAGCGCGCGTACTATCGTATCTATATTATAATAGCATATATACCAGTTTACGGTTCATGCGCAGTTGATAAAGTATTTTGTTTCAACTGACGGGTCACCATTGTCCAACATCTGCCAAATAAACAAAGGATTTGTACAACTGCACATGAACCGTAAACTGTTCTATTGGAAATAGAAACCTGTATAACTCATAGACGCAACGCTGATTCAAATCAATAAATATTTTACCATTCAACTATTTACCTGATGTAGAATCGATTTTAATGATTAAAAAAATTGGGCTCATAGGTACTTTAAGTCGAGAAGTCAGCTTTACTTGACTCACCAGATTGAGGTTCCTGATTTCCTTCTCAAGTTTTTCCACAGCGATGTTCAGCGCTGACTTGAAATACAAATGTTATGTATAAAGTTAGTATTTATATAACAAATGCGCCCATTCAGTTGGTCAGCATATTGGCAAGTGTTCAGTCAACAACAAATAGATTCAATTCTGCAGTGCGTCTGTCCCCTTATAGATGCACAGATGACGTCACAACGTGAAGAGAACAAAGAAGTGCGCCACGAGACGCAGTCTGATTTTAGTATGTAATCTATTCAATTGTAATTTTCTTAAATAATTGGAAGTATTTAATGTAATATTTGATATGTATTTTATCAAGTAAATAAAGACATTATTATTATTTAGTAATATTGTCTAGGTATTCTTCTTGTTTGTGGTCTGTTTTTAATATTGCTGGGTTGTACGTAACGTCATCGCCGCCATCTTGGTTCCGTTTAACAAAATATTGATTTCTTTGTTTGATTCAAGCAACATGGCCACCAAGTCTTTGTTATCTGAATCTCTGGGGACTGATTGCAAACCAGCAATTCTAAGTTGATTGCCTTGTGCTGGATTTTGGCGTATATCAATATTATTGGTCTTTTCCACTCTTTAATACTTCGATTAAAATTTTATCTTTCCCATGTCATCGGTTATTTTTCAGTTTCTTCACACTTGCGTTACCCTTTTTTATTATATTTTGCGTTACAATAAAGTTCCGAGGCTCTGAAATGTTTCTTACCTTATCACCAGTTCCATTGTATCCCCGCTCACCTTGGGCTCCCTTCGTTCCTGGGATACCTTGGACTCCCTTTGTTCACCGGATGCCTTGGGCTCCCTTTGTTCCTGGGATACCTTGGTCTCCCTTCGTTCCTGGGATACCTTGGGCTCCCTTCGTTCCTGGGATACCGCGTTCTCCCTTCGTTCCTGGGATACCGTGGTCTCCCTTCGTTCCTGGGATACCTTGGGCTCCCTTCGTTCCTGGGATACCTTGGGCTCCCTTCGTTCCTGGGATACCGTGGTCTCCCTTCGTTCCTGGGACACCTTGGTCTCCCTTTGTTCCTAGGATACCTTGGGCTCCCTTCGTTCCTGGGAAACCGTGGTCTCCCTTCGTTCCTGGGATACCTTGGGCTCCCTTTGTTCCCCGGATGCCTAGGGCTCCCTTCGTTCCTGGGATACCTTGGGCTCCCTTCGTTCCTGGGATACCTTGGGCTCCCTTCGTTCCTGGGATACCGTGGTCTCCCTTCGTTCCTGGGACACCTTGGTCTCCCTTTGTTCCTGGGATACCTTGGTCTCCCTTTATTCCTGGGATACCTTGGTCTCCCTTTATTCCTGGGATACCTTGGGCTCCCTTCGTTCCTGGGATACCTTGGGCTCCCTTGGTTCCTGGGATACCTTGGGCTCCCTTGGTTCCTGGGATACCTTGGACTCCTTTTTCACCCTACAAGTTTTGTTAAAATTAATGAACAACGCACGTTAACTCACGAAAAAGACAAATAGCTACAAGAAGGTACCAAAGATAACCCGTCACATTGCACCGAATTGAAAGAAATTCAATTCAAAAACAGTATGCAATGGAAGCGGACTCTTTAAATAAGCATATTGATATCTCGATAACGCTTCAGCTCACGTTTCAACAAAACACGAGAAGCAGAGTTATAGAGTTTTTTTAAATGTTAAAAGATCTTTAACACGGATACAAGGTATACTAGTTATCACTAGATTGTCACATCTTGTTATACTAGTATTAGTCTGTGGTTTAGTGCGGGCAGCAGACCAAGGTACCAGGACTCTCTTCTACTAGATATTTTATTTTCAGTTGTGTACAAGCTTACGTCACAACACTTGTCATCATTAAATTGTCACATCTTGTTATACTAGTTATCACTAGATTGTCATAGTTATCACTAGATTGCCACATCTTGTTATACTAGTTATCACAAGATTGTCACATCTTGTTAACTAGTTATCACTAGATTGTCACATCTTGTTATATTAGTTATCACTAGATTACCATTGTCTTGTTCAATTCACTTTGTATAGAGTACACGAGGATCTTGATGGGATGGGGTGGGGGGGGGGGATGGTCTGTATAATAGTAAACATTTAAATTTCAGGGCATTTGACAGCTAACATTCAAATTTTATGACATTTCACAGCTAACAGTTAAATATACTTATATCCTTAAAAATGTCAAGATAATGGGAGAATTTATTAAAACCAAGCACGTGACAATAGACACGATAGATCCCAACTATCACGTGATTTCGGCTCTTGTTTGTAGAGACACTGGTCAGAAAATCAGTTAGGCATGGGCTCCTGGTTTGGTCACTTCGGCTACCATTATAAAACGCGTCTCTTTCGAAAGCACAGTCATCTCCATTTCTGTAGAACTGACTAACACTTTTATCACTCCACTAGTCCCACTAGGAGCGATAAACATGGCAGCCATCTTTACAAGCTCTGAGAATCTCGTCCTACACCTCCCCAACGTGCGCGCCATGAGCCGACAATCTGATTACCCAGAAGGCACCGCGAGAATGAAAACTTTGCCTTTCAGACCTTCCCAAGAGGAAATATGCCAATTTCTATATTATTGGAAAACACTGAAAGCACTGAAACCTCTGGAGAACTATCACGTGGTCTGAAATGGGGCAACAAACAGGCAAGCTGAAAGGGTCTATTAATCTCTGAAATGTTTTACAAGACTTAACTGCTAATTTTTACATAACAGCTAACACTTAAATTCTGGGCTTTATAACACTAACACTAACAAAACAATGACAGTTAACAGTAAAGCCCATCTACACCTTCGTACACTGTGCTTTTAAACACAGATTGCATGAGCTTCCAAAGAGAGAGGCGACAGGACGTGCTTTACAAGCTTCCGTAAATATCAATCACTCTTGACACTTCTTTGCCATGGCGGACACTCAAACCAACCAACTTATATCCTGAGAAGTTTCGGTGTATATATAGAAACTATACTTTCAAAGTTACACCGGATACTGTCTCCGTCACGATTGTCTTTGTGGGCTACCATGGACTGAACTCGCCTTATTGGCTTGTCGTTGGAGCTTTCATATTACCCAAATACTGCCGCATTAGAAACATTGAGTTCAGTTGCCATTGATTGGCCCATTTATTTAAGGTATTTTTAAATCCTGCTGTAAGCTAATATGGTCCTGGTGATTTCTAAAACAAGTTCAAGTGTTTGACCGTGGTATTAAAATACCGAGATTTATTGCTTTCGAGATGTTTTGATACCACGGTCAAACGCGAAGAACACGTTTTTGGTATCGGAACAAACCCTCGCGCCCGAACCCTCCAGACGTGCCTGAATATGTGTTGCACCTGCGCGCGCACTGTTGAAACCAGGCGGCCCGGATCGAAACCTTGGCCAGTAGCTAGCGATAAATTTGTTTTTCTATTATCTTCTTTTTCTTTTAAACCTTTAGCACTGATTTCCCTTGATTCTACTAGTTATTAGCATGTTTAGCAGGTTATCCTTTTCGGAAATGTTGTTTTAGTTCTCTTTCAATTTCAGCTTCAAAATAAACGTCAAAGTCCAGTTGCCAATGTGGCACTTCCTCCATTTTGATAGACAACATGGAAATCAGGATGAAATGACGTCATGTCCCAAGTAACGCGCGCTCTGATTGGTTTGTTGATACTTTCTATGTAAACACATGGTTTTTGACCAATCAGTGACCGGAGCGCGTTAGTAAGTATCTATTATATAACTAGTATACCTAACAGGTAGTGAATGCTGCTCCGCTCAGTTAACTCTTTTAGCCCCAAACACGACATTTGTTGTGTTTTACTGGTTACTTGCTTTGATGATTTAAGTCTGGCTAAGTTGAAAGAGCAAGGCCCTGAGATTGACACAACATAATGTATAGACAAATGATCCTACTGAACTGCATTTAGGCATATTAAAATAGAATAATTTCATCTAAATCCTCCTTTCTTTGCAGAAGTTTACTACAGTATACATTATTTCATTTCTAAAAAAAAGACTAAAATCACACTTACAGAAAAAATAGTTCTCCTCAGATTCTAAATTTTCTTACAAAAATGGATGTTTCAAATCAAATATAGGCTTTCAAGTTTCCACTAACCTCACTTTCTGTCCCTGAACACTGAAAATTGCCCAGCACCAAGCCACCATTCCATAAGCACTTCAGAGCAAGCTAAATTCAACCACTCTGACCGTAAAGCATGCCGGGAAATCCAATCCACCGGCGGCATAGCACTCCCCCATCTTCATTCTTCAAAATATATAATGTAAAGTCATTTCGACCTAATACCTTCATATTGGAATAAATGGCAAGTAAATATTGTCCAATATTCCAAAAAAGCTATGATAGGTAGCTCCAGACTCCCATTTATATAGCCCACGCTAAAGTGACAGAAGACGTCCTGGCCCATTCACGAGTGGGAAATGAGGCTCTTTCTCTGTCACAATAAACTGCTTTCAAAATGGCCGTCTAAAAACTTTGAGCCCCCAGTATTATAGGTCAGTTGAAAATTACATGGTAACAATGACTACAGTTTACTTAGGGGGGGAGGGTTCTGTTTGGTCTAGAAATAGCTAAAAATCACTTCCAAAGACTCAGGGCTGAAAGGGTTAAGGAAGTGTATTAGAAGAGAACCTACAGTAGCACTTTGGCAGGAAATAGATTACTGGGTGATAAAAATGCCAAGGTGTTAGATGAATATATTTCGTAATTTTGGGGCTATCGTGCGACTGAACCTGTTTGAGCTGTGGTGTGTACTAAGTTTCAAAAGTTGTCGCGATTTATTTTCATTTCGTCCCGACACTGAATATCAACGATCTCCCGGTAAATTCCCTGAGCCTACCAATTCCCGACATTTTCTTAAGATTCCCGGCACAACAAACTGCTGCAACAAACGGTGAAGTTTAAACACCAGAAATCAACTGTAATTGAGAATGTAATTGTAAATGCTAATTGTATTTTAAACCGGCTGCTTGACTTTATCGAAGCCAATAGAAGAAAATTATTTGCTGCTCGCCATCTTGACAACAGGAGAGATCTTGCTCTTTGGAAACTGATAGTTCACGCAGAGGTAGAAAGAGTTCGCCTACACGTCTACACTTCAACAAATTCATGATTACACAAGGATTGCGTACACAGAAATGCATTAAAGAACGGTCGAACGTGGTTAGCTCCAACAATGCAGATTCCGCCTCGTGTAATGTCACGTGACGATCAGATCCGTGCAAAGCAGTGTGGTAAAAAAAGACAATAGAAGTGATGCATTGTGGCAAAAAAAGAAATCGAGATTTGGACCCGCTTACAGACTAGTATACCTAACAGGTAGTGAATGCTGCTCCGCTCAGTTAAGGAAGTGTACTAGAAGAGAACCTACAGTAGCACTTTGGCAGGAAAGTGATTACTTGGTGATAAAAATGCCAAGGTGTTACAGATGAATATAGTTTGTATTTTTGGGGCTATCGTCCGACTGAATCCTGTTTGAGCTGTGGTGTGTATTTCAAAAGTTGTCGCTATATATTTTCATTTTGTCCCGACATATCAACGATCTCCCGGTAAATTCCCTGAGTCTACCAATTCCCGACATTTTCTTAAGATTCCCGGCACACTGAACAAACTGCTGTTCTCCCAGGTGAAGTTTAAATACAGGATATCAACTGTAATTGAGATGTAGTTGTAAATGTTTTGACTTTAATTTATTGAAGCCAATAGAAGAACATTATTTGCTGCTCACCATCTTGATAACAGGAGAGATATTGCTCTTTGGAAACTGATAGTTCACACAGAGTTAGAAAGAGTTCGCCTACACGTCTACGCTTCAACAAATTCATGATTACACAAAGATTGCGTACACAGAAATGCATTAAAGAGTTAGCTCAAACAATGCAGATTCCACCTCGTGTAATGTCGCGTGACGATCAGATGCCTGCAAAGCAGTGTGGTAAAAAAAGACAATAGAAGTGATGCATTGTGGTAAAAAAAAGAAATCGAGATTTGGACCCGCTTACAGATAAGAACTGCTGCCTTGCTCGCTCGCTTCAGGCTCGCTCGCTGCGGCAGCAATTAAGCAATATACCACACATTTCAGTGTGTTTACTGGGGAAATAAAGCACGTGGGATGTTGGGAGAACACAGGAAATGCTTGAAAATCACAAGCCGAAGGCGCTATAACTACGACACAACGCAAGCAGGCGTGCCGATTTCTATGTGTTTACCGGCACAATAGACCATAGATGTTTGAGTCTATAAGGCCTACGGCAAACGTCGAACTAGCCATGAACTTAATTCAGCCGAACCTATTAATTTTGAAATATGCTCATGGATAGTACGAAGTTTTCCACAATTGAGATCGACCTATTCAATAGGTGCGAGTCCAACATGAAGTTCGAATAGCCAAGTCGGGAATTACGACTCTGGTGCGACTTTACGGCAAACGTTCTTAACACTCGCCGAACTAAATTCATAAATTATGTAAAATAATAAATAAATCATGCAAATCGTATGGATTGTGCCAAAACCGTGAAAACAACATCTCCCTAATCTCCCAAACACCGATCCCCCTGGTGAACATGCGCTGTACAAAGGCGTTTTCAAAGGCGAAATGGCGGCCTATCGGAAGTGATTGCCGCATGACGCTCTGCCGGAAATGTGTAGTTCGTGCTTTAACGTCACAAAATACATTTGCCTTAAATGCGAAATGCCCTTTTATAATAAATGCTCAGTATTCAAAAGTAATGAAGACGTGTCTGGCTGGAATGCCGGCAGAAGCATTGGCTATTGCGAATGTTGCGATATAGCTCGCTTTGAAACGCTTCTACCATATGAAGTCAAACCATCCAGAATGTCGTTGAAAACTGCGGCATGATCGTTTCAATGTCTGAATCGCAACCCCGCTAGAAACATGGTCAATAACGCCACTTGCAGTGACAACCATCGTCTCCTATACACGGCACCGAGTGCTGTGTAGAACACCATTCTTCTGTTTCTGTTTTGGATAATCATTTTCCACAGAAAGGCCTTTCTTTAATATATTCGACCGAGGGCTAACCGCGGGCGAAAAGTGAAATGCGCCAGGACACGTCTTAGTTCCTGTGATTTAATTAGGTGCAAGTGAATTAAGATCTACATATCGTTTCGACGACGTTTGCTGCCACGTCGGCCCTAAGTCGATCTTCTACCGAACCTATTTTTAATAGGATCGGCGCGACTTAGGTTCGACGTTTGCCGTAGGCCTAAGCCAAATGAATCAGAGTGCTCGTATACTATCTGGGTTATATTATAAATATATATACATGTATATGATATAAATAGTAGTTTCAAAAACTTTGCTTGCAGAACATACACATCCATTGTTTCTGAGACGGTAACAATAGGAAAATAATGGCTGTATATATGTTTGTGCAAGCAAAGTTTTTGTGAATATATCTCTTGAATAAAGTAAGGTACGAACCAAAGCATGAACTGCCAGTAGAAGCAACCAAAAGGATTCAACAGTCTGCTCTTCGATATTTAAAGGGATACCCGAGTGAAAAACACATTGGGGCTCAAAAGAATCTTCAACATGTTCTTTGTTCAGAAAATGTATTAAAATTTTATCAAAGGTTTTTAGTATTAAGAACGAGCACCTCAAAGTTGGCCCCACGAAGACATGGGCGCCGCCATCTTTGTTTGCATTTACGGAAGTGACGTCACTTCGTCCCACCAGCGTTCTCACTCTCTCACTTATTAGGTGTTTTTAGGATGATAAACGCCTTAACTGTACCTCACATACATTGTAGTTCTTATACTTATTCAGAAGTCACTCGAGTCTTTTAAGCCATGTTGTTTTGCTGTTATTAAATGGCAGTTACGAGACCTGGTTGTTCGTCTGATAATTTCTCGCCTTCCCAATGCTTTTCTTCCTCCTACCAGTCTTCTGAACTTTTCTCATAATGTCGTCTTCATCATAATTCCGGTTTCTGTAAGAATTCCTCTGCAATCTCGATGAAAATATATCCACTTTAATTCCGAGCGTGTGAAAATCATACAAAGACAAGTAGCCGCGATACGCTGGTGGGACGAAGTGACGTCACTTCCGTAAATGCAAACAAAGATGGCGGCGCCCATGTCTTCGCGGGGCCAACTTTGAGGTGCTCGTTCTTAATACTAAAAACGTTTGATCAAATTTTAATACATTTTCTGAACAAAGAACATGTTGAAGATTCTTTTGAGCCCCAATGTGTTTTTCACTCGGGTATCCCTTTAAAGATGTATAGGTGCAGTGAAGATGTAGACAACTTCTGACAGATTCAAAATTGTATTGAAAGCATTTCGACTGTTCAGTCTTCTTCAGGATACCTTCGCGGGTCTCTCTCGTTAATAATTTTGTACGCTCGTTGTTTTAAGGTATCAGGAGCCTTATGCGATCATTTTTGTGAAAAAATATATTATTGATTTTTTTAGAACGTTCAAAGTGAATTCTACAGTTTTGTGAAAATAAAATTCCAAAACATTTTATTTTTAACGAGAAATTACGGCGAAAAGAAATATGGACGGGAAAGCAGGCTGTCAACGGCTTATTAGCACTTGTGAAGCGTTCTCATGGAAACCGCGAAAAAACACGTGAACTTTTATAAATAAACACGAAACACACTCATTCGTCTAGCTCGTCTTGAAGCGGTTGAGTTTCACGCAGAAATCATATCTAAAATATAGTTTTATAATATATATATATACAACAAATTGCAAAAATTATGAGGTGTCCAACATATATCAACATATCGGGTGCATTGTGGGAACGATTTCCCGTTACTGTCCCGTACAGAGACCGATGCGACAATGGCTACGTATACATACTGTTAATGTCCATCTAAGGGTTTTGGATGTAGTAACTAAACGAAATTTTTCCAGTACTAAACAGCTTTTAAATGTCGTATTTAGTTTTAAAAGCATCATCTGGCAATAATCTCCGCAGTTATGAGCGCGTAGATTATTGTCGCGGTTCGTGACAAGCGCGCTGGCTATTTGGAACGTCTAGCTAGCCCAGAGTACTAGATGAAGTAAATAAAAAAAAAAAAATATGTTATTAGCCTCATTATCTAAGGTGCAGACAATTTCAAGCCGCTCTTACGAAAAGCCATCCAACCTTTACCTACAATATCGGGCCGTGTTCAACAAACAATAACATACAAAGGAGATACTGAAATGTAAATTCTTGGGTTGCAACCAATCCCCAGAGATTCAAATAACAAAGCCGTGGCGGCCATGTTGGTGGACATAACAAGAGAAGCTAACGAGGAATCTTTTGTTAACGTCCACCAACATGGCGGCGATGACGTCACGTGCAACCCGGCAATTCAAGGCACGCACGAATTTCTAGACTTAGGAAGCAATATTTCTAAATATGTTTTTTTATCCTATGGCAATATTTGTCCAAAAATAGTAGTAAGCAATGCGAAAAATGAAGTCATTTGTGAATTTTAAAAATCATGATTCATTGGAAGGTTTGATATTTGATCGTTATAACAGGCTTTGTAATTATCATATTTTCGCTAATATGCTAATGTATTCGTTTGCAGTGTCGACGTTTTCATAACTAATAAAACCTTAGGAAATAAACTTTTACTTCAGAAATAACATTTGAACCTTCTCGGATGATAAAGTGGGAAAGCACGGCTTTATTTACATGTATTTCCGTCAAGTATTCTCAGCTTTAGCCAGCGCGCTAGTCACGACCCGCGCTGGGAAAATTTCGTTTAGTTACTACATCCAAAACGCTTAGATGGACATTAACAGTACGTATACGTAGGCATTGTCGCGTCGCACTTGTAATTAAAATCGTCCCATACCTACTCTTATACATCGCTCTACCTGGTATTGAGCACTCTAGATAGACCGATGAGGACTTCACCTTACTTCTTAATAATATATACAGTCAATGCCAAAAAGGTTGTCCAACAGAACATAATATAATACTACAATATCCATTGTTTTGGCCTATTGTTTTGGCCTAGACAATAGCCCAAAACAATGGATATTATAGTATTATATTATGTTCTGCTGTACAACCTTTTTGGCATCGACTGTATATATATATATATATATACATATACATTATCATGGGTAATGGTAATCATGGGTAATCCAAAAATGTGCTTTTCAGACATTTCTCTAACAAAAAATATATCAGGTAGGATTGAAAAATGTACGAGTTAAACATTTTTAGATCATATGGGCCCATCCGTTGAAGACAACAAGCTTTATTTTCAGTTTTAGTTGTACTAATTTATTCCATGTGTTTGCCATTGGGTCCGGTGGACCGAAACGCTGCTATGACTTCAAGGAACTCACTGTATTCTGAACTTTAATTTCTCCACGTCGCACTAGCTAGGTTTACTCTATTGCCCTGAATGAGGCTGAAGTATTCACTAAATTGATTTCAAACCTTGGAGCCTAGGTTTAAGCGTATTATCAATGTGAAACACGTTCTATATTATGGTAGTTCGATGTGTGCGATTCTGCCAAACATTCAACCAAATTAATTAAACACAGCGTAGCAAAGAACATTTTTTTTTATGAAGTCCGCAATGCGGTTGTAAAAATCGCATTTAGTTATTGGAAAGGAAAGAAAGATCAGAACCGAAGTTGTTTTAATCTGTTTAAATTATGGACCAGAATTAAATGGTTTTGGTCTTGTGTAAAAATAATGTCTCCTGCGTGTTACATAAATTTTACAATTGGTCGTCAGTTAAACTCACATTGAGACTTATTCATAAGTAAACCTATTATTTACTTTGGCCTCACTAGGTTGTAAATTTATTGGTATTCCCGACAATCATTCAAATCAACTGATACAGTTTGATTAAATCTTAACCATTTTATATAACTTAAAATTTATCTCGCGTAGAGTTCTAAAGTCGTTAACTGCAAGATATGTCAGAATATAATTAAATATGCATCGCGAACATCAAAGCGAAAACCGCCCGCATTCAATTCTGAATAAAATATAATATGTTTGATCAATACTTCAAATGCGAAATAATTACGTCGCAAAACAAAACACGCAAAAGAAAACTGGTGTGTTCCCAATGAAATGTTAGCTCTTTTGCAGACTTCATAACGGCAACAATAGTTTAGCTGCGTTTGGCTTTGAAGTGTTGAATTTGGTTCAGTTTGTTTGGCAGAATCGCAAACGACTGGTGGAACTGCCATAAGATAAAATAGAACGTGTTTCAAATTGATAATAGACTTAAACTTAGGCTCCAAGGTTTGAATGCAATTTAGTGAATACTTCAGCCTCATTTAGGGAAATAGAATAAACCTAGCTAGTGTGACGTGAGAAAGTGAAGTTCATTCAGTTCCTTGAAGTCATAACAGCGTTTCGGTCGACCGGACCCAGTGGCAAACGCATGGAATAAATTAGTACAACTAAAACTGAAAATAGCACTTGTTTTCTTTAACTGATGGACCCATATGATCTAAAAATGTTTTACTCGTACATTTTTCAATCCTACCCGATATATTTTTTGTTAGAAAAATGACTGAAAAGCACATTTTTGGATTATCCATGATGCAACCGATATAAGTATATAAGTATATAATTTTCATTGGGGGGGGGGGGGGGGGGGGGGGGGGGGGGGGGGGGGGGGGGGGGGGGGGGAGGGCAGAGTTTTTGCACGGCGGCTATATATATATATATATATACTGTATATATACAGCGAACTGCAAAAACTTTGACCCCCCGCTCCTCAACTATATAACTATATCGGGTGCATTATGGGTAGGAGTAAAGTCATTAAAATGCAACTACAGCCGATATTCGCGCGCGTTTGCAAATAGTCACAGCGAAGACTTATGCAGTTGTTTTAAAGTTCAAGATTTCATCTAGAATACAACATTTTTACTCGGGACAGGCAGGACAGCTTAAATAAACCTGAGTATTTAAATGCACTCTATATATTTACTGTTAGATCGAATATTTGCAAAACAGAACATATCCCTGGTCGGCGGAAAGAGAACGGGAAATTATCATGCCGAAGTTTCAGATTCGAAGCGTGAATTCAGAGCTATTTGTGAAGCTGTTAGGAGATAGATCTTCTGATGACCTAAAATATCGAGATAACCCATGAAGAGGAGACATGATTACACCTGATCTGTGGGTTCAGGGCCAATATCAATTCGTTTGAAACTTTGACATTCTACATTTGTTGTCAGTAATTCTAAACCAAGACTGAGAGCGATGAAAAAATTCAGCTCGATATCAGCGCAGTTATTCCGTTCTCTGTCTTCTACTTCTGTGAAGACTGAACTCATCAGTGTTATTAGACTGATATAACGTTTCAAAGAGCAGAATGAAAGGATTCATATGTACTGACCGGAGCTGACCGGATGCACAGACTGCACAAGAGCCTGGCTTATAGTTGGAAAACGTATCGACAAAGCAAAATAAACACTTTATAGAGTAACGTAAGGAACCTCTTACAGTTTGAACATCGAATCGTTTTCTTTAACTGTTGACTGTTGTGTATGTTTATTTTTAGCTGATCCCGATGAGACGAAATTCACAATCTGATAAAAAAAAATGCTGTTGTTTGGAGCTGCAATATAATTACAAAATGAAACTTCGAAAATTAAATATTCAAAAGTTTGTTGCGGCTCGTTATCTACGAAATTAGGAAACTAGGATTCACAATAAAGTTTTTCTGCTAACGTTTTTGGTTTAATGACGAAGCTATAATAAACAGTTTCGTCACAATTATGAGATTTAAATAGCATACAAAATACATTTTAAGAATGAAAGAAAACTGTGCAACAATAATAAGAACATTCAGCGATGCGAATCCAAGAATTATCGAACGTACCTTCATAAAAGATTTTACTAAAAAAATTATACCATAAAAACAGGATCCCTCCGAACCTTGAACAAAACTGGATAAGAGAATTTCAAGAGGAATAACTAAGAGATTATTAGAATTTTTTAGAATCGTTTAATGCCATAAAATATGGCAATGATATGGGATACGTTAATTTCTATCCGTTTCTTAATCAAAATAATTAAATATTTTATGAATTTGTTGTCAATAAATTTATGAAATTGTGTAAACCTTTAAGCTATTTTAATCTCTTCAATTTTCCGCGAAACAGTTTCAAAAATAGCGTCGAATTCTTGCTTCGCAGATGAAATTCGGCATGATAGTTCCGTCCGCGTTACGTTCTGCTAACGTAAACATTAATTTATAATATATAATCAGGAAAAATATTTGTCCGAACAGAAAATAGAGAGTGCATTTACTTTATTTTAAACTTTCCTGCCTGTTCCGAGTAAAAATGTTGTATTCTAGATAAATTCTTGAAATTTAAATCTACTACACTATGATGATTTGCAAACGCGCGCGGATATTTGGCTGTAGTTGCATTTTAATGACTTACTCCTACCCATAATGCACCCGATATATTGATATAGTTGAGGATATAAATGTCAAGTTCAAATTCATATGGATAGAGTGCTCGATACCAAGGTAGAGCAGGATGTAAAACAAGAAGACAAACTTAGGTTACTTCATAGAACTTTGATTCACTACAAATCTGTTTCGTATGGCAAGCGAAGCTAACCACACTCTTCAGGTGAATGCTGCAACTTATGTTAGTTAATAACATGGAACACTCGAATTTATATGGTCTAGAAGTTGAATCGTGTACACGATGTGTACACGGAATGCGCAATGTAATGGCCTATTGTTCAGGTGTGAACTACTTACTGGTTACGTAATAAAAGTTGTTTACATGGCCAAGAAGTTGAATCGTATAAGGTATACACAGAGCACACGACAGCGATGGCTTATTGTTAAGGTGTTATACTAATTACTGATTGCACAGCAAGTATTTATTTCTATGCCTACATAGCCTACAAGTGGATACAAGTTCGTTTCTACTATTGAGTGAGCTTAGCTCCGGGTGGCAAATAATGATAAATTTCTCATGTAAGCAAAGGTTGAAAGTTGAAAGAGTGCAAGTGCCCATAAACTTCGCCCCGAAGTTTCGACTGTAACTTCGCCTTCGATAGCCGAAGACGAAGAACAACAGAAACCTAACACGATCTTCTGTAACAGTTATTGTACTGGTTTGGCTGTTTCTCTACGCTTTCTTCCTCTTTGCCTTCTCTGTGCACTCATGATTTCTGTGAAATACCATGACAATGGTAACGCTAAAATTGAACTTGTCTACTTCGATATTCAAACCGAAGATATCGCACCGAAGAGCTAACTTATGGGGGCCCGTTCTGGTCAAAATTACGTTTTTTTTTCCTTTGGTAGCCAGAATTAATTTTATGTGTTTTATAAATTATTTATTATGTGTTCGAATTAATTTTATGTATACAAGAATAATTATTTGTGTGCACGAATTATTTTTTCGTATGGGCGAATTATTTTTTTCGTATGCACGAATTAATTTTTCGTACGATAATTTCTTGGCATATCCCATAAGCCACTGCGAGCTGTATAAGTCTTGCTCATCATTTCAAGATGGTGACCAACCGATTCCGTCAATTTTTGTTAAATTTAAAGTCAGTTTTTCGACTATTTTTGTCTCCTGAGCGTATATAATTTGATGATCTAATTGAAACCAGGCTTCGTCTGTTGGATGCTGCAGGGACCTTGTCTTTGCTATTGAATGACTTGGCGAGAGGCGACTCCCAACAGGGCTACCTGCTAAATGCTATACAAGCCCCACTGCAGAATCTAAATCCCGGGGGGTTACTTACATGAAAAATGGGTATGTATGTGAGGCCAATAGGCTCTAACCCTGACCCTGTTTGACCCAAAATCCGAGCTCCAAAACCCTGATTGCCCCCTATTTTTGAGGAAAAAACCCTGATGCCTGAAAATACTGAACCCCGACCCTGTCTGAACCCAAATTAAACTCAAAATGCCCAAACTGAGCTCAAAACCCTGACCCACCCCCGCGGCACATACATAATAAGTCCTCCCCCCCCCCACCACCGGGTGAGAAGTATTCCCACTGAAGGCGGATGAACTTGAATGAAGGCGGACTTGAATGAAGGCGGACTTGAATGAGAACCGGAATGGACATTGAACCGTGATGACATAAAGTTCTGCACTATGATGCCATGAATGATCGTGAGCAATATGTTCTCTGGTGAGCGATTGCTCTCCTTAGGAACTCGTCCACATGCCATCAGCCGCCATGTTGAATTAACGGCACGTGGTGGTGGGCGAGCTCGCAGTGGCTTATGGGATATGCCAAGAAAAGTATTGTACGAAAAAATAATTCGTGCATACGAAAAAATAATTCATGCATACGAAACAAATTCGCGCACATGAATAAATAATTCGCCCATACGAAAAAATAATTCGCCCATACGAAAAAATAATTCGTCCATGCAAACAATTATTCTTGTATACATAAAATTAATTCTGACTAACAAAAAAATATTTAACGTAATTTTGATCAGAACGGGCCCCCATAGCTAACTTATCGTGGTCTGCGTAGTCCTTCACAGAAGCGCGCAAATTCGCATGCGGCCTTTCATTAGCCTGCGTCACATCCGGACTTTTCTCTGGTATAGTCCGTCTGCGAAGCAGCCACACAAACCGTGTTCTAGACCCCAGCAGCGTACCGTGATTTGAGTACACGTTCTGATTGGCTTTTAAAAATGCTCATTTCTTACACGTCTTCTGACTTGCCATTCAACTATCACCAGCCTGTCACTTGTTAGTCTCCCCAGAATCCAAGAACCACTCGCGCCAGAACACTCGTCTGGCAGGAAATCGTTAGTGGAAATATAGAGGCTAAACTTAAAAATATGGATGTAGAATCGGTTCAAATAGCTTCGTATATATTCTGTTCTTAGCTTTTATCAAGAAATAACAAATATTTTGGAAGAACTCATTTTTTTTTAGGCTGAACTAGTGAGCTCGTGTAAAATGCCGACAAAAGCGAATCGTTGCTTATTTAATTTGTACATTTAACGCTGTAATTGATCTAGACAAATGAGGAATGGAATGTCGTGCTGATGTAACCAGCTGTTGGAGCTATCGCATGGCGTGACGATCCTAGTCATTTCAAAATAGCCAGTCAGAAGGCGTGTGAGAAAAAGCATTTTTAAAAGCCAATCAGAACGCGTACTCAAATCACGGTACGCTGCTGGGGGTCTAGAACAAGCTTTCCGTCGCTGGTTCGCAGACGGACTTAACCGGGGTTCAGTTCGGATGCGACGCAGGCTACCTTTCATGAACAACATGGTATCGTGTTCCCCTATACCTACTGCTAAACATCAAATACTGGAAAAATGACATTATTAATGACAGATAAGTTAATTGTGGCAAAAAACCTCAGTGGGATGCCAGGAAACTTTCAAACCATTTTTTACGGCGTTATAAATGCTGTGAAATGCAAGTTTTGTAGCATGTATTCGAAGCTCCTGTCCCTCTAGATTTTAATAGATCGGATTGAAAATTGGCATATGGCTAGATCAATATGTTGATAAAAAAAAGGGTGTCTCAGCTTTTTATGCGTTGTTTTGTTCTTGAGATACTTTCATGTTTCGTTCTTCAACCCCTGAAAAAGGTGTTCCTGATCATTGCAGTTGATTATTTTCGCGACGGAATAAGATATCAGAAAACTGAGACACCCTTTTTTAGATCAATATTTCTACTTTATGAAGGTCGTTTCAGCGCGGATTTCCGTCAAATTCCCGACGGACAGGAGTTCCAGGTATAAGGTATGGTCAAATTGGATTAAAATCACAATACATTAAAGAGTATTTACTGATGAGGAAAATCAAGCTGTTTTCTAGAATCTATGTTTATTAAGCTTTCAGAAAATATATACTTTGTAGGGGTTTTCTTGAATTTAACGCGCCGCAATTGAAAGTTTTCGGGAAGCGCTCTTGAAGGGCTCCTGATACCTTAAAGAAAACTATAGAAACCTATATACCTCTGTAATCTGTAAAGCTTATGAAGTGCAGAATACGCTGAATGAATTTGTTAAAAAAATATTTAATTGTAAAGCAATGCTAAGCCAACAAACGCAAAACTGACAAGGTTTATAAAAGTGAATTAGCAGCCTTCGGGTTAACGCATAAGAACAATTCAACAGCACAATGTCAATCAGCATACGACAGCCTAAAAAGAGGTGTGGGCATTTGTTAATATTATACTTCATTCAAATGCAATTCATTCCTAAAGTTTTGGTCTTCGATAATATCCGAGTCACATTACGCGGGAACTCTACGAGGAAAAATACTTTGAATATTGCTAAACGCTCACACCGTTTTCTTTGTCAGTAACTTATCTGTCTTTTGGCCGAGTTTTATCAAAATCTGGCAAGTCTGCATACCCTATTAATTCATTCAAAGAGAGGGGATACGAAGAAAAACCTAGTCGGAGATTTGACGTGTAAAGTTTTGTAAACATTTCACACTTCGTCGAAGCAAATGTCAACACTTCGAACCAACTAGCCAATGACTACGCAAGGACCCCTGGAGCTTTAAAGCGGGAAATTGGTGAATAGGTCATATTTCATAAGAAACCTTTCGCTCTCAGTTTCGCTGAGTTCGAGAGCCGATAAGTTTCATTCCCAAAGTTCCACAACAACTGCAAGTTGATGTCCTCTCAAGCTCACGATTGAGAAGTCGAGGATTGACAATGGCCCAGGAGTGAAACTCGAATCTGAATCAGACTCCGATGTGAACTCATCGCTGCTCGCGTCCTCAGTCCCTTTAAATAACTTGCTGGTTCCTGGTTAGCCAAACGACAGTTTAACCCTGCTAGCACTGCTTATATTGGCTAGACTTTAGAATACCCTGTCACATTTTTAGCTACCATAAAGTACTGTCACCGCGGTCCGTGGTCCGCAGTCACAATCTTGCTTTGTCGCTGTACGCGAGCTTAATCCTCGTTTTGCCGAATTCCTCCTTATCGCCGGTTCCCTTTCTTTTTCGGTCCAGGTTCGCTTTATGTTTTACCCAAGGACTTTGCTTTTTTCTTTTGGATTTCCCCATACAAACGATTGATAATAGACTCTAAATGCACGTTTGGTATTTCGAAGAAGGGAATCGAAGCGACAACAACAGTATGCAAATTACTCGGATAACAGCTCCCGTTAAAATCTACGGGGTGCCCGTGGCACGTAAAGGGATTATAACGCCTTGGTGATTTATTTAGTTTCCTTCAAAATACGTTTTTCCCTAAATATCTCGCAAGCTTTTATATCTTTTGAAATAATGTTTTTCTAAATTGTAGAAGAATCCATAAACTTTCCAAATAATCAACAATATTCTATTACGAAAAAACATGCCTTGAAGGTATCCGGTAACTTTAAAATGTGAAAAGTAAATCATATTTGCAATTACATGCTTTTGATTACACTTTACCTTGACTAACTCGTTATTTTCTTTTCTGAGATATGTGTAATTCCTCATTAGATCAGTCAGCATCTGGGACAGGTTCTGAAATTAAAATGTAAACAAAAAATAAGTTGAGGATGCTCAGCTATTACAAAAAGTTTAATATAGAGAATAGCAACTGTATGTCACTGATATAAATATACCTCAGTTACACTGATAAATAACATTTTATACAATCCAATATCGGCTGATAAAATTATATTTGTTAATCATAATTTGCTAATTCCTTTTTTTCAGTTTTACCTTAAAGCCTTTCAATCCAATACATCCTTGATCTGTATTATGACAATTTTAAAAGAAAATACAGTTAGTCACTGATACTCTAATCCCTAACGATAATCATAAAATTGCAATCATTAATTAATTAACTAATTAATGTTTTGTATGTAGAGAATAGTTAAAGGAATTAAAACCAACCTATACTATGTATTAAATTTCACCCAACTAAATGAATGAAATGTTTGTGTACTTACTCGCGCAAATGAAGTCCGTGTGGGGGAGGGGGGGGGGGGGGGGCAATAAGCCGTTTTGAAATTCTGTTTCGGCTCTCATTTCTCCTCCTGAACTTTAATGTCAACCAAACTAATATGTCCCCAGGCCCTGTAGTTTTCGATGGGTAACATTTCGGTGAAAACCCCAGGTCTCTACGACGTTGCTTTCTACCCGTACAAATAATTTCCCTTTTCGTTTTGGCCGCAAGACATGCTGGGACACAGATTAACTTTGTATTTCCCAGTAAGTTTCACGTGTAAATCGCATTGTTCTAACACTATACATGCCAAGTACAAGATATCGCTTTAGAATTTGTTGTAATATCTGCAAACCTTGCAAAAATGAGGGGAGAGAGGTGGAAAAGCATATGTATTTGTGCTTTCCCAAGATCTGCGAACCTTGCAAAAATGGGGGAGGGGTGAAATCATATGCATTTCCTGTAAACAACGGTACCCTCTCCCATTATTAGAAATGGATTGAATGAAGTTGCAGCGTTAAAATAAATCATAGTTTTGGTGACTAAACACGACGTTTCAATAAAGTGGGTGCGAATTTGGGGTAAGGGTAGTCTGCGAAACTTTCTAAAATGAGAGGGAAGAGGTGGGAAAGCATGTGTATTTCCTGTCAATAATAGTACCCTCCCGCATTAGAAAGGGATTGTTTGAGTTTGCATCATTAAAATCATAGTTCTGGTACTAAACACTATTACTAGTACTATCAATATCTGGTACTAAACACGTCGATCAATGCAACATATTGTTTGCGAATTTGGGTTAAGATATGTGAACCTGGCGAATATGAGGGAGGGACGGGTGGAAAACAATATGTAATTCCTGTTAATAACGAACTCTCTCCTGCAAAACGAGTACGCTAATTTATTGGCGCGCGTAATTTTGTAATAATAAATTGAATAATAACTACGGATAAAGAATCTCAATTGACGTTATCTGAAGTAGTTTTTGCAGGAGAGCTCGAATTTTAACATTATTGTGTTGAAAAGTTAAATCCAGTAGAGGTGCGGTCGACATTTCGAAAGGTGTTTTAAAATAGGTCAATCACATACTTTCATCAATGAAACAGTCGAAATTTCAGTAACATTCTTCAGCACCGCAATCTACTCGATCCTTTGCTCAATGCGTTGAGGTTTAATTTTATAGTAATATACGATATTATTATATGGACGATAGTGTTTTACTGAGAAAGAAACCACTCATAGAACTCATACGAAACTACATCCGGGTACTGAGTAGCGTATTTTCCATATCCTCACTAGTGAAATGATATTGATGACTTCACATTTGCCGCCTTTTGAAAAACAAAGATGGCGGCAGGTTTGTGAAAATCACTTTCTAAGGCTTTTCTTGACTGCAACGAAGAGATAAGACAAGAAAACCCAATGAAACTCCCCAGAACAGCCTAGAAAGTCTCGAATTTAAGTTTGTACCGACAGTGAGTAAAATGAATAGATAAGAGTTCTAATTGAACAGTCTAATTGTCCATATAATAAAAAGAACATTATACGGTGGTTTGAAGATATAAAGTTTATCCTCTCGAGTCGAAAACATTACACTCGTTCGCTGCGCTCACCGTGTGAAATGCTTTCGACTCTCGAAGATAAACTTCATATCTTCTCACCACAGTGTAATATCCTCTATATCTCTATGGTGCTGACTGTATTTGCTGACAAATTTATCATGTTTGATTATCGTTAGCGATATTCACTTATAATAGTAATAATAATAATAATGTTTCCTCTTTTTCCCAAGCCTAAAGAACAAAGCTATTTAAACATAGATGTTCATCTTGCATGATGTTGCATTGTGTATCCGCAAAGACCAGGTCCAACGAATTGGGAAAAATGTCGAAAAAAAGTCAATCCCCATGTCTTAATTGACTGAATATTTATAACACACTTCACACCGACTTAACTAAATAGACCCGCACACCATAACATTAACGAATTTGTGTTGGAATGCGCAATGCAATATGCATAACACTTTAAAAGACAAAAGTTTCAGTAACTGCAATAAACGCGATAATCTTACCCTTCGTCTTGTTGTTCTCATAATGATGTAGCGCAAGAGGCAGGCTGATGGAAATGACAAGGACTACTATAATGACGACCACTCCTAGTAACACGAAGTATCGACGTGTACTTGGGATGCTCACAAGTGCTTCATTTTCTTGGTTATCAAAGGTTGGATTATAATAACTCATTCCTGACGACATGCTCATGCCTCTTGTTCGCCCGATAAGAAAAGATGCGTGTGATTCTGAAAAGGGACAACTGATGCCCTCTTCAATTGTACATGTAAACACTGCGACTTTCGGTTTTGGGAGATCTCAAACTCGCTGCAACGAGTCATCCTACTTTTATGATGTTTAATTGCAATTCAGCGGCTGGCTTAAGCGTTGAAACTTCCTTTTTGTAATGAAAATGAAAGAAAACGTCTACATCAGTAGCCAAGCGGAGAAATGATTTTTTTCAGCAATAAGTAGTCGACCATACGGCAATAATTTACAGAATTGAATTCCCAGAAATTTAAAGGTTTTCAAGTACATTTTTCAAGCAAGTAAACTAATTAAATGTTAACTTTTAAAAATGTGATTAAGGAAATGTTGTGTGTTTTTCTTCTTTCATCGTTTCATGAAACTGAAAAAGCAGATATAGACCGCAGAATTTTCGTTCTGTATATTTATAAGAAACTGAAGATAGGAAGTGGTTATCGAAAATATAATTGAATCGGAAATCTCCCCAAATCATTTGGTACAGGTAATCCAATCTTAAAAACCTATCAAGAATTATCCACTTGAAAATAAGTGACACCATGATCTATTTTGACTAACTTGGCACAGGCATGGGTTTCAACTGCAGTATGCTGATGAAGTTAATACAAGAAGAGATTGGGACAGACTAAGCTTTCACTGCTGGATACAGTAAAAAAACATGCAATGAGAAGGCTATCTACCTACTGACTGTGAATCTTTCAAATAATGCTGTTATTACTCTGTATTGAAAACGAAATTCAACAGGATTGTTCGCCGAATTTAGCCTCAGGATTGCATGCTCGAATTTTCAGTTCACACAGAATGAAATTGCTCGTGATCTCACAGAAAGGCAATGCTCACATAGGGGCTCTTCCTATATGTGGAATTTATACGTAAGAATAAAGATTGCTAATTTCAGCTAATAATTCTTCCCTTTGGTTATTGCTAAGAGGATTTAAAATGAAAGTGTCTTTCATCTTCAATCTCATCGAGGACACACCATCAGAAATCTGAAGAGGGTAGTCCAAAATAAAAATAAATAAATCCTGCAACACGAAATATCAAGAAAAAAAAACCTGCCTTGCACAACCAAGGGGCCAAAAAACGTGCATCTTTAGAAAGCACTACCTACCCCTTCACATTTCTAAAGGTGCTTCCCTTGGACACTGAAAACAATTTCTTTATGGGAGTACCCCTTCCTCCATAATGGTGGGACACACACTAGGGGACATTTTGTGGGGATGTGCTGCAGGGACATATTGCAGTGACACCCCTATAGTGTGCACTGCGCTATTTCACGAAATAATCATGTTGCAGGGACAACATTTTGTCACAACGACATGTTGCAAAAAATCAAAGGACAACAGCTTGACCCCGTAACACTTTTTTTCGTGAAATGGTGCAGTGCATACTATGTCCCTGCGACAAGACTCACATGTAATGCACACTGCAACATTTTGCAGTGACATGTCTCTGCAAAATATCCCCTAGTGTTTACACACATACATACATAAACTTTATTTACCCTCGAATTTCAGAGTAGCTTTGACAAGTTCATCAGCAGGGGAGCTGAGGTAGCTCCAACAGTTTAATTTAGTCGGGCGTCGGTTCTAAAGCTTTAAATTATCACCTTGTGGTTTGTTTATGCGTTAGAGGTGACAAGCCCTTAACGAATCTGTCAAAGATTAACTGAGAAAAGAAGCAGGAATCAATCAAAAGTGCAATTCCAGACTGAACCGGTTGACAAGACCTTCATCTGTAATTAAAACTTACACTTCCGTCTGTACATTCTCTTTTGTTCGAAAAGAAATCGCGATGTAACCTTCAGCGTGTGGGTAAGAAAAACTAATGTGCGTGATCTTCATTCAGTGCAATCATAGAATAAACTAATAAAGCAACTCTTACTAAAGTTATTTCAATAATTCAACGCATTAATCTGATAACGTTTGTGATCGATGAAAACGTGAAAAAGTAACTACATTTATTGAATACTAATTCTTTATTCCTTCAAGAATTGAATGAACTGAAAATGCCGACGAGTAAACAGAATATCTAACAACTGCAAACACGCCTGTGACCGATAAGCATTGCTCATTGAACTTGACTGACGATAATTAAATAATTAAATTAATAATGAACTCTGGGAATAAGCACGAGTGTAGTTCATCAATAAAACGCGAACAGTTCTCTACACAACTCTTCAAAACGCCTATACATTGAAATTATTAATACTGAACTCTACCGGAATAAGCCGATTGAGCAGTGAATCTGAGAATACTCAATTAATCTGAAGCAATAGTTCACCTAGATATGGACAACTGACTGATATTCGTGTCCCTGCCAAAAAAACAATCACGGTAAAATTGTACTTTTCGTACTTTTTGCATCAAATAAGAGCGCAAGGATTAATTCTGTAAGAGTTGTAAGACATCTAAGGTTCGCAGGAAATTCGCGATGTGTCGAATCTACGTGGTAGGGAAGCCATCGAGGCAGCCAAAAGTAAAGCCGGAAAAGGAAGGGCAACAATGAGCTCGGAAGTAAATTTTGGAGCTGGGGAAAGCAGGGCAACAAGGAAATGCAAACTAATTTGGTGGCCACTGTAAAACAGCTCCTCAAATGACATTTCAACTTTCCGGATTTATGTCGGAAAGTTTCATTTTAATAAACTGACTTCTGCATCTTTGTTACAAACTAGACAGATTGATGTATAATTCATCGATTAAAAGCTGTATATTAAGTTATCTATTTACAGTTATCTCGACTATTATCTTTCTCGTATGTAGCTTTTCTTTGCCATTATATTACATGATTAAACTGTCTAATAAACATTATGATAGCCCTCGTAGATCAAGTATTTTACTTTCCTCAGCTGGCACCTGATTAAGTTTTATCAGGGCCCAGTTTTACAAAACCCCGATTAAAGTGAACTTATAGTTAGGCGGCTAATGCGTTAACACTGGTATATAATCACCTAAAAGTCGATTAAGGTCGAATTGTATGTGGGATCCAGAGCCCCATTTTGACCAGCTTGCTGAACTTGGGCTTCGTAAAATACCACAGGTAGAAGTGTCACAGCCTTCCATCCAAGTTTCTCTGCTGTCTCCAGGTTTCCAGTGAACTGGAATTTAATAGTTACAACGAAAAGCCAATACGAAAAAGAATAATAAAAAGGGTAATTGTGAAAAAAGTTACTGAATTCCTGAGGAAACATCAAGTAAAATACTACAGGTAGAAGTATTTTACACAGAGTCACAGCCTTTCAGCCAAGTTTCTCTGCTGTATCCAGGTTTCCAGTGAACTGGAATTTAATATTTACAACAATTTGAAAACTCGATACGAAAAAGAACAATAAAAAGGGTAATTGTGAAAAAAGTTACTGAATTCCTGAGGAAACATCAAGTAAAATACTACACGTAGGAGTATTTTACACAGAGTCACAGCCTTTCAACCAAGTTTCTCTGCTGTCTCCAGGTTTCCAGTAAACTTGAATTTAATATTTACAACAAAAACCTGATTAGAAAAAGAACAATAAAAAGGGTAATTGTGAAAAAAGTTATTGAATTCCTGAGGAAACATCAAGTAAAATACTGCAGGTTTCTCTGCTGTCTCCAGGTTTCCAGTGAACTTGAAAACTTTTAGGAGAAATCCTAACATGGTAAAAGAAAACATTTGAAAATCGCTGAAACATCTATCAATGCACTAGCCTAGCTCTAGTGGGTAGCAGCTCCTAAACCAATTGGTTACTATCCCAACAGACTTGCTCACCTCCTGTAAAACATACATAACTTATATATAGTTTAGCTTTCCTGCATGAACGTTTAAGTGATATTTATAACATTGTGGCTGTGTTATATCGAAAGGCAAGAATCTAAAATGGAGCTCGGAAAAGCGGTGCAGTTTAAAAAAAATATTCTTCAATCTTTATTTTATTTAAACTTTGTACCCCCAAAAATGGGTCGGTCGGGCAATGATAAACGAAACATTTTATTGGGATGGCCTTATCTAAATTAAACAAATATTTAATATAAACTTTAATGACTGGCATACTTTAATTTTAAGATTAATTAGCCTGTACCTATAGTACGTTTTTTCTTTTCTTATAATAAAATATAATATTGTAATTCATCCAATTAAGTAAACGAAAATTAGATTAACAAATCTATTTTATGGTTAGCTTACCCCAGTTCGGTCAATATTAAAAAAGTTCAGGACCGTTTGCCATGACCTAAATGGGAACTTCGTGCTGAGCGTGACTAGACTAAAAGCTGGACCCAGTTTCAGGCACTCTCATCGAGTTAACATACGAAGCCAGCAGCGTAATCGCTTTCTTTATACCGCTGTAACACACGACAATTCATCAAAGCTGATGAAATCGTCTCTCTTACGAGCGCATCGTCCATTTCCCCAGCAAGAAGGAAACTATTCGAACATGGTTCGGCCTAATTCCTGTCCATTTGAAGCGACCCGAGTCCTTAGTTCTTCCATCAAACTTCTTGACACAATCATGCCGGCACGTTTAGCCTTGATGCGTGGCCCTATAAATCGCTTGCTTAATTCCTCTAGTATACGTACCTTGGATTTACATGAAAGAGTATTCGTACTCTTACCCGGCGTATCAACGTGAGAGACGGGAGTCGACGGAGGCGTTTCAAAAATATGGCGGGAACTTAGCGTTGGTTCTACCCGTGATCTTGATTTCGGAAGCCGTAATAATTTCCTGGAGCGCTTGAAACTCGCTAGAACATAGAAACTTTAGCCTGTGTACAGCCGTTCGTCTCCCCTCAGATTCTTGCGGCGTAATGCTCGGCAAAGAATACTGAACAAAGTCGATACAACAACGTACGTCTTTCCTCCTCCCTGTACAGAACCGTTGAGCGGCAGCTTTGCCGCCATGTTGGCCTTCTACTCTGTCGAATGGAACCTCGAAAACTTCCCCTTGAAAATGGTTTAAACGCATCACTAGCGATATACTCCTTCAGCCTTCCTCACTGGCATCTCGCTCGAAAAATCGTGCAACTTTTTGAAGGATCAAGGCCATATACGAGAACGCGAAAGAGGCAAATGGTCGCGGCACCGATGCGAACTCGCCTTCTGCCATGATTCCATAGCTGAAGAGAATTGAATATTCGAATTTCTGAACGAAATGTAATCTTATGTACCGTTGTCTCATATTAACTATTAAGACTGTATCTTAAAGCGTCTCTGTTTTATATAAAGACAAACTTTGTACGTGATGACAAGCTGCAAAGTAGACAACACTGCGTGTTGATGGAAACTTACATTGGATTATTACGTTACAATTATCGCCTGCTGTGAGATTCAGATGCTCATGAAGTTCGTCATGAGAGTGACTGGATGTATAGTGGCCCGAGTGAAAGCCCAGTGGGCTCTTGTTATTACTATATTTATATCTTTATTGATACTTACATGTAAGTGTAATTTTTTATATAGTTGTTTGTCACTTGATAATTTATTTCAATTACCTTCGGAGATAATTATAAGCATCTTAATGCTACTCTGTAAATTCGAAGTTGAATAATGTTTATGTAAGTATATATGTATATGTATGTATGTATGATGAAATGACGATCGTATCACACAAATGTCTGGGAACAGATTCTGTAATTTTGTAGCTTCAAAATAAGATATAATTGAAGCTTCTCTGTACTCTAGAAGTAGAGTTATCAGGAAAAGAATCCCAACTTGAGTTGGCTTGAACTCACAAGTGTGAAAAAATCGGCGCTTTGTAGTGTTAGTAAAACCGAACTTGAACAATCTTGTTGCAACGAGTGGCTAACGTCACGTTATTGGGCAGAAAAGCTCAACTAACTCTCATTTTAAAGATGAGATAATATGGCATCGATTGCAAGTGATTTTTGTGATGCGTTTGAATGTGTTCGCGATATTTTCCTATTTTAAGGGAATGTACTGAACTTATACAAGACCTGGGCAAAGCGCCGACGTCTTGTCAAGATTGTAAAACCGAACTTGAACAATCTTGTTGTTCACACTTGTGAGTTCAAGCCAACTTAAGTTGCGATTCTTTATTGATAACTCTACTTCTAGTGTTCAGAGAAGCTTCAACGAAGCTACAAAATTACAGGATCTGTTCCCAGACATTTGTGTGATGCGATCGTCATTTCATCCAGTACATACATAAATTTATTTAACGTCGAATTTACAGAGTAGCATTAAGATGCTAATAATTATCTCCGAAGGTAATTGAAATAAATTATTAAGTGACAAACAACTATATAAAAAAATACACTTACATGTAAGTATCAATAAAGATATAAATATAGTAATAATTGCGATTCTTTACTGATATAACTCTACTTCTAGTGTTCAGATAAGCTTCACTGATATCTTATTTTGAAGCTACAAATTACAGAATCTATTCCCAGACAATTTTTCGATGGGAACTTCTGAACATGATCGTTATTACATGTTTAATAAAAGCGCCGACTAGTTTACACTTGTGAGTTTAAGCCAACTCAGGTTGCTATTCTCTACTAATAACTCTACTTCTAGTGTTCAGAGAAGCTTAAATGAATTAATGAATTAATGAATTATAGATTTTTATATCTGTTTCTTGAAGTCTCTTATTTACCCTAGCATCGCCCAGAAGCCTACTGTTCTTCGCGACATGTACTTACTGTTGAATAATGTTTCTAAAGCCGAATAATTATAATCTAACGCACGAGTAGTTCGCGTTAGTAATAAGAATTTCCATCAGTTCTTATCTTAACTTATTAATGGCGCCATCTCACAATGAATCCCCTTCGCCCAAACTTTAACGAATAGAATATGGTTCTTCATTTTCTATTTAAGAAAATTAATACGCGCTCGAGGTATTGAACAGCTGTGGAGCATGAGCGGAATGCGAGTGCATTCAGCAAATTTTCAAGATCTCGATAGGGCATATTATATGTTTTATAATATACAATTTATGTATGTGAAGAGACACTAATTTCAAGATGAAAGAACTTTGAAGATGACGAAAACCGTGGGGCAGAGTAAAAAAGGAAACGGTGATAGCAGAAGAAAAACCATGCTGAAGTTGTTTACAAAAAGTCTCGTGGCTGATTGGTTACATTTTGATCACGCATTTCTTCCGCTCGACCGAATGCGAGTATTACCACAGGAAGCCTAGGTTTGATTTTGTGTGTGTCAAAATTATAAGACTTTGTATGGGAATTTTCGATTTGTTAAATATCTCGGTAAATATTTCAATAAAGTATATTTCAATAAACTTGCTTTAAGAGTAGTTTATGTTCTTCTTGTTCTGTGGCCTTGGCAATTTCTAACGATTTCGACGAATTTGAACCCCTTTTTCCCTGTCATCTAGAAAAAGGAAGGGAAGGAGATTCGGCTCGTTATCCTGAACTCACACACTCTCGATTGACCCAAAATGTTCTTCGGCAAAATCACGTTTTCTCGCATTAAAACTCTGCCAGTGCACATACATTGTACAGATAAATTTCCGTTCTTGTGACGCCAATCACGCATAGAAACGTAGTCTTTTAGCAAGGTTCTAGAGTTACCCAACTATGAATTTATAAGACATGACTCGCCAACCCAAGCATGTGGTGTGGGACTATATATTCATAATAATGTTGATTATGACCTGACCTTAATTTATTACTAGATGACTTTGAAAATTTATAGATTGAAGTCTTAACATCTCAGAAAGAAAATAACTTAATTATTGGTTTAATCAATGAATTACTATCAGACAAAATAAGTACAATTTCCAAGGGAAAAAAAAATTGTTGTAGTGGGAGGTATAAACATTGACTTAATCAAATACAACTCACATCAACTAACCAGTGGTTATCTAGACATGTTATACTCTAATTTTTGCTTCCCTGTAATTACTCAACCCACAAGAATTACTAACCATACGCAAACCCTTATTGACCATATTTACACAAATATTTTGGATAAGTACATTATTCCAGGGATAGGAATTGTAGATATATCAGATCACTTACCAATATTCCTATTAATTGAGGAGATTTAAAGACCAAAAAGAGCATAAGAAACAAAAAGACAAAGAAAAGTTCATAAATGATTTAATAAATACCAATTGGGAAATTAATGAAGATGATGTAAATATCTCATGTACAAATTTTGTAGATAAGTTTAATTCGATAGTTAATGAGCACGTCCCTTACAGAACAATCTCTAAACAAGAATCTAAATTAATTCAAAAATGCTGGATCACAACTGCTATATTAAAATCCATAAAACATAAGCAAAATCTATATTACTCCCATTATATCAAAGGATCCGATGCCCAAAAAGCTTATTATAAAAGATATGCTAATAAATTGACGCACGTAAGAGAATTCAGCAAACAAGATTATTTTAAAGTCAAACTAACTAAGATCCAAAATAACACTAAAGAAACATGGAAAATTATTGGTCAAATCATTAAACAAAAAAGAAAGGTTCCTCGGTTCCCCAAAGTTAATAAAGAATGGTAAAGAAATAACAAATCCCCAAGAGATTGCCAATCAATTTAACAATCATTTTAGAAATATTGGTCCTAACCTAGCAGAAAAAATGACACCTAGTACTAAAGATTTTAAGGATTACCTACCACCTGTTGAGTTCCCTGATAGTTTCTTTATTGACCCAACTAATCCATATGAAATTGAATTATTAATTTCCAGTCTGGACTCATCAAAAGCTTCAGGTCCTCATGGTATTCCAATAACCCTAGTGAAGTTAGCCAGTGAGCATATATGTGAACCCCTAAGTGCTATATGTAATATATATTTCTTAACAGGCGAGTTTCCAGACTGTTTGAAACTCTCAAGAATTATATCATTATATAAGGCTGACTCTATATACGAATTATCGAATTACAGGCCTATCTCCATTCTATCACCTTTTTCCAAAATACTGGAAAAATTAATGTTCAAACTTTTAACTTCATATATAGATAAACATAATCTATTCTATGAATATCAGGTTGGATTCAGGAAAAATCATTCAACTGCCTTAGCATTGTGTGAAATTATTGACAATCTCCTAAATTCGTTGGACCAATCCCTTTATACCTGTGCTATCTTTATAGATTTCTCAAAAGCATTCGACACTGTCAATCATGACATTCTCCTATCGAAATTACAGCATTGTGGTATTAGGGGATCCACTTTTGAATGGTTTAAGACCTACTTAACTAACCGACAACAATTTGTTGACTTGAATGGCATCCTGTCTACAACTTCTGATATTATTTGTGGTATCCCTCAGAGCTCAAATTTAGGAACTTTATTATTTCTTATATATATTAATTACATTGCAAACTGTAGTGAACTATTAGCAATAAGATTGTTTGCAGATGATACAAACTGTTTCTATTCCAATAATAATATAAACAGTCTTGAGAAACAAGTTAAAACAGAACTTATTCGATTAGTAGACTGGCTTAAAGCTAATAAACTTTCAGTTAACATCAAAAAGTCTAAATACATGATAATTTCCTCACCCAAAAAAACGAAAAACCCCATCAAACATAATATTGGGTGACCATGCATTACAACAAACTGACTCATTCAAATCTGACATGGAAATATCATGTTAATATCATCTGTAAAAAATATCTAAGAATATTGGAATTATATCTAAGCTACGATACTATCTTGACGTCACGTAACGTTCGGGATGGTAACTCAATCTGCGCGTGCGCGGCGCGAGCCCGAAACTGACACGTGTAGCTTCGATCGTGAAAAAAAATCCGAGCAGAAACCGAATGGAAGCTCTGTGTTGTTGTGAGAACAATGGCGTTATAAGTGCAGATCGCGCGGAACTACTTGAAATTGAGAGAAAGAGGGTTCCTAACGTGAAGATGAGAAGGATTTATGGTATTCAAAGCACGAGTATCCAATGCTAATATTAGTCTGAATACGGAGCTTCAAATTCCGGCGGAATTACAGAAAAAATCGAACTCTATTTTCGATGGCCGATAGCACATTTACTTGATTTTTCCAAGGTAATCGAATGGAGCTTCCCAATTCTACACGTTCTGTTATTTCAACTTCTGTGGTCAACTTTTAATGGACTTTATTTGGGAGTAGAGGTTTTTGATCATAAAAGTAGGACTTACGGTGACTTACATGGCCGTCCGCCATTTAACTGTACGACAGGAAGGACCGAAAAATGAGCGAAAAATGCAGGAAAGCGTTTATCCAGTGACTATGGGAGCTTTTATATGAGGTGAGTATTAAAATCGTTTTATATATATGTTGCTACGTGTATGAAATATCGATATGATAACTTGAAGGGTATAAAGTGACTGCTCGTGCCGTGTGGTTCGTTCAGAGTGCCAACTCGAAAGTTAACTCGGTGGTTAACTCGAAAGCTTTAAGCGCCTTTAACCACTGCACATGCACCTTCATCTACATTATTATGTTTAAAGTAACTAGTTATTCCCATTATTTAATGATACCCGAACCGACTGCATAAAAATTAAATGAAAAGTGTAAAATAAAGAAAACAGATTATTCAACGAGAACGCGTGTTATGCCTATTTACCGTCTAGTTTACCAGAATCAGAATCAGATTTCCTTATTTTTACAAGTGAATGGATAATCCAACATGAAAATTATAATGTACCAATATTGCCAAAAGAGATAAGAAGTTATTAATTGGGAAACGATTACAAGAGTTGTGTGTACATGACTGTGCTAGTAGCAGCTAGAAAAGTACTAAATTACAGCTACCAATTGCTTAATTAGTTTCTGACTGGAATGATACACTGCCATGGGATGGTGCTTTACAGTTCTCTCCAGTCTGTAATGCACTGACCCATGCAGTCTTTGTTCAGCCAGTCTGGTGTTGAAGGTGCTATGTAGAAAAATGTAGAGATTCTACATGTAGGCCATCCCTGCTCCTCATTTCCGAAGTTACACTATACTAGAAGGAAACCACTGTCTAGAAGACCACACTGTATGTTACAGGCCAATTTTGTTGATAAAAGGTCATTAGGGCATCAATGTTACTCTCTGAAAGCAAATAAAACGCATGACTATAAAATTGCTTATTAAAAGCACAAGCATTTCAAAATTGAAATGCATGATTTCCTTATTTGAACTTACATGCCCGGCTTACATGTAGGATGTATACATTTTAAGAGTTGATGCTTTCTCACCTAAAGCTCCAGAGACCCATGAAAGTCCAGTTCTCCAGACATAAGACAATATGCATTAATTTCCTAATAGTATTAAAAATGCATAATGCTTATGTCGGTTATTTCATGTTTTCCTGTTTCCGTGACTGATATAAATTTTGTAGTGAACCTTTTTGTGTTCATCGCTTAAAAAAGGTGTCTACAACAGCTAGTTTGTTACCCTGCAGATGACTACATATATATATGTTACTATCATGATTGCATTTTTCCTATGTGATGAAAAACCATTCACTTTGTATTCATCTACATTGTATGGTTAGTCATATTTCAAGTATTACACCTTTAGCTAGAGCACTCTGCATGTAGGTACTATTTACAGCATAAACTGCCTTGTTGTATTGGATCCGATACAACATAATATTAACATAGATTGACTCATACTCTGCAAATTGAAGTTCACATAACAGCTAGGTTTCTGGGTTATACTTGAATACGTGTATAAGTTAGGGAAGATCAGCCAATAATTTATTTACTGTACATGTTACCTCACTAGGAGTTTAATTGTTAAAACATACAACGTATCTTAGTGGTGTATTAATAAAATTCCTTGCCTTTCTAGATTGTCCAGGTGATGGAACACCCTTTCTGGCAAGTCTGTCACATAGACACATGATAATTATGCTAGTTGGAAAGTCTGCCTGGACAGTTGTTGGACCCTGATTCTGTAGGGAAACTCAAGATGACTCCTTCTGAGATGAGATCAACTTGTATCAATGTGCTAGCATACTTTTGCCACTTGTATTCTCCTTCCATTTGAATGTTAAATGGGCCATACCATCTATGTAGCATTCACACTTTATTCAAAAATTATATAGTTAAAATTTGTATCTTACATGTAACTGGTAAAATATTATGTAATTATTGTTTAATCAACCGATCCACTGAAAACAATGTTTGCTATCAAAATAATGTTTGTTATGAGTATACCTAAATCAATTGCTGTAATTTCCTGGGCACAGCCACCTTTTTACTTCACATGGTTGCCCCTGACTTGTTACACAACAAATGAGCTATTGTTTTCTGACAATTGGGGCAACTACATTTGTAACAAGTTATTTTTCGGAGGTACTGAAATGGGTTCCCAGTTGCCTGAATAGTGAGTTTTTTTGGCAGATTGATATAATAAACAACTTATTAGTCAGCTACATGTAACTAATATTAAAGGGGCTATGTCATGGTACTGCGCATGTATCGAGTAATCGCTCGTTTAGTGGCTGTTAATTGGATACAAACAGTTAAACTTCCCTCCCTCAATGCTTGATTGAAAGGATTTTCAATATTTCCCCTGGAGACTGTTTATATACACTGTTTGTTAGTCATTTTTGCATATTTGCTTTCATTTTAAGCATCTCACATGTCCGAGAGGTTCGTTAGTTCATATCAAAATCGGTAGAAATAGCTCTTTCTGGCCCGGAAAAATGAATGTAAAGTCTTATCGTGACACAGCCCCTATAAGCTGTATTCTTATTTATATTTTCATTTTATTGGCCAAAATATGCAACTAATAACAATACACAGCCATATTAGGTAACTAGTTAGCTGACTAATAACGAAAGTAAGCTAAGGTTTGACCTTTTTTATTTGTGATTATAAACTTGTATTCTGAAGTCTATATGCTTGAGGATAAAACATGAATCAGGGTTGTTGCCAGATCAGAGGGTAAAATGGGTGTGTGGGGATCAGTATGGGAGGCAGGACAGGAAGGAACTGCCCAACCTCCTCCCCTTCACTCTCATATCAGCTGGTCCCAATTAAAGTTCCCCTAACCCCATTTTAGTTTTATTTCTTTTCTAGGGCTATATAAAAACTGTGGACAAATGAAAAAGACAGAAAATGAAATCAGTGAAATACCTGATTTTTAAATTGTGATTAAAGTCCTGGGAAATAATTGTTCCATGGCTGTGCAGTTTGGAGTCCAGGTTGAGTGATGTAAGATGAGGCAGAAACTAAGCCATTGTTCACCAGCACTTGTTGTGGTTCCTATTATTATGGACTCCTGATCTTATGTAACACTAAATGCCATGATGTACTAAACCAAATAACAGTGTTTCTAATGTGTATACTGCTGCTCGGTTGGGAAAAGAGCCAGGTTGCTTTTCACCTTTTTTAACCAACTTGAAGTACAGGTTGTAGACAATCAATGATTCACACAAAAACAAAACATTTTTCATACAATTACTCTAAAGATTTAGGACGAATTAAATTTAGTAAATTGGGGTTAGGCGTACCTTAAATTTAGACACTGGATGTACTGGGTTACTTGAAAAACTGTTTTCAATCCCATTTGTTTTTGACTTTGTCTGACTTTACCTCCAAATATTTTCCCCATATTTCACATACTTCCCATTATTTTCTGTTTTTTCCTGACCTTACCCCAAAATCCTAGTGACAACTCTGCATGGTCACAAACTATTTGATAATGGAGAGGAATTAGGGAGAAAAAATATATTTTAACCCAGCCAAAGTCAATTGGACTATGAGGGTGCAAGGTTCTTGGATTAGGGGGTGGAATCATGCCAGGATATTTTTAAAATACAAGCACTCTAAAATGACATTTCATGTATTCCCAGACCACTTTGGAGCAAAGTTATAATATTTTAATAACAAAACTACTCTACTATTGTCAGCAAATGATGTGATAAGGGAATGTTGATTTAATGTTAGGAGGTATTGAAGGGGGGCAGTTAAATGTTTTTGGCAGTTAAAAGGGGGGTTACAAGGTTTTTCAATTAGATTCCCCCCTCCTATGATATTTTATGGTCTTCATGACACCCTCCCCCCCCTTATATTAAGTGAACATTCCCAAAGCAAGGCCGAGGCATGAGAAACATATGTCCGGTATGAGAACAAATGGTGAGGAATATAGGACACTCATGCTGGACGAGGTAGACTTAGCTGTAGCTATAATGCCTAGTGTGGCTTATGCATCAATCAGCGGCTTCCCCCTGGGGCGGGGACACTGGGGGATTTGTCCAAACGCCCATTCAAACTTCATCTAATCCCCCTGGGTATGGGGCAGGAGAATTTTGACAAATCCCCTCCCTCTGGGGCAACGAAACATATAAACTAAACATACCTTTGCTGATAAATTCCTCTAGACAATTTGCCAAGATGGCTTTTCTCTTCCCTCTGTCGGTGCTCCACGCGTTAAAAACTGGCATATTAAATTAAAAGGGCGCCAGTTCAAACCAAAGTCAAAGACCTTGTGAGCGGAAATGGTGCGAAGCTCGAAGAACATCCGGGAATAACGGATTGGGTAATCTGCTGACCTGATATTACAAATCCCCAGGGTCACTCACTTATCAGCTTCACTTATCAGCTTATCACTTATCAGCTTCAAGAAGCAACTCAAGACCTATCTGTCCGTCCCCTGGGTTAAACCACCAGTAGCAAAAGTGTTGTTTTCCCCCTCACCTTCGGGAAACATGAAGCTGACAAATCGTGACAAATGCCCCTGAGTTCCCGTGGGTTCACCGGCGGTTGGACCCAGGGGGAAGCCGCTGATTGATGCATTATTTCTTGAAGGAACCAGAAAATTATGAGGTGCAAGGACTTGAAAGTCTTTTTGATTTATACTTTATTTTAAAAGAATACAGCCAGTTCTCAATATATGTTTTGATAGTCTTTCATTTCTCATAGTGCTGGAACAATCAGTGGCCCCCCTTCAAATCCACATAACCATGTCCCCTCCTCCTATACCTCCCCCCCCCCCCCCCAAACTAGATACTGATATCATCTCTTAGAATGTCTTGATCGATTGTCGTGTCGAGGGGATAGAGACAAACAACGTACAGTCGTTTCTTGGAGCCTGAGGGAGGTATAGGAAGTACTCTACTTAAAATTAAGTCAATATTTCCGAAGAACAACGCTTCTCTTAGTCCCCAAGTGGCGAACCAGGATGAAATGGTCGGTAGGACAATAAGTTACGTAGAAGAATCACAAATAAAGTCCATTGTTCAATTGCCTGTTTATTCATTTCTACAGATACAACCTTTTCATAATATTAATGTAGTTTCTAAAGAAAAAATCAGGCTTTTCGGTAATCCTGCTCGGAATTCCACCATGTAAATGCGTTTATTAGAACAACTTTGCAAAGTAGCGGCTGTTTTACCAGCCAATTGTTTTGTTATTGTCATGCAATAGTAACGATATATTACCTCACCCGGCATCCTTACCTGCTTAAGAAACTAGTAATATAGAATATTCATTCATCCTAGACCAGTTAAAGGATCAAAATGGACTGTTTTTAGCGTTTACCGTTCGACATGGCTGACCGAGAGATTAATTTTAATTGGGTAAAACCGCTGGGATATCGCAGGCACTAACTTGAGCATGCGCAGATTGAGTTAGCAATATTTCCGGGTTTGAACGTTACGTGTGACTTAAGGACGGTGCCTACTATTGTCAGCGCGCACGCCGTTCTGCGCATCTTGTGTCCCGCGGGTCATCCCGCGAGACAGGCCATTTGCAGAACTATTTTGAAAAAGCTGTGTTAAATGTGTAATTTGACAGACAGAAAGATGAAGGATTGTAAAATACGGTCGAAAGATATGCTTGAGAAATGAACGATTTGGGAAATCTTTCAATTCCACTACACGACCACGAAAGACAATTTTCAGCTGAAATGGTGATTAAAACAGCCGACCATTTCAATAATTTATCGTGGGGAGATGGTCGAAGAATCGTAGATTTAGGAGATTTACCCGACCAATTGAATGAAGGTTGTTTGGACTGCCATGAATCACTGCTGTCTTTTCGCCCAGCGCCTTGTGCTTTAGGCCTGTCGATGCTAACGAGTTTCGTCAGTTTCTCCAAACATGGACTCGGCCGAGTATAAACAATGACTTTATGTGTGCATACGGTCAAATAAGCTTTGTGAAAACGGGTAAACCTCTTGGAAATCCAAAGAAGAATGAAGAAGGAAGGACTGTATGGGGTTTGAGCACAAAGGAAGCAGCAACAGGTTTGATTTTCAATGAAGAAAGTCGAAAGACGGGCCTGACTCTTTTCCCCACCGCCATCTTGAAAATCTCCCAGAATGCAATAAAAGAAACCAATTTTCAGACTTACTAGGGAGGCCTTGGTAAAAAATGTCAATTTTTGAAAATAAAAGTTAGCGATAAAGAGGCCTACCGTCCACATAACTTTTTAAAACGCGTGGATACCCCCATTTTTTCTTTTTGTAATCTATAATATAGAAGCTAAACAACGTTTACATATATTTTTTGTCTTTATAAAATTGAAACTTGATGTCCATTTCGGCAAAAAAATATGTGTCTGTTCATGGTCACTAATGAGGCTTACAAAGCAAAATTTGTACAAAAAATTATAATCACTGTAAGATAAATGGTTTGATTGGCATCCTTTGTGAAGAACGCTATGTCTAACGTTTTTATTCCTAATATTTTGCAGATAACCCATAATATTAATCGAATTAAAAAATTGATTATCGGACAAAGAAAATTGCTGAGTCAGCACTTTTTTCGATTTTCATCCTTAATTATCTCTCTTAAACGTATGGGTACCCCATAATTTTTTTTCTGATTTCAAAAGCTCCTTAGGGGGTTCAAACAACCAAATAGATTTTTAGAAAACAAATAGGCACCGTCCTTAAATACACTCAAACAAGTGTACTACTCCCGGCTATGGCGAAAATCGTAAACTGCTCCATTGACACTGCTGTGATGCCAGACGGTTTTAAGCTAGCTCTTTTAAATCCACGGCTTAAAAAACCACGCCTTGATTTTGAAGTTTATGCTAATTTTAGGCCTATTTCAAATTTAATTTTTATTTCGAAACTTACGGAAAAAGTCGTCGCTGTGCAGCTTGCTGACTACATTATAGATAACAATCTAGATGAGATTTTCCAGTCTGCATATAAACAGCTTCATAGTACAGAGACAGCTCTAGTTAGAGTAAACAATGACATTCTTGTAGCCTTAGACAACCATCAGTCCGTTATACTGCTACTTTTAGATTTATCGGCTGCGTTTGATACTATAGACCATGACATTTTGCTTAACAGACTAAGTTATCGTTTTGGTATCTGTGGCTCGGCCCTCTCCTGGTTTAGATCGTATCTCAGTAATAGATTTCAGTATGTTAATATTAGAGGGGAGAAGTCTTCACACCGGCCACTGGTTTGCGGGGTGCCTCAAGGTTCTGTCCTGGGCCCTATTTTATATCTGCTATATACTTCGCCGCTTGGGGATATCGTGAGGAGGTATAACATGGGTTTTCACTTTTATGCGGATGATACCCAGTTGTACCTGTCCTTTGATTCCCGAAGTGGCGAAGGGCAAGCATCAGCCGTTGGTCTAATAGAGGCCTGTGCGACTGAAATAGATGACTGGATGAGGGCAAACAAACTAAAGCTTAATAGTGACAAGTCCGAACTTCTTATTATAAGTTCGAAGTACCGCCCTCGTCCTTTACTTAATTCTATCTCGATCAATGATAACGTAGTTCAGCCCTCAACGTCAGCTAGGAATCTAGGTTTTATAATGGACAATAGTCTAACTCTCGAAAAACATGTTAACTCTATTACCAAATCAGCTTTCTTTCACATCAGGAGGATTGCTAAAATTAGGGATTATCTCTCCGAGGACTCTACTGAAGCTCTTGTACATGCATTTATAACTTGTAGATTGGATAATGGTAACGCACTTCTGTATAGTCTGCCAAAATATCTTACGCAGAGACTGCAATCCGTTCAAAATTGTGCCGCCCGGCTTGTATCGCGCAAGTCGAGGTATGCTCGTGCTATGCCGCTACTGATGGAGCTCCATTGGCTGCCAGTAGAAAAACGGATTGTTTTTAAGTTATTATTATTAGTTTTTAAATCCCTTAACAATTTAGCACCTCTTTACATTAGTAGTTTATTGAATTCATATCATCCCTGTCGTAGTCTTAGATCAGCTGGCAAACGCCTTCTGGTCGCCCCGAGGTCTAACCAAAAGACCTATGGTGACAGGGCATTCTCGGTGGCTGCGCCGAGGCTGTGGAACGCTCTGCCCATTCAAATAAGGACAAGCAATACCCTTACCATTTTTAAATCTAGTCTTAAGACTTATCTTTTTAAACAAACATTTTTATAATTATTATTTTATATTTTTAACTGTAGTATTGTAAAGCGCCATAGTGCAGTTAGTGGATATGGCGCTATATAAATTTCTTATTATTATTATTATTATTATTACTACTCGCTCATTTATCCCTACCTCCAGTATGGTAACATAACTTGGGGTAATACATATAAAACTTGTTTAAACCAATTAAATGTCCTAAACAATAAAGCCTTAAGAATAATGACATTTTCTTACTTTCAAAAAATGCACCTCCAATATACGAAGATCTAGGTATCCTTCAATTAAAAGACATTACTTTTACCCAAATTTCCCTTTTCATGTATGATTATACTAATAATAACTTACCTCCTGCCTTCTCTAAATACCACAACAAGCTTCTAATATTCATTCTCACTTCACACGCTATTTCACACCTAACTATCATTTACCTTCAATTTCTACTAACTATGGAAAATTCTCACTCAAATTCACTGGTATACAAACTTGGAACTCAATCCCAGATTCAATTAGAAATCTTTCAAGAAACCAGTTTAAAAGAGAAATCAAACAACTTTGTTTACTTAGATATAATTGACATTAATTATATCATAGACTTCAGTGCATAATTATTATAATTAATAATTGTATATTATTGTATTATAGATAAATTATTTAAGATTAATTAAAATACTATATGCTAACTTATTTTATTGTCATGTCCCCTTCACAGAAATACTGCACCTTGACCTTATTTATGTTAAATTTATTTAATGGGGAGTTGGCTTGGAAAACCTAGGTTACTCCAGCTCTCCTGCACTCTCTTTCATTGTCTTTCCTTTGTAATGTATGTATATGGTAATTTATAAGATAATTTTTCTTTTAGTTTTGTAAAATTCTAAATAGTGGTGCAAATAAAGAGTATTAGTATTAGTATTAAACCCAGAAAAAGTTAGTCAAAGTAGCCATTATAAAGCGGTCAAAGCCCCGTCTGCGGATTTTTGTGCTCGAAGAGCCGTTGGAATTTCAAATTCGAAGGGAGGTCCGATGGATCTCAATGGCTAGACATCTAATAAAATCACTCCACTGATATTGACTTAGCTTTCCTCGTCCGGCTTTTTCTCTCGAACCGGTCGCCATTCAAACCTTCTTATCCAGTTAGGCCACTCGTCAGGCTTTGAGAATTTGAAGCTTTCCGACGGAACAAGTGAAGTCGGAAAGCGTATTCATAACGGCTTAAGAGCATCATTGTAGTAAGGTGTCGTAGTTTTGTTTATATTTGGCATGTCATTGGTGACAATAGGCGGGCATGCAATGGTGCATGTATATAACGAGCAACTTCAGAGAGAAATCCATATCTCGACGTTTGTGCAGCGTCCGGAAGGCACATTTTATTCAATTTATAATTATTTACTAGATAATTATTTTAAGGTCTTAACTGCTCGAGACCCTGTGCTACTGCATTCGATCGGGAATACGTTTCCCAGAGTTTTTTTGCCTAAAGAAGGTTTTTATCTCTGGGTTTTTCGTATCGGCCGGAGCACGTTTTTAGATTATGTTACTTCCATTTAGACAATCTTATTGATGTAAACTTATTATAGTATAAAACACGTAAGTGTGAATCATTAGTGTTAAGTCATTGGACACTCCAGCACTGTAAAACGTAATATTATACAGTTACGTGTGAAGTTATTTTTCACCTGTAAACCGTGAATACTTGGATACATGTACACTGTAAGCTATTGTGATGCATGTAAAGTCATTATCGACACAATTAAGTCGTTGTGCAGACACACCTAAGGTGTAAAGCTACTGTAGATACATGTGGAGTGCCGTAAAGTCATTGTAGACACGTATAATTATAGTCATTGTATATAGACACACACGTAAGGTGTAAAGCTATTATAGATGCACACTGGTATGTAATCAACTAAAGTCGATTGAGCTATTATAGATGCATCAGAGTATAAGTCAGTGTGGCACACATATAGTCACTGTGCTCAGACACATGCAGGCGGTAAGCTATTATAGATACACGTGGTGTGTAAATCGTTGTGGACACACGTAAGCCGGGTACAGCTATTATAGATACTTGTACTCGTAAGTAATAATCATTGCGGACACGCGTAAAGTAATTTTGGACACATGTAAATCATTGTGCATAGACACACACATAAGGTGTTATGCTATTATATATCCATGTGAGTGTATGTCTTTGTGGACACATGTAAGTCCTAGTGCTTAGACACATGTAAGTGTAAAGCTGTTTTAGGCAAGTCTTTGTAGACACACGTTATGTACAGCTATTATACATGTATGTATGTGTAAGTCTTTGTGGACACGTAAGTCATTGTGTACAGACATACGTAACGTTGTAAAGCTATTATATACCCATGTGAGTGTAAGTCATTGTGGGCACATACATGTAAGTCCTAGTGCTTAGACACTTGTAAGTGTAAGCTGTTTTGTAGACACGTTGTTAACAGCTATTATCGATACATGTATACGTAAGTGTCAGTCATTCTGCATAGACATACGTAAGGCTATAAAGCTATTATACATACATGTGAGTGTTAAGTTTTCTGTTCACACTTAAACGTACAGCTATATAGATACACATACACCTAATGTAAATCATTGTGGACAAGGCATTGTGGACACACGTGAAGTGTATAGTTATTGTAGACATAGATGAAATGCAACCTCATTAGACACACAAGGTGTTAAACTAATATAGACACAAAGTGTAAGTGTCGTTGGACACACGAATAGCCTAAAGCTGTTAGGACACACGTGAAGTGTAAGTCTTTGGACACACGTGAAGTGTAAGCTCTTGCAATACACGTGAAGTGTAAGCTGTTGTAATACACGTGAAGTGTAAGTCATTGACACATGTGAAGTGTAAGTCACTGTGACACACGTGAAGTGTAAGTCTTTGTGACACACGTGAGGTGTAAGCTGTTGCAATACACGTGAAGTGTAAGCTGTTGCAATACACGTGAAGTGTAAGCTGTTGCAATACACGTGAAGTGTAAGCTGTTGCAATACACGTGAAGTGTAAGCTGTTGCAATACACGTGAAGTGTAAGCTGTTGCAATACACGTGAAGTGTAAGCTGTTGCAATACACGTGAAGTGTAAGCTGTTGCAATACACGTGAAGTGTAAGCTGTTGCAATACACGTGAAGTGTAAGCTGTTGTAATACACATGAAGTGTAAGTCATTGACACATGTGAAGTGTAAGTCTTTGTGACACACGTGAAGTGTAAGTCTTTGTGACACACGTGAGGTGTAAGCTGTTGCAATACACGTGAGGTGTAAGCTGTTGCAATACACGTGAAGTGTAAGCTGTTGCAATACACGTGAAGTGTAAGTCATTGACACATGTGAAGTGTAAGTCACTGTGACACACGTGAAGTGTAAGTCTTTGTGACACACGTGAAGTGTAAGTCTTTGTGACACACGTGAAGTGTAAGTCTTTGTGACACACGTGAAGTGTAAGTCTTTGTGACACACGTGAGGTGTAAGCTGTTGCAATACACGTGAAGTGTAAGCTGTTGCAATACACGTGAAGTGTATGTCATTGACACATGTGAAGTGTAAGTCACTGTGACACACGTGAAGTGTAAGTCACTGTGACACACGTGAAGTGTAAGTCTTTGTGACACACGTGAAGTGTAAGATGTTGCAATACACGTGAAGTGTAAGCTGTTGCAATACACGTGAAGTGTAAGCTGTTGTAATACACGTGAAGTGTAAACTGATGTAATACACGTGAAGTGTAAACTGTTGTAATACACGTGAAGTGTAAGTCACTGTGACACACGTGAAGTGTAAGTCTTTGTGACACGTGAAGTGTAAGTATTTGTGTCACACGTGAAGTGTAAGCTATTATAGCACGAGAAGTGCAAGCTATTATAGCACGTGAGTGTAAGTCATAGTGACACACGTGAAGTGTTAAGTCAATGTGTCACACGTGAATTGTAATTGTAAGTTATTATAGCACGTGAGTGTAAGTCATTGTGACACACGTGAAGTGTTAAGTCAATGTGACACACGTGAATTGTAATTGTAAGCTATTATAGCACGTGAGTGCAAGTCATTGTGACACGTGAATTGTAATTGTAATTGCAAGCTATTATAGCACGTGAGTGCAAGTCATTGTGACACGTGAATTGTAATTGTAGGCTATTATAGCACGTAAGTGTAAATCATTCTGACACACGTGAAGCGTAAGTTATTGTGACAGACTTGAAGCGTACGTCATTGTGACACACGTTAAGCGTAAGTTATTGTGACAGACTTGAAGCCTAAGCTATTATAGCACGAAGTGTAAGTCATTGTGACACACGTAAATCGTAATTTTAAGCTATTATAGCACGTCAGTGTAAGTCATTGTGACACACGTGAAGCGTAAGTCATTGTGACACACGTGAAGCGTAAGTCATTGTGACAGACGTGAAGCCTAAGCTATTATAGCACGAAGTGTAATCTATTATAACACGAAGTGTAAAGTTATTGTGACACACTTTAATTATAGGCTATTATAAACGTAAAGGGCGGGAACTCTTTATGGAAGTTATAGTACTTGTTTGTTTGTAAGTTACGTTATAATAAATCTGCTATTGTCGTTGCACACCTCGGTGACAGTACATTAACACACTCCATACAGTTGTATTGTTGTTGATGCGGTAAAGAGTTATGAATTGAATTCTTCGAGCAGAGAGGTTTGGTATGAACCTTAGCTCGCGATCGCAAAATTCTTTCTATTATCTTCTTTGCTACTTTAGCTCTCTTCTGACATCATATGGCAGCTAAACAAGCTTTACTTACAAGAAGGAATTTTACACGAGCTTCTTCACGAGGCTACACAGGGAGCCCAATAGTACACACTACAATATCCACCAGGGGAAAATTGGGGTGGGGTGGGAGAGCGGGGGGGCGGTGGGGTGGCACATCTATCTTAAACTGAAGATTACATAATTACTTGGTCCCCCTCGTGCCCCTGCCTACGCCACTGATATCCACTCCATAATACTCTAACTTTAGCATTAGAATTTGATGGTGTCAAAAGCTTTCTTGTTAGTACCTAACTTCAACTTCTGTTTAATTTCGGCCCTCGTCAAATTCTTCGTCTTTCGGCCAATAAACAACCCTAATTAACTTCTATAACCCTTGTGTTCTCCAGTCGTTATTACAATTCCAAATGAGCTCCTTTGATTATCCCACTTAGTCATACTATGCCTTTATTGCTTTTATGAAATCTCAAAATTAACTCAAGCACCTTTTACCAGTTGATTCTGAAGATAGATGTTTCATTCATAATTATTGGTACATTCTAAGCGGCCTGTATTCATGTTTGTTTACACGCTGTTTCCTGTTGACGGCATGAAACACCACTGTGTCTAGCTTTGGTGTAGGTCACAAGTAACTCTCAATCTAAACCAAAACACAATGTAATTTTAATTTCAAATTGTAACCGGGCTTAATTCATGATGTCTCGACTTTGTAGATGGCTGTATATTTGTCATGTTTAGATACATATCATGTTATACGCCATACTATACTCCAGGCGAGTAAATTTGCAGCCGAAACTTGTGGTGACGAAAACATACGTTTGAATCGCTGCGGTGAGTTGACTTCGATTTGTGGGGCACATTTGTTTTTGCCAAGCCAGCATCTAGATACGATTTTAGATCTGCTGCTCTCCTAGTCTTTGTTGCGCACTTTGCACAAATACGGGAGGATGAACCAATCGTTTTCTCGAGCTGAGAATAACCCAGGGTTTTCAAAATTTCTGCAAGTGAAAGCTTCAACCACAGGCAGCCCAAGCTCAAGTTACGAGCTCAAGTTACGAAAATATAAGGGTTTGTATGGGAGCGTAGCGAAGTCCGTTTACAAGCCAGAAATACTGTAAAATATTTGAATAAAATGACTTACCTTGTCACTGTGATGTCTTCTGTCGTGTTTCTCTCCTTGCTGGGTGGTTTTAAGCTGATTTCAGCCGGGTTTTTCTTTTAGGAGCTCAACCCGGCTGAAATCAGCTTAAAACCACCCAGCAAGGAGAGAAACACGACAGAAGACATCACAGTGACAAGGTAAGTCATTTTATTCAAATATTTTACAGTATTTCTGGCTTGTAAACGGACTTCGCTACGCTCCCATACAAACCCTTATCACATCGTCTGGTGATTTTAACAATTTACAAAGAATATCATCGAGACATAGAGTAGACTGCGAACAGTCCCATCTTTTCCCTCCAGTGATTGCAATTTGCGAGCGGAGCGAGCGAAGAGTAAAATATGGCAGGCGATCAAGCAGAGCGAGAGGAAGAATGGGGACGAGAAAGAGGAGAAGAAAAGGGGGACTGCAGACATCACACAGAGGAAATGATTACCGCCCCCTTTTATTTTTACGATACATGCTTTCATCGAGTTGCCATTGTCCCACCCCTTTTCATCAAGTCGTCATTCTCAGCTCCGCCCCTTTCCGTGAAATCCGATGTAAACATACTGACATTGCTCCACTTGAGTCCCAAAACCAAGCCAATCTTCGTATAACGATTTCTGCCGTGTTTGCAGTTGCTCTTTTAAAAACTATTACGGATTTTTTTGGGAAAACCGGGTCTCCACGGAAAATCTATTTTCAATTCCTGGCAAAGCTGGCGTGTTGAAGCACAGGCAGCCCAAGCTCAAGTTACGAGCTCAAGTTACGCAAATATAAGGGTTTGTATGGGAGCGTAGCGAAGTCCGTTTACAAGCCAGAAATACTGTAAAATATTTGAATAAAATGACTTACCTTGTCACTGTGATGTCTTCTGTCGTGTTTCTCTCCTTGTTGGGTGGTTTTAAGCTGATTTCAGCCGGGTTGAGCTCCTAAAAGAAAAACCCGGCTGAAATCAGCTTAAAACCACCCAGCAAGGAGAGAAACACGACAGAAGACATCACAGTGACAAGGTAAGTCATTTTATTCAAATATTTTACAGTATTTCTGGCTTGTAAACGGACTTCGCTACGCTCCCATACAAACCCTTATATTTTCGTAACTTGAGCTCGTAACTTGAGCTTGGGCTGCCTGTGGTTGAAGCTTTCACTTGCAGAAATTTTGAAAACCCTGGGTTATTCTCAGCTCGAGAAAACGATTGGTTCATCCTCCCGTATTTGTGCAAAGTGCGCAACAAAGACTAGGAGAGCAGCAGATCTAAAATCGTATCTAGATGCTGGCTTGGCAAAAACAAATGTGCCCCACAAATCGAAGTCAACTCACCGCAGCGATTCAAACGTATGTTTTCGTCACCACAAGTTTCGGCTGCAAATTTACTCGCCTGGAGTATAGTATGGCGTATAACATGATATGTATCTAAACATGACAAATATACAGCCATCTACAAAGTCGAGACATCATGAATTAAGCCCGGTTACAATTTGAAATTAAAATTACATTGTGTTTTGGTTTAGATTGAGAGTTACTTGTGACCTACACCAAAGCTAGACACAGTGGTGTTTCATGCCGTGAACAGGAAACAGCGTGTAAACAAACATGAATACAGGCCGCTTAGAATGTACCAATAATTATGAATGAAACATCTATCTTCAGAATCAACTGGTAAAAGGTGCTTGAGTTAATTTTGAGATTTCATAAAAGCAATAAAGGCATAGTATGACTAAGTGGGATAATCAAAGGAGCTCATTTGGAATTGTAATAACGACTGGAGAACACAAGGGTTATAGAAGTTAATTAGGGTTGTTTATTGGCCGAAAGACGAAGAATTTGACGAGGGCCGAAATTAAACAGAAGTTGAAGTTAGGTACTAAACAACCATATGTTTCAAACTCAAAGGCGCCTATACTTTCTCCAAGCCATTTATGCGATACGTTGATTTTTTACTTCGTCGCTCGCTGTCGTCCTCCAGTAAGCAGTTTCCAAAGTATTCAACTTGTGGTTCCATGAGTTTGAACTTTTCAAACACGCTTTGACGGCCACCGAGCGCGCCATGTTGATTGATACTCTTAAAGTGCCTATCACCCTTTTGCAATTTTGATAATTTATGAACCTCCGAAAAGTTGTGAGTACTTCTGTGAAGAAAGTGTTGGTTTAAAGTGAATACTTTATATTCTACGCTCGTTTGAAATCGTGTAAATGTGACCTTTCCTGACCCATGGCCGCGTAAGTAAAAGCCTGGGTCGAAACCTGGGTTGACGTCATCTCATTAATGCATTATTCTCCTTGGCGCCTTTTTATCACAATAACATCGATGCAAAGAAAATATACAAAGTTTTTGAGTTGTTAGTAAAGGAAAAAAGGCATTTTAGTCAACATGTTAAGTATTTCTTCAAATGATTGCAAAGCCAAATTAATTATATGACGTCAAGATGACGTCTACCCAGGTTTCGACCCAGGCTTTTACTTACGCGGTCATGGGTCAGGAAAGGTCATATTAACACGATTTCAAACGAGCGTAGAACATAAAGTATTCACTTTAAACCAACACTTTCTTCACAGAAGTACTCAAAACTTTTCCGAGGTTCATAAGCTATCAAAATTGCAAAAGGGTGATAGGTACTTTAAGTTCCACTCCTGCTAGTTTGTGATTGATAGGTGTTGACACGCTGCAAACTCGTTAGCCAATGGGAATTTTGCGTTGTTCCAGCAACGCGTAATTATTTCCTCTGTGTGATGTCTGCAGTCCCACCTTTTCTTTTCCTCTTTCTCGTCCCCATTCTTCCTCTCGCTCCGCTCGAACGCCTGCCCTATTTTCTCGTAACGAAATTACAAATGTCCTGGAGTTTTTATGCGATTATATAGGAAAATCAGATGCCTAACTCGCCAATTCTTCCTTAAATTGCACGAGAAAAGCGATATCTCCCGAGTCGCGATTGAATACGTGATGATGATATTAATGATATTTTGCTAAGTTATAAACAGCGTGTGTTACCTACCGAGTGGTGATTACACTGTCAATCACCACTCCTCTCAGCCAATCAGCATCTGATTTAGAAAACGCACTCGTGCGCAATTCAGCTGTGATTCAGCTGCGATTCTCTCCTGAAGGAGAGAAGAGGTGAAAGCAGTTTCCTGTTAAAACTTGCCAATGGGGTCGGCGGTCGATTCGAACGACGCAGAACGGAATTAACTTAATGAAGCGGGCCTTATATAAACATAAAAAAAAGCACAAACATAAATGAAAACTGTACCAGAAAAAGATACGCACGATGTTCAGAAGATTCAAACCGAGTTCAAAGACCGACAAAACTAACAGTGAGTATAGTTTCAACTGAGATAACAGAATTTTTGTGATCATATCTAGATGTAGATTCAAAACCTTGGAACTAATTTAAGGTGTGTTGTTTTCCAAAGCAAAGAAAATGAACTGCAAAGAATCCGCCCAAATCAATCGAAATCAGCAGAGTCGAATCACAGAGGAAGAATTCAGAGACGCGTTTCGAGTGTTTGACTCGGACGAGAAGGGATACATCAATTCAGCAGAATTGAGGTTCGCTCTATGGACCTTGAAGGATTGTATCTCCCAAGAAGAAATGGATAACATTATAAAATTAGCCTACCTTGACAAAGACAGGAAAATCTATTTTGTAGGTAAGTGAATGTGTGTTTTTGCACTCTCAAATCCCGCGCCACTAACTGAGTTTAGCCATGTTGCCTATACATTATCCCAAGAAGAGTGCCTCTCAGTGCGTCCTTTGCGCCAAATCTTTATTGTTCTTGAAATATTGGATTTTTTCATAAACTGTAAATTGCACACTGGACACTCGACCCACGAATTAATATTTATTTTCCTTTTTTTTGTTGTCTCTGTGACTTAAACTTCACAGATTAAAGTCGTCGGTCAAATCAACTAAAGCCTTGAAACATTGTCTAATAGTTAGCTTCTGTTTGTATCAAAACAGCAAATGACAACGAGGTATTTTTTTGTAATATAAACATCTGATCTCTCCAGTCGCTGCCGGTTACTCGAGTTTACGCCCAAGTGAAATATAGCCCGGTAGATACCCCAAGTCTCTATTTTATGTGACGTCTGTCCTGATTCAAACACACTAACATGAAATGCTTTCGCCTTTATTCTTGTAGAATTTGTGGAACTCATAAGCTGGCCAGGATCACAGCAAGAATTAATGCACTAACTAATACACGGACTACCAATACCGTGCTATATTAAAGATAACAGAGAATATTATTTCTTCCAAGGAGCATAATTGATACCACCGGGTTGTTCAACGGAATTGTTGACATAACAATTCACTGTCCCGCCACCGGTACTAACAATTTAATGGACACGCGGTCGCAGGGAGCTGAGAACACCGTAGAAAACAATAAAGTTAATTACACAGCACAATAACTACACGTAAAAATGCACCATTTCCAAGTATTTCATACAACGTGCAACACGAATATTGACTAGTTCGCATGCGCAATGCTATATATTTACAAGATGGCGGCTAGCAATAGAATCGCTGCCTCTGCCAATGTTCGTTTCCTAAACGAAGTTAGTAAAGTTACTGAAATAAAATGGTCTAAACCTCCAACAAAAGACACAAACCTCTATAAAATCGAAGTATAAGTTTCACTTACAAGGAGAGGAAAACGAACAAAATTCAATATAAGTGGGAGGAAAATCTGAATTTTGACCTGAAACAACCATAGGGACTGAACAAAGCCAGGTCTCGGTTAAGCCACAGGAAGCCCAAGCTCTGTTTATGTAAATTTAATTTTATAAGGGTTTGTATGGGAATTTTGTAATCTGGGTTTTCGATAAATATACTGTAATAAAGTGAATAAAACTTACCTGGTGTCTATGATCTGTGTCTTGGCTGTATCTGTACGTAGTTTCAGGGAATTTGGGCGAATTTTGAATCCCTTACTCTTCATAATAAAGAAGAAATGAAAGGTAGGAAACGAACTTCAAATATCGGATTCAAAGCCACTCACGTTTGGGCCGATTTTTTCACGAAAATCGCATCGATTTTACATTCTATCCCCATCAGCATACGCAGTGATAAATTTCCAGTCTATCTGTGCCAACCAAACGAAGATATCTGTATTTGCCGAGCTACAATCCACTATTGAGTCCACCAAAATCTCGCCAGAAGCAGCCATCTATGCCCGTGACTCGCCAATGTGGTGCCAACACAGGAAACCCAAGCTCTGATAAGGTCCGTTGGGAATTTTAAAATCTAGCTTTTCGATAAATATATTGTAATAAAATGAATAAAACTTACTTGGTGTTTATTGCCTGTGTCTTGACTATGCTTGTATGCAGTTGCAGCGAATTTAGGCGAATTTTAAATCCTTTACTCTGCAACTAACGGAAGCTAGATTTACAAAATTCCACAGCTTGGGCTTCCTGTGTTAACGGTTTTGGCACCATATTGGCGAGTCACGGGCATAGATGGCTGCTTCTGGCGAGATTTTGGTGGACTCAATAGTGGATTGTAGCTCGGCAAATACAGATATCTTCGTTTGGTTGGCACAGATAGACTGGAAATTTATCACTGCGTATGCTGATGGGGATAGAATGTAAAATCGATGCGATTTTCGTGAAAAAATCGACCCAAACGTGAGTGGCTTTGAACCCGAGATTTGAAGTTCGTCTCCTACCTTTCATTTCTTCTATAGTATGAAGAGTAAGGGATTCAAAATTCGCCCAAATTCGCTGAAACTACGTACAGATACAGCCAAGACACAGATCATAGACACCAGGTAATTTTTATTCACTTTATTACAGTATATTTATCGAAAAACCAGATTAAAAAATTCCCATACAAACCCTTATAAAATTAAATTTACATAAACAGAGCTTGGGCTTCCTGTGGTTAAGCACAGATCGAGTTTTGTGGAGGCCGAAGGAAAACCGGAGAACTCAACGAAAAACGGGGATACCAATAAACTCAACTCACATGAGGCGCTACGATTGGGAATCGAACCCGTGTGACAGAAGTGAGATACGAAGCGGTTACCACTTGCGTGAACCCGGCTCCCCATTCGGCAAGGAATTTAGCTTACGAGTGGCGAGAATTAGTGTACACGTATTGTGATATAGGAAGGAATTATACTAAATTACTTTATTGGGCTAGAGGTAGAATAATCAATTTTTCCTAAGGAAAGCTGTCCTTCGAAGCCAGGACAAAATGCGGCGCGTGTATTCCACAGAGGAAGCGTCTATTTCAACCAGAAATCCAAGCCGGGGAATAACCTCAAATATAGCGTGCGAACAGGCTCATGGGAAGAAAGGGGAGGAAGGAAAAGAAGAGCCTGCACGGACGCTATACAAAGGTGAATTATTATGCAGATTCTCCACTCATGTGCCGAACGCAATAGTCCAATTCGTAGTTCTTGAAAGGTAACCAAGGCTTTGCCTGATACAAACCCATTTTTTCATGCTAACTAGATACAAGCCTCTAACTTAGCTGTCACCAACTCCAACCTTGATGTCACCAAAGGCTTGGTTACCTTTTAAAATGGCGGTCGGGAACGAATTGGACTATTCAACTTAGAAAGGATAACATATTAAAATGTGACGGCTTTGTTGTTCTAATTAGGTTCGGCACATAAGTGGAGCGGCATCTGAAACCAGGCCAAAGAATGATATCAAATCTAATTAACGTAACATGCGAAAATATTTCATCGTAGAATGCCGGGACCAATAGGAAGTTTGCTTCCATATTGTGGACGCAGATATTCAAGTTTATCATTGGCTCCGTACATGTTCTCCTTCCTCCTGCTTCTCCTCCTCCATGCGCCTGTTTGAAAGGTTAACTCAAATAGCAATGTTTTAACACGTATTTTACTCACATTGCAGACAATCGGCATCCCAGAAACTGTGAGGGCGCTCACTCATAATTTTCTCAATTTTTTACCACATATTTACATATAACAAATGTGCGCGATAATAACAAGTACACAGAATATACTCCATTTGAGTCTGCTAGTTAATAGAGGAGCTACCGCGCGTGCCTTAATTTTTTAATAGCTTCCCGAAAGTTTCCACCACCAGTTCCCGAGGCGATTACAAAAGAAAGGAAGCTCTGCTATCAGGGAAATTTTAAACGGTAGTTTGATATTTGTCTCATACTCAGGGCCATTCGTGCGTAACAACATTTCTCGCGTCCAGAAGTTTTTGGTACGCACGCAATTAAAATGGCGACTTCTGGACAACTCGGCTATGTTCAAAGGAGCCTCGTGCTCGAGTAGTCGATTGACATGTCATAGAAGAGAGGAAATTTATCGGTGCTTACAGCGATGTGGCCCAAACCATAGTTAATAGAGGGAAATGGTTATAAAACCCGGAAAACTTCAAAGGGGTTAACAACAGCGCTGTGATTTGGACAAAATGTTGTGCTTGTGCACTGGGCGGGCGGGGAGCAAGAACATCCAGCAAAATTTCACTCTCATGCCATATGCAACAGTTAAAGTAATGATTATCATTACTTCTCAAATCGCTTTAAAGTAATGATAATCATTATTTCAACCAATCTAAGAAAAAGATAAACAAAAGTCACATTCTGAACGGCGGTAGACCTGCTTAGTGTAGTGGTCATGACGTCTGCACTACAGGCAAACGGTTACGAGTTCGATCGTAGGATCGCTTTTCTTCTTGTTTACCTGTGAACCCTAGCCCTAGGCATAGTTAATAGAATACAATGGTTAGGAAATCCGGCAAACTTCAAAGGAGCTAACAAAGGCGCTGCGATTTAAGTTGGAAGAGGGTAAGACAAAAGATTGCGCACGGTCATAATTAATTAGTGTCCCCTGAACGACCGAACCCACACATTTCTATTGGCCGATTGATTACCATATTCTATTGTGTTTTGTGCACGGTCACGGTTGATAAAAAGCGAAGAAAGAAGGTTCCTTGGTTTCATAACCATTCCACTCTACTAACTATGCCCTAGGTGAATGAAAACTCGTCGTTTACCCGTGAACTCGTTCGATGCTTAGGGTTCGTCTTAATTGTAGTTTGGGTTAGGATTTATCTTAGAGTAATGATTAATATATATATATCGAGGCAAGCCTAAAAAGCGGAGCTCCCAATTGTCAGAACTGAAGTAATGACCCGAAAATAACGATGATTTATATAAAGAAAACAAACATTGAATAAAACAAATATAACTGGTAGAATCACAGGCTACCCAAGCGTAAGGTTTTTGATTAACCGTTTATTTTACAATTGTTATTTTGTTAGCGCCCAGGCTTATCCGCGCCAACGGCTTATTGCCGTGGCATCTTTATGTGGTCGAGGTAGCAAAATATCAAGCAGTAAACTCTCCCCGATGCAGTTGCAGTAAGTTGAATGGCACATACGTTCATTTTCATGTTGAAAATATTTTATGAGTTCGACTCGTTGGAGATTGGCCTTTTTAGTGTCATGCCTTCTTTTTCTTTAGTACTGGCCTGGTTCTGCCAGGATAAAAAATCGCCTAAATGCGCTGAAATTACACACAGACACAGCCCAATAACTGACCAACACACAGGTAAAGTCTTGTTTCTTTTATTTCAATATTTACAGAATTATTGCAATTTCTAAAAACTCTCTCAATTCCCAGTCAAGTCTTGTAAAATAAACGGTTAATCAAAAACCTTACGCTTGGGTAGCCTGTGGTAGAAAAAAAAATCAACGCGAAAGTTTCAGAAGAAACGAGAACAAAACGGAAAAATGAGAAAAAAAGCATCGAAACTTTGAGCGCGCGGGCTGACGTTGTTCGAAATGACGCGCAAAATAAAATTGAAAACTTTTCACTCAAATCACAGAAAATCGTCTGCATTTTCTCATTCTTCTAAGGCTTTTATTATAAAATATTAGCCAGAAATACAGGGAGCTCAAAGCCAGCGTAAATTTACTTCAAGATCCCTGGAAAAACGTTTGTTTTGAGATACTTTGTGAACATGTTTGTGCTGCCAAGGTCTGATCTCCGAGACATTCCACATAAAATTAGGCTGACGCAGAATGATTTGGTCAAGTGGCACTTTGGAAAGGCCTTCCAATCCTCCTTGGGCCAAGGTTTCAATCCCGACCGCCGGGATTTTGCAGTGCGCGCGCATGTACAGCACATTTTCGTCGCGCGTCCGCGTCGGTTTCCGCGCGTCGGGGTTCCGTCGCGAGGGAAACCGAAAGTCGTTAAATTTTGATCTCATCCTATATGTATGGTGATCCGATTGCGTTCCGCCCGCGCAAGAGCTCCGCTATCATTACTTTGACAAGTAATGGTAATCATTACTTTAAACCTCGAGGGCGCGTTGCTATATGTATGGTACACAGTGTTTCTGCGGGTAAGGCTTTCCTTTCTGGACACGTCGGTACTTCTTGGAAAAAACGTATTCAGCCAAAAGTTTACACTTTCCGCTGACATCTCTCCTAGTGCTGTGCTCACAATTTGAACTGAACTAATATTTATATTAAACGGGTTTGTTTCAAAATCTGGTAATTTGTTCGGCCTTTCCCGTTGCCAACTTTGAAACACTTTAACACCCCAACCGTCATGTATTCAGTTGACTTTGGTGCTGCTCGTTGTAGGCCCAGAGCAGTTTCTTCTGTCGTGAGTGGGGCTCTAAACGTCATTCCACGAAAAGTGTGGCCAATGGCATTTCAAAAATGAGTCGAAATTGATGTCTAATGAATAGTTCATCAAATAGTACAGCTATCAAAAGGTAAAAATAAAAAAAACGTGCGTGTAATGTCACATATTGAAAAAGTTACGTGAATGTTTATCGAATAACCTTGAAAAGATTTTTAAGAGCTCTGAAACAGATATGTATAATAAATATTAACATTTTTCTAGGGTGTAGAACCACATTACATCAAAAATAACTTTTTAATGGAATAACGTAGTCTATAAAGTTATGAAAAATACTCTTGTTAAGATGTTTACTCGCTATATAGAAAATACTAATCTAATTTGTGAAAATGCAGCTCTTCCTGAGATTGGAGATATTTTATACTAGTTATTCTTTCATTTGTATATTCTTTGATTCAGGACAACAACTAGTTCCACTTTGGCAACTATGATAACATATAGATAGTACTTTTCACTATTGAAAGCAAATTCCGACGTAAATTCACTTCATGATTGCGAAGTTTCGTTCTCAACTGAAAATATGTCTCTTGTGAATATATTGATTAGAATCATTAAAATTAATCATTAATATGGTATTTGTAAATATTTGTCCTATATGTCGCCTACTGTTTCGTTACAAATTTATTGACTTATATTGCGCTATTTACATTTTCTGATCAAAAGCGCATTACAACATATGTGACCTCACACGGGAAAATTAGTAAACCTACTTAAAACTTATTGAAAAATGATATACAACATGGCTTGATAAATAAATAAATAAATAGATGAATGAATAAGTGAATTATATCGATAAAAAGTTAAAAACGGGATAAAACTACCTAATTGTATAAAATTACATATTATCACTAAAATCAAGTCTAAAAAGATAGGTATTAATACTGCGTTTAAAAGCGCCAAGTGATTCGATGTCACGTATGTGCGCGGGCAAGCTATTCCACAATTTTGGTGCTGCCACCAAAAAGGCTCTTGCCCCAAGCGTAGGTAGCATTTTCCCCTTTGGGTATTCCAGAAGTAGACTGTCATGCGATCTCAGGGCGTAGTGAGACTTTAATTTGTCTAACTGCAATCAGATTGCTTATATAAGATGGCGATAGCCTATATATAGCCTTAAATGTTAATAGTAGGATCTTAAAATTAATACGCGATTGTACTGGTAACCAGTGCACATCTTGTAGCACCGGAGTAATATGAGAATATTTCGCTGTATTTGTAATCAGTCTTGCTGCTGCATTCTGTACCCTTTGTAATTTAGAAATGTGTGATTTTGGCAAATTATACAATAAACTATTACAATAATCAAGACGACTTGTAATAAAAGTATGTACTAATGTGAGTAGACTGTCACGAGATAAGTACCTTTTAATACGCCTGATATTGTGGAAGTGAAAGAAGGCAGCGCTACAAGTCTTATTAGTATGGGTTGTCATACAAAGCTTGGAATCAAACCAAGCTCCAAGATTTCGAGCACCAACAGTTATGTGGCACGTATCAAGTTTACTAAGCTGCTGTCTGGTACATGTTAATAAAAATTTAGTTCATGCATCATTTATCATTAATCTATCCTGCATCATCCATTGTCTAATGTCCTGAATGCAGCTTTCCATGGCCCTCAGAGCTTCATCCTGGGTGGTGGTGCTCCCAGGTTTAAACGATAGATACAGTTGGGTATCATCCGCATAGCAGTTTGCAAATAAAATAATAATGTATTTCTACATATAGAAAATAGAGGTAACATTGTTTTTTGCTAAATACATAGAAGTAATACTATTCAGGGAGAGTAACGGAAGTTACAAATATGTAGTAAGTTCGAATAATTGAGTAACTTATTTGCTATCAAAAAGATATTTGATCTTTCCAATCAAATATCGTTAAATTGTCTCTCACAATATGCCTTAAAGTATTTCTGACAAAACAATGGCGCAAAACGTGTGCCCGAGAATGTGTCACGCAATTAAGGCTCGTCATCTTGAAACAGACATTTGTATGGAACGCCTCAGCTGTCTTAAATGCAAAATGTTCATTATATGCAGTACGTTCGTCATTATATGCAGTATTAGCCTGCGTAGCAAGCCCAGGGGGAATGGGGAAGAGGGGAGAGGGAATGGGGAGAGGGGAAGAGGAGAGGAGGAGGAATGGGGAGAGGAAAAGGGAAAGTAGGGCTTGCAACGAACCCCCCGTTTTTCCCTTTTAACGTTCATGTTGGCGGACTTGTTGGCCATTTGACCCACCAGATCTTCAACTTCTTGTAGTTTATAGAGCTATTAGTAGAAGTACAGCGATAGCTTCAGGGGTGTCGGAAAAACGAAGAGCGAAGACCCAGGCGGAAAAACGAAGCCCCGAAAAACCGAAGACCGAAGAAGAACTGAAGTCTGTTGTGAATTTTTCCTTGTGGAAAATCGTATGTTTAAGCCACAACGTCTTGCTGGAAATTTAGTACGGATACCCTAGACTAGTTTCAGAGAGTTTTTATTTGGTGAAACTCCATGCAGAAATCCATTTTCTAGCCCAAATGTTTGATCTTCGGCTTCGAGGAGAAGGCAGTTCAACATGGCGGCCCTTCTTGTCCAACCAGTGCTGTATTTTATACAGTATAGACTTCGACTAGGCCAACTTTAGCAGCCTTGAGTTGCCTAAGAAGCAGATTATTTACGACTAGGATGTCAAGTGATTCAGGATAGCTACGTCTCGGGACCAGAAACTGCGAAAGTTGTATTTTATTTTGATGCAAATGTCTGAAGGGTTGTGTTTTGTTACGCCAGTGTTTGGAAAGCGAAAGTCGTGAATCGACGAGTAACATTTTCATTTATTTAGTGTAGAAATACTGACTTGTATGGCCAAATATTGTACTACGCTTGGATACTATTTACCCAGGAGACTGTCAATAGCTTTTATTCCACTCAATTCGGTGCAGAAATGTGTTTTTGCGTACAAAACGCTCGCCAGATTGAGTGAGAGAGAAAAACAAAATGGTCTTCACATCAGCGATGTCTTGGCTAGGCCAATTCAGTAGCCTTAATTTATCTTAGGTTGCCAGAAGAAGCAGATTATTTACGACTAGGATGTCAAGCGATTTAGGATAGCTACGTTTTAGGACCAGAAACTGCGAAGTTGTATTTTATTTTGAGGCAAATATACTGAAGATTAGACTAGAGAGTTAAAAAAAATACTTAGCGCGAGTATAACTGATTGCGTTTTTCGTGTCGAAAAACGTATGTTTAAGCCACAATTTCCCGCTGTAAATTTAGTATGGATACCCCAGGGGTTGCAGAGTGTTTATTTGGTGAAAATCCATGCATAAATCAATTTTCTAGTCCAAATGTTTGACCTCTGTCCTTCGTTTTTCCCGAGGGTCATTTTGAACTTCCTTCGCACCGAAGATGAAACATTTGTAACGGCAGAAACAAGAAGGTTGATTGGTTGATTTTGACAGATGTCATGTCAGACGACACTGAAAATTAATTTATAATTTGGGGAAAAAACGGGGGTTTCGTTGCAAGCCCTTCTTCCCTTTCCTATCCCCATTCCCCCTCATCATTCCCTCCATCCCTCTCCCCTCTTCCCTCCTCTTCCCTCCTCTTCCCCATTCCCCCTGGGCTTGCTACGCAGGCTAATGCAGTATATTCGTTATTATATGCAGTACATTCGTCATTATATGCAGTACAATCGTCATTATATGCAGTACATTCGTCATTATATGCAGTACATTCGTCATTATATGCAGTACATTCGAAGATTTTCCGAAGATATATTGACGGAGTTTTAAGAATACTAAGTCCAAGAACTACGGCAAAGCTGACACAACATAGGATTTTATATTGAATATTACAATATTTCGGCTGGCCAAACCAGCCTTCTTCAGGTACTAGATGTTACAAGTGAAGAGCTCTAAGGTAAGAATATCTGTAAATGTGGTAAATTTCGCAATAGAAATTGAGGAAACGGGAAGTGACGAAGACCGGCAAAACTTGAAGTAGCAAAAATAGTATAAGAGATAAGCACTATGTTTCATCACGTATATTCATACCATATGGTTCTAGAGTTTTAGCTTTATCTATAAGTTGCGCTTCTCTGGCTTTACGTATCGAGTCTCTTGAGGAGTATATTATTTCTGGAGGGATAAGTTGCATGTCGGTTGTAAGAGTGGTTAGGTCGAGAAAGAAAATGTTCAGATACAGTAGTAGGTTTAGATTTAATGTTAGGCTTGTCTACTGTCCGTCTGTGTTCATTAAATCTGTCTTTGAGGCGTCGCTTAGTTTCACCTATGTATTGCAAATGGCAACGATTACATTGTATCATGTATATGAGGTTTTTAGTATTACAGGTTATGTGTGAATTAATAAAGCGAGACTCGCCAGTGGACTGAAATGTGTATTGACTGAGGCCGTTAGTAATGTAGGGACAAGTTGCACAATCTTGTCCACAGCGAAAGGAGCCTGGCGGAGCTTTAGATTGATTACATGTGTTACGTGGTAGTTGTGATTTGACCAAAAGGTCACGAAGGTTAGAGCTGTACGTCGATATGCAACTAGAGGCAATTCACTCTTTTCACCTGAAGGCCATCTTGGATTCAAAGCGAGGCAACCTTTGTTTATGCCAGGTGAGCCTCATTTTGATTATCCCTCACTACGAGGCTGACCTGGCAAAAACAAAGGATTGCCTCGCTATGAATCCAAGATGGCCACCAGGTGAAAAGAGTGAATTGCTTAAAGACGTCTTTGCACATCGCCAGAAAAACGCGACACGGCCGATTGTGCAATATCAATTTCGGCTCAGAGGTCAGCAAGCACAGTTCATATAAAATTACAAGCAAACTATGGGGGGAAAACGCTTAATCTCGATTTCTCACTTTCCTGAGCACGATTTAAAAAATGTCTAACCAGGATCTCAATCTACAATATGAATTAAATAGTTCTACCTACATTTCTATAATTGGCTCGTGAATTTTAGGTGTCGTTTTTTTCAAACATAAACGAGTGTTTTGACTCAAATTATTACAGAGCTAGAGTGAGAATTGGCGAGAAAAAAGCTTACTTACTATTTATAACTAGGATTCCGAGGTGGAATATACTGTATTTTGCAAAATGTCTATAGCAGGCCTTCTGAACGAAGGGTTCATCGTCGTCACTAAATGCCATTAGAGCAGCTGTGGATTCCTTTGCGGTTTCGTTTTTGCAGTTGAATATTTCGATCTTGGATAAACCGGCAGAATCCGCCATCTTTGTACGCTAAATCCTGTAAATTTGGCTGTCTTGAGACCATCATATCTCTGGCCACGAGTGTCTAAAACACCACGAACACATACCAATGGACAACTTGTTCTCTCCTTATGAAACTGCAGTGTATTTGTAACTGACCAGCAGTTATTCAAATGAATTGTCCCTTTTTAAAAAAGGCCCTAGCCGGACCTATAGAGAAGAGTCTGCGATACTAATTGTGGTCAGCGATATCTCCCATTCGTGCCCGTTTTTAGGCTTGAGAGACAGTAAACAACAATATTTTAGTATGGAAGGCGGCTCTAATAGCTTAAAAATAGAGGAAAAGTTTAAATAAAACTGAGAAAGGAGAAAAAGAAGTAAAAAAAAAAATTTTCGTGTCCCGCGTAGGAGTCGAACTCCGGTCGCAGGATTTTAAGGCCGACGCTCTAACCACTTGACTATAGAGCCGACCTACTTGTAACGCCGCTGACAATTGCTAAATGTCGCTTATTTCTGGCGATGAGCGGTTGGAAGAAAATAGTATATTGGTGTAGAAAAAATATAAGCATAAACCGTGAACAAACATCCTGTAAAAACACGTTGGATCCGAAGTAAGGACCTATGCAGCCAAAAATATGAAAAATAACGAATGAAAAGTCCGAAGACTACAGCAAAGCTGATATACAACGTAAAATTCCAACACAAAGCACTACGGTTAGCTAGGCCTGACATGAAAAGCGCTCGGACTAGATTGCAGCCATAGACAGCTGTTTCGTTATTATTAGAACTCGTCAGTATGGCATAGCAAACAGAACACAGGCGTCGGTGCCAATGCACTACTACGCTAAGAAGCATCTAGTTTCTGTTATTTTCATCATTTATAAAGCTGGTCTGGCCAGCATAATTATTTCTCACAAGGCACTGACATGTTAGGTTCGGATTTGTTTGGTTTTTGGCTTTTCGCCACATGTATTAAATAACGTGTGACCCGATAACCAAACATTTCTGTCGCTCGAAACTAGATGCTTCTTAGCGCAGTCCCGGGTTGGTAGTGCATTGCCATTGGCACCGACGCCTGTGTTCTGTTTGCTATGCCATACTGACGAGTTCTAATAATAACGAAACAGCTGTCTATGGCTGCAATCTAGTCCGAGCGCTTTTCATGTCAGGCCTAGCTAACCGTAGTGCTTTGTGTTGGAATTTTACGTTGTATATCAGCTTTGATGTAGTCTTCGGACTTTTCATTCGTTATATTAGTGTGCTTGCGTACGATATTAGAGATGTGGGGAAGTGCTAGGTTATATGCAATAACAAAAGGTTATACGGTGGGTAGAGTTTTGTGAGTTAGTAGTTTGTAGAGCGTCGTTGCGAGAAATGTTAGCAGCGCGTTCTATTTGTTTATTAAGGAATGTGCGGTTATAACCTCGTTTGTAAAGATATGTTATTAATTCATTAGTACGAATTTTAAAAGTTTCGTCGGTAGAACAGATGCGTCGGAGACGAAGAGCTAAACTGAAAGGAATGGCTCTTTTCGTGTGAAGGGGATGACAGGATGATTTAAGGAGGTGTTGAGTTTTAAGGTACGCGTCCAAATTTGGTCATGCTGAATGCTGGAGATGTATTGACGGTACCCTTCTAATGCCAGACACTTCAAACCTGGACAGACATGGTAGTGGGTCCCTATCAAGCACCTAGTGGTGATGACGTAACGATGACGTCACCGGTCACGTGATTGTAAGTATATGCCCATGTCGCCCTCATTTCTAATGCCAGACAGTTCAAACTTGGACACGCATTGGGTCTCCACTAATCACTTTGTGGCGATGACGTAACGATGACGTCATCGGGCACGTCATTCATATTAAGTACATGCCCATATCGCCCTAATTTCTAATGCCAGACAGTTAAAACTTGGACAGGCATGGTATTGGGTCCCCACAAATCACTTAGTGGCGATGACGTAACGATGACGTCATCGGTCACGTGATTTTTAGTATATGCTAAAATAGCTCACTGACCTTCCACGAGTTTCCCTTAAGGGCCCTATGTTTTATTATTGCACTAGGTTTCGTCACAATAACGGTAGTGAAAGACAAAAACTTTCATTTTGGTTTGCTAAAAGTATTATTATTCAATATTTTAAACTCTGGTTAGCTACTTCCGGTTTTCTGTAACTTCCGTTACCATTCCACAAGCCTATATTCAACGTTAAAAACCTAGAGATACTGGGTATCACTGAAAATAAGAAATGGGCAATGCGCACCTTCTATTTTCTATAACTATTAAAGTGCCTATGAACCTTATTATTTTATTTTAGATGTCAATTCTACATCAAGTGAATAGTAGAATGGTAGAATGCTGTGCCACTGAGTTAAGGAGGTTTTAATATCCAGAATGCTAATTACCTGACGTCAGGGGAGGCATCAATTATTATACAAATTGTTTTGTTACAATTAAGCATTTTTTTCAAATTATCAGTGTTATACCCATGGTTGAAATAGAATGATGTTAGAAATTTGTTTTCCTATATCAGTAGAAACGCCCATTCACAACCACTAAGAAGTGATTGCAGATACCTTCCCTGACGTCATGTAATTAGCATTTTTGATATTAAAACCTCCTAAAATCAGCGGCACAGCATTCAAAGCAAAATACATTTTACCATTCTACTATTAACTTGATTTAGAATTGATATCTAAAATAAAAAAAAGCGTTCATAGGCACTTTAAACAACCTTCATCACTTAAAATAGAAAGAAGAGCTAATGATTCAGTTGAAGAAAATGTGCACTCAATGACGCAATTCACAAAAGTGACCCATTACATGACCATGTATGAGATGGCTAAGGTGTGTCTCATATTCCATACTGGCGCGAACTCTTCCCATTTAGGTCGTGTAACGAAGGTCAACTCAAGAAAATACGTGTATTTAGGGGGTGGTTGAAATTCATGGTAACGAAAGTTACAAAACTGGTGTTTTATCCTGCATCTTGCAATTTTTTTTGAAACAAATATAAATGCTAATGTTATTGCTAACTTATAGACGATAAATACCTCTCTTACTTCAGAAAATCGGGCGTAGAAGCGTAATATTTTCACTCTAAAAAATCCGTATTCCTCTGCTCTCCTGAGGTAAATATTCCCATTCCCTACTAATTTTTTTTGGATATTCCTTATTCTTTTTAATTTTCGAAAGTGTCATGCGCTTTATTGAAATATTCCGTATTCAGTATATTCTTCAGACAAATATTCAATATTCCTCAGTTTTCAACCACGATATTCAATATTCCATATTCCGCTTCTACCCCGGAACAAAACATTTTGTAGCCATCTTTTAATTGTATATTGCAAATGCTGGTAACGGAAGTTACACGCTTTACTAATTGGACGAACTTGATTCGAAAATATTGTTTAGTTTTGCTCAACTGGCCAGCGCTGGCTTAAAGATATAAAAAATATTAAAACAGGAATAGATTGAAACTGAAATCAACTTTGCTAGGGGTTTCTGTAAAAAAGTAGCTATTTATCTATTTTCGTTAACGGAAGTTACACTAAAAATGTGGAGAATCGTTTTAAAATATAGGTGAGTTGACATTTGAAATACAGAATTGAAGATTACCGGCATCTGTTGCACTATCATCTCCTGAAGAAATTTACACTATCAACTCTTTACTTAACAATGTTTTATTTCTTTAAACTAGGTAATTTTGTTAAGCGATTGGGCTGTAAACATCGGATAAGAGTAAATATGTTCTATGTAAGACATTATTTGGGAAAATGGCTAAGAGATATGTATGATCGCATGACTGCATTGGGTTGGGAAAACCATCCATGTCTACCATTATAGTAAGATAGGAACGCACTATTGAAGGCATTAGCGATCAAGCATGTTATGGCCTGGTTCAGCGATCAAATTTCGGTTAAAATCTGTTTTCTCATTTGAGCACAGCCGAGTACGGTAAGTGCACCAAGTTTCACACGAGAATAGATATCGTCATTCTTGACTCCCTTTAGGTGCTTTGTTTGCAGTAAAACGTGTTGTGTCACGTGACTTAGATTACAAAATCAGTAAATCAAAAACGTGGCTCCGGATTTAACAGAGCCCGGCAGTGAGGATAATGAGTGGATGTGGTTAAGGTTAAATCCTTTTATCAATTTCAGCTTAGAAAAGATGACTACAATGTTTTGTTAACGAGTTATTAAGGCGAAAATATGCAAAATAGGTACGTGACTTTTCCGTACCCTTAATATTTCCTTTTATTACATGGCAGCTCCGTGAGCGGGCAAGATGACTCTGAATGCTGCAATCTGATTGGTTGCTCAGCGGGCAAGATTTTTCCATCTTGCCCGCTCAGGATTTTACAAAACCGCTCACAATTCTTCGTAAACAAATAGCGATAGAACCCATACATTTTGAAAGAAACTAAACAATTTGTGACATGAAGGCAAATACTAATTTAAAAATCGTTCTGCCTTTTCGTTTACAGCTAAAATTCACCTTTTTAGAGGGATTAATGCAGTTGTTTCTGGCTCTTGCAAGTTCGATGAAAACAACTGCAGCAAAAGCGACTGAATTGAACGAAGCTGGACTTACGGAGATAAAAAACTATAGCGAAGCTGAAATGGCCGTGACTTCAAAAACACAAAGAAAAGTTCGGCTACCTCACAACGCTACTACAATCGTGGTACAAAGAAATAAAATTATTACGGAAACGAGTAAGCTTAGCACACAGTTTCATCAAAGAAAGCAGGTTTTATATTGTATGAGCTAAGAAATTCAGCATTTACATTCGGTAAATGGCTTACAAATTAAGAGTATTTACTAGATTAATACTTACGAGTTTGTTTGTATTCTTCTACAGCTCTATTTGTCAAGTTTTGCAGTGTGCTTATCTGAGTTATCGCCACTCGAGTGATTTCAACGCCGGTTTTCAACTTTCAAATCTTCCACAAATATGCACATTTTTGTTTCTAGTTAATGCATTCAGCTTTCCTGATGAAGTTGTCATTGAAACTCAGTACATCTGAAGTAAAGTACAGGTCAGTTTTCATCCATAAAAACGCATTTTTTTACGTCGGAAAACAAACTGTTTTGAACGCCACAAGGTTGAACTTCAAGTGAAAAGTCGTCGAGACTCAGTCTAATTTTAGATTGATTTCTATTCGCTCTTCAGTTTACCACGCAATGGGTTCCTGGCGCGTGTGTCAAAGTGTGATTTTATTCATTTGTGCCATATAATAAAAACCTTAGGGAATGTTCAATTCACAAGACGCAATTCGTTTTTTAAAGACCTAGAAAAAGCCCTAAAAAGAAACTTAAAATACTTGAGTGATGACGAGGTATTCTTACTAATGATCAATCCCCCAAATACGGTACAAAAAATGATGGCAAAATATATTTACGAATGTCTCGAAGTTAGGAACAAATAATTGAACCCGTGTTGTACATATCATATAGCTATGTTAACTTAACTTCAAAAACTCATGAATAATTAATGAGCATTTTGTCCAATCAGATGAAGCAAATCACATCGCGCAGAATGGTATTGTTTTCGGCGACATGTACTTACGGCTGTTAGGTTTAAGCGAGGTCGGCATAATTACGAATAATACAATTAATTATTCAATAAGACGATTGTGATTGGCTGTTGATAATCGGTGTGGGAATACCCTACTCCCACATCACGTTAAGCACATGTCAATCACTGTGGTTCGCACTCCGTTATGGGACTAATGAAATCCCTACGCTCGTTAAGGAGACGTTATTATCTAATGACCAGTTGGTAATTATCCTAATCTTGTTATATCGATAGATGAAATGTGTCACAAACTTTGAGAAGCACATACCCGTGAAAATGAAGTCCGCACTAGAAAAGTGTGCTGGGACGCTCGATTGAGTTTGTTTTAAAGGCAACGCTAGTTTTCAATTTCAGTAATTTTGAGTTCCAAGAAATAGTGCCTACTTTCTTCACACTTCGAAACGATACAGCAACTTCGTAGTTTGACTTCTCAGCCGATACATATGACAACGGTCCGATGACAACTAGTCTTCGACTTCTAGAGCAGACAGAAACACGAGAAATTTCTATTTTTAAAGCTCAAGATCACTGTTTTTTCATATCTATCGCTATCGCTTTTTACGCCGTTCTTTGAGTTTTTTCTTGTTTGAACTCGCCAGCATTTTTAGATGAGAATGGCTGCAAGACTGCATCGCGTCCAGTGGAGAAAGTGAAAGTCAACGGTTCTCTATAGACTATCACACAGGAACTGAAAACTGAGTTTCCTGCAAAAACAACGGCTTTTTTAAAAGCCACCACAGCATTAAAGCGAATGATTAACTACCCCAAATATTAGTTGAAATAGATAAGTCGTAGTTTGATAACGTAAACTACACGGTGATTCTAGATTACGACTCCATATTATAAAACATGACAGGAAAAGATACATTATTCGCCGGCTAAGCAGCTGACACGGCTATGTACTTTTGCGAGTCATTCGTATGCATGTGAATGACAAGTAGACATACACAGCCGTGTTAGCTGCTTAGCCGACTAATACGTTGTTTATTAAGAAATTAGCCGGTTGAACTGCCAGTAAATACAACAGCTATAGATTCTTTATTTTTGTTTTGTTGACTTCTACTGCACACAGAAACACGAGAAAGATCTCATTTCAAAGCTGAAGGTCTAAAACATCTGCTGATAAATTTTGTATGATGCGAGAGCGCTTTTTACATTGTTCTGTTAGTTTTTCATGTCGGTTCAAGCGTTTGGGTTTGAAATCAAAACGGCAGTGCCGCTGATCTTTCTCACTTTGCCGGTTCTGAGTAAAGACAACAGCTAGATTCTTTATTTTCGTTTGTTAACTTCTACTGCACACAGAAACACGAGAAATATCTCATTTTAAAACTGAAGGATTAAAACATCTGCTTAAACATTTGTTTATGATGCGAGAGCGCTTTTTACGTTGTTCTGTTAGTTTTTCATGTCGGTTTGAAATCAAAACGGCAGTGCCGCTAATCTTTCACACTTTGCCGGTTTTGAATAAAGGCAACAGCTAGATTCTTTATTTTTGATTGTTGACTTCTACTGCACACAGAAACACGAGAAATATCTCATTTTAAAGCTGAAGGTTTAAAACATCTGCTAGAACGTTTGTTTATGATGCGAGAGCGCTTTCTACGTTGTTCTGTAGTTTTTCAGGTCAGTCACTTTTCCAATTAAACTTACAAAGCTCATGTGATAATTGTTCTCGTTTTGAAAGGCCCTTTTGTGTGCAATTTCAATGGTTAATTAGGTGGCGTATGTGCTATTGTTCATGGGGGAGGAGCTTAGAAGTTCAGTGAGGCCCCGCGGGAATGTTCAAAATCCAAATTTAGCAAGCGAATTTGAGTTCCCAACATTCGTCCTAGAAATGTTGATTTCGATAATACTAATAGCCGTCGGATTTCTACAAGAAAACGGCTGCGAGTTAGTAATATATCAAACTAACTTTTCCATACGAAACCTAAGAAATTAAAGTAATATTGAATGTGAAAATTGACTCCAAAGTGAATCAAGTGCCATTTTTCACTGTTAAAACTTCAAAATAATCCCAAATTAAAGTCAAAATCGATAATTCTTGCACTCACTCGAATAAGTTGATTGAGGGTGGAAATTGTGTATTGATATCTCTTCTACAAAAGCCAGTGGAAACCTAAACTATAAAATGGATAGTTTTTCAAAAAATGAGTAAAAACATAACCTACCTCGTGCGTTTGAGCACATTTTCTTTATTGTTGGGCTTACTATTCATTGCGTAGCTTTTGAATTTAGCGCCGTTGCTCTTAGAAATGTCCCGGATGTGTCGCGGCATTCTAGGCGATGAGTCACGTGCATGCTCCTTTATACATGATAAAATCTCATCATTCTAAAAGGCCCGCGGAGGGATTTGAATTCTGTCCCAGAGGGAAACGGGGTTAATGATTGAGACAATGGAATTTCTATTGATGTTTCAGCTTTCTCATTGAATTGCTAATTAGGATGAACGTTTTATATAAAGAATACTAATGAACATGAAGTTTTATATAAAGTTTCATCCTAATTAAGAATTCACTGATAAAGACCCAAAGAAAGCAAAAAGTACACGGAACATAAGGTACCTAGATAATAAATTTTGCACTAAATTTACTAATATCAGCAGACTACCGAGATACACAGATAATATTATTAAATTGAAGTTATCCAACTACCATTACTTGTTTACCGAGCCACTGTTTAGTTCCAATTATTAAACCAAACTCAAAGCCGTAAAATAATGAAAACGTGCGTTAAACTTATATATTTTGTGCCAGAGTCAAACAATTAGAGTCTGCCGTCATGTCAGTCACATCGCTTTCCAAGTCTTGAACTTTATCGAGGTAAACCACGACGCCAAATCCTTCAAGTGCAGGTTGTTGTTGCATTGCGAAACGCCGCTTCAAACAACATAGTATGGTAATTTCTTCATGTCATTCCCTTGAGATGTTCGTAATTGCAGGCGGTGATTACTCGAATATTTTACATGGCGTTGTGAATAGAAAGGTTCAATGGTTGATTAAGTAACCATTCCCTTGAGATGTGCGTCTTTCTTTCATTGCATTCTTAAAGCGTTTTTGAAGCCGTTTAAAACACTCGCAGCACGTGTTTTATCAAGTCTAAAAATTCTCGGGCTTCGCCCTTTAATTTTTAAACTTGATAAAACACTGCTGCGAGTGTTTTAAACAGTACTTAATTAAGGTAATATAAATATTATTGTTATTTGGATATTTACCGATGTAGTTCAATCTACAAGGTCCAAATAAAGTTATGTCTATGTCTATGTCATTAAATACTCTGAGGGGGGGGGGGGGGGGAAGATTTTGCACATTCAAGCGAAAAAATCTTAGAGCCCCTCCGTCCATATCAGGATTTTTTTCCATGCCCTCCATTAAAGCCCAACTTATTTCGAGAGCCCCCCCCCCCCCCCAAAGTTTCTGTATTTGGATTAAATTTAGTCTATATTAACATGTATTTTTGTAATTAATAAAGATTGATTTGATTTGATTTGTCGCAAATTTATTTGCGGTTTTCATTTTCATTTCTTTCCTTGACGTGCCCGTACACAACTCAACTATGCGAAATATCCGCAGTCAGGAAAACAACTTTAGTGCTATAAAAAACTCTAGGTACTACTACACATGCACCAACAAAGGGAAACATCCCCCTATTAAGACTAAATATAACTCACCACAAACAATATTCCTGCCTTCAAACCCAGTGATACAGTGTACAATTCATTATATCAATAAAAGAAAAAAAGTCTTCATATCTTGAATTTCCCAAATGACCTGTCCTCCTTCCAGATCTTGTGGTCCTAACCTTCCAGATCATGTGGTCTAAATCATCATCGTCAATGACACGAATAACTTCATTGTCATCCTCATCACTTGAGTCGTCATCTGACATATCGGAATCTGATTGATCGGAAATGTCGCTTGTTGTCTCAACTTCCTCAACAGATCTACCTTCGGAATGAATAAAAAAGTGCGTCTTAATTCGTTTCAGTTTGTCGTTTTTCTTGCCATTTATGGGTAAATTGTGATATCTTAGGTATTTCTCTAGGTCCTTCACTTTCAGTCTTTTGAGGCTATTGTTTTCTATCATTTTGGTCCATTCATAATCACTGTAAGATTTGTTTGTCTCGGCTTGTTTCTTTTTCTTGCGCTCGTTTTCTCGGATTGCAGCAGTAGATTTTAATTCCTCTAAGTGCTTCACATACTGGGTTACATGCTCCTCTTCCACACAAAAGCGACTAGCTATATCTGTAATCTGTTGTGCGTTGTTTGATGCCAGCTTACCGTCTTTAAAGAGGCGCCTAATGTTAGCTCTTGGCGCAAAGTCGTCAATTTCCCTTGGTGTGCCGTCCTTTGATGTGGTTGGGGTTGAAAACACACTTAAATAATGACCAGGGTTGCTGTTATCTGGATAAGGCATTCCAGATCTTAACACCTCTGTAACTAAAGGACCTCTGGCCGGATGCTGAGTTACATTTAGGAATGTTAAGGTCACCGCAATTTCGAGTATTGCGCTGGTGTATACTGGATCTCTTGCAAAACCTATCCGATAAGTAGGATGGCGAAAGCCCATTTAAGCATTTAAAGGTCAATAAAGTGTCTCTGAGATTAACAGTTTCTTTAACCGGTAGCCATTGAAGGTTGCGCAATATAGGTGTGATATGATCAAATTTGCGTGCGCCACTTATTATTCTGGCTGAGAAATTCTGCACAAGTTGCAGTTTCTTGAAGTTCTTATCGGAGGTATTAGCCCAAACCGATGAACAATAAAATAGTTTGCTTAGAACAAGGGCATTAACAATCGTATTTAGAGTTTCGGAATTGAATAAGTGTTTAACCCTGTTGATTTGACACAAACTCGCCATACATGATGAGACAAGTTTTGTGACATGGGCATCATAAGTTAGATTGGTGTCAATAATCACGCCTAAGTCTTTAGCTGAATTGAAGATACTGGAGTTAACTGCTTTCCTAAGAGTTCTACATGTATATCCAGGGGGGTCTGCTTCAGCATCTGTCGAGTGCCTAGATGTAATAGCTTGGTCTTGTCTGCGTTGATGAGTAAGCTGTTATCACAGCACCATTTTCCAACTCTCTGCAGGAGCTCCGTCCACTCTTTTCCGAACTTCTTCTGCGCAGTACCAAGCGTTTTGCTACATCCTCCTCGCCTCGTGCTCTTCGAACTCTGCCATTGTTAGATTCGCTATTTCTTCGTCCGTCAGTCCATCAAATCGAATGAATTTATTCCACTCCAAAGTTGTCCCATCTACGATGCTGTCTCCAATTGCACTGTTTGTCCTTTCTGCTTCATTTGTCGGCGGAATTGCCTCTGGAGGAGTGTAATCGGATGCGTTAGTCACTATTATAAATAATAGCCATCTCTGCATCGTGAAAGTTAACTTCAAAGTTATTACAGCCTACTCCGGGCCCAGCATCAGTAAAGTCTGCCCATCTAGGTTTAACCGGCGGTAGTTCTAATTCAGCAATGTTTTGCAGGACAGTCTCACATTTCATAGTTAGCTGGTTATATTCCTCATGGACCGTATTTAAATGTTCTATTCATTATCACCCAATCATAAGCGTCTTCAATAGTCCTACATGCTATCTGCCTTGAGCTTCACTGTTAAACTATTTGTAGGCATTTTGGCAATTAGTTGTTATGGTTAATGTACTCTAACATCAATAGCGTTTAACAAGTCTTTTTTTCTTCTCAGGCCTACTGGAGGTTATAATAACTTTGGAGCCCCCCCTTAAGAAGCTTATTTTTTTTCAGACCCCCCCCTTGCCAAAGGATAACAAATTCGGAGCCCCCCCTTGATATCTTCCCGCCCCCCCCCCCCTCAGAGTATTTAATGAACATTCCCTTATTGACCAAGCTTGTTCGGTCAAGATGGGGGGATATTGGCCTCGTTCATTTTTTGCGTTTTTATGGACCGAGACGGAGTCGACCAATATCCCCCCATCTTGACCGAACAAGCTTGGTCAATAACCTCTACATATTTACATGATAGTCATGTTTTTTAAGCGTGGTCTAAAACACTGATGACATTGGGATAGGCCGATTCTCTGTTAACGGCATTTACATCCAAGAAAGCCTTACGGAAAGGAAGAAATATCTCTTCGGGAAATGTCTGCAATTCAGGAAGGATTACCATTACAAGTTCATATGGACTTATTATAGCAAGATTTTTCTTCGAAAGAATGATAGAAGTCCCGCTGTCACCGTTCTCTCCATAGCCGATCTGGACAAGTTGAAGGTACCAGGACTCCCCCAAGCTCCTCATGATGAGTCTGCAGATGAGTGAGATAAGTAAACGCTTGCTACTTTCAAGTGTCAAGCTTGTTTGAAAACGATACGTAGGAATTGTAGGACTTTAAAGTGTGATGTGTGTTCTCACATGTTTCACCTTAAGTGTACTACATTTTCCCTCAAAGACTATAAATATCATACTTCAAATAATATTTCCTGGCTATGCCCAGATTGCTATGAGTTAGCTTTTCCGTTCGCTAAACTCTCTGCTGAGGAGTTAATTATTACAGCTTAGCTTTAACTCAAATACTAGCTGTGGATGCTCCAAAAATATTTCTGAAAATAATTTGGAACATCTACCCAGATTAGCTTGGCTATCATCAATAACTAATACCCCTCACTTGTCTCAATGTGATCCAGAGTATAATCTTCCTTCGAAAGTAAACTTTAAATATTATAATACACATGAATTTCATGCTTCGAGTGATATTCAAGACTCTTTATACCAACATCCTCTTTCTATTATTCATTGCAACATTAGAAGCCTACAAGCCAATTTTGACAATCTAACCAATATGCTGAATGAACTTCAATATCCATTTAAAATTATCGGTGTGACCGAAACCTGGATTAATAGCAACAAGGATCCAATTTTGAATAAAAAACTCCCTGGTTACAGATTCGTTCAACAACCCACTGAACAAAGAGCTGGAGGTGTTGGTTTGTTTATTGATTCTGATTTCGTTTGCCATGTTAGGGATGATCTTTCTTCTACATCTTTAGAGCAGGAAAGTTTATGGGTTGAAGTTGAAAATTATTTTAACAAAAACATTGTGTGTTGTGTAATCTACCGACACCCAAATTCAAACCTAGAATGTTTTCTACAAAATTTGTATTTACAAATTGAAAAGATACATCTAGAGTCCAAATATTGCATAATTATGGGAGATTTCAATATAAATTTGTTAAATTATGAATCTCATGCTCTGACTGAAGATTTTCTTAACACCCTAAATTCTTATTTCTTTGAGGCACACATCATCCAGCCTAAAATAAGGCACACATCATCCAGCCTAAAATAAGGTCTTCTTAACACCCTAAATTCTTATTTCTTTGAGGCACACATCATCCAGCCTACTAGAATTACTGAACATACTGTTACCCTGATAGATAATATTTTCTTCAATTCATTAGATCATGAAACAATAAGTGGAAATATTTTATATGACTTAACTGACCATCTTCCAAATTTTCTCATTATCAACAAATTTATTAATGCTAGATCAAAAAATAAGGTCTTCTGTAGGGATTTTTCTAAATTGAACGAAGAATCCCTATTGAATGACTTCAGTAGAATTGACTGGAATGATACATTTTCAGAGTGCAATAATGTAAATGCAATATTTGATTCATTTTACACAGAAACAATTAGAATAATTAATCATCATGTTCCTATGAAGCAGCTTTCAAGAAAAGAGGTTAGGTTCAAACTTAAGCCCTGTCTAACTTCTGGATTAATTTATTCCATCAAAACCAAAAATAGACTTTTCAGACATTACATAAGAACAAGAAGTGAAATTGCTCATGAAAGATTTAAAGTATATAGAAACAAATTGTCTCATTTAATCAAGATAAGCAAAACAAAATATTATAAGGATTATTTTACTAGCAACCAGTCAAATGTTAAGAATACATGGAAAGGTATACGAGAATGAATAAGCCTTAAGCCCAAGGCCTCTGTTTCCCCTACCAAGATAAGGAAGGCAGATGGCACTGAAACCACGAATGTTAAGGAAATAGCCACAGAATTTAACAACTTTTTTGCAAACATTGGTAATAAGATAGCTGCAGCTGTACCATCACCTGCAAAATCTTTTAAGAGCTATCTGCCTTCCCCACAACCAAATAGTTTCTACTTATTCCCTACTACTACTAAGGAAATAGAGTGTATTATAGTATCGTTGAATACTGGGAAAGCTAGTGGCCCTCATAGCATTCCTACAACCTTACTGAAACTCCTGAGGAGTGTGATTTCGTATCCTCTGGAGATTCTCTTCAATTTATCTTTTGCCTCAGGTATTGTCCCTGAACAGTTCAAAGTAGCTAGAGTAATCCCACTATACAAAAAAGGTTCACATACGTCTCTATCTAATTATAGACCAATTTCTCTACTTTCAATTTTTAAATAAGATTTTGGAAAAATTGATGCATAAAAGGTTAATTAACTACATAGGAAAGCTAGATATTATGTATGATGGCCAATTTGGCTTTAGAGCCAAACATTCCACTGTGCATGCACTACTTTTATTGATTGATAAAATTCAAAAATCTATTGATGATAAAAACTATTCTTGTGGCATCTTTATAGATTTGAGTAAGGCATTTGATACTATTAATCATGATATTCTACTTAGTAAGCTTTTTCATTATGGTATTCGTGGAGTAGCATACAATTGGTTTGTCTCCTATCTTGAGAATAGGAAGCAATTTGTTTCAATAGGCAATACAAAGTCTGAAATGTGCCAAATTTCATGTGGGGTGCCACAAGATCAGTTTTGGGGCCATTATTGTTTCTGCTCTATATCAATGATTTCCACAACTGCTCTAGCTTGTTTGATTTCCATATTTTTGCTGATGACACTAATTTATTTCTTAGTGATTACAGTATTGTTAATCTTGAAACTAAGTTAAATGTAGAATTAGAGAACGTCTATGCCTGGCTTTGTGCTAATACGTTATCCCTAAATATTGATAAAACTAATTATGTTATGTTCCATCCACCTCAGAAAAAAATCAAGCATGCGTTAAATGTCAAAATTAGTAGCCAAATTATTAAGCAGGAATCTTATGTGAAATATTTAGGAATCTTAATTGACTCTCACCTTAATTGGAAACAACATATACATGAACTCTGCAAAACGATTTCAAGGGGAGTTGGCATTATTTCCAAAGTTAGGTATTTTCTTCCAACCAATGTCTTAATACAATTATACTATTCACTCATTTACCCCTTTCTAATATATGGGCTACTGGTATGGGGAAATACTTATGAATCGTCTTTAAAACCTATCATTGTTCTTCAAAAAAAGGCACTCAGGAGAATAACTTTCTCTAAACCAGACGAACACTCAAATCCTCTCTTTAGTGCTTTAAAAATATTAAAATTTGTGGATCTCATCCACCTATTTAATTGTACCTTCATGTTTGAGTTTCACCATAATTTGCTTCCTTCAAGATTTGACAACGTTTTGGACCTAGTGTCATCTAAACACAATTATAACACCAGATTAGCTGCAAAGACATCATATTATATAGCGCCTGTGAGAACAAATTATGGTAAATTCAACATGCGATATAGAGGGGCAACGATATGGAACTTAATAAGTGAGGATCTAAAACATGAAAGCTTTAAAGCTTTCAAAAATAAAATAAAACATAATTTATTGGAGTTATATATCTAGTTTGGAATCTTTTTCTTCACAAATTTATTTGCACTTATACCATATATTGCCGCCTATACCATTTTATGATTTTCTATATAAACAATTAGCTTTGATACCATTTGTGAGTGTAGTGCACGCGTGTAGTACACTCAAATGCGTGTAGTAAATTAATTTTGTACACGCGCGTTACACGCGTGTAAATGTTAACATACATCCAGGCTGTACTGTAGCTAGGTTTATTATAAGTACAGTAATACCATGACAAGAGGGAAATTAGTGATTAAATTTCCCTGCAAGCCAAGGGAGAGTTTGTTAAAGTCCCGAGGCCGCTTCAGCCGAGGGAATTTTATAAACTCTCCTGAGGCTTGAGGGGAAATTTAATCACTAATTTCCCGAATTGTCATGGTATAACTTTGTAATACTCTGATCGCCGAGGAACAGAGTTGATGCTTTTCACCCTCTCATGTCCAGCCTGCATTGTCTTCTAGTTTTCCCTCTTTACGATGCAAGCGAAAATTAGAAATAGGCATTGTTCTTGCAGGGAAATTTAGAAATTTCCCTGTTGAAGACAATGCATATTTCTAAATTTTCCTTGCATTTGTCATTACAAATGTTGAATTTAGAGAATTTAGAGAATTTAGAGAATTTAGAGAATTTAGAGAATTTAGAGATTAAATGTGTGTGAACAAACAAAGGAATCCGAGGCGATGATGGTATTATCATAATTATGACCTGTAAGCTAAGGGTCCCTGCATGATTTCCTTTCAAAACTATTTACAAAAGTCATGTGATGGGGTCTTTACATATTTGATGTGAGCCCAACCCCTGCTAGATTTTTTGCTTGAGAAGCTTCAGTCTTTTGGCCGAATGAATCTCCTAACACCCTAATCTCACGCTTATAGACTCTGCACGGGCAGAGGAACTCGGACTCAGATTCCTCACATGCTAGCGGCCTAATCCCCTGACTACATCATTGTAGTTTCTAATATGAGAAGGGAGGAAACATGATGGCTTGATGATCGCCACACGATACATGGAATGGAAGTAAAATTACAGAAAATCGAAAACATGAAAATCAGAAACAGAATTCTTTTTCGGTTCGGTTATTTTTCAAATATTTGTAAAAGCGATATCTATGTGTTTGTTTCTTTGACTCAGATTTTCATTACATGTAATTTATAAAACAGACGAATACATTCTGTCAGTTATGATCGCTGAAAGGAAACTGAAAGAAACTATTGAAGCTGAAAATCAAATTCCAGTTCTAGAAGCATTACATGTATATTCAAATTAGTATATTAGCAAGAATTCTACAGGCAACTTTGAGAACGATTTCAAATGCCAATGGCTCACATGAGTTTGCAAGGATTTCTTGTCAAGAGATTGTAAACAAGACAATTAAAAGAACATTCAAAAGTAAACTTTGCTTACTTTGCAGGTTTGTTGTCCTTGGGCCATTCCACAGTATTTGGGACATGGAACTCTGAATTCTTAATTACTGAAAACTTACCAGATCATTGCATTTTCCATTATTTGATAACTAAAGTATAAAAAAATATGATTTTGAAATGACGGCACACTCTTATAGTCATAAATTATCATTAATTAGCTGAAATACAAAATTGTCTGTCATGGAGGGGAAAACCACAAAAAACCTGAGCTACTTGCTTTATGTCAAAAACAAATAAAAAATATCAGGACACACAGTTCTTCACACGCACTAATAGAGAAACAAAAATTAATTTTAGTTGCTGTTAAGGAGGTGTTGCTATAGTTCGTCCATTAGAGGGAACTTTCCCCTCCATGACAAAATTTGGTATAAAAGTTTTGATATTTCCAAAACAGTCCAAACAAAATTCACAATATTTTATAAACTTCTGAGTTCGAGTTCAGTACAACTATATAAATGAAAAAAATTCTGAACTGCAAGTTTTCTTTGTTCTATTTCAATAATAACAAGTGTCACGGAGGGGAAAATCATGTCACGGAGGGGAATTAAAACTTTAAAAGCTGTTTAAATTACTTAGAAATTGCATAAAATGTGTACTTTTCATACATTGTACCCAAATCAGATAACTGTAACCTCTGTGCATGCTCATAGCAGCAATGCATTGTAGGCAAAAGTTCATTTGAGCATGCTCATAGCAGCAATGCATTGTGGGCAACCTTTGCCATGTGCTCCATGTAAGTGTGACTAGTATCATAGATTGACATCTACAGCCGTATTGTTCCCAGTTTATATGTTCCCAGGATAATTACATAATGTTATATTGTAAGTTAAATTAATATTCCAGTGGGATTAATTAAGACAAAATTTTTGGTTCTGTTTTCATTCACTAATCCAAAGTCATCGCCAGTCAACTGGATACTTGAAGACTTGAAAATAATATTAAACTTTCCCAAATCACTCTAACTTAGATTCCACTAGCAAAGGCACAATGATGATCAGTCTATACACAGTAGTACAATAATTGGAATTTGGCTTCCGAAAATACAGTAAATACAATTTTGCTTTTGTCTCTTCTCACTACTGATGTCACTAATCAATTGTTCAAGGTTGTCAGTCATCTCAGCGAAATTTCTTCCGTTCCATGTATTGTGCGGTGAACATCGAGCCATTTGTCGAAAAATCTTGTACTCCTATTTTAGTGTTTTGAAATGAATCATTTCATTAAAACATTGGCTAGCACCCCTCACTTGGTTTCAGAACATGAAATTTCCATGGGAAACTATTTAACAATTATTCACCAAAGTGAGCCACTTGTTTTAGTAATAAGTACCGTATTTACTCGAATAGACGCCGCCCCCGAATAAACGCCGCCCCCGAATAAACGCCGCACGCGAGAGCAAAAATATGAATAAACGCCGCCCCCGAATAAACGCCGCACCTGAGTCATGAAAATTTAAATAAACGCCGCGGCGTCTATTCGAGTAAATACGGTATATACCACACATTAGTGAATAGTCAGCACCAAATAGTTATATTATTTTCTGTCAATTGGACAAAAACTTGTGTAATTAGTGATCACTGCTTCGCTCGGAGCTGAATATGAAATCTTATTCACTGTTTGATTAGCCAATCAGAGCTTGCGAAGAGCACTATTCACTGGTGTGGTTGGTATACACTAATAGCCGATAGTTCCTCGACAGATGCACTATAAAGGTTCCTTGATGGACACACTATATTTGTATAATAGTGCCTGCCCATCATTTGATCAATATCCAATCAGTATTGGAGAGAATTTCCTGGTGAACTATAATGGCTGCAGATACATGTATATGAAGTTAGTGAGGGAATTAGCCCTGAGTCAACTACATTATCACACTTATCATAGAAAGCATGCAAGATCATCAAGTCTGTTAATTTAAGCATAATAAAGCTACATGTATATGGTTCTTTCCAACATACAGTAGATTCGATTTATATACAATTATAGACATGTTAGATCTTCTTCAAATCAATATTAATAAGTCATAATAACTTATTATCTAGTACAAGCGGCTTAATTCATACAATAAACAAATTTTAAAGTAACTGCCTGCATGCTTATAATCACGGAAAATGGCACATGCAACTTGTGTATTAAATACCAACGAAAATAATGCTTGGTACAAGATTGTAACAGTGTTTAGAACAACAGTACTTTGTATATTTGCTGTTGAAAATATAAAACGTACTGTACATGTATGTCACAAACTTTAAATATAGTAGTTTGATGCACTCATAAATTTATAATAATTTTCTTCTGTGTAATACATGTTAGACATCTACATGTATGTGTTTATACCATGGCATCAATGAAAATAAAGACATTGTTAATTGAATTATGGTTGAGAGTTCTAATATTTATATGAATTAAGACATGGCAACTGCATGTACTTGTACAGCAAAGGATTAGGTACATTGCACAGCTGCTAGAGTATACTGGGGGTGGTAATCAAAACAATTTATGGATATCATGGGTACATTTTTGTATGTTACTGTATTATGACATGGGTATTGTATGGATAATGTCTGGTAATTACATGGGTATTGTATGGATAATGTCTGGTAATGACATGGGTATTGTATGGAGAATGTATGGTAATGATGTGGGTATGGGAACTGTACTATGGTAATGACATGGGTATTGTATGGTAATGACATGGGAATTGTATGGTAATGACATGGGAATTGTATGGTAATGACATGGGAACTGTATGGTAATAACATGGGTATTGTATGGATAATGAATGGTAATCGGATGTGGGTATGGGAAGTGTATGGTAATGACATGGGAACTGTATGGTAATGACATGGGAACTGTATGGTAATGACATGGGAACTGTATGGTAATGACATGGGCATTGTAAGGTAATGACATGGGCATTGTATGGAGGATATATGGTAATGACATGGGTGGTGTATGGTAAAGGCATGGGTATCATGGCAAAGGTATGGGTAAGATATGGTAATGAAATGGGTAAATTTGCAAGGAATGGGAATAGAATGGAAATTGTATGGGTATACTATGTAAATGGTACAGGTTTCATATGGCATTTATATGGGAAACCTATGGATTCTGTATGGGAAACGTATGGCAAGTGTGGTTTTTATATGGCAAAAGTCTGGGACAATGGCTTCTCCCATATATTCACCATATCACTCCCACGCTTATCCCATATGCTACCCAAAGTATTCCCATTCACAACCCATGTATTACCCATCCCTAAATATTAGAAATAATTAATCTTACCCATATACTCCCCATATATGAAAACCATATGGCCATATATGGGAACCATCTGGAGTTTAGACAAATCCATACTTTTCCTATATACTTTTATATGGGCAATGTATGGACCAGATATGGACCATATATGGGTTTGAAAATATTGCCATTTAGACAGCATGTAACCCATATATGGGAATCATATGGCCCATACAAATCCCATGCACAACCCATCACATACCCATATATGGAACTTGAATGGGCCCATACAAAACCCATACAAGGGCCATATATGGCCCATATGCATATCAGGCATGTTGGTAAGGGTATCACCACAGTCTCATGGCGCTTTACATATTACTGACATATCCCGTCAGTAAATTCTAATAGCTGCCACGCTGTTTACAGTGTTGAGTGTGTGGTTAGTACAATGGCCAGGCTGCTGTACCGAGTGACAATCCCCTGCTCTTTCTCGCGAGTAGTACAACAGGTTCTTTCACGTCCCCTTCAAATACTGATTAGAAGTAGAAGGAGACAAGGCCAACGGCTTATAAACTTGAGGATCCCCGACCTCCTGCACTCTAGACCGTGCTCTTCCAACTCAGAACTGAGTTAACCAGTGAGGCGGTTGCGCTTTAACACTTTATAAACCGTCTTGCCACCCACAATTCCCTCTTTTGCTCTGATGAAGGGCTGGCGCTCGAAACGTCAGCTGCTACTCGCTTCCCACGGCGGTTAGCATACCTTTAGTTGATTATAACACTGAGTAAAAAATAGAATTAATACTTCTTCACTTAAGTGTGACAGGTTCCCTGAGACTCACAGCTAACAGAGGTGTCTACCGGGAAAATCAAAAGAGATATGGATTAACTGCAGAATACCCTGCCACTTCAAATTCCCTTGTAACTGTGAAAAATTCTCCATTATAGCTCAGGTGTAGGTATTTAGACTTCTTCTTAATTAATGATTTGGGTTGGAAATGGTTAGTATTTTTTGTATTTTTTGGTGTAGGTTTTTAGAAGGTTTGTATGAGTATTTGAGAAAATGCACTATTAATGAACTAAGTGACAGGTAATTCTCCAGTTACTTGCATGGATGGCTGATAACATTGGTACTGCACTATATCATATATACATAATGGCTCTTCATTCATATAAATTAATGATAACGACAGTAACTGACTTGCAATGTAGGGTTATATCTATCTCATACATACGCAATGGCTCTTCATTCAATTCAATTAATGATAATTACACGTTGACGACGTGTTAATAATGGAAATAGAAATTTGCAACAATAACTACATAAATGTTTTTTTAATCACTTAACTTTAGTTTTCAAAATTTGAAAAAATATTTTAATTCCGTTATAATTGAAGTGAATATCAATTCTATTAATATGAATCTAGATGTTCAGAATCAGCTGATCAGGTTGGAGTCTGGCAGGGTACAATCTACTTTTAGTTCAGCACTACTGTAGAATTATGATCAGGCTGTTTTGGAGTTTAGATACTAGTATATTACAATATTACATTTTGTACAATTTACTTCTGTTATAATCGCAATACAACTATGATGTTTTTTTAGAACCTACATGTAACTAGCTGGACGGGTACTCGAGCATTATTTATATCCTTTTGATCAATTTATTTTAATTAATATTATTTATTATTAGTAATAGCATGGCATGGGAGAAATTAGTTAGAGGCCAGGGATGATTTGTGGAAGTTCCGACGGCACAGGCATTGTGTCCTGCTGGGAATAATTTTTATAATGACATGCCATAACTCGGTGTGCCAAGGGACAGCCCAATGTTCCCTCATCAGCATGCAGGCTCTTCTAATTTTCCTTCTTGCATGTCAAAGAGCGAAACTTAGAACAAGTATGCATACGTGCTGATGAGGGCATTTAGAGATTACATGTCCCCGACCGAGGTGATTATGCTATGTATTACTATATTTAGAAAATAACGCATAAAATTCCCAGATTAACTGGAAATACTCTTAGAGACAAATAGCAGCAACTGCCTCTTCTAAAGATAAATTTATATATATATAAATTTCTAAAAAAACTAATAAATAAACCTTTATTTCATACCAGGAATTTGACAGTGATCCACCCATGTCCATTCTAATAAAACCTCCCAAAATATTTCCCTTCGATAATATAGTGCAGATTAACGTGTTCCATTCGCCCTGCTAGGTGAGGTTTCTATCTTTTGATTTTTCCCTGTACAGACTTCTGCTAGCTGTGAGCCTGAGGGGACCTGTCACAACTTAAGAGAACTATTTTGTTTTTCACTCACTAGTCTGCCTCTGGATATTTAAGCTTATCGAGGCCGACATCTCCGCGTATTTCCAAACTCCATTGCTTTCTGAGCTGTTCATGGGAAGGAAATGTGCGAAACGAATCCCTGGATCTTCTTTTCTGGCTATTATTTGTACAATTCGGATTACAGAAGTGGAGATAAAGTAGCTTTTTCATCCAAACTCGCGATTTCCAAGATCGCCGAACTGCCCCGATAATAGCGATAATAGCGTTGTTTTGTAGACTTGTTGGCATTTATTGAGGGTGCTTTTTGCATCAGTTATTTATATGTTCTGTTCATAAGACTCTAAAAAATTGATGAAGTTCTGCAGTTTCTTCTCCAACTGGGCGAATATTACCTCGAAACTGGGCAAATATCACTTCGAAAGTATGGGATATTAGCTGACATCCGCCCTGCATGCGAAAGTGTACCACGTGACCCAACTTGGCCAATGATAACACGCGGAAATTTATCGGTGGATTCTAAATAACAATTAAATTATGAGCTCGAAGTTTCTATCGGCTGGTCATTGTAGTTGACGAGGAACGTAGCTCGGAAGTCAACTATCAGCCGTAGAAACCAACAGTAGTTCGATCTTAAATTGAAACAAGAAGATTTTTTTACATTTTGACGACTTGGCAGCTATTGTTTTGCTTTTGAAAACCGGCTTCTTCGCTATTCACTATCTATCACATGTTAGTATAAACCAACTAGTGCATGGACTATTACAAATCCTGCATTCTTATTGGCTACGCTACTATCGGTCTATTTGTGATAGCCCATGGTAGAGAAAAACCGCACGCATTTTTACGAAATAATAACATTTCTTCAATTTCAATTCCTTTCTTTTTATTATTTTCTACTGTCCGGCTAGTTAGTTTATACTAAAACAATTAGACTTCTTGCCCTCATGGACTACGAGTTAAATATCCCATTCGGCTGCGTCTCATGGGCTATTCGGGCTGCGGCTCTAATTGTTAAATAGATAGTGAGTAGCTTAGCCAATCAGATTGCAGGATTCGTAATAGAACACTAGTTGGTTTCTACTAATGCCTGATACTGATTAAATAACGATAATAGCGATATTTTAGCCTTCATTTCCAAAGCTAAGAAACTTTATGGCGGGAAATCGTAGTCAAGAGAGCGATTAAATATAGAATAAGAATTAAAAGGGCAATCTGATTAGCATTAAAGTTAATCGCCTATAAAACCGATTGCTTCCTCTAAAACGGAAAAGGACACGTTACGTGCTATAGCGCTGAGCATCAAGATACCTTATTCGTCTCGCTGTGTTGGAGTCATTGAAACAGATTGGTGAGTTGTTCAGATTGTTGCATGCAGTAGTGGTCAGTAGTCGTTCACGCAGTGACGTTCTTAAATGTCTTGTCCATCCATTATTCCACTGAAAACAAAATGGAGAAACTTCTTAGCAAACGAAAGGTATGAGATCTCCTCTACCAACTAAAGCTCGAAAAATATATTATAATCATGTTTGATTTTAAATCCATATTATCCTAGTTACGCTTATTTTTGAATCAATCTTGCACCAAGGAAGTGTACAAAAACATTTACTGATAGTATATCGAAATGACCACGAGTCCTATGATTCGAATAATGCATCCAAAAGCAATTGAACTAATAATTCATCTGAATGGAGCAGCGGCTACCTCTCCATTTGTTATTTCATTAAGAAATAATTAACTTAAAGTATTGAGAATAAAAGGAATATTGTGAAAGAATCAAAACATTTTGTTTCTCAATGGAACGTTTTCACGTGACACCATAGCCGGCATGTTGGTGTACAGTTAACAAAAGATTCTTCGTTAGCTTCTTTTGTTAGATACACCAACATGGCCGCCATGCCCTTTGTTATTTGAATCTCTGGGGATTGAGTGAAAACCCTCTATAAGGTAGTAGCTTTAAGAAAGCGATCAATACAATAATAAACTCATTCTAGCCCATATTGCACATTAAAAGTTTATACGCTTTGTTAATGAAGGCAACTAACTAAGCTAGGTCTCCAAAACAGATTTAATCGACTTTAACTGCGTGAGATTGTGAAATTTGGTCAATTACGTCTGCTCGCACAGACGGCTGCTGTCACGAATGCTGGTCTATTTCAGACGTAAATAGACTTCAATTTGCAATGGCTGTTCCACTGCTAGTCCAGTGAAATATTACTAGGATCACCAAACCGTCTTATCGAAGCAGGTAACAAAGAAAACTTCAACCGAAGAAAAATAAGGCAAGATGTTTTATTTCCTATTGCCGTAAATTGAATAAACGGTGTCACCGATAACATGATAACAGTAAAGTACAAGTAAAGCCATAAAACAAAATGAACTATTTTTGCCCCAAATTCTATTTCTGATATACTTCAGTTGTCTAACTTAGTTTTCTTTGAGAGGCAGGAGCAGAAATTAAACTAGAATAAACGCTAGCCGAATTGCGGGATTGATTCATCTTGTGATGTCACCAAGAAAACCTACGGGTTCTATTGTAGTAGTTGTCTCTAGGGAGGGAGTTGATTCATCTTATGACGCCACAAGATCCATGAAAACTAACCAAAATTATGGATTAAATGCCAGAAATGTTACAAAATTTGCAAGATTAATACCTTTTTGTGAGAAACAAACCCAATAGTACAATATTTTTTTTGACTTGCACTTTAACAGTTTTGCTGAAACTGAAATTGCTTGAGTCAGTGTATCCATTTTCAAATCGTGCACTTAAAATTTTAAAATATGTATCATCTATATATTTAGAGATTGTGCCTTTTAAATGCAACACATTATCAAAAAATCCTAGCTATGAAACTTTAAATTAGGATTTTTGTGTTTCGATTAAGCTAAAAAAAAGCGATATTTAACAATTATTCGCTGAAGTCGAAGTGACTATTGGTAAATATTTACCGAGACGAAGTATAACCACACCAGTCAAGAGCGCTTTTCGCACGCTCTGATTAGCTACTTAAACATGGGATATAAATACAATAACCTATTTGGTGCTGGCTATTTACCAATGTGGTATACACTAAAACAATGATTCACCTCAGTGTCGGTGAATAGTGATGGATACACCACGACAGAGCGGAACAACGAAGCGCATGCGCACTAGGCATCTTTATTCAAAGTGAATCAAGATGGCTGCCGAGAGGAGTGAATTGTACCTCTTTTTCAGGGATCTCTCACAGCTCAAGAAATACCACGATTACTTTATTACTTCACACCATGGACTGATATTCTTCAGTGACTTCTCTGAGCCCAAATAACACATGATCCAGTTTACAGAAAGAATGCTACAATTGCTCGTTCAACTCTGTCTTCAAGAAAAACGAACAAGCGACTGAAAAAACGTCAAAAATAAGGAAACTTGTGAACATATAAGCTTTATACTTCGGATGAGAACTAAGAAGATAATGGTTTTCAACAAATAAAATACCATATTCGAGATTTTAATACCATTTCTCAAACGAAGCACTTGAAGTTACAGTGGTGACTAGACTGTATACAGCAGTAGAAATCCTGGAACGACGATCCGAACTACCAAAGACTGTAAGTAAATCTACAGAGCTATTATCAGGAAATTATACAATATTTCACTTGATTTGGTTAATATGGTATCACATCGGCATTTTGACAAAATACGTAGTTGATTGTTTTACCAATGTAAAGAAAATATTTTAAATTTTGTTTTAAAATGAAGTCAGTGTTACACGTAAAAAACTTATATATATGGTATAATTGTTCAGTTTTCAGAAAGCCAACAATAAAACATAGTTGTAATCGAATGCCTTTGGCAGAGGAGTTTTGCGTTCATTTAGTTAGAAGAGGGGTGACGCTATTAAATAGATTATGTTGTGTGGGACTTTTGTGCAGTTCTATAAGAGAGATGGTTGATGTATGAAATTAAGAGCCTGCGTGTGGACTTTCTCACGCAAGCTTTGTGTTTGTTTTACACATTTATGTAGATCAAATAAAGAAGCAGAATCTCTGATCTTGTTGATTTTCCTGTAACATAGTGAACTTGATTCTCTTCTCAATTCACTCAGTGTTTGTTTGCTGTTTAAATATCTGGACCGAAATAATAAAGGAGTACCTGGTTACACAGATTACTTGTTGAGAAATGCAGACCTCAAACAGCATAATTTCTCTTGATCTCTATATTCTCCCCAGGCAACAAATGTATTTAGTTCTCATCTATACTTTCTCATTATTTGAGATTAAGTGTTCTAAACCTGTTTATTTTTACTGTAGAAAATAATAAAATAATTATCTAGACCCATAGAAACAGCACTGGAAGGAACACATACATCTATATGGAAGACTTGAAAAATGTATACTCTTCAGCACCATCGCTTCTCTTAATCTTTATTCTCCACCAAAAACGAGAACACGTATGTAGTATGTATTTTAAATCTATGAAACATGTGAACATTAAAAATAAGTTAACATTATTTTCTTAAAATATGCAAAACTATTCTATAAAATTGAATTAGAGGTAAATCATGTATGTGTTGTAACTCAGATTTTGAGTGAGGCAGGGTAACATTGTAGGTATTGATTGAAAGAATGTGATAGTTGATTCAGTTTATGTGGGTACGTTTCATAATGTATTTGGGAAAGGAAAATCTTGATGGCTAGGGAGGTTAATTCCAATGAGGTTTCATTCATAATACTAACATTAACAATCAGATACATGTGTACTGCTGAACATATTTTTTTAAATTATGCAAAACATGATATAATAATGATGTAATTTTAATTTTATAAAAATATTAATATAAAAAAACCCAGTTCTAATATGATAATGATATCAATACTAAGAATCTCTGCTCACACGTACATTGCATGTTCATGTTAATTGAAATCATAAGGGTTTTTTAAGTTAAATTTTAGACTTACATAAAATAATAACACTATCAATAATACTAATATGATTATAATCAATTACATATTTATGTAGTCGAGAAAATCCTTAGGGAGTTCAAGATCTTATTTTGATTTTTCTAGCCAGAAATGTTATTTTTCTTGCTGCTCATTTAAGCTGTTTACATCTTCTCTAGACTGTAAAACATTCCCTTTCATATCCCGAAAATCAGTCGAGAAACAGGGCTACGAGAGATGAGAAGCCACGCGCCGCCATCTTTGTAGTTAAAAAGGCGGCAAGAGTGACGTCATACATCCGGGAGATAAGTGGCGTGTTTTTTCACATCTTACTCCAGCGAGTGAGATATGGATTATACGAATGGTTTAGATTCTGGTAAAACACTCTCGTCCATATAATAAACACTGGTATTTCATCGATACTTATATATTGGTTTTCACTGCGAAGACATTTCACTTCACTAACAACATGTTTTTAATAGATAATTTGATCTAAAACAAACCGATGTACTAAATAATTAACTAGGATGTTTTAACTGAGTAAGAAATTAAATGTGCTGTTATGACTGCTCGGTATCATATCTAGTCGGTAGAAAACAAACAGCACAGGTTGGTACATCTATATCAAATTAAGAAACGATCAAATCAAGAAACAACAGTATGTGGGTTACCTCAAAGATCTGTCCTTGGTCCCCTACTATTCTTAATCTATCTTAATGACATCTATATATCAACTAACAATTCGAGTTTCATCTATTTGCTGATAATACGAATATTCTCTATGCAAATACATATTTACACTCTTTGGAAAAATAGTTAACATCAGTCTTTCAAAAGTGTATGATTGGCTAACGGCCAATAAATGAACCCCTATCAAAAACTGTAATTCCACTATTAAACTTTGTTATTCTAGTTTTAATAAAGAAATATCCTTAGAGAGAAAGGAATATATTAAATATCTTGGTGTGCTATAATAGACGAAAAACATGGAAATATCATATCGACTACATTCAACTCAAAATAAGTAAAGTAGTGGGAATGTTATGTAAACTAAGACACTTAGTTCCAAGAGTAAGACTATATAGTATCTATCAAGCCCTCATTAACTCCTACCTTTATACATATGGTATATGTTTGTGGGGACAAATAACTAAAACACATGTTGATAAATTCGAAAACGTACACTACGAATTCTACACTTTTGTCAACCTCGTAATAATGCCAAGAGCTATTTTGCTTAGTCTCATACCTAACCAATAACTTTTATTTATTTTAAATCTATAGCGTCATTAATGTACGATATTTCAATTAACAAGGCCCCCCTTAAATATCCGGAACGTCCATAGTTATCAAACTCGCTTTGCTACCAATGATAATCTTTACACTGAATTCTCTAGACTTGAAATACAAATATATATTTTACAGAATAGGTACACAAAATCTGGAATGCAATACCTGGCCGTACTAACATCATCGATCCATCGTACAAAAAAAGTTGGCGGCTTGTACTTTCACCTACAAGTTTTTGCGCGCGAAAAATGTATATCTCACTTCAGTTATAGCTCAGTCTACAACACAGCCAACTACATGTATCTCTCAAAAAACTACAACGGTGCAATCTACAACACAACCAACTTCTCGCAGTATCTGAGCTACTTACATCCGAAGCGGTTGCATTGGTTCAATCTAGAACAGTACATGGTACATGTGTACCTCATATCACATCTACATCACACATAATGCTTACATCAACTATTTACCTAATGTGGTCTATAGATCCTGAGACACCGCTCACAGCATCCATAAAATCAATATTGATCTGTTATACGAGCATCTGTGTCTTCTAATCAGTCGTTAGTTTTTGTATTGTCCGCTAAAGCATTTATAATAGCACCGACACCATTAGTAATATTACCGTTAGCGCCTCAATAATAACACACACAGTCAGTAACATTTTGACAAGGAGTATCGTTTTGATGACTAGATTTATAGGGTAGGTATGAAAAAGAACAAGCACACGTAACTGCCTTGAACACCGCCTGTATTTCTTGTCTACTGCGCATGCTCTATCATATGGTTACTTAATTACGGCACAGGAATACCACAATACTTCCCCATTTTTAGATAACAAAACAGTAAGACTGCATTCTACACTGGTTAATCTCAAGCCAACTACAGTCAAAATAATTATAAGTTCAGTCTTACTACAGGCTTGATAATGCGGCCTGACCTTCTCGAAGTTATCATATGGTTGCTCAGTTCTTGTGTAGCAACGCTGGACCCTTGGGGCTCATTTTCAATTGACACTTCTTGTCTTTGAACAAGAGGTGAAAAGCTTCTCCATTCTGTTGTGGAGCATCTTCCCTCTCCTCAGTGTTTACCTCTGGATCAGGTATATTTGAATATGTTGGCTCAAAGTAGTCCTGTGTTACATTCTCCTCATTACTGGCTTCATCCTGGGCAGCGATCAGATGATCCACTTGGACATACCTTGTTGAGTGCCCGACTCCGATTAAGTAGCATATTGAGTCGGATTCACCGGGATAGCCCGGCTTGGCGGACTAGTATGCAATTTCGCTTAATTTCTCACACAATGAGTAAGCAATTGATCGTTATTTTGTCATTTAGTTTTCTATCACTGGGTGTGTTATAGACAGAATTAGAATAGTTGAAGGAGTAAATAATTTGTGTTTCATTAGATTAATACATTAGAGTACTTCAGCCGGAAAGAAATCAATATGAAGTCATTATTCTAAAACTGTTTTTATTGTAACATTTATGTGGCAATTATTATTTTATTGCATTATTTACTATTCATGATTTCTACAGTATACCGCTAACATGTACATTAGCACACGCCTGCATGGATGCCACTGGTCTGACCTAAAGGTACTCCGTACGCATTTAAAACGTTTACATACAAAAAAACACAGTTTATCGCTAGCAGACTGGCCTGACCTAAAGTTATTCTGTACCCATTAATTTTTTTACATACAAAGATTACAGTTTCTCGCCAGCATTAGCACACTCGAACGGAACGTCTGGATGCCACTGGCCTGACCTAAAGATACTCCGTACGCATTTAAAATGTTTTCATACAAAGAATGCAGTTTAATGCTAACAGTTGCACACTCCGACGGAACGTCTGGGTGCCTCTCGTTATATATAATGTTTAACATTTGAAAATCTGCGTAAAATAACAAGCATAATCTATTATGGCAAATATATTTTGTATTTTGAGATTGTGACGATGGTGAGTCGACTGATACTGGTTTCCAGCCAGAATAATTCATTGTTGAGGTCAATGGAAAGCACACCGTTTCATAGACATATCCGAAACAAGTATTTGTCGATATTGAGCGGGATATTTGATGCTGCAGTAAAATTACTCGGATCAGACCAAAGAATTGAGACTAAAATTTCATATTCAGAGGAGGATCCTTGTTCTTCTTACGGACGGCCATTTTCCAAGTTGAACGGAATTGCCTTTTACCTTTGGAAAGTCCATCGCATAACTCAAAGCGAACTTGCACGTACCGAAGTATTTCTTGGGGTTAACCCACAGATTCTGAAGCTGAGGACATACCCGTGGCCGTCTGCTAGTATCGAACAGTTGTGACGGTACAAATACTGCGGAAGGGCGATAGGCCCTTCTTTGGCGCCATGTTCTAGAAAGGCGATTACCGGATTTAGGTATATGAATTGTAAACAAATGCATCACACTAAAATGATGTTGAAATTCATAACCAAAAATATAGAACATCATGACAGCTTTAGCCAGTTTCATTGAGTCCGAGGCTTTCTTGGACTGTAAATTACGCTTTAAGCTGTAAAGCTTGTCTCTAGTGTCTCTTCGGGTAAACTTCACAATTATCGGTGGAATAAAGCCATATATGATGACGGCAATCTATGGCATATCGAAATGTCTGACTCGTCAAGGCTGAACTCAGGGTCGACAAATTCGGCGACCTGTTGCACAATAGCATTGCTATTTTCGTCTTTGGTTACTGGAACGCCATGGATCTCAAGGAGGTCTCTACATAAATACTGCTCGAGGGTATTTTAGATCAACATTAGCAGTGGAGGCCATGTCTTCAAGCTATATTACCCTTTCTTGTAACTGGGCATTCCTGGATCTACGTTCGTTGTTCTCTACCCGAAGCTCGTTTAAAGAGTTAATGAGGCCGTCAAATTTAGTCATGCTTATGTACAAGTGGAAGTTGACAAGGGGAGCCAAAGGTATCTATATATGCATTAAGAAGAGGCTACATGCATTTAGTATAATTTCATCAGTGAATATAGAGATTCCTGTGCTCAGATTGCACGAGAATACGTCATACATCACTATATTCACCTTAAGAGCGCCTGGAGGTGAATATAACATACAAGGCATTTACCAAAATGGCCGCTCGCATATTTACCTATGTTTCTCGTGAAGAAATAAATAATATGAAAGGAAAAGCTTATCCAAATCCCACCAAAGAAGCGCTAGCAACTAAATAAGTATGGCTTAATTTTAAGCTTTTTTAATATATAAGCCTTAATAAACAAAGAGTTTTGGGTTGAGTTTCTTCGGGCCTCATGAATCACAAACTTTCACAAGGAAATAACGTCTACTTAGAACAATAAATAACACAACGAGACCTTGTCCTACAAATCTGGGAACGGTTCGACTAAAAAACGGTGTTGTTACTTGAGTTATTTTCCTCGTGGTTCTTGATAGAAAAACAACAAATGACAGCAACCGGCTCCTCTGAATGAAGCTAGAATGCTCTTCTCTCAGTGTCGCCCTCCGTGGGTTTACATCAACTGATATGAAGCTTTATCTCATACTGAAATCATTTGTTTCTTGGTTTACCATCTTGGTTTATCTTTGACTCTGCGATGGCTATCACTCACAAAATTAGTTCGTAGTTTCCATTAAATCTATCTTTAGAACTCGTGAATGCGGTTCCTTTCGATACATTTTCACTCGTAAATTTTCATCATTATCAGGCGATATTCCGCAAGAACGAACAGGATAATTGTTCTATTATTAAACACATCGATAACAAAACACAGTCTTTACGACTGAAAAACTCGCAAAGAGTACATCTTTATTTTATAAAACGATTTTGGCGGGAATATAGTGGCGCATGCGCGCCATGTTTGTAAACAAGTTGCCACATTTTGCCGACTTTGAGCGAAATAAACATTTTCAAACTCAAAGTGAGTTGATGGTTAGAAAACAGTTGGAAAAAGCCTGAAATGCTCTTTTATTCGGATTCAAACTATTTTTCAGTTTAGAAGACTCTTACTTAAAAGTACTAAGTTATTTGTAATGTTAAAAACACAAGCAATACAAACTCTCTGCAACCTCTAGCGTATCCATACTAAATTTCCAGCCTCAAATTTTGGCTTAAACAGACTTCAGTTCCTTTACCAGCTTGCTCGCGCTAAGTATTTTTAAAACTCTCTAGTCACAACGAAATTCTTCAGTACATTGGCCTCAACATAAAATACAACTTCGCAGTTTCTGGTCCTAAAACGTAGCTATCTTGACATCCTAGTCGTAAATAATCTACTTCTTAGGCAACCTGAGGTAAGTTAAGGCTACTAAAGTTGGCCAAGCCTATAGACATCGCTGGTTAGACAAGACAAGAAAGCTGCCATTTTGTTTTTCTCTCACACTCAATCTGGCGAGCGTTTTGTATGCAAAAACGCATTTCTGCACCGAATTGAGTGGAATAAAAGCTATTGACAGTATCTTGGGTAAATATTATCCAAGTATAGTACAATATTTGGACATACAAGTCAGTGTATCCACATCAAAATGTTGAAAATATTACTCATCGATTCACTCTTTCGCTTGCCAAACACTGGCGTAACAAAAAACAACCCTTCAGTACATTTGCATCAAAATAAAATACAACTTCACAGTTTCTGGTCCCGAAACGTAGCTATCCTGAATCGCTTGACATCCTAGTCGTAAATAATCTGCTTCTTAGGCAACTTAAGGCTGCTAAAGTTGGCCTAGTATATACAGCACTGGTTGGTTGGACAAGAAGGGCCGCCATTTTGCACTGCCTGCGCACACGAAGATCAAACATTTGGACTAGGAAATGGATTTCTGCATGGATTTTCACCAAATAAAAACTATCTGCAACCTCTAGGGTATCCGTACTAAATGTTCAGCAGGTTCATGAAAAAAATCACAACAGGCTTCAGTTCTTCTTCGGTCTTCGTTTTTTCGGGTCCTCGTTTTTACGCCTTGGTCTTCGTTTTTCGTTTTTTTGACACCCCTGAAGCTATCGCTGTACTTCTACTAATAGCTCTATAAACTACAAGAAGTTGAAAGATACTTTTGCCAAATCTGGTGGGTCAAATGGCCATCAAGTCTTTCGTGCGCGTTCTAAAATTGAATCGAACACACTATTTTTATTATAAATGTCAATCAAATGTCATTGAACATCGCTTTAAGCAATCGGTATATCTTCGGAAAAGGATACGGCATTCGAAAATGAAAATCCACCTAGGGAGACATGGGCATGTACTTAAAATCACGTGACCCATGACGTCATCGTTACGTCATCGCCACTAAGTGATTTGTGGTGACCGAATACCATGCCTGTCCAAGTTTGAACTGTTTGGCATTACAAATGAGGAAGATATGGGCATGTACTTAAAATCACGTGACCGATGATGTAATCGTTGCGTCATCATCACTAAGTGATTGATAGGGACCCACTACCATGTCTGTCCATTTTTGAGCCATCTGCCCGTAATATTAAGCGAGTTAGCCATGAAAATCTCATATCCCGAACATATTCCGGCGCCCGCCGACCGCTGCTCACCGCCCTCCTCCTCCTCATGTCCTCCTTCTCCTCCTCAATTTCTCCTCCTCATTTCCTCCTCTTCGTCCTCCCTCCTCGCTACCCCAAGACTACCTTATGTTACACAAATAACTGGACAACCGAAAGTGTAATATAGGGTTGCCTTGGGGTAACGAGGAGGGAGGAGGAGGAAATGAGGAGGAGGAGGACATGAGGAGGAGGACATGAGGAGGAGGAGGACATGGCGAACAATTTCGTACAGTCAGCGGTTGTCATTGCGGGCGCGTACGTGAAAATCAATTTTTTTAAAGAAAGCCGTTGATGAGTATTTATAGAATGAGGAGTGGTTACATGGACATCGACAGTCAAAATGGCGGACGAGCTGCTGTTTTCAACGTCCTGCGCGAAGGGAAATGTAACAGCTGAACGAGTCGGGTCTGTCCCTTTAAACTTTGTACGTTTGGGAAGGAGAGTTTTGGCGTTAAAATGCAGTTATTTACAGGAAGTTTGGAACCACCACAGCAAGTATTTCAACTCGTTTTTCTGGCGTTAGAATCTACTTTGGTATCTGCAGAACAGATTCAAACTTGTGGACCTCAAACATGAACTACTCGGAAGTCTTTGTAATTGAGCTTTCTGACTGGCCTTTACAGTATTTAACAGAAGATGTATGGCGGCTCTAGCTAATTTGGGTCGTTTTTTAGCAGAGCATCGGGAACCGGTCTAATCATCCACAACTTGTTAGCAATCATAGTCGAGGGCAGGAGCAGGCATGTTAACTGAAATTAAAACTTGTGGACCTCAAGAAATATAAATATTAAAGCAGCAAATTGGAAAATTGCGAAAAGGTAAGCCTTGTCTTCACTGTTTTCACTAATTTTGGAACGACGTGTAATGCATTCTACGCATGCGCGGCGGCCATGATGTACGATATTGTTCGCCATGAGTAAGAGGAGGAGGAAATGAGGAGAAGGTGGAGGAAATGAGGAGGAGGAGGAGACCGAGGAAATGAGGAGGAGGAGGAAATTAGGAAGAGGAGGAAATGAGGAGGAGGAGGAGGAGGAAATGTGGAGAAGGAGGAGGAGGAGGAAATCAGGAGTAGGAGGAAATCAGGAGGAGGAGGAAATCAGGAGGAGGAGGAAATCAGGAGGAGGAGAAGGCTGGTGGGCGGTGGGCGGCGGGCGGCGGGCGGCGGGTGTTGTGTCTAGTTTAGCTAGACTTTCCAGACTAGATACTTTCTGGGCTAGAACAGGTTAGACTAGAAAATGGTAGCTAGACTAGACTAGACTACCTGTAACATTTGTCAATAGGTATTTTTGAGATTGAATAAACTTTGTTTAATTTATCTGGTGGATTTATTTTTATTCGTATGTTAATTATAGTTGAGTTTGAGATAAGAATAGGGCTATTATCGCTAATCCCTAAGGACAATAGCATAGTCGCTCTAATGAGGCACAGTAGATTTACTGTAAGGATTTATTAATAAGAAAATAATAAAAACATTTTAGGGGTTCTGTAGGGGTCCTGTTGTGCAGCTGAAATTGAAGTCCTCCGCCGTCTATGCCGTCATGAGATTCCACAGCACTTTATTCATCAGCCCCAGCCAATAGATAATTTATTCACCCCCTAGTTTATGTATCTTCGCCACTAATTTATGCCACAGCACTTTGTTCATGTGGAAAGACAATAGATCCATAACGTCATCTGAATTGATGAGTGCGCCTTAACAATTATGTATTCATCCCCCTAATTGTGTATTTACCCCCATTTTATTCATGAGTTCAAGACGATAGAACAGTGACGTCATTGAATTAAAGAGAGCGCCACAAAAATTAACATAACGCCTTAAAAAGGCCTATTTTGCGGAAAGACAATAGATAATTGATTCCCCTCACTTTGTTCATGTGGAAAGACAATAGATCCATGACGTCATTGAACATAATTTATTCCCCCTCCTAATTATGTATTCCCCCTCAAAAAAGGGCTAATAGGCCCTTTGCAGCTAACAGTCACGTGCTGGTATAATACTTCGTTAACGAATGAATTGAGCTCGTGATCCCCATGGGAAAGGCGTTGCCTTGGATGCTGGATGGCAAGCTATCTTTAAAAACGCTGTTTTAGAAAGATCGACAATCGATTGGAGGTGGAAAATAGCATTTACAAACCGGTGTTGCTAATATAAATACCGATCTCGTACAAAGCCTTTAAATAAATGAAGTCAGAATTTTTTTGCTCTCCAGTACAACCACGTGATTTGTTAGCTGCAAAGGGCCTATTCCATGCGCCCTATACTACTGTTGATAACCAAAGAATCAATAATCCTACTGAGATTATAAATCGTTTTTGTAACTATTTCTCAAACTTGGCCCTAATTTAGCGAGCAAAATTCCTGACTCTCAAACTTCTCTCCGTTCTTTTCTTTCCGGTTCTTTTGTTAACTATATATTCCTAAATCCTGCTACTGAATCAGAATTATTACAATTTGCATAATCATTTCCTCCTGGAACGGCAGCAGGCTTTTGATAAAATCCCTATGTGGTCTTTAAAGGAATCCATAGAGTTTATTTCTGGGTCGTTGCCATATATTGTTAACTTATCACTAGAGTTATTATTTCTCAAGTTGCAAGCAAAATATCCAAATCAGTAGAAATAATATATAAATCAAGTTTTTGCCTTTCTAATCAGGCCCTACGAACACTATATTTTCCCTAGTATACCCGTACCTCCATTATTTCGTTACTGATTGGGGCTTAACGTATCCAACCAACTTACACCGTATTATTTTGCTCCAAAAAACGTTTAATTAGAATTATAGAAATATTTGACGACCATACTGACCCAATATTCAAACAACAAAGGATTTTGAAATTTGAAAATATTTATTTACTCAATTTCGGTCAATCCCGATATCGAGGCTACGAGCTTGATTTCGAGGCTACAAGCCTAAACGTCAATCATTCATTTCCAACTTTTTAACATTTTGTTTTGGATAGACATAAAAACATAACTGAGAATAGGTAACTAATTCATAAACATTCCTAGTAATTCAAGGTCTCCCAAAATGGACTCAATTACAAAAGCTCATCGAAGCGCTGAAAATCAACTGCGTAGCCAAAAGTGTAAATTGAGTACAACCTAAGCATAGGCAGCAAGTTTGCTCATTTTGAGACACTATCGCTTGAAGACTGTCTACAATCGATTAGCATGATATTCATAGTACATTAAATTTAGGATATGACTTCAATGACAAAAATAATAAAAATATAAGTTGCGTGATTATTGTCGCGTAACAACTAGAACATTGATTGAGCATTATAACAATGTTTATCGTTGTTTACCAATGTTTATCTTTACGTTGAATTTGATTGTTAGTTCATTATTACCACGTATATAAGTACGCCGCTACTTATTTGCTGTTATGACCTGGGAACATTATATCAAGAAGAGGAGAGATACTTTGTAAGGTTGGGCTTCCTGTGGCGATGCAGGGTGGCTTAAAAGCAGATGGCGGAATAAACACACGGTCGAGTTTATCTGTAAGTTGTTCAATCCATGAGTTTCCCCGGTTAAATCTGGCCATGCGATACTACAGTGACTACCACAAAATATTGCATATGTTTATACTTTTTGATGTTCTTTGGCTGATCAGATCTCTCCGCAAGATCCAACGTACCACCGACAGAATTGTCGTATACGGTTTTTGCTATTTTTTATTATTCTTTGGAAGTGCATTGGCTCCAGTTATTTTTATTTCCTAATCATGAGATTCCACACAAAAAAGAATGTAGTTCTGCCATTTAGTTTCAAACTGGGCGATATCACTTTAAGAAATTGTACTACGTAACCCTTTTTGGTCAATCTGAGAGCACGCAAATATTTATCGTTGGGTTTTAATCTGGAAAAATGTTCACTCGTAATGTTTTTAAAGTGCACTTGCCTAAAGGCTTGTGCAAGTACGAAAACTTTCGAAACATCACTCGTGCCGATAATTTCCGAAAAGCATTTCCTGTGTCTTCCCCCATCGAAATATCTGATTGGCAACGCACCACCACACTGTTGTAGTTACGGTCAGAATTACCGAAAACGGTGTTGAATTAGAATATTAAGGCGAACATTTAAAAACTTTTTGTTTTTTAGAATCCTATAAATATTTAGTTAAGTTAATGCTTATTTTGGTGTATTCGTTTATTCAGTCACGAATCTGCCAGCTGCGATGCCTGTGTCGAAATACATGCTTTGCGGTTTTTCTATATAGCGAAAGGAATACCTTTTCCGGTTTTTAAGAAACTGGAAAAACATATTTGGGGGATCATTTGTTAGCAAAGCTACAATACATTTTCAAAACATCACTTGAGACTTAAAGAGAAAGCGTTGGCGTACATATGTAGCACGGCGGAACTCTATCTCATCGGTTTTAATAATGTTGGCTCATTATTTTTACGCACATCGTTTGTGTTTTTTTTAGACAAATGGATCAGATCCGTGAAACATTAAAAAAGGAAAATCGAAACGAATATACGTTGAGCAATGAGAACAGCATTCCTTGTATTTGTACATGCCTTAAAGAAGTATTTAATGGATAAACGTTTTTAATTCCCTAACGCTTAGCCAATGATCGTGGGTTTTTTGGTCGAACGTAGAAAATCGGGAAGACCAATAAGTTGCAAAGCATTCAGTGAACATATTAAGTGTCAAATTCATGCCTTTTCTTTGACCAGTAAAAACACTTTCGTGATGTAATTTTTCAGTGCAACAATTTCCCCATATGCCGATTGGTATTCCTTTAGTTATTTGTTTTAAAAGATTTAAGTATCTGAGACTGAATTTCGTGAAGTGATTTGGTTCTGTTGCTGTAACACTTAGCATCATGCATTGTTTATATTATGAGGAAGCATTGTTTTATCACTTTATAACATAGAGAGCAAAATTACCCAACTCTGATTGGCTAATGACAGAGGGCTTTTTTCTTAATTAAGGACAGTATTACTTGTACGTGATTGGTTGATAAGTTGCCTAGCAACAGGCTTCGCACTGTCAAAGTTTGTCGAGAATTTTAGTTTGCCTTCAGCTCGAGTGTACTAATGTGTTCCAAGCATTTAATGACTGCAAAAAGTTTATAGGTGGTCCACTAATCTGTTAAGTGTTATTCTACAATTTTCTGAAGGATTTTTCAAGTGAATACTGTGCCCGATACTGTGGTATTTAGCTTAATTGTCGTCAATTTTGTCACTGCATAATCTTTTGACAGTGACTGAGTGAGGTATGAGTTTGTTTGCCTGACAAACTAACTTCAGAAGTTTATCGTTTCCGCTTTAATCTCTGTTAGAGCTAGCCTGAATTTCAGCCGTCTCCTCTGGTTCGTTCCTACCGAGAGAGACGTCTGAATCCAATAGCCGATAATGCCGTCCAGTGACGTCAAGGCGGATTAACAATTTAAGTTATGCAAATAAAACTGTCACGGCGGTAGTAAGAGTTCGTGAGAAATATTTATTTGAGATTATGCCGACCAAAATGAAAGCCTTACCTATATTATATATCTCCATCCCATTTGCTTCTCAAGTGCCTCTTATGTTGTGAAAGCCTTTCCGAAGCAACAAATCGTTATATTATATTTGGAGGCAAAGTACAGTTGATCTTTGTCTTTCCGTTGAACTTTGTACATGTCTCGCGATCTGCCGTTCGAATCGACACAGCTACGAGATATTACCTATGTAAATGATGCAACAGAAAAGTAGAAAAACATGAAAGGATAATGGAGAATTTTCGAAGAAATACGAAGACTCTTTAACGGGAAAGAATAGTTCCTTGAAGAGAGCAGCGACATTCTTTACCACTGCGAGTGCGAACAAATAATCCGCGATTGTCAACAATCCCGCGGACGCGACGCGATAAAATGTACATGTTTACAGGTTAGTCGGCCGGTCTTTCAATCCATTTCCAGATGTTTTCCTTACGAATTTAAGATCTTTGCCAAAGAGAAACTCGACGAGTCCAAAGTGAATCCTGCCGTCTTCTCGGCTGATAATTATGATAATTATGCGAAATTATAGAATATGAACCAATCAAAAATCACTACCAGGTTTTCTGGTAGTGACGTCACTGGACGGCATTATCGGCTATTGGATTCAGACGTCTCTCTCGGGAGGAACGAACCCAGAGGAGACGGTTGAAATTCAGGCTATGTTAGAGCAAATAGTATAGTAATTAAGATATAATTTAATTCGAAACACTGTGTTTTTCTGCCGTCGAGATTACGTGAAGCGAATGTAATGATAAGTCATCAATTTGACTAGGTTTTTCATCGAGCACACGTAGTCGCGTAGCAATAGCGTAGGTTTTCTTTTGTATGTCTTTGTCTCGGAAAATTTTGTCCTCTAATATTATAAACAAGTAATCGCATGAGCCCTCGTAAAATTTATGATAAATTTCACTTGTGTTTTGAAAGTTTGCAAAATTGCCCGAGTCGCGGAACTTTGAAACACGCGTGAAATTCATCATTAATTTTACTCGGCCCCATGTATACACTCTTGTAAAGCTAAGATCAATTAAAGTGATTCTTTTTTCTAGTTTTCTATTAAAGGTACCCCATGGGGTATCTTTAGTAGGGCAGTATTACAAACATGTGTGTAATGATTGTTTTGTTCTTATAACACATAAATACATTACCACAAGCTTTCATACCAAGACAAAACTAAAAGGATGAAAGTGTTCTTGACAAATTTTGTATGACTATTCCATCCGCACTGGAAATATCTTCGCTCTACAAATTTGTCATTCTATTATTGTTGCACTGTATGTAGTAAATACGTTTTCGCTCAGATCCTACAGCGTGTTGCCTATTTACTGTTGCGAAATCTCGCTCAAACTGAGACAGAAATGCTCATTGTGGAAGCTGCTTTATTGAATTATCAAAATTAGACATAACGTGCTATATTTCAGCACCGGGAAAAAAAGGAGATGGCATATAACCGTGCACAACCCGTACTTTTGGAGGCTTCTAAGACCTGATAGATTCAAAACACAAACTGGCTGATTCCAGAAGAATATTTTAGAAAAGAACTCGGCTAAATGCTTCTCATATATAGAAATCAGCTAATGGCTATCTGATTTACAAGGAAATGAAGATTTAGTCTGAGTTGCACTTTTTATTCAATATTTCCTCGGGCAATTTTAAATGGCGGCGTCTTTCAACATTCATTCGCTTCCGGCACCAAATTGTCAAGTCCCAACAAACCATCCGCACTTGAAACACGTGGGTGTTGACAGGAATTCTGTCTAAATAAACAGGTTGTAGTGCTACTGCTGATAGGCCCGTACGCTATGTTACCGTTTGAATGCATTTGTCCCGTTAGAAATTCAGAGTCATCAATTATTCATTGCGTGAGAGCAGTTTTCGATCGAGTGTCGTAAAACCAAACACTGAGGCAATCAGAGGAACAAGTAAAAACCCAATGAACCAATCACGAACTGATGTGATTCGGGATCACTTTATTACTTTTAGACACTCAATTGAAAACCGTTCTAATGGAACGTCTTCGTATTTTACCATCAACACAATTGATTGACTGATCATTTTCTGGTCGTGACTTCACTTTAAATCAAGTAGTTGTACTTTAAGGGAAGTGATTGCTTTTATATTGTTTATTAAAACTATATCCTTACTAAAAGGTGGTTAGCCCACACGACCACATTAGTAGAAAAAAACTTGACGACTGAATTAGTTTATTGTAGCTCCGCATGGTGTTTCTTCTAACTGATATAAGCAACTCAATTCAATTACTTCCTCGTTTAGCTAGGATAAGAACATAATATGTTTTTTCTATTTCAAGTGTGTGGGGAGATAATCACTTCTGTCTCGGTTGTGTAGAATCATTTCAAGTCTGTTGATAATTTAATTCTTATATTATAAAGCCTGGTTTTCACGAGCGACGCAAGCGCAAGCACAAGAGTTCTTATTTCACAGTGAAAACAGACGCAAGCGGCAACGCAAGGATCAAACTTTTTCTTGTTCCTTATGCTTGCGTTCGCATTGTGCTCGTGAAAACAGAATACAGCACAATCGCAAGGGAGTCTTTGACAGCCAATTATGTGTGGCCAATCAAAACACTCGCTCTAGGTCCCTCTCACGATTCGTTTTCACTTGACACACATCTCTTATGCTTACGCTTGTGCTTGCGTCGCTCGTGGAAACCAGGCTTAATACTTCAGTTGCGATTCTGAATGGGGACAGAGTGACCATTCATAGCTAAAATGGTATATTCTGTCGAGAAAATATGTAATTAAATCAAATTGTTTTTCAGATCACCCCTCCCCTACTGATACACGAAAACTATATTTAATTTATAACTCATCAGAGAGAAGGGCTAAAGCTTGAAACGACAGCTGCTACTCGCTTTCTCACGGCTGTTACTGACCTTTGTCCCGTGTATGAAACTTGATATTCCACTCTAAATTTTGAATCCAATTTTTAATGCAGTTAGGACTTTTATTATTGATTCAGGTCGCTTTACTCACTAGCCATTTTGCGTATTATCTGTATATTCTTTTTTTCCTTGTTTGTCACTCTTTAAATTGTAAAGTTTTTTGCTTCTTCGTGGTCTCTATGTATAAGTGTAAATGTAAATTAATGTGAGCCCCCTAGATGAGCGCTTTGCGCTCTTCGAGTTAACGTTTAGCCCAAATATTGTTTAAATAAAATAAATTTAAGAGAGGGAATCTTTAACACGTGCGCTTGTGCGCTGATAATGTCTAATAAAATATAGCTTTAGTAAACCGAAGCAGCTGAGAAGTGTGCGATCGCGCGAAATCTCATGGCGGCAAAATATTTTCGCGCCATAAGACTGTTGTCGCGCGATCGCGCACTTTGCTTCAGCTGCTTCCGATTACTAAAAATAGATTTTATTAGATATTATCATAGCACACCGCGCGTTCCAAGATTCTTGCTAAAATCAATTAACTGGAACATTTTAAATTCAAGTTGACTTTGCCATTCGAATTTTAACGCGCAATTGGCATAAAATAAAGAAAAATTGAGTGCTTGAACAAGTTCATTTTAAATTCAAAAATGCAAAAAGTTTCAGACTTCAGCGTGCGTGTAGTGAGAAAGTAGCACATTGAGCTAATTCCCGTACAGTGTTGTTTGGAGCTACTAAATTTAACATGCGTTTCCACCTGTCATCCCTGCATTTAAAACCTAAAATATGATATCAAGTAAATAAAGGAGGATAGCCAAGTCCGTAATGACTTTATTTTGAAAAGGAACCATCTGATGGAAGTGACCTCGGCGAGAAACTCCTTGAATCTCATTGAAATCATTGAATCTTTTGATTTTAATTGTTTTTTTCGATTTTCCTTTCCTTAAGACGACAATTGCGCTAAAAGAATAACTTATTAAATAACTTCCAGCTCCCTCTTCCGCTAGGTTCACTAAGGAAACCATGGCAACCCGTTACGCCAAAAATATAAGATGATGCTGAAAATGCTATTATGTGTTATATTTTCCCAACTGCATTCCAGGCTTTTCTCTTTACCCATATGGCTTTTCCTATTTTCCCCCGAAAAGCTCTTAATGCTTCAATCAGTCTGGAACATGCCAATAGAAATACTATGAAAAATATAGCTATATTCCGACTTCCGTAAGGAGGTTTTAACCATCTCGCTATATATTACTTAATTATATTTATAACATAACTATAATATACGCGCTCTGATTGGCTAGTAGCCAATGGTAATTTGTCCATAGGTAGCATGCCCACGTCAGATTTTCTTCTAATTTTATGACAGAAATGGTTAAAGTGCAAGTGACATGATATCTGGGGATTATTGAAAACTTGACCTTCTTATGCATACGAACAATGATCAATACAATTTTCTTTGTAAATCCGATGTTATTGCCTTATATTTTGATGTTTTTGGGGGTTGAGCGGTGATCCACCAAGTTTAAAAATAATTGGGATACCTGTGTCCTGTGATGTCACACCGAGAACGCTTTCCGATCCAAGATGGCCGACTCGTTCAGCTCTGAGATAGTGACGGTGAATCTTCTCCATCTTCAGACAGTTCTAGTAGTTGTTGTTCGACGATAGTTTTACAGGATCAAATACAACCCTATATATTTGAGCCGCGATATAACTGATGAGATTCCGAGCTCTCATGACCAAGGAATTGTTGATGATATTAAACCTAGTGTAGGTATGTTTAATAACATTAAATCACAAAACTTGTTTATGTTAACATCAATTTAATTTTTGCTGCCACTGATGGTAACGAGGCTATAACGTATTTTTGTGTTTGCTCCAAGTAGATGTAATAAAGGAATCGGAATCCAACTTTGTGTATATTGTGTGATTACTAGAGAAATACACAACAAACACTGAACAGTTGTCGGTCAAACAGGATACAGCGAGTGAGTGCCTGTTGTCAAGAATGCAAACAAATTAACCTACCAAAGTGGAAGACGACAGTATTTTGTTGTTTTGAAAACAAAGCAATTTGTTTGAATTTTGTTTGAATAATTTTAACATCCAAACATTTTAACTATAACGCATTCTAAACTATTTTGTCATTTTCCAAACTATATTTTTCTGCTATAAATGTCTTTTAGGAGACTCTTTTTATAGGCTATGATCAATTAATCTATTTTACTCGTTATGTCCATAGTGTGTACGAAATATTGCAAATGTAATTGCAAAATGCATGGTTTGTCTGTTTTTACTATGAAAATTTGACGTTGGACATTGCAGAGTAAGTGGAAATCCCTGAATATAGGTAACAATGACACCAGGAATTGCATGATCCTTAAAATCTGGTGTGATCCACTTTATTTCAAATCAAAGTTTACACAATTAGCTGGAAACAAATAATTAAACGATTCTACACGTATTTGTCTGCTTTGAAGTTCAGAGAATCCGAATTGCCCACGCTGAAATTCACAGTACCCAACTTGCCTGCTCTGTAATTCAGAGTATCCAACTTGCATCCTCTGAATTTCAGAGTACCCAACTTGCCTGCTCTGAAATTCAGAGAATCCAACTTGCCTGCTCTGAAATTCAGAGTATCCAACTTGCCTGCTCTGAAATTCACAGTATTCAATTTGCCTGCTCTGAAATTCAGAGTATCCAACTTGCATCCTCTGAATTTCAGAGTACCCAACTTGCCTGCTCTGAAATTCAGAGTATCCAACTTGCCTGCTCTGAAATTCAGAGTATCCAACTTGCCTGCTCTGAAATTCACAGTATCCAATTTGCCTGCTCTGAAATTCAGAGTATCCAACTTGTCCAATTCCAACCTATTCCAAATTATTTCCCGGTTTTTCTAAAACAACAATTATCAATCGAAACTGCAAGAAAATGCTTTCTTTGGCATCTTTAAGCCGCAATATGAACCAAATGGCTTGTTTTAAAGATACTTGCAACAAGGTTTCATTTGTCTCACTGGAAAATTGACGTTTAATTGGACTGGTTAATCGTTTTATGTATACCTTTGTGTAGTTTCACGAAAACGACACTTTCTTAGATTCGTGAAATTCTAAGGAGGACCTTGACAGTATAACGGACATTGGTACAAGTGATATCCCCAGCATGCAGAGTATTGTTATCACTACCTAAGGAGTGGCCAAGTTACTTCGGGAGCTAAATACAAGCCAGGCACCAGGGCCTGACCTTTTGTCGCCAAATGTTCTCAAAGGGGCAGCAGATGATATTGCCCCAGTGCTGACATACATGTTCAATCAATTGCTAAGGTGTGGAGCCTTTCTAAGGGACTGGCTTGTGGAAAATATCACCGCTTTATTCAAGAAAGGGCGACACTTTCTGGCAGAGAACTACCGACCCGGAGGCGGCATCATATGTGAGTTTGTTGGTATCTCACCCTTTCTTCGAGGATTTTTCTCCTGGTCCTCCGGTTCTCCTCCCTCCACAAAAACCAACACGTTAATTCCAATTCGATCCGTGGATTAGCCGGATCCTGGCTTTGATCAGCTCCTATGGTTGTTTCAGGTCTCGTTAGAAATTCAGAAGCAATGGAGCACATTATCTACTGGCAGATTATGGGTCATCTAGACGTCAATAACATCTTAGTCCACTATCAGCATGGTTTCAGACAGAAACACTCGTGTGAATCTCAACTTATCCTCACGATCAACGACCTAGTTCGAGGCATTGAAGATCGAAAACAGACAGACCTTCTGATACTGGACTTCTCGAAGACTTTCGAAAGGTGCCACACCAGCGCCTTCTCCGCAAGCTGAGTCACTATGGGGTAAGGGGAGGCACTCTGGTCTGGATTAGGACGTGACTCACGCAAAGACTGCAGTACGTATCTGTAGATGGGGAAATGTCGTTATGCGTACATGTAGCCCCAGGCGTCCCTCACAGAACTGTACTTGGGCCTCTCATGTTCTTTATCTACGCTAATGACAGACCAAGTATCCTCAACCATCAAGCTATTCGAAGACGACTGTCTGTTGTACAGGCAAACAGACAGTGAGGAAGACGCGGCACAACTTCAGGCCGCCGTCACTAGACTTAATAACTGGGCTAACAAATGGCAAATGGACTTCAATCCCACCAAGTGCTATGTGTTGAGAATGTCACGAAACAAAGAGGGATTCCATTCACCGGAACCACGCCGGACTCGAATAACCGTAAAAATGGCGGGGTTGAGTGTGGCAGAAAACGTAAAAGTAACACGATTTCCTTACTTCTACTCTAAATTTTATGAAATGTTGGCAGATTGTTAACAAAGTCAAGCTACATTTTTGGGACAATTATTCTGTATTCTGACGTTGTTGTGACGTCATAAGGGACGCCTCCTTTTTTGGTGAAAATTAATGGCACATTTTGAAACCTGTAAATAACCATCCATACTTTGGGGTGCATTTCTCAAGTGACTTGCGATGGAATGTACATGTCAGTCAAATTAGAAGTAAAGCAAATGGCACGCTGGCCTTCCAGCGCCGAAATATTTCTATGTGCTCGAAGCTAAACAAAGCCGACAGGACCTTAGTAAGACCACAGCACAAGTATAGCTCTGCAGTGTGGGACACTAATACGGCTCAGAACACCAAGAAGCTAGAGGACGTACTAACCCATAACACACCCATAACAACTACAACTACCGCCACACCAGTGTTACAAAACTAGTTAAAGAACTCGAGTGGGATAGCATCGAGTTACGTAGAAAGCTCAATAGACTCATAATCTTGCATAAGGCAATCAATAAAGAAATCGCAATCCTACTACCAGCTGATTTGCGCCGACCTTCTCAAAAGACAAGAAAAAAGGAACTCGCTTACGTTTGTACAGCTCCAAACAAGAACTGATTGCTATAAACGTTTAGCTTCTTTCCTCAAAACATCAAGGACTGGAATGAGCTTCGGGAGCGCGTAGTGACTTCCAACAAGTTCGGGCCTGCTGTGACTAACTTATTCATTTCTTTGTATATTTATATATATATTATTTTTGATATCACTTGATTATTTATCATCACTGCAATTACACTACTTTTTCTAACACGCCCACCGGGCCTCCGTCATTTTGCTGAAAAGGCCACTACGGAGTATTTTGATAGATGTAGATGTAGTACACGCTGATTGGTTGTCTTTGATTTATCTTGATCGTTATTGGATAAGAAAGTGACACGCTGACGAACGCACGCAAACATAAATTCCGTGATCTGCAAAAGTGGAAAACATGGCAGCTTTGAGAAACGTTTTGACCTAAAACGTTTATGGAACACGAAGCCCGGGGATTGTCGTGAATTTAATCTTACTTGATTGGCCTTTAAAAGTAGTTTTTGCAATTGCCACTGTGTGGAACTCCTTTTTTACTTAAAGAATAGACATGTGGTAATTCAATCTAAATTAACACAGCACCTAATGAAAGCAAAATACTCAAATAATTGCTGTTGAATTTGTGGCCGACCTGAGTGTGGGTTCCGTTGTGCGAATCGACGAACACTTGTCACTTGGTGACTTGCAGTCAGTGAACTCTAGGCATCTAGATTGTATAGCTGGATAAGTAACGCTGGTGTTCTTAAAGCTGAACATTGGACAGATAGTTTAACAAGGTTAGAATTAAGTAGGGAATAGTGCAAGTATAACTTACTCGTTGAGGTGTGGGAATGTTCGTCCATTTTGTATAAACGTAAAAGTTAATCTTGGCATTTATTGGGAGTGCTTTTTGCACCAGTTATTTATATTTTCTAATCATGAGATTCTACTGAATAAAGAAGGAAATTCTGCAATTTATTTTCCAACTGGGCGGATATCACCTTGAAGCTATGGGATATCACTTCGAAACTGGAAGTGAAGATGTACCATGTGACCCATTTTGGCAAAACTTCGGATTGAATACCATTAGTATTTTGCCTTTTGCCTTTTATACATTAGTTGTACATCGTCGTATATATAGTTCACCATAGTGTACATGGGTTACCATAGTTTACATAGTGCTTTTTTCTTTTTCCTATGTAATATAAAGTTATAGCAGTTGTAGTCGTTGTAGTGTCTCACTTTTTTCACAGACACTGAGGTGAATAATTGTTTTAGTATATACCACACAAGTGAATAGCCAGCACCAAATAGTTATTTTATTTTCTGTCAAATGGACAAATACTCACGCGAGGTGATCGCTGCTTCGCTTGGAGGTGAATAGCAAAATATTTTCACCTCCGGAGTAGCCAATCAGAGCGCACGAAAAGCACTATTTACATGTGTAGTATATACCAATACCTGACATCCGCCCTGTGAAAGTGTACCACGTGACCCATATTGGCCAATGAGAGCACACGAAAATTTATCGGTGGATTATAATCGCCCGTATTTCATCGAAAGCCATGAAATGACCAATAAATATCAACCAGTCAACCAATAAGCTGTAAAACGTATCGGTTTTATTGTGTGATATTTCGTATAGTTACCTTGTCTAGCATGTGTTTTTCTACAATAAAGGGTTTACACCATCACGTGATGGCAGCCATGTTGGACGGCAGGAACAATGAAATGTGTTTAATCATGTGAAAAATTAAACCTCAATGGCTTTCGTCACGTGATGGAGCAAACCTTCTATATCTGAATAGTTTTGGAATTACTAATTGCTAATTGCTCCTTAATTAGTTTTCACACTTCTTCGTAAATAAATTCCGACTGTACCAGTCGATACGATGTTGCAATAGTATTTAAGATGGCTCTCATAATCTCAAACTCTCTTAGGCTGAAGAAACTATCCGCACGTCATAACTCGAAAATTTCGAGGCTTTATTAACTGCGAATGCGACAGGCCTCATTTAAGGACTCACTAAACTCACCCGGCAACTGCGGATAAATATTTATACATCAGATGGTGCAAGTCTTAAACCAAATATGCCAGGCAAAGAAACTTAATCACGTACACTTTTCAAATTAACCAAGAGCTCGTTTTCATTTGCAAAGTCTTGCATTAAACGTACTAATTATTTCGGGCAGAGGTTTTCATGGTTGTCCCGTTTTGGTGTTCTTCTACAATATAAACCACATGCGAAAATCAATCAGCGACAATGGAATAAATGTAACACGCTTTCACGTGATATATATATAAACCTAAGTCCATTTTAAGGGCAGGTTAATAAAATGATAATGCTTTTCTACTTTTTTTCTGTTTTCAAATATATGCCACATCTACTACAAGTAAAAACGAACCAGCCTCTGAACTAATAAATCGGTATATATATAATTTCTAAAACCGTTTTATTAGCCTAGAGGCAGAAAACAGAAAAAAGGAGAAAAGCATTAATATTTTATTAACCTGCCCTTAAAATGGACTTAGGTTTATAAATTGACTTTGTTATTTAAATTAAGATAGTAATTAAATTTTCATAGCTTTATAGCTAAATGAATGTTCTATTGATCTCAACGCATGATGTTACAGTAAAATATAATGAATGAAATGAAATGTAGGAAAGTATAATAAACTAAACACAGAAATAATGGGCAACCAAGCAATAAATATAACACAGACACCCTACTCTAGCACTTGTTTTAATATAACAGGTGGAAGGCTATTCCTAGGTTTACATAGCATTATGTAAAATAGGTTGACTCGAAGTCTCATCAGAGCCGTCTCAAATTTTGTATATTTAGCTAATTTGAATATAGATGTTATTTTTCTTCTTCAGGTATAAAACTGCAAGTGAAGATGCGTTGAATCGTGTCCGAATCTAGAAGGGCTCAGAATGGAGATGCTCTCAACCGTCTTAAACACATTCTTTGCATTGGTTTGGGTATGTATTTGGAAAGTGTAATTTTTGCAGTCAATGCATGTTGCATTTTCTGCAAATAGCCAGCCGATTTAAAGGTGTATTCAAAATATGAACATCTTTGGATTGCTAAAAAATATCGAGTGAATTCTGAAATGGACTTTACACAATGTTTTTACACAATTACCAATTCCCGATAGTAATTGCGAACGCTTAAAAAATACCATGTCTACTATGATGTTGACAGTAGAGTTTTACCATAAAAACTCTAGTTGCTTTCTCGACTATATAGTAATTGAAAAGGTGGGGAAAAACAGATTAAAAATTCTAGCATGAATTTGTGAGGACGTATTGCGACTACTGGTATCCAATTAACGACCGGTGCTGCTTTTGACCAATTCTACGTTCTAAAACAACCCTCGCGACATCATTTTGAATTTCGTGCGTTTAAGATAGCTGTAGATTCAAGGGAGATGGGGAGATGAGAAATGTTTTACTTAGACAAGCGTCACTGTTTGATGTAAAGTTGAGGTTGCTTATTACAGGTACTCGGGTTTACTACCATTTCAATAAATCACCAACTCTTGAAAGTGTCTTATATATGTAATGCAATTCAACTTAATTTCCTCAAAGGAAAGCTATCCATTTCAGATATGTATATGCTGGGCTACTCCGTAGTCAGTGTATATCTATAGGTTTCTATACCTATATCTTTGTCCATATTTTTTACTATCCATCTTCAAAGACACACTTATACTTAAAAAGTTACCCTCCCATATTACCTTATGAACCCACTTTTCCTTGAGCCGGTCATAATTACAAGTACTGAACTCAGTCAGTCGCCATTACACAAGATTATGGCAACTACACGTTATGACAAAAGGACTGTAATGTCACCTCTAAGAACGTTTTTAAACCAGATTGTACTTATGCTATGCTAATACTCATTTCAGGTTCTACAATTGTTAAAAGCAAATGTATTGGATAGTCAAGGTAAGAATGACTTATCATTAATAGCCTTTTTTAAACAAATAGAAGAAGGTTCTCTTGGTTCTCTGGCATAAAATAATAATAATAACACTTTATTTAAACAGGGTACACAACTACAGTGAAACACCGTACTCTTCCTTGTGGCCCTAACAGAAAATGAGACTGATATAGAAACGAGAAAAAAAGCACATACCATATATAGAAACTATACAACTGTCTTTAAGCTACATACTATAAAACTATAAGCAAGATAAAAGTAGGATAAAAAAGTGATAATATACTAATAACATAATATACTTATGAACCTGTGAAAGGTTTTGAGTACTTCTACGAATACATTTCTGGTTTACAGATAATACTCTATGTTCTACGCTTGTTTGAAATTGTGAAAAACAGATCTTTCCTGACCCATGACCGCGTAAGTAAAAGCCTGGGTCGATTCCCGGGGTGACGTCATCTAATTAATTCGACTTTGCAATAATTTGAATAAATACTTAGGATTTTGTCTAAAATGACTTTTTTCTTCACCAACAACTCACAAACTATGTATATTTTCTATAAATCGATGTTGTTGTGACAAAATTACCAACATTTTTCCTTTCAAAGTGTTTCATTTTTTGATAGATTAAAATTATTAAAAACTTTCTGAGTAAACGATTTTGTTGAGTTGCTCTAGCCTGTTAACTGGTGTAATTATTTCGTATTTGACTATCCTGTTCAAGACAAAATCGTAAACATGTAATCATGCATATGAATTAACACTTGAATTTAATAAGCAAATGTTGAAAACATTCAAAAGGTTTCCTCTCACCTGTAAACCTGAAATAATATATTTTAATGATAACAAAACTGTATTGAAATATCTGCTTCAGTAGCGTAGTTGGTGACGTTTTAGAGAAATACACCCACATTGACATATTTTTGTCACTTCCCTTTTTATCGTTTTCAAACAAAAAGCTTATTGTCGCTTGGCATTTTCCCCTGCCCTTCTCATCCAGAATCCGCTAAACTGCTAGTAGTAACCTCTATCCTACTGAATCCTATAAATTACTGTTTTTCTTTGTACACGTACCTGAATAGACAAAGAATGGCTGTCATAGTTTGTGTTCTCGGTCACAAAAATTACCAACTTTATATCTGAATGAATGTTTATAGTTTCAGTTTTAGCAATTAATGAATTTACAAAATAACCCTAAGGTGCCACCTATCTAACGCCCAAAATTTCATTAAGCCCAAAATGTTATTATTTCAATCATTCTATAGTTTATCGACATGAAAGGAAAAGCAGTAGAATCCTGGAGTGCCACAGAAACAACAAAAGCATAATATATGAAATTAGAGAGCCAACCCCCAGAGTGAATGTACGCATAGAGTTAGGCATATTTTGTGAGGCCCTAGAAATACACAACAAAGACGTTTGCCTTCGAGAATCAATTAACGCGACGTTTTCACACAGAGCAGTATGCCACAAAAGGGAAACGTTTTGGGTTCATTTGAGAATTACAAAGTCATTTAGCTACTTGAATCCTTTTCGTAATTTCCTGTTGAATGAAACGCTTTGGCAAAAACATTGCTCCGTTAGTTGAAGGTGATTTGTCGTGTGTTTCACTTCCACTTACATGTGGATGAAAACCGTTTCGTTCTCATCTCCTTTATAGCTTTTTTATCCTCAAACTAAGTCGATCATTGCCATATATTATACGAAATTAAGACAAACAAGGCTACTAGATGATTTTCTCGAAGAAAGGTATATTTACACTTCTTCTATACTTCAACTGCAACAGTGGGATTGGAAATTTTGGATCCAGTGAGATATCTGATCACGGTAAGACACAATTAACATTTTTATAACTTAATCTTAAAATCTCAACGAGACATAATCAGATCGCCTTAGATAAAGGGATTGTGGGTGGATGCGATTATCTGGCATTTGTGTATACTTCGCTTTCGATTCCGTCTTTACGAAAGATTTTCGGGTTTATGCATATAATATAGCAAACCGTGAAAAACTTCCCACGTTAGCTTTACACAGCCATCCACATTCTCATATGTATGTTATACTAATCTCCACTTTTCATTCAGCGATTGCAAAGTGAAGGCCATGAAAACTCTTAATCAACCGTGATTAATTTTACCACAAACTTCGAATAGGGAGGCTAATTGCTGCTATGCTGGCTGTAGTGTATAATCTATTTGATAAACAATTATGAAACCTGAGAGCGTAATAATCTTTCTTAAAGATTTGGGTAAGAAATTTCCCCTAACCGAGTAAGTTGAGCGGCAACAAAAATTTTTTGGAGAGATTGAACAAACCCTGAATTTTTATAAAAATATAACTACCAATATATAATTTAAACAATTTCAAGATATAAAACCTCAAACCAAACTGTTTTAGCATAAAAGTAACCTATAATATAAATCAACCTTGCTTTCACAAGTTTGACTCTTCCTTATTGAGTAATATGTGTTAGCAGGCCCTAGATTAGTTTGGTCTAGTGCTAAGATATGGGGCTGTTTCTAATGATGGCCCTAAAGTCTCCATGCAACTTATGTGTAAACAGCAAAGCACCATTTTTTTCATGTTGTGAACACCACAAGAAACGTAATTGAAATTATTTTCCTTGTTTTGAATTCCACTTCCTAACGTTTTATTTCACTGTTATTATTTCGGCTTCTTTGCGAGATCTTTTTACCGTCTTTCGGATTGAACAAAACCAGACACTTTCGGCATCGCTTTGCTTTGCTTGAAGGTAAGTAAATGCTAATCACAAACGCTAGTTAGTTCAGTCTCTCAAAAAACATCTTTTAGCTACCTCCTTGAAGACTTTTGAAGTCACTGATCTTAACTGAAAGTTCATTTCTTGTGGCAAAAAAGAAGACCCAAGTCATGTGCTCTTGGCTCAGACTACAAGAGAGACTACAATTCAGACTACAATTTTAAACACACATCATTTGTCCAAGCTGGTAAAGCGGTTGCCAATTCGCACAATTACCGAATTTTAGACATCGACAACAAATTGTATAGCAAAGGTTGCTGTTTTACCATTAAAAATTTGGTAGGAAATTTGAAACAATGTTCACCATATGCTACTGAGTAATATCGAAAAGTGACACGATTCGGCCGGATTTTATTAATTTAAAACCCTTAGGCTTTCAATATCACTAAAGTCTCGTTTGAGTGAACAAACTAAGTGTAAGACTATTTTGAAATATGCTGTCACATAACAACTAAGACAAAGGTAACGGTTAGAATGTCTAGATTTTAATTTGCTTCGATTAACACGGACTTCCGAAGGATGTTTTCGATTTCATGTATGAATCACTGACGACATTTGCCAAAGTAAGACCAATACGAGTGGAATTGCTAAAGTGATGTTAATGCATACTGCGTTATAAATAGCAAAACAAATGAAGAAGCTTATTCACATATAACATTAATCGGGCCAATTAGCAAAAGTACGTGGCAGCTAGTATCTCAATCATTCCCTTTAACAAGGAGTGGGCGACTGCAACTCACACGTCCTTCTTAAGAACAATTGCGGCATTTCAGGCATTTCAAATGGTTCAAAGTGTAACACTAAAAAAGGCTCACGACAGTGAGGCACTTGCAGTAGTTGAACAAATCAAGTCACACGCAAAATACAAACGTCGTGAACATGTAAGGTGTAAACTTCAACTACGCAGCTATCAAGCAATTATTGGATGAGGTTGAGCATGACAGCGAAAATTATCAAGACAGAGGTCTGTGTTATCTGCCGAAGCCGAAGGCTGAGGCTGATAACACAGACCGAGGTCTTGATAATTTTCGCTATCATGCGAAAACCGAATTCAATAATTGTTTTATTATACGTTTAAACAAACGTTTTAGTAAAAAGAAAGTTAGCGAAAACAAAGAAACATTGAAATGAAACGCCGTAAATTGGTCTGTTTACGATAAAATTTCAAGATGTTTTGTTTCTTATTCGACCTACAAAATTGCTTTTATTTACAAGTTTAGGAAAAAAGAAAGACTGGAACCATAGCTGAGAGCTTAAAATAGAAAAATGACTCAAAAAGCGGAATAATTTCTCTACTTTCTAGTGTAAAATGGTCGCATTTATAGGGCATTGTAGGGCATTGGACGATAACTGAGCTCTACGAATTAAGGGATTTATACCAAATTTATTCCTGTTCGATCCTTCTCTCAACGTAAGAATGAGTCAACTTTAAATAATTTAAAGGAAATATGGAATAAGGAGTTCTTACCAAGCATACAGAGAGAAATTCGTACTAGAATGACCGAACTCAACCAAAAGATCGACGCCATTAGATTGGAACTGCGAAGTGAAATCGAACCGCTGAAATCGACTATTAACTAACCTCGACAAGAAATTCCACTGAGATCGAAAATTCGCATGAGTTTGTCTAAAAAATATGATTCCGTCCTGGCTATGATGAGGGAAGTTAAGAGAACACCCCAGGAATAACATGTCAGCCATGCTGATTGCAAAATCGAAAGCCTACAGTAGTGACAGCAATGATCTGGACGTACGGCTAGACGAGCTTCAACAATATACCAGAAGGGATTGCTTGGAAATCAATGAACTATCCCAGTTGTACCAAACGACAACCCAGCAAAACTAGTTAAAGAACTATCGGATGTGATCAGGGTAGAACTCGATGAAAGAGACATATAGATTGTCCATCGCTTGCCGCCGATGAAGAAAGTGAGAAATCGCCTGATCGTGAAGTTTCATCGTAGACAAAAGAGAGATGGAATATACAAATTGCGAATAAATCTAAAGTCGAAGAAAACGAAAGATCTACCCTCGGTCGCCCAACAACCGGAATCCCAGACGATTAGTCACAAGTCCACGATACACATCAATGAGTCCCTCACACCTTCCAGGAAGCTTCTCTTCGGCCGCATCCTCGAGTTTAAGCGGACATATGTTACGAAGATGTTTTTTGTTACTGTTGGGTACAACTTCTGTTTTGGGGTGGATTAGCTGTGGTAGAACTTACTCAACTTGGCTGGGCTCGTAAACAACCCTGCTTGAAGTACGGGACTTGACACAAGAGACACGAAGTATTCTTGACTGTATCGTAGTTTATTCACTGTTGTTCAGTTCAGACTGAACGGCCTTCCAGTGAATGACCAACCCAGTGAATGACCAACCCAGTGGACCCTCAGTGGTCTCCCACTGATCCACTCAGTGGTCTCCCACTGAGATCTTCAGTGGCCTCCGATTTACAATTGATTCTAGCTTCTATTTATCCTAACAGCTTAATTATTTACATCATTATCATTACAGGTGAAATAACACATACTGTTAATAACTAATAAGTTGGAATCAAACACCGATACAATAATAAGCGAATCATAGCACGATTTGTAATAGATATGTAATTTCCATGAGGGTAACGTAATGTAGAAGGGAAATCATTGGTTTGTCCTATACCTATAAATTATAGAGTAAGGACTGCGTAATGGTTACACTAACTGAATCTCAGCCGGTGGTAACTTGTAAAAGCTAAGCAACTGTCAGCTCTAATTTAAACTCAGCTGGTGGTAATCGTACTGTAATTGAATTTTAACTGGTAACCATCGTTCAGATTTTCCACGTTACTTCGAAATTTCTAGTTTCTAAAAGTCCTAAGATTCTCCCCTTTACAAATATATACTTCAAGTATATATGGACAATTAATGGCAAAATAATGCTCTGAGAAACTTATACCTCGCCTCCTTTATGCTTTCTGAGCCACGATAAGTTTGAAGAATTCCTTGATAAAGCTTCGATTCACAGTATTATTAAATAACAACTCCAGTTTATTATTCACGTTATGGCTGACTGTCAAGAAACAGAAACACTTGTTTTGTAGCTGAGATATCAATTTCAATAACGGATTAAATATAATGGATGATAAGGGTAGTTTGTTTTGTCATTTCATGAACTGGATGGTTATTCCATTCATCTTTTGTAATGTGTTGATACACTTGGTATGAAACTGGCAATCCTTACTGTATTTTTGTTGTTGTCCTTCAGTGTTTGTTTCTTTGCATTTATGAGATTTAGATTCATCTGTTGGTGAAAATACCGGTCATCACTGCTCGGTCTTTCTCTGTGAGAGGTTCATTATCTATTTGTATAAGCCTTGTTTAATTTATTAAACACGCGTCTTGTTAACTGTGCCTGAATCTCCTGCAGTCTTCACCATAGATGTTTGATATTAACAGTCTCTTGTCTCACGCTGGGCACCTGTTATTTCCTCACTTTGTACTTCTATCGGCAAACGACTTGGATTCGTTTGAAATTCACTCGTATGTAGTGATGCGGCGACTTGAAATTGAACCTTATGAAACTTGAACAACGCATCTCTTGGCGTTTATTACTTCTTGTATACTTGATATACGGCCTTGAAAACTTGAAATGTCGCCTGGTTAATTTTTACTTGATTTTCTCTTGTAATACTTTATCGATTTTACGATTTGGTGCGTGTAATTATTTCGTAGGTGCTTAACGGTAAACTCAACGACATATAGATTGTCCATCGCTTGCCGCCGATGAAGAAAGTGAGAAATCGCCTGATCGTGAAGTTTCATCGTAGACAAAAGAGAGATGGAATATACAAATTGCGAATAAATCTAAAGTCGAAGAAAACGAAAGATCTACCCTCGGTCGCCCAACAACCGGAATCCCAGACGATTAGTCTCAAGTTCTTCTACCTTTGTGAATAATCTGCAGGTGGGATGGCTCAGTATTTTACTTTCTCGTATGTGCTCACACGACATGTGGCTTTTCTCTTGGTGAATGGTTACTTTTCATCTCTATTAAAATGCTGTTTGATAAACACTTGTTCGTCAAGTTTTGGGATGTCGTATCGTAATCTTTCTACTGTCTTCTATAATATTTCGGATGATTCAAAGTTCCTGTTGGAGGTATTGTCGGAGTATTTGTAGAGTAAGATGAGCCTTTTCTTTCAATGATCCGGTTGGCAAGCTAAGTGTGTTCTGGTGATGGCAATTACAACTCGTGGTTGGTCCTCGATGTTTCCATGTCTTTTGGGTGTTTTCTCTTTTTTTTTCTCGTTATCCTTGCTGACTCGTGAAGTCGTATTTTCCTTTATTACACGTAATATATTTCCATAACAATTTTGTATCTTGTGTTGGACACCTGTTGTTTCACTTACTGTACTTTGATCAGTGGTGAACTTGTACTTCAGTTGGATTCTTCTGTTTTCTGATGGCGGCTTGAAATATCCCTTGACTTCGCTCTTTTGGCGGTAGGAACTTGAACGTGAAATATCTTTTGACTGTATGCGCTCTTCTGGCGTTTGAAACTTGAACTTGAACTATCTTTGACTTGAAAATTGCCGGCCAACTTGTACTTGGGTTTCGCTTTGTGCACTTGTAAATTTCCTGACTTGGTATCGTAATGATTTACTGGTGGCTTCAACACTTGTTACCTTAATTGTTAAGTTCTTCTATTGTCGTGAAGATTGGTTGTTGTTAACTTCTCGCTCACAATTTAGCGTAGTTATTGTCTTGTCTTTCTCTTTCTCTTCTTCTTTTTATGCTTCTTCTCCTGCTTCTTCTTCTTCTTCTTCTTCTTCTTCTTCTTCTTCTTCTTCTTCTTCTTCTGGGCTTCGTGGGAGGCCTTCTCTTGTCCCAATTACTCACGGTTCTAACACCACTGTTACGAAGATGTTTTTTGTTACTGTTGGGTACAACTTCCGTTTTGGGGTGGATTACATTAATTACATCATTGTCATTACAGGTGAAATGAACACATATTGTAAATAACTAATAAGTTGGAATCAAACACCGATACAATAATAAGCGAATCATAGCACGATTTGTAATAGATAAGTAATTTCCATGAGGGTAACGTAATGTAGAAGGGAAATCATTGGTTTGTCCTATACCTATAAATTATAGAGTAAGGACTGCGTAATGGTTACACTAACTGAATCTCAGCCGGTGGTAACTTGTAAAAGCTAAGCAACTGTCAGCTCTAATTTAAACTCAGCTGGTGGTAATCGTACTGTAATTGAATTTTAACTGGTAACCATCGTTCAGATTTTCCACGTTACTTCGAAATTTCTAGTTTCTAAAAGTCCTAAGATTCTCCCCTTTACAAATATATACTTCAAGTATATATGGACAATTAATGGCAAAATAATGCTCTGAGAAACTTATACCTCGCCTCCTTTATGCTTTCTGAGCCACGATAAGTTTGAAGAATTCCTTGATAAAGCTTCGATTCACAGCATTATTAAATAACAACTCCAGTTTATTATTCACGTTATGGCTGACTGTCAAGAAACAGAAACACTTGTTTTGTAGCTGAGATATCAATTGACATTTTGTGAAAATTTCAGACAAATCGAACAAATTTCTTTTGAGTCGGGAGCTTTTTAAAAACTCTAATTTGGATGAAAGTCGGAACGCAGAAAAGAGCAATTGAAAAATCCAGCTTTCCAGCGTGCGCGAATCTGAAGGTGAATGCCAGTGCCGCCGATAAGGCACTTAAACTGTCAATGGTTTAATAGCCATTGACTTCCGCAAGGCCTTTGATCTTATAGACCATGATGTTCTACTGACGAAACTACAGCTTTATGGCCTAAACGATTCTTCCCTTGCCTGGTTCAAGTCATATCTCCGTAATCGTCGACAGTCTGTCAAGATCGCCAATGCGATATCATCTACGTTACCAGTCACTCATGGCGTACCCCAGGTTCAGTATTGGGACCTCTCCTGTTTGTCATTTTCATAAATGATTTATCGCTCCACACTAATGAATCTACCATCGACATGTATGCTAACGACACGACACAAACTGTATCCGGGAAGACTCTAGAAGCCATTGAGCAAAAGTTAATAGAAGGATTCAAACCGATCCAGGCTTCTCATAATAAAATGGTTATCAACACCACGAAAACGAAAGTCATGCTCGTTGGAAGCAAACGCAAAATTTCGGCGCTCGATCGCGATATAAGCATTGAAGTCAATAACACGAAACTGCAGTCAACTGAATCGATTAAACTACTTGGTGTACATATTGACAAATCATTATCATGGAATATCCACATTGATTATACTGAAAAGAAGGTTTCGCAACGCATCGGATTACTTAACCGCAATAAAAGGTACATACCTCATGCAGAAAGAATACTATTTTATAATGCACTAATTAAGCCTGTGATCGAGTACTGTTTCACAGTTTGGGGTGGATGCTCCATAGAAGGTAAGTACCGCCTTCTTAGATTACAAAAACGAGCTGCTCGAATTATATTAGACGCACCTGCACTTAGCCCTTCCGTTCCCTTATTTAATACACTTAGCTGGATTCCTATCCATGAAGTCTGTAATTACTTGAGCTGTATATTAATGTTTAAGATTTTAAATGGCTATGCACCAGCCTATCTTTCAGATGGCATTAAACCTATTAAGAAAGTACACAGAATACACACTCGCTCGTCTAGGTTTAATGTACAGATTCCAAAGATATCCCTAACAACAGCAGGCGGCAGATCATTTGCTTTTAGAGCCTCATCATTGTGGAATTCATTACCAGTTGATGTTAAAGATGTATCCTCTTTGAATATGTTCAAGTCCAAATACTTTTATAATATTTTATTGCAACAGAAGTTAATTAACCATTTTAAAGTTTAGCTTTTTGTAATTCACTTATCTTAATCTCTGTCTCTCGTCAATATATATGTACTCGTTCAATTTCTATATTATGTTAGATCGATTTAGCTATATGTTATTAGTTAGTAATTGTGGTTCTGATTTCAATTGTATATAATGCACATCTTAGTTTTATCCGTAGTTTTTATCATATTTGCTACCTACATTGTATATGTAAAGTTATATTTTATACTTAAATTAGTAGTTGAGGGCCACAAGTTTGTAAGCTTTGCTTTTGGGTGTTACCCTCTTTAAATAAAGAATACTATTATTATTAAACAACACGGCAAAACATGTGGAGATCGTGGTGTTGGATTAAAGCGAGTCAGAGTCAAGTCGTTACCGTCAGACTTTATGTTTCCATCTATGCTTTCTTGGAAACAAAACTCCTTTCGGCTGGCTCCTATCGATTCTTCTTCATCTTCAGGTTTTCGCCACTCTGCCTAAAAGTGAAAATACGAACTCTTGTCGGGTTTTGCGAGGAGGACTCTTATGCATTTTTGGCTCTGTTTTGTTGTTCTTTTTTCTTCGTTGTCCAAGGGCATCCTGCTTGCTTTTTAGAATACATAAGGCCAACAATAGCGTGAGCAGCGGCTGTACACAGGCCAACAACCGATTGGATTATTGAATCGTGTGTGGAAAAACTTTTCGCAATAAACGTAAACAGTCGTAGAGAAAATGAATATGCGCCAGCTTCCCGCACTTTCGTTACAGCTGAGTGATCCACTTGTCATATCTTAATTGTCTGCTGTCAATCAAACAGAACATTTTACTTCCGGTTAAAAACTTCCTTTTGGTATTTCTCCGGCAATATTGTTTTTTTGACTGATTTTTTTGTATATGAAACATTGCTACTAAAACTATATTTCTGTGGGAAAATATTTTTCCCCCATCGTTTTCATTTTGAAGGTATCCCGGTAACCTTAAGCGGGGATTTAAATGCTACGTTTTGATTTGTTTGGGTAGTTTTCATATTCTCTCTTAGAGCTTTTATACAATCCAAAAATGATATCATAGTCCTGTGACCCAAAATCCCTTAAAGTTGTTGGAATGTTTGGAGATTTTTGGAGAGTTTGGGAAAGAGAAATAAAGTTGGTCGATTTAATCAATTTTTAAGAAATAGGGAAAATGAAGCTTTTATGAAGAATTAAAATTATATTTTTTAGTTAAAAATTAATGACTGTCATCAACCCGATGTGCTCTCGAGTGGATATCCAAAAAATAGCGCATATCAAATCCCCCCTTGCATATTTTATTCCATCCTCAATTCTCACCCTTTTTCCTCTAACTTCAACTGTAAGCCGCCCCGCTTAAATGCAAACTAAAGCAAACGTAGCTACAAGTCATTCTACAATTGATGCTTTGCTTTAATCTAGGATTCATTATGGCATTGACTATAAAACAGTCGCGTGAAGGTCAGGGATAATATTAGGGAATTTAAGCCGACAGCTTAATTACAAAATACAATAACTGTACGTGAAAATGCACGAGTCGCATACATCTCAACCGTTGTCCCCAAAAACACAAGGTGATCACGAAACCCTTACATTTTACGTGTTAAAGAGAACGCAAATGTAAGTAAGATAATCAATCCATTTTTCGTTTGGCGTTAACGGAACTCTATACTCATTATATTTTTCGAAAATCTGGTTTTGAGAAACAATTAAAGGCGAACAAAGTAAAGAGTGAACACCAAACACTTCTGTACGTCCCGTCGTTACTGCCGTTGCCGTTGTGGTTGCTTTAGTAGGGACCTTAAGCAACCACGACGGCAACGTCTAGGACGACGGCATAAAACAATAGCCTTAATTACAAAATACAATAACTGCACATGAAAATGCACGTAGTCGCCTACATTTTCACCGTTCTCTGCAAAAACACAACGTGAAAACCCCAAATTGTACGTTTTAAAGACAACGCGAACGTAGAAAGTAAATCAAATCATTTTTCGTTCAGCGTGATCGAAACTCTATAGTCATTATATTTTTCGAAAATCTGGTTGTGAAAAACAATTGAAGGCGAACAAGGGAAATAATAAACACCAAATTTCGGGAGAATGTTTTTCTACGTCCCGTCGTCATTGCCGTCGCCGTCCTGGTTGCTTAAGGTCCCTACTGATTTGATTTACTTTCTACGTTCGCGTTGTGTTTAAAACGTACAATTTGGGGTTTTCACGTTGTGTTTTTGCAGAGAACGGTGAAAATGTAGGCGACTACGTGCATTTTCATGTGCAGTTGTTGTATTTTGTAATTAAGGCTATTGTTTTATGCCGTCGTCCTAGACGTTACCGTCGTGGTTGCTTAAGGTCCCTAGTTTCCTAATGACAAACCGGGCGGCAGAGCAACAATGTAGTTCTACCTATTTTCGTTCGCCCCGGCTTAAGTTGTTCTCTTTTTCGATCAAAATGAAAAAACCTTACAGGTATTGCTTGTTCAATCATTACGGGTATTAAATTCGTGATGAGGACAATGTTAAACTTTATTTCGTTTACCATTTCCCACTGGCAAAAGAAAATAATCAACTTATTCGCATTTGCGCGCGGAGAAAACGTCGTAAATTAGATTTTTTTAAATACGTTTCTAATAACGAAAAACTTACTTGACTTGTATTCATTCCTACCAGAAAACGATAATTGTATTCTCCTCGAAGATGTTAGGTTATGTTAAATATTTCTATGAAATACTCATTAGCAAGAGCCATTACATAAGAGAACCGATCTCTGTGCCTAAGATAGTCATTGCCATCTTCATACAATATACCATCGCCTAAGAGAACAGATCGGCTTTGCCTATGTTAGTTATTGCCATCTTAATACAAGTTACCATCACCTAAGAAAACATGTCTCTGTGCCTATGTTAGTTATTGCCAATCTATATTTGGCTCAGTGGACGATGCTATTTTAAGATTCGGTCCCAGCTCCTTACGGATTTTGCTTGCCCCATTGGCTTTCATAAAAGGCAATGTATTCACGTCAGACAGGACTGCCAAACACTTGCGCATGCTTGAATTTCACCCGGGAAATCACGCTCGCGCGCATCATTTTGGTTCAATTTTCACTCGAAATTTGGACTTCAAAGCATTGTTACAGAAAAGCAAAAGCTTCGATTTGTACGTGCAGTCCCAAATAGTCCCAAATAGTCCCAAATGTAATTGGCTTGATGACTAAACTAATAAAACTCTTAACTCTTGTGATTTTCCCCTTAATACCCGGTCTTGTTTTCGATGTGTCGAGTTTCATAAACGAAAACCATTTAGGAGCATTTAGAGCTGCTCCCGCGATTTCATCCGCTGACTGGACATGCGCAGTATTTTGCAGACCTGTCTTAAGGTCATACAAAACAGGAAAAATACATTTGATTCGTCAGAACAAGAGAGCGCAACCAAAGATATAGATATCAATCTAATAGAAGGACAACGAAAATTTCGCTGTGATCGAACCAAATCACCGACAAAGCACCGGGAATTCAGCATTGAATTTGACACATTCGGGCCTTAGACACCTTGAGAACTCTGCAATCCAGTTTAATGTAAGCTTTTCTATGCACCTTATTCATATCTCATGCACGCGCGGTAAGAAGTCTGGTAACAATGGTATCAGAGCGAGGCCAGTTGTCCCAAAGATCGCAAATGTCGAGTCGGTCAGAATGGTTTTAGTTTCTATCGTACCGCACTGTTGTATTCGTTTGTGTCATAAGGAAATTAACGTCATTTTGTGCCATCGATTGTAGAGTTTTTTCTTCCTGTGACAAGCTGGGACAACTGGCCACGCTTTGATGCTTTTATGAATACGCTTTTAACAGTAAATGTATTGGCAAAATAAAATCAAACTGAAGCTCTTAACATTTAATAAATATAATATTTTACCAAGTAGCTTGAGTTCTGGGATTATCACGTTCCGGAAGAATGGATTTTGGGCTAAACATTTAACACCAGATTCCCGTTTTTCTCGCTGTGATTGCCTTGATTGTATATCATTGAACCGTCAATTAACTGATTGTAATCTGGGGGTTAAGCCGATGATGCACTGTTCAACATTTGTTGCCAATTCAACATGTGTTGGTAACAAAGGTTGAACCGTGTATCATACCATTTTTGAATGTCGAAAGAAGCAAGTCAACATGTTGAAGGATGTTGCAGGAAATAGAGACATGCAGAGACAAGTAACATCCTTCAACATGTTGACTCGCTTCTTTCAACATTCAACAAGGTATGATACACGGTTCAACATTTGTTGGCAACAAATGTTGAACGATGTTGGCAACAAATGTTGAACCGTGTATCATCGGCTTTAAATTATAATTGGGATGCAAGTCCTGTTTCTTTTCCCTGTCACAGCTTGTTATTAGTTGTCTTTGTAATTATTGTTTTCGTCCTGCAATTAATTTGCATGTTTCTCTCTCTTTTGTTTCAGTCTTAAAAATATTGTACTTGTTCATGTTCTCATGTGACAACTTCTATAAATTCAATTTCAAATCTCAACACTTTTTCTCCTTCAGGATGTACTATATTTGACTTTGAGGACCCCCTCCAAGGATGGAAGTCGACCGGAGATGCCTTCGCCCGCCAACCCAGCTTTGCGGGGCACATGTCCTCAACGGGTCAACAAGGCAACTGGTTACTTGATTCTCATTTGAACGTGTCATCACCATGTGAAATGGCGGTAGAATCTTCCTCTGGATTCGCCCTTCAGGGCAATCTAACGTCACCCGAGTTTTTAATTCGAAGTACGAACCTATCTTTTCTTGTTGGTGGTAAGTACTTGAAATATCAACACGGAATCTTTGAGTTAAAAATGAAGTAACTGCTTCCTCAAGTAATATATAACCGTTCAATGAAACAGTCTCCTATCTTTGAGGAGCTTCCACTCAAGACATTGAAGGGCTTCTTTAGTTGATCATTCGACGAATGTTTTTGTGACGGATCGGAAAACGCCAAAATTAATGAGCCCGAGAACTTTTTGTGAGAATAAATTACAGATTTCTTCTAGAGAGGATGCAAGAGAACGAATCCCCATGCCCCATGATAATTATTAGGAATTTATTTTTACTTTCACAACACGTGATGTAAGTTATTTTTATCTTCTTCTGGAGGCTACCCTCGTTAGTTACCCATAGTTTATATCTCCTGTGTCCATATAGCATCGTTACAAACCGCTCCTTAGCACAAGAGCATCACTTTACGCCAATCAGGCGTTTTTCTTAAAATAACCAGACTGTGTCCTGTTAATCTAAAAATATATTTCAAATAATTATCATTGGGGGATTGGTTCTCTTACCTCATTCTCTCTTGATTTCGGTTAGAATAAAAAGGACTACGAATCTGCATACCTGACAAATATCAACACACAGTAGGTTATGGACGATATGCTACAATCCTAATGTATAGTCTACAGAGAGACCATCCATCAAAGAGGGTCTTTGAGGGGTGTAACATACGGGGTAATATGTAGGTGCTTCTTTCTTCACTCTTACGAAACATGAACTACAACTCGCTTCGCACGGCGCATGAATTCCTTGCCGACGCTGACCCATACTATCTTTTTACAGAAACAAGTAATCCATTGAATTACTTCTGCAGTCATGCATATTATGTAGTACATTGTCCAGTCTCTTCACAACACTATTCCCTTCGCCGTTTTCATCATTCCTTTAGGCGGATGTGACGTCAACAAGGTGTGGGTAGAACTCTGGGTAGCAAATAATCAAGTTGCCGTGGCAACAGGAGACTGTAAAGCCGGTATGACAAGGAAGTACTGGAACCTAACAGGATATGTTGGCCAGCTCGCCAAGCTTTATCTTGTAGATAATGACACTTCAGACTCTTGGGGATACATCAGGTTTGACCACCTCGGGTTTGCTACGCCCTGCCAAGGTAAACATACTTTCTTTTCGTATACACTAACTGTAGAATGTTTGCCAAACTTGTGAATACTTTTCTTACTGATATTGCTACAACTATAGACTTGTAAATTTAAATTTTATTATTATTATTGTTCTAATTATTGTTCTAATTATTATTTTTCATTTTCATTCATTTCCTTCCTTTCTGCCTTCATCCGTTCATCCAATTATCCATCCATCCGTCCATCCATCCTTTCGTTTATTTATTTATGTGTTTGTTTATTTGTGTTTGCTTTGAAGTTGAGTATTAAGAGGATTTTTTCGCACGTTTTAGCTTTGCAACCCTGTCAAGCAAACCAGCCAAGTTGTCTAGAAAATCAAGAAAGTCTCCGGAAATATATCTGCAGCTGCCCTTCCTCTGGTTCAGTCTCCGAGTCCTGTAGTTTAAATTCCAGTTGTAATTTTCCGAGCGGAAACTGCCATGAATTTTGCTCAAGTAATATAACTGGATGTAGATGCCAACAGTGTTCATGTGCCAGCGGTTATTACTTTAACGCTACCACTCAATCATGTAATGACATTAATGAGTGCGCAACGAACTCTGGAGGGTGTGGGTACGCATGCGTGAACTTCCAAGGCGGTTTTCAGTGTACGTGCAGAGATAGCTACGAGTTGGACAGGAATGACAACAAAACCTGTGTAGATACTGATGAGTGTAAGGTTAACAAAGGAGGCTGCGAGCACGCAGATTGCGTCAATTCTCCTGGTAGCTTTAACTGTATGTGTCATAACGGATGGGATAGAAACTTAAGCAATCCCCTATCGTGCAAAGATAAAGATGAGTGCCTAGGAGATAGAGGCGGTCGCCTGTGTGGAGAAAAACAGATCTGTATCAATACTGAAGGTTCATATATATGCGGCTGTCAGTCTGGATACAAACTATCGCCAGACAGAACGAAGTGCGATGATATAAACGAGTGTGCTGACTCTAATGGAGGATGCAGCCATGGATGCCAGAATACCGATGCCTCTTTTAGATGTAGCTGTCAAAGAGGGTACACTCTGTATGCTGACCACAAAACATGTAAAGACATCAATGAATGCTATACCAACAATGGAGGATGCTCCCACCGCTGTGTCAATATTAACGGTAGCTTCGAATGTGGTTGTGAGCCTGGCTACAGCTTGACAGCTGACAACGTGACATGTGAAGATATAGACGAGTGTGGAGTAAACGGTATGTGTCAACACTACTGTACCAACAATGTTGGCGGATACACGTGCTCCTGTCGCCATGGTTACCTGATAAAACCAGACAACTTCACGTGTGTTGACATTAACGAGTGTTCAGCCAATAACGGTAACTGTACACAGAATTGTACAAATACTCATGGTGGTTACAACTGCTCATGTCAACCAGGCTACGCATTGACATCAAATGGTTTGGGATGTGAGGACGTCGATGAGTGTCACGTGTTAAAGCCCTGTCAGCAGGAATGCGTGAACATCGCTGGCAGATATCTCTGTTCATGTGGAAAGGGTTATAAACTTCTTCAAGACAACATTACCTGCCAAGACATTGACGAATGCCAACTGTTAATCAACTCAAATGCTTCGTGCGAGCAGACGTGTACAAATGAGCCAGGTAGCTACCACTGCTCCTGTTCCCTTGGATTTGAACTTCGTTCCGATAACAGAACATGCAAGGATATTAATGAGTGTAGCAAACCAGACACTTGTCACCATAACTGCAGCAACTCGCTCGGCTCTTACAAATGCTCCTGCTCAGCTGGATTCGAGCTCAAAGAGGATGGCCGCTCCTGTAGAGACAAAGACGAATGTAATGGGAACGATAATTGTGAACAAACATGCATAAATACCAACGGGAGTTACCACTGTTCCTGTCACCATGGTTACCTCCTGGCTGAAAATGAATACGCATGCGTTGATGATGATGAATGTAAAGGGCAGCATGGATGCCAAGAGACATGTATTAACACGGTGGGCAGTTATAAGTGCGAATGTCTGCAAGGAAAAGTACTAGCTGAGGATGGGAAAAAATGCAAAGGTAATAAAGGGCGATACATACACTTTATTTATCCTCGAATTTACAGAGTAGCTGAAATAAGCTAATATCTTCGCGAAACCGGCGATGAGTTCGATACGGAGAAAATAGACTGTCATTTGTTGTATAATGTCGCTGAAAACTATCAAATCATTATGCATCTGGGCCCAGTTGTTCGAAGCAAGGGTAACCGCTATCCAGCTGTGATTAAATCAATAACCCGAGGGTAAACTGTGCGCAATACAATTACAGATTTACTGCTGTCATATCCTAGGGATAAAGTTAATCTTGCTCCGAACAACCTAGCCCTGGTGATATACCTGATACAGTGCGAAATCATTTAGTGGCATTCAGAAATTGATTACCAAGAAAAATCTCAATGTTAATAGTATTATAATGATAGTAATGGAGCAATGTTTGTTCTCGTTTCAGAGCCAGTGCCCTTAGGGACAGCACTTGATATTGCCAAGAAGGATATCGATGTAAGTCTAACGTTTTTGAACTACAAGCAGAATAAGCCAAACAAACAATAAATAATAACATTAAAGACTATAAATTATGTTTTCTGTCCTATGTGTTTTCCTTCTTTGGAGCACATTTCTGTATTTCAAAACACACGTGATTACAATTTGACTCTTTCTGTAATTTTACTACCATCCAGTTAAGTTTTGTTGCCATTAGTCCATTAGTCGAACTTTTTAAATTACTTACTTTTCCTTTTTTAAACTTTTACCTCCATCTGACTAGATGACAACCTCGTGGTTTTTTTATTATAAGTAATATCATGACATTTCGGAATTAGTCATTAAATTTCCCCTCGAGCCTCGGGAGGATTCGTAAAAGTTCCGACGCCGCACAAATCCTCCCGAGGCTCGACGTGAAATTTAATTACTAATTTCCCTCACTTATAATAAGTTAAACTTATAATAATTTAAACTTATTGTCCCAATTTCACCTCCTGGTTAATTTACTCTTCGAGTTAATAAATATTGCTAGCTTTCAACCAATCCCAAGAGATTCAAATAACAAAGCTGTGGCGGCCATGTTGGTGGAACTAACAAGAGAAGCTAACGAGGAATCTTTTGTTAACGTCCATGCACCAACATGGCGGGGATAACGTCACGTGCAAGCCAGCAATACAAATACTGAAATAACTGTTGTCATTAGAATTTCTACATTTATTTTGAGTTACAGGAATTCATTAGTCCATTTTTAAGTTCCAATATTTCATAAAGATGTAATAGTCCGTTTCGTTTTCGCAATTTGCCGCTGACTGCGATTGCTGCAGACTCATATGTACAGTGTTAGTCTCTGTAGTTAAATATTCAAAAGGCGTAGCTAGCAGTCGGAACTACAACAATACACAAAGCTGTGAATAGCTCATCTATCCGCTGGTATTTATGAATGGTTAACACCAAGATGAGGCTAACGCTGCGCAGTTGAGTCTGTAGCCATCACAGTCAGCGGCAACTTGAGAAAACGAAACTGGACTATTTAAAATACTTTTGCTATAGGATGCCAATACAACAACTCAGCTGACTGACATCGCAAAGGGTCTTATGGATCCACTCACAGACACAAGGGTCAAAACAAGCGAAGAGTTGCATGAGACGGTGGAGGTGATGGACAAAATAACTCACAAACTGAAGGACACCAAACAAGCCCAACCACCAGCCGAAGTTAATGCACTACTGGAAGTGAGCTAAACAGTTCTTTATAATTGGTCTCTAATATATGTAGCTGCTGATATTCTATTTAGCGGTATGTTGTTTTTATTTCTTACCAAAACCCGTGCCTTGATATAGCGCAAAGCTCTTCAGATGCAAATTCTCCGGTGGTGATGCATTAAACCATAGTATTACGAAACCAAGTGTCTCGATGATGTTCTTTGATTGAAGAAAACATCTGTGCCTGCAAAGCTAACTCTTGTTTCATTGTTGTGATCTTTCAGAATTGGATGGAGATTGCCCGGCGCGTCTTGTCAACTGAGAATGTAAACACTTTGAAGAATACGCCAGGGGTAAGTGAGGAGAGAGTAGTGTTCAAGCGCCCCTCCCACCTCTTTGTCCCGGGTTAGATTCTAGCTAATCGAGGCCTCGTACAGTGGCGGATCCAGACTTTTAGGAAAGTGGGTCCCTGGTGCTGTGGACCTTGTTTATCTTTGCCAAAGAGGGGAGGATCTCGGTCAAATGTACCTCGGTCACGTGTGCCTCGGTCCTTTATACCTCGGTTGGCCGGCTGAGGGAGACGGAAGCCCTTCGCGGAGTTGGTTGGTTCCCTTTCGAGCTCCAAGGGTTTCAGTTGCATCGCCGGGTTTTCCTCCTTTCTCTTCAACCAAAAATCGTAGCTAATTCAAACTGGTTAGAGCTGTGCTCCGAGGTCACACATGAACTGTATAGCGGCTGCCTGAGGCTGCTTCGTGCACTGCGCCATTTCTGTATTATTTGAGGTGGCGATATGCTTGAAGCTTTCGATTTCAAGCTTGACTCCTTCTACAATTTCAATATTCGGCAGGCTCCTTTATTTCAATTCAATTGTTTTCAATTTATCTCAAAAGCATCTCCTAAAATAAATGGTTAGTTGTGACAATTGTTAAAGTACACGAAGGTAATCTTACAATAATGGATGACTAGTCGGCGGGAAAGATAAATAATGGTATAATGAACTAAAAGTCGAGTAAGGTACGCTAAACCACTGTGGGAAGCGAGTAGCAGCTGCCGTTTCGAGCCGCTTGCCCTTCATCAGAGCTTCCAGCTGCAACTCACTTCCCGATTAGCATACCTTAAAGGACACTTAGTTTATAATACAAGTGTTAATCTCACAATAACCATGTCAATATTTTAGGGCTAAGCATTTTCTCAGTTTGTGATCACCACATGTCTGGAACTGTTGTTAGCAGTGATCTTTGCTGTTCGTAGGGATCTTCAGTCGCGTTTAGTATTCCACAAAGGGTTGAAGAAATGTCGGAAATTGCGTTCAACTCCATAAAAAACGGGAAGAAGTCAGAGCTGAAGGTCGACATCTCCAATGAGAACCTAGGTAAGATGGATCTTAAATATTTGCTGTCCTCTTACATTTGAGAAGCTGGTATTCTTTATTTTTGAAATGAGTTAACTTAACTTTCACGTCATTCGTTTTTGTTCTGCTTGCAGTGACTATTGGAATTTTTACAAGCCACATGCTGAGTTATTATTGAGCCAGACAGTACCGCTCGAAATGAGCCACAATATTGGCTTACAGAACAATAGAAAACACCCTCACTTTTAGAACGAGTAGCACAAAAACAATAGAGCTACAGTATAATGGACCAATCAGAATACAGGTCTCGAGCGGTACTGTATTACTCTTATGGAGCGTTTTCACGTGACGTCATAGCCGCCATGTTGGTGTACTTTTAACAATAGATGCTTCGTTAGCTTCTTTTGTTAGGTACACCAACATGGCCGCCATGCCCTTTGTCATTTGAATCTCTGGGGATTGAGTGAAAACCCTTTATTATTAGTTTTTGCGTTATCCCTTTCTGATAGAAAAGTAATAATTTAAATTATTTATGGTTAAAATTCGATCTAAAAATCCCTGCCTCGTTGATAGAAGAAAACGTCGAGACTTTTAGATCAAGTTTCTGCTGAAAAGAAGGGCTTATCCTGCTTATCAGTACACATCTTTTAATGATTGGAGTAGTGACTACCGCACAACAACAAAAATCCAACTGAACAGTTTTTAGGATTTGCAAAATATTATATGTGTTGGGAAAAGTACAGTTAATGTACATAAACTGACACCATTAATATGTATGAAATCATTACAGATATGAAGTTGGTTGTGAAAAAGCGGAGTGAATTCAAAGGTGGCGAGTACATTAAGACTTCATCTGAGAGTAAGGTTTATATTCCTGGATCGATTGTCGATGACACAAATGAAGAAGGTGAGGCAGTACATAAGCATTCGTTCTTCACTTATGAATAAGAATAATGGATGGCTAAAATTCGTGCTCTGGTTTTACCTTCTAGATTATATTGGCCTGAATGTTGCTACATTCAAGACACTGGGAAAGTATACATTACCTAACCAACCGTCCCATAACAACAAGTACGTATATATTGGGTGTCGAAGCCTTTAGAGAAATATGGGAGGGAGAGCAGACAGACATATCATCTCCAAATCGGAATTCATGGATTTGGTCATACACAAGTTCTTGTTACGACCTTTCGGATTTCAGTCTAATTTTAGATATGTCTCAGTAACAATTATAATGCAACAACGTCCATTTATCATTATTTTCCTCTTGAACTTGTTTTCGTTTGAGCACACCGCCTAACTAACCAGAAACCATACCATGTCTTAAAACAAGGATTTGTTACGGTGGCTTCACATAATCAAGCTGAAAACAAAAAGATGGTTAATAAGGTGCAGTCATTCATATTGTTACAACAACTACTCAGTTTCTCGTTTTCTGATTGGCTGATTGCCATTGGAAATAAGACGACATACCACGGTAGATTACGTGACATACCACGGTCGATTACGTGACATACCACGGTCGATTACGTGACATACCACGGTAGATTACGTGACATACCACGGTAGATTACGTAACATACCACGGTAGATTACGTGATCGCTCGCGATAGATTAACTGCGTGTAGCTAGAATCACTTTTCCTTCTTTTCTTGGCCCTGCTCGCTACACTATTTTCTTAAAAAAACAAATTTACGATAGTTTCCCGTGGTGCACTTATTTACCACCTTTTTCTCATCTGATGGTCAAAATTTGTTGTGGATTTACTCGGCTAGCGCCTCGTGAATTTCACAACAATGTGATGATGCAAAACGTGGTAAATAAGAGGACACACCATGGTTAACTATGGTATAAGTTTGTTAAATCTCATTTTAATGCGACGTAATACATAGATCACCTACCCCATATACCATCAACCAAGCTGAACAAAATGTTATAAAATCTTGTTCATACTAGTTCTCATAAGTTATGTTTATATTGTTTTTTCTATTTGCATTAGACCTGTATTGAATTCACATGTCACATCCATTCAGTTGATAAATGTCGCAAAAGAACACTTAGCAAATCTGAGAGATCCTGTCAAGATATACTTTGGCCATATCAAGGTAAATTAGTAAATTTAATGTGTAAAATATAACTCTGTCCATTGCCTGCTCAGTCCTTTAACATGTTGTTTTTAGTCACCTTGTTATACTGTGAAATCCTTAATATTAGTTCTTGCTTTAACTATTTATTTAGTTTCATGGGTCCACAGTATTTGGCCTTCCTTTTATCATTTGTTTCTACATTGCAATCGTTTAATACTACCGTTCGTGGTATCATTTCTGTTATGAAGTGTTGTTTTTCTCCACGCAAAGCTAGCCTAATAGCGCAGCTCCCGCACGGCCCGGCCGAAACGCGGACGGAGCACCCTAGATACAGCATAAGAGCAAAAATTGGCTGACTACGGTTTCCCTCGCGCCCGAACCTCGACGCGGACGTGCCTGGAAAAGTGCTGCGCCTGCGCGCGCACTGTTGAAACCAGGCGACCGCATCGAAACCTTCACCAGTAGGTAGTGATAATGTTTTCTTTCTTTTTTTCATTTTCCGTTATCTTCTTTTTTCTTCTAAGCCTTTCGCACGAATTCCTCTTGATTCTACCAGTTAATTTTGTGTTTTTATCTTCGTTTTCTTTATATAGTTTATCGTTTTTTTCGGGTCGATGATTTTGTTTGGAGTGTTATAATACCGAATCGTAATAAGGCGATTTTTAGTTTCGCTTACCAAAAGTCTTCCTAATATATATATATATATATATATATATATATATATGGTGAAGAAAAAAGACAAATAAACTACAAGTTCATCCTTACAAGCCTGTTTCGTGGTTGCCCACTCGTCAGGGGATTTAATAAGAGTATACTTTTACCGTCGCTTATATACAGAATGATTTACATAACAATAGTATTGATGACCTGATCAAACTAGCCTAATATATGCAGCGCGGAATTTAACAGTTCAATTATTACGTAGGAGGGCTTTGTTTCTGTGTCGGCAGGAAGACACGAGTTCATTACGTTTGTTTAGTGTGGACAGTTCAGGTCGGCAGATGATTAGAAATTTTTCTTTGAGGCATAAGTTACATCTTTTACTGGAGCTACTGTACGGCGAGTGCGACGAGAGAATGCGCCAGGAAATAAAGTGATCAATGTTGTTGTCTTTCAGATTCCAAGTGTATTTGCTGAGTTCGGTAGAGTTTTTGTGTTTAGCGTGGCGGAATGATGCGGTGTGGTTCCTGTATCTTGTTTTGAATTCGTTTTCCGTAAGTCCGATGTATGTTTCTGTCTTGCTGTTGTCTTTATGCGTTATTGTTGCTTGGTAAATGACTGATGATTGTAGGCAGTTTCCGTTGAGCGGGCAGGCGTTCTTTTGCCGGCAGTTGCATGTCTTGTTTACTTCAGTTGTAGTTGCGGTGGCGGTATCATTGGCTTGTGAAGGCGATAGTATACTCTTGTTATGTTTATCGATAATCTGTTTGGTGTTGCTCATGCAGCTGTAGCTAATCTTGATAGTGTTGCGGTTGAAGATTTTGTGAAGGTTGTGATCTTTGGGGAAGTGTTTATCTACTAAAGCGAGGAATTTGTGCCCGATGTTAGTGCTGACGTTCTTGCTAAAGGGAGGGTTGTACCAGAGTATGTTGTTGCGTTGGCGGTTTTTTCGTTTGTTAGGTGTGGCGGGTTCGTACTGAAGGGTGTAGTTATATTCGCTTTCGTTGAGAGCCTTCTGGTATGGAGGGGCGGCTTGGTCGAAGGACGCTTTGTTGGAAGACAGGGATGAAAGTCGTTTGTTAATGCCGGCGGGAATGTTTTTTGTAGTGACGGGCGGATGGTTACTTTCACGGTGAACGTATAGCAGTGTAGTATTAGGCTTCGTGAAAGGCTGATAAGTGCTTTGGTTAAGGTTGAATGTAATGTCTAGGAAGTTGATGGTCTGTTTGTTGGCTTCTATGGTGATGCGTAGTCCGTTGTTGTTAAAGATGCGGCATATTTCCTTCTTGATGTTTTCTGTGTCTCTAGGTGTAGCGTTAGTGATGGCTAGTCCGTCGTCTCGGTAAAGTCCTACATTTATGTTAAGGTGCTGGAGCTGCGAGAGAAGAAAGCTTCCTATAAGCTCGCACGTTTCCGCTCCGTCGAAGCTGCCCATTGTGACGTCAAATGTTGTGTTGCCTTTCTTTTGCCAGGGTTGCTGCTTGTGAATTAGGATGGAGTTTTTTGTGTGGGTTATTATGTTTCTTTCGTCGGCCGTGATGTTGACGTGGGCGGAGGCGAAGTCGAGTGCTTTTTCAAATCCACCAAGAACCCCCCTCCGATCGAAGAACTGAAAGATTTCGAAGATGACATGCTTAAGATGATCCAGTCCGTAAAATTCAAGCAAGTAAACAACACCTTCCTTAACAAGCTGAAAGATGACACAGACCTAATCCGTAACGAACCCAAACTACTAATCGCCGCCGACAAAACAACGAACTTCTACAAACTAGAACCCTCAACATACAATGATCTCCTTAAGAAAAACATCAATAAATCCTACAAGAAAGCACAACCTGAAGCTACACGCGCCATCCACAAAGAAAGCAAAGACATTGCTGCGAAACTCGACATTGACGACAGAGTGGACACTACAGCTTACAAAGATGCCTTCATAACACTCAAGGACCACAAGCCTAACTTCGCTAACAAACCAACCTGCAGACTAATCAACCTGACGAAACCCGAAATAGGCAAAGTAAGTAAAAAGATCCTTGACCGCATCAACAGTAACATCGCCCGCAAATGCAGCTTCAATCAATGGAAAAACACCGCATCTGTAATCGACTGGTTTAACGCTACCAAGGAAAAACATCAATCCAGCTTCATCTGTTTTGACATCGAAGAATTTTATCCATCCATTAGTCAAGACCTTCTTAACAAAGCACTCGACTTCGCCTCCGCCCACGTCAACATCACGGCCGACGAAAGAAACATAATAACCCACACAAAAAACTCCATCCTAATTCACAAGCAGCAACTCTGGCAAAAGAAAGGCAACACAACATTTGACGTCACAATGGGCAGCTTCGACGGAGCGGAAACGTGCGAGCTTATAGGAAGCTTTCTTCTCTCGCAGCTCCAGCACCTTAACATAAATGTAGGACTTTACCGAGACGACGGACTAGCCATCACTAACGCTACACCTAGAGACACAGAAAACATCAAGAAGGAAATATGCCGCATCTTTAACAACAACGGACTACGCATCACCATAGAAGCCAACAAACAGACCATCAACTTCCTAGACATTACATTCAACCTTAACCAAAGCACTTATCAGCCTTTCACGAAGCCTAATACTACACTGCTATACGTTCACCGTGAAAGTAACCATCCGCCCGTCACTACAAAAAACATTCCCGCCGGCATTAACAAACGACTTTCATCCCTGTCTTCCAACAAAGCGTCCTTCGACCAAGCCGCCCCTCCATACCAGAAGGCTCTCAACGAAAGCGAATATAACTACACCCTTCAGTACGAACCCGCCACACCTAACAAACGAAAAAACCGCCAACGCAACAACATACTCTGGTACAACCCTCCCTTTAGCAAGAACGTCAGCACTAACATCGGGCACAAATTCCTCGCTTTAGTAGATAAACACTTCCCCAAAGATCACAACCTTCACAAAATCTTCAACCGCAACACTATCAAGATTAGCTACAGCTGCATGAGCAACACCAAACAGATTATCGATAAACATAACAAGAGTATACTATCGCCTTCACAAGCCAATGATACCGCCACCGCAACTACAACTGAAGTAAACAAGACATGCAACTGCCGGCAAAAGAACGCCTGCCCGCTCAACGGAAACTGCCTACAATCATCAGTCATTTACCAAGCAACAATAACGCATAAAGACAACAGCAAGACAGAAACATACATCGGACTTACGGAAAACGAATTCAAAACAAGATACAGGAACCACACCGCATCATTCCGCCACGCTAAACACAAAAACTCTACCGAACTCAGCAAATACACTTGGAATCTGAAAGACAACAACATTGATCACTTTATTTCCTGGCGCATTCTCTCGTCGCACTCGCCGTACAGTAGCTCCAGTAAAAGATGTAACTTATGCCTCAAAGAAAAATTTCTAATCATCTGCCGACCTGAACTGTCCACACTAAACAAACGTAATGAACTCGTGTCTTCCTGCCGACACAGAAACAAAGCCCTCCTACGTAATAATTGAACTGTTAAATTCCGCGCTGCATATATTAGGCTAGTTTGATCAGGTCATCAATACTATTGTTATGTAAATCATTCTGTATATAAGCGACGGTAAAAGTATACTCTTATTAAATCCCCTGACGAGTGGGCAACCACGAAACAGGCTTGTAAGGATGAACTTGTAGTTTATTTGTCTTTTTTCTTCACCATATACTTCGCTCTACTCCCATGTATTGAGCACTGTTTTACGGAAATCAATCCTACACTTTATATATATATATATATATACACTGAAACAAAAAAACTCTGCAAAAGACTTACATATATCATATAAATATATCCTCTATATTTCTATCAAACTTTCTTGACAGTTGTTGCTTTGGTAGACACAAAGAAAGATAATAGGCTTTGTTTTCCTTTGTGTTTGACGGTAACGAAGTAGCAAGTTCAACCGTGAAACTCTGCCATTTTGGCCTGCAATGTTTTGATCACACATTTTCAATAGCAAAAGCGGTAGGCGGTCAGTCGCCTTTCTTTAGTTGCTCAATAATCTAAAGGCTGGTTTACATGACGCGTTTACTGATCCCGGGAAAAAATGTGCCACGAGAGGAAAATGAGTTATTTTGTGTATCTTTTTATACAGAAATGACTTTAAATTATATCCGAATCGTTATTGCAAGAAAATTGCGGCAATTGAACTGATCCAAAATACCAGTGTTGAACCTAAATAATTTGTTTTGATTTTTGTTTTATTAGTACGACCACACTAATTGTTGCACCCATCTATCCATGGGTTAATAATATAGAAATGAACGAAGGATATTTTGAGAGTATTTTAGTTTTTATTTCGTTAAACGTTTAAAGACCCTGTGTCCGAGCCCATGGTGCTTTGCGCCAATGTTATGATTAGTTTGTTTATCAACGGCCGCATAAATTAAAGGCCAGCTTTTAGGCAAACTAAAATGCTCTCGATTGTTTATAAGTTTCATAAAAGAAGTAAACATACACTTTTGGATAACGAATTTCATAATTTCTACCGGATTAAAAACCCAATCGAGCCCACGAATTTTCCCCGGATGCTTCGAATATGACTTTAACAGTACTCTGCACCCGGGTCTGCAGGAAGCCAGTTGTTCTATCTTTAGATCGGGTTAATTCGATTTACGAGTGCGACTTTTCACAACTCTACAAGCAAACACATACTCTTGTTACCTTGTTTTTATGTCTCCAGTATTACTAAGCTGTATTTGAAGACCTCTACTTTCCTTGCGAATGATATATTTTGAGTGCAAAATGAAATGTCGTACTCGCACTCGAGTCAAACTCACAGCGAAGTAACAGCTGAACTCGGCAGATTGGAGTTTGACCCGCGATCGTAGTTTTGGTAGCAAGACTTTCTGGACGTACTGGAGGATGAAAACAAAGGTTAGGACATTGCTTTCTCTGATAATGAAAATGCAAAACATATACAGATACAGATAAGTCGTAACACATCAGTGGAGCTTAGCCGTGCGAAATTATAATTACGAATGTTCTTGATGCCAGAAGTGGTTGCTTTGTATTTCCAACGAAGCCCGCCTGTCTCTTATTGCAGCAAATCCCCGGGAAACTCACGTAGTAGTCCTTTTGAACTACAAGTGTTCTCTTGTAGACCTAGAGAAAGTAAAATGTGGACTGCTGAAGGATTATTTGTCGAGTCACTTCGCCTCGCTGTCTCGGTCCTTTCGCCGGCATTCCTCTACTCGCCACTCTAGACCGGGATTCGAAGAAATATTCGAACTAAAGTTTCATTTAAAAAAGTATATATACAAAAGTTAAGATAAAAGAAAGTTAGTTAAGCATATATACCTATCAATAATTACACGATGGCCCAAACTAGGGATGGATTTCGAAAGATTCGAGAGTCGCATAACAACAACAACGATCTTTCTGATTTCGTAGCCTACGAAAATGACTTGCGCGCGCAAAGCACCATGGGCTCGGACACAGGGTCTTTAAGGCCTCTCGATTGAAACTCCGAAGCCACTTTTCCAATTTAAACAAAATGACATAAGTTTTACGATTTTTGCCTGATTTTGCTCAAATGTTCCCAAATAGTACACAATTTATTGGTACAACTGATAATGTCAAAATATTGACCTGGATCACACATACAATTGACTTAATGGTGACGTAAGTTAACCCCACTTTTTTGACATTTTGAGCCGGCATTACTCGAAATCTGGTCGAATGATTTCTTTCTTGAAAACAACACAAAATTTTGACATTATCAGTTGTATCGATAAATTGTGTACTAGCTGTTTGTGAAGATTTGAGCAGAATTTGGCAAAAATATTAAAAGTTATGACATTTTGTTTAAATTCACGAAGTGGCTTCGGAGCTCGTCGAGTTAAAGTGCCTATGAGCCGTAGCCAGAAATCATTTATTTGGGCGCAGTGTAGTGTCTTAAATCTTGTTCAACCATTTCTGGGCGATTTATGGTCGTAGTATTGCTATAAAAAGCATTACAAATCCTTGAAATGACGTCATTTTTAAAAGGGCGTTATGCAAATGAGTTGTCCTAAACTCGCAGTAATGCTAGTCAGCAGTACAGATCTAAGGGTCTGTTTACATGACACGGTTAATGCCGTGGCGATATTTCTTATCAAATTTCTTTATAGTTGGATTATGATCATTCCCTGTAAAAAAATTGTAATGTTATGAGGGATTAAGTCATACACAAAACAACTCATTTTCATCTCGTGACACATCTTGCCCCGGGAGCAGTAAGCGTGTCCTGTAAACCGGCCTTTAGATTATTGAGCAACTAAAGAGAGGCGACTGACCGGCTACCGCTTTTATTATTGAAAATGTGTGATCAAAGCATTGCATGCCAAAATGGCAGAGTTTCACGGTTGAACTTGCTACTTCGTTACCGTCAAACACAAAGGAAAACAAAGCCTATTATGTTTCTTTGTGTCTACCAAAGCAACAACTGTCAAGAAAGTTTGATGGAAATATAGAGGATATATATATATGATATATGTAAGTCTTTTGCAGAGTTTTTTTGTTTCAGTGTATATATATATATATATACAAAGAATTTACAGGAGTACAACTGGCAACTTCTCACAGTTCCATATATTTAAAAACGTTTCGGCTTTCAGCCTTCATCAGTTAAAAAGTAAAAAAATAATAATATATATATATATATATATATATATACTGTATATACACTCGTTTTCAAAAACATTGCACTGCAAATATATATATACCTTTTGTATTCTTGTCAAATTTGACAGCTAAAACAATGGAGAACAAAAGGTATATATATATATAAATCAAAAGCAATGTTTTTGAAAACGAGTGTATATGTATATACAGCGAAGTGCAAAAACTTTGACCCCCCACTCCTCAACTATATCAATATATCGGGTGCATTATGGGTAGGAGTAAGTTCATTAAAATGCAACTACAGCCAAATATCCGCGCGCGTTTGCAAATCATCAAAACGAAGACTTGTGTAGTTGATTTAAATTTCAAAAATTTATCTAGAATACAACACTTTTACTCGGAACAGGCAGGAAAGTTTAAAGTAAAGTAAATGCTCTCTATTTTCTGTTTGGACAAATATTTTTCCTGATTTTATATTATAAATTAATGTTTACGTTAGCAGAACGTAACGCGGACAGAACTATCATGCCGAATTTCATCTGCGAAGCAAGAATTCAACGCTATTTTTGAAACTGTTTCGCAGGAAATTGAAGAGATTAAAATAGCTTAAAGTTTACATAATTTCATAAATTTATTGACAACAAATTCATAAAACATTTAATTATTTTGATTAAGAAACGGATAGAAATTAACGTATCCCATATCATTGCAATATTTTATGGTATTAAACGATTCTAAAAAAATCTAATAAACTCTTAGTTATTCCTCTTGAAATTCTCTTATCCAGTTTTATCAAGGTTCGGAGGGATCCTGTTTTTATGGTATAATTTTTTTAGTAAAAGCTTTTTTGAAAGGTACGTTCGATAATTCTTGGATTCGCATTGCTGAATGTTCTTATTATTGTTGCACAGTTTTCTTTCATTCTTAAAATATATTTTGTATGCTATTTAAATCTCATAATTGTGACGATTCGGAAACTGTTTATTTAGCTTCGTCATTAAACCAAAAACGTTAGCAGCTATGGTCCCATTTAACAACATCACTTTATTGTGAATCCTAGTTTCCTAATTTTGTAGATAACGAGCCGCGACAAACTTTTGAATATTTAATTTTCGAAGTTTCATTTTTTAATTATATTGCAGCTCCAAACAACAGCAGTTTTTTCTCCGATTGTGAATTTCGTCTGATCGGGATCAGCTAAAAATAAACATTACACAACAGTTTAAGAAAACGATTCGATGTTCAAACTGTAAGAGGTTTCCTTACGTTACACTATAAAGTGTTTATTTTGCTTTGTCGATACGTTTTCCAACTATTAGCCTGCTTGCAGGCGGTGGAGGGTGTATTTTCGCGCAGCAAACGGATCATCGCCGCCATATTGGCCGAGCGTGATTGAGACCTGGGATCGAATGACAAATGGAGGGGGGAGGGGGGTGGGGGAGAAGCAGATCTGAAAGACCGCCTGCACGAAAGCCCCTGGTTTCTGAGTACAAAAGGTAGATCCCGTCCACCAGCGGACGGGGTATATGATTGGCTGAAACGGTGTCAATCAAGCTTATCGCGGCAAGTGTTGAAAGCAAGAACTGAAAGGATATGTGTAGCCTTGCGAAGCGGCGTAACTAGAATAAGTGTTGTGTACTGAGCTTGCAGTTGATAAAATATGGCGAGTAATACAAAAGGCTTTGTCTTTTTTGAAGACTAAGGTTAAGTACCCTGGTTGCAGAGGTTTTCTAGAGAGAACAGCCACGGAGAAAGAGCCGCGAAGGCGGCGATCGGCGAACTGCGAGAGGTTTGTTGTCGAGTTCTCTTTTCGCAAGTTCGTAAACCGTAAATATCAGGCTCTGTATATAGCTTCCTCCTGCTCCGTTTTCAAAGTTATCTCCTTCGCCTTAACCCTAGTTCCAGAGGTTTTCTAGAGAGAACACAGCTGCTCGCTTCTTTCTCCGCGGCTGGGTAAAGGTACTTTGAAAACAGAGCAGGAGGAAGCTATACAGAGCCTTTATTTTGTCTTAGAATTTAACAACCTGACCCGCTGTGAATTGTGACCTGTACTTTAAACTTGCCGTTCTGGCTGTGCTTTCGACAGGCTTTGGAAAGAGTATGATATTTACGGTAAAGATAACTCGACAATTAACGAACCGTGACTTAATTCGCCACTGAAAAGTATTGTTGTCGACCAAATTGCAGAGATGCAATCCGGCTATTGACTTCACGGCCGTTGAACTAGGAAATAATCAGAAATCCGCCTCAATACATTTATGCAACGGTCATCCATTTCTTTCGGCAAACATTCACTAAGATGGACTTCGAGTTGTCAGAGAAAGACGATCACAACATTTACCACGAGTTCTTCAATATCGAGTTCCAGACAAAACTTTGTTTGCATCGGAGTTTTCTTTGAAGTTTAGAGATTTTTTCGATCCTGTATTTATCTTTATGCGAGCTTAATTCTTTTAAGAAAGGAAGCAGCCGCTTGTATGGCACCTCTTCTGAGAGTGTCTTCTGGTTCGCCAGACTGCGGTGCTGGACGGCTTTTTGAAGCAGCTTGTATTAAATGTATGTATTTCGGAGGATTTGCAACATGGAACTCTTTGAGAGACTGATGGGGCGAACGCAACAAGATAAAACCGAACTGTCTACATATATATCTAAAGTGGTACTGTCGCAGTCCTTTCCATGGAGAACTTTGAACAAAAATAGCTGGTTTTATTGAAATTTCCGTATCTGAGAACCAATTTTACCAACATTTTGCATTGCATTTGACAGCGAGCGAAGTTTGTTTTGAATATTGCACGCATTTCAATCAAACCAAATCAAAATTGGCAGGCTGTCACACGTCGACTCCTATTGGTCAATTAAGAATGAGTTACAAGTTAACGGAAACATGTGCGTGGTGGGCGGATACTCAGAAACCAGGGGCTTTCGTGCAGGCGGTCTTTCAGATCTGCTTCTTCTCCCCCAACCCCCTCCCCCCTCCATTTGTCATTCGATCCCAGCTCTCAATCACGCTCGGCCAATATGGCGGCGATGATCCGTTTGCTGCGCGAAAAAACACCCTCCACCGCCTGCAAGCAGGCTATCCAACTATAAGCCAGGCTCTTGTGCAGTCTGTGCATCCGGTCAGCTCCGGTCAGTGTAACGAGATGCCTCGTTAATGACATGGCTCAGAGACAGTAATCCAACACCCCTGTTATTTGATTCAATGTTGATTCAGACCATTAAGTCACACGCATGGAAGCTCGAAGTCTAAAACAATAACTTGGAATTAATTAGAACTATATATTCAAGTCCTATACGTTTGAGTTGGTACTCTGTCCAACACATCTTTACAGTCAGTACATATGAATCCTTTCATTCTGCTCTTTGAAACGTTATATCAGTCTAATAATACTGATCAGTTCAGTCTTCACAGAAGTAGAAGACAGAGAACGGAATAACTGAGCTGATATCGAGCTGAATTTTTTCATCGCTCTCAGTTTTGGTTTAGAACAAGAGCCCATCTGGGCTTTCACTCGGGCCACATGAGATTGAAGATGAAATACACTTTCATTTGAAATCCTCTTAGTAATAACCAAAGGGAATAATTATTAGCTGAATTTAGCAGTCTTTAGGAGTGGCCGGTAGCGCGGTGACTTTCATTCTCTGCTCCCCTAGTATATATGTAATTTAATATTTTTGTTTTTCTCGTATGTTGACCTTTTAATTTAAACACTACTTATTCGTTTAACACACTGCATTTGAGCAGGCATATATTCATTGTTTTCAACCCGAGAATTAACCGTACTACCGTACTTCATGGTCCCTTTCTTTAGTAGTGGGTTGTCGGTCAGGTGATTGTAAACTCTCTCCATTTAGCACAGAAAATGTATTCTGATGAATAGGAATCGGGTTGTCATGTAAGAAAGATGTTTCTTGAACAAACTGATAAGCTTCAGTAGGTTGGGTAGTCTCGGAACACTGGAGAACTTGGTCTTTCATTATCTTCTTTTTTGTATTCTTGATATTTTTTTAAAGTTTGAAAGTCGGATCTCAGCTTTATTATATCCGCTTTCAACTCGCCATTTTCAACTTCTAGGTCAATAATATATTCGTGATGACAGCATCTTGATTTCGGTCTTGTATATATTATCTTGCTGCACTAATTTGTCTTCCAAATGACTGAGTTTGGTTTCTTGATTCGTGTTTTGATGTGACGAGAGTAAGAATTCATTACGCATATCAGTTAGGTCAGCCTCCATGTTACAAATCAAGGTCGTTAAAGCAGCGAGAGAGTTCTTATTTCGGGCTAACAACCTCGTGAAGAATCTAAAGAATTCCGTCTCTTCCGGTTTGAATTTGACTCATGTGTATGTTGCTTTTGGAGTTTCAAGGATATGTTGATCCAAAACTACAGGCTCTTGGGGTTTTTCATTGACTTGTGAACTTGCAGGCTCTGTAAATTGTTTTGTTTTCTTAGTATAACATAAAGTGTTGAACATGTTTATTTTCTCAAGCATGTCGCGCGTGACCTCTGTTTCTTCATTCATTAAGTTCTCTACTTTCATCTGTAATCTGGGAAACTCAATCTTTGCCCATGCCTTGGCACATAACTATTCCTGTTGTTAAGTAGACGTGGATGATTATAAGTAATATCCTTCGACAGCTTGTACAGTTTCCGCTAGGTCAATATCCTCGCTGGAACGAAATAACTTGATCTCAATACTCTCTGATCCAACTTACGGTAAATTTAAATCTCTGACAGTTTTTAAGAGACTCATAATATTGGTCTTGAAGTGCCTTCACCCAAAATAAGATGTTCTCCTCGGATGTTTTAAAAGCAGCACAGCGAGCCGATAGCTTATAGATTCCAATATCTATTTCTTCGAATTTTAGCTTTCCGGATCCTGGCCCCTTCACTGGCTTCAGGTCGTCGTACGTGTCGTATATAAAATCACTGGCCATCTGGGTAAAAAACGCGGTCCTTCGGCTCCGACAATAGCGCCAGTTGAAATATCCTGAGCCTGTTGGAAGGCTTTCGCACGAGTGAAGTTAAATAAAACATTAAACTGGCTTACATTTGAGAGATGAGACTCCAAGTTAGAGAGGAAGTTGCTCGCGGGTCCTCCGCCATCTTGCTTTACTGTATTAAATTATGTAAATAAATTAACCTGGCGATTGTTGCGTGACCAGCACAGTGCAATCTGATTGGTGTGAATTTGACCTTTAACGCATGCGCAGAAATCTTGCTACACGGAATAAAAAAAAAATAACGACTTGCATTTTAAGACTCGTTGCTGCCACAGGCAGCCCGAGTAATTACTGACAACAAATGTAGAATGTCAAAGTTTCAAACGAATTGATATTGGCCCTGAAGCCACAAATCAGGTGTAATCATGTTTCCTCTTCATGGGTTATCTCGATATTTTAGGTCATCAGAAGATCTATCTCCTAACAGCTTCACAAATAGCTCTGAATTCACGCTTCGAATATGAAACTTCGGCATGATAATTTCCCGTTCTCTTTCCGCCGACCAGGGATATGTTCTGTTTTGCAAATATTCGATCTAACAGTAAATATATAGAGTGCATTTAAATACTTAGGTTTATTTAAGCTGTCCTGCCTGTCCCGAGTAAAAATGTTGTATTCTAGATGAATTCTTGAACTTTAAAACAACTGCGCATGCATAAGTCTTCGCTGTGACGATTTGCAAACGCGCGCGAATATCCGCTGTAGTTGCATTTTAATGACTTTACTCCTACCCATAATGCACCCGATATAGTTATATAGTTGAGGTGTGGGGGGTCAAAGTTTTTGCACTTCGCTGTAAATATATATATATATATAGAACCTAAGACCTCCTTTTGCGAAAACATGCCTGATCTTGTGTGCCTTTAGCTTTAAAAGCCAGTAACTCGTGTTTTTGCCGTTTTCTTGAAAGGGGAAATGACAGTTTAAGACTTTTCTGGTCTTTCTATCCCATAATTGATCTCTAGGTATTTAATGTGGGGGTGAGGGGTGGAGAGGACTAGTTCAAAAATTTTCGCGAAAACCCGAAAACGATTTGCTTAGTGGAAGACGTACATTTCCCACCATGTCTGAGAAAAAAAAAAGTGAGTTACTGGCTTTTAAAGCCAACAGGTACCATTTCTCGAGCTTTTAATGGATTTCGATGCACTACACGGCAATACAATGTTCTCTTCCTGTAGATTAAGTTTAATTGGTGGAATTTCGCCGTATTTTGAGTAGAAATACCAGAAAATGGCGTTTTTCTAACCTAACCATAACCTCTAGCTCTCAAATAAAGAAATTATGGGATAGATCTCACACAAGTAAATTATGGGATAGAAAGGCACACATGAAAACGGCAAAAACACGAGTTACTGGCTTTTAAAGCTAAAGGCACACAAGATCAGGCATGTTTTCACAAAAGGAGCCTTAGAACCTAAGACCCCCTTTTGTGAAAACATGCCTGATATATATATATATATATAGGCAAGCATAAAAGCGGAGCTTCCAATTATCTGAACTGACGTAACGACCTAGCCTGAATTTTAGCCGTCTCCTCCGGTTCGTTCCTCCCGAGAGAGACGTCTGAAAACGCCGTCCAGTGACGTCAAAGCGGATTAAAATTTTAATTTATGCAACTAAAACTGTAAAGAGTTCGTTGGGTCACATAAACAAAGCTCTCGCCTTGAGGAATTATTTTATATTATGTCAAAATTAAGACCCTACCTATCTATATCCCATTTGCTTCTCAAGTGCGTCTTAAATGTATGCTGTGAAAACCTTTTTGAAGCAACAAATAGTTCAGTAACATCTGAGGCAATTAAACTGTGATCTTCGTCTTCCGTTTACTAGTAACGTTCTCGATCTGCGGTTCGGTTCGAGACAGGGAGAGATTACCTTTGTAAATAATGCGGCAAAAAAGTAGGATGGAAGGATGGAAGGATATTTGGAGGATTTACAAAGAAGTATGAAGACTCTTTTACGGGAAAGAACAGTTCCTTGAAGAGAGTAGCGACAGTTTTACCACTGAGTGCGAACGAATAATCCATTATCAACAACCCCGCGAGCGCGACTGGCGACGTGAAAAAACGTACATGTTTACAGGACAGTCTGCCGATTATTTTGCAGGACACTTTCAATCCATTTCCAGTTGTTTTCCTTACGAATTTAAGGTCTTTGCCAAAGACAAGCATTCCATTGAAACTCACCAACGATCAACCATCGCGAGTCCAAAACAGAAACAAAAATGCTGCCGTCTTCTCTGATAAGTTACTTATGAACCAATCAAAGATCACTACCAGGTTTTCTGGTAGTGACGTCACTGGACGGCATTATCGTCGAATGAATTCAGACGTCTCTCTCGGGAGGAACGAACCGAAGGTGACGGTTGAAATTCAGGCTAGTAACGACCCGAAAAGAAAAACGATAAATTATAAAGAAAATGAAGTTAAAAACACAAAGAAAACGGAAGTCAGCCAATGTTTGCGCTACCGTATAAAATATCAATTTGAAAACAATGTTTTGGAAAGTATAGATGATTTAGCAACAAAGTTTTGGCGCTATCGATCCTAGGCATAAAGTTACCCTTGCTTCGAACAACCGGGTTCTGAAGTATGCGATCATCAAATGTCATCAGGAAATGTTGGTCAACTTCAATACAAAATACCATCTAGGAGAGTAATACGTACCTCTATTTTACCTACAGCCATTCACCATAGGGAGGCTTATATGCGGTTTTATCAACAATACAGCAGTCGCAGCGTAAGTACAAAGCTGGCAGTGTTACTGTCCCGAAAACTGATAACTTGGATGCTATATCCGTTAGGGAATTGAATATCGCTTCTTTGAAAGGTTATTTCATTGAGAATTCAATTCTTTATTATTTATGGAAGTTGTAGTTCTGGTTGAATTTAAGAGTCACTTTTCCGAAAAACTCTACATGGACAATTATTGTATAATGTAAAAAGGGTATTTTCCGTAACAATAAGTGAAAGAGAATCAAACCTAGTTTAGTTGTGCAAATGATGAGTTCGTGATATTCGTGAAGAAGACGTAAATCAGTGGAACTTTTACAGTGTGATATGTTATATATAAAACATTCGTACATCATGTGCTCAACACTTTACAAAACATTCCCCTACCCACAATTTCCTCTTTTGCTCTGATGAAGGGCTAGCGCTAGAAACGTCAGCTGCTACTCGCTCTCAATGGCGGTTAGCATACCTTAATCGATTTTAGTTGATCATACCAGATCTCATTTATAGTTCCTATGAAACTTCCCGTACGGGCTAACAGTAATCAAAACATAGACATACTTGTTGTTTGTTGCGTGCTTACTAGAGGCCGCACGACCAATTTAATCTGACCATGATTAAATACTGTACATTTATAACATCTGAAGTGAACTCATTAAAAGAAAGCAAAGCTACATCTAATGCATTTGATCGTAAGGGAATACGAGACGAGCAACCCTGACCTGCTGGGCTCGGTCGTCTAAATTCCTAAAGCTCTCGAGGCTACCCTTAACGTTACCATCCTTTTAGAGTTCTCGCTTGACCAGCGACCATGTTTTTTGAAAACAAATTCTTAACTGATGCGGTAAACCCTCGTAAGGTCGATTGCTGCGATAGCAATATAACACTCTAAAGCCTTCCAGGACAGGTTTCTTGGTACGATCTTGCCATAGAGATCCACGCACCTTCACGGAATTGGTCTGTCTTGGATGATTCTAAGAAAAATAGACAGATAGACGAAAAGAACTTAACGTCACACGCTCTTATTTGACATAATTCGCTGGATTGAAAAAATACCCAGCATAACCAATAATGCACAAGGCCATACTTCCTAAACCTATCAAAAATACTTATCTTTCATCTTTGAGCAGAGGAGCGCCGGCTTCAACGTCTCCGCTGTAATAGATTTCCCAAAATACTTTGGGACGCACTAATCATCGATGACACCAAAGGTTGATCTAATAACTTAGGCAAACAAACCTGCTAGCCGTTGGTTCCAGTCGATGCCGGAAACTGCATTAAGAACATAGCCGGCTAAGTACGGACGGTGCCATCTGCTTTGGATGGTCACCTTGACAAGGCGGCACGTGGAGTACAGGTGATCAGGAACTGCGGCAGTAAAATCACTCCAAATCTGACTAGAAAACATCTGAAAAAGCCAAATCAACTAACAAAAGAAACATTAATTGACAACAAAAAGCCGACTGTTTTATTCGGTGCCGACAACAAAAAACATCAATTAAAAGAAGCAACTTGGATAAAAGCCCTAAGGTCAGACTGTCACTGACCCAATCATCTAACACAAAAGAAATCATGAAATAACCAAGAGCACGGGCACAGATGGTCCCTTCTGTCTGTGGGCACAGATGACCCCTTAGAGAAATTAACATATTTTCATGATCAAATCCTCAAACAATAATTCATAAATAAACAGGAGCACGGGCACAAATGGTCCCTTCTCTCTGTGGGCACAGATGACCCCTTAGCGAAATTAACATATTTTCATGATCAAATCATCAAACAATAATCCATAAATAAACAGGAGCACGGGCAGAAATGGTCCCTTCGCTCACCGAGTTCCTTCTTTGTGGGCACAGATGGTCCCTTAGAGAAATTAACATACATTTTATGATCAAAATCATCAAACAATAATAATTCATGAATAAACAGTAGCACGGGTACAGATGGTCCCCTCCGCTCAGTGAACACAGATGGTCCCTTCTCTCTGTGGGCACAGATGGTACCTTAGAGAAATTGACATAAATTAAAATAAACAAATTACTGAACAGGCACAAAAAGAGCCGAACTCATATGGGCACAGATAGTCCTCATGGAAAAATCAATAATCAATTCAATCTCCCAAAGATTTGAAAAATAAATAACGGATGCTAAATACTAGATAGAATTACAAAGACTAATCAAACAGTGGAGGATTGGCTTCTTCCAGCGAAAACGATCGCCAAAGTATTCCTAAATATAAAACAATTAAAATAATTGATTATAACAAGATAAGTAATCAAACTAAATAATTCATGAATAAACAGTAGCACGGGTACAGATGGTCCCCTCCGCTCAGTGAACACAGATGGTCCCTTCTCTCTGTGGGTACAGATGGTACCTTAGAGAAATTGACATAAATTAAAATAAACAAATTACTAAACAGGCACAAAAGGAGCCGAACTCATATGGGCACAGATAGTCCTCATGGAAAAATCAATAATCAATTCAATCCCCCAAAGATTTGAAAAATAAATAACGGATGCTAAATACTAGATAGAATTACAAAGACTAATCAAACAGTGGAGGATTGGCTTCTTCCAGCGAAAACGATCGCCAAAGTATTCCTAAATATAAAACAATTAAAATAATTGATTATAACAAGATAAGTAATCAAACTAAATAGTCCATGAATAAACAGAAGCATGGGCTCAGATGGTCGCTCTGCTCAGCGGGCACAGATGGTCCCTTACAGAAATTAATCTAAATTTTATGATTAAAAAATCATCAAACAATATAATCCAATAAATAAACCGGAGCACGGGCACAGATAGTCCCTCCAGAAATTAAAATTTTAATAAACGAATTACACCAAACAGGCACATATATTATAGAATAAAAAAAAAACTTATGACAAAAATCCAGAATCAATTCAATCTTCCAAACAAACAAACAAACAAACAAACAAACAAACAAACAAACAAACAAACAAACAAACAAACAAACAAACAAACAAACAAACAAACAAACAAACAACAATGGTGTTAAAATAGCGGATAGAATTGCGAGAAAATTCATCTCTCGTTTATAGTACCTATGAAACTTCCCGTACGGGCTAACAGTAATCCAGTCAAAACATAGACATACTTGTTGTTTGTTGCATGCTTACTGGAGGCCGCATGCACGGCCCCAAGAGTACAAAGAAAGAAGTGCTCAACTGAAGGACTAGGAACGGACGCTTCTTTAACAGTGTGCATGGCGCAGGTCCATCCAATCAATGACAGCCAAATTAATGACCACCGTCGCTTCAAATCACTAGCTCTCTCACGTTAACTCTACTGCTTTGAACGCATAACTCAAAACAATTTTTAACTAGAGTAAACAAATAATAAGACAGGAGTCATACCAAATGCCAAAACTTTAAATTCGTATAATTCATTACTCGTTCAACCGACGGACACCTAAAGACAGAAACTTCGTATGAACTTCAGACGTCAATATAAACGGTAAGCTAACTTGAAATCGTAGGAAAGTACAAATATCTCAGGTGGAAACACATTTGCAGCACTGTTCTTGTATCTACAGATTTGACAGATATCTTAACAATAAGTTACGGTGAGGTAAGACTAAGATAAGAGGAAATTTTACCTAAAACTATATTGCAACGTAAAACTAATTGGAAAATTTAGGGTAACTACATGTACCTCAGCACTAGAATTATGGCTCCTTGAACAAAACTCGAAATGTGGCGCATGCTTAAACGCATATCTTCAGGCAGCCTAATTTTTATCCGGAAGAATTAAGGTGGTTCATTAGGGGGCAATTATTACCCCAATGACCTTCTCTACCGCAACGAAATCACATGTCAAAGCCTCTGCTGTAATTGCATACCTAAATATCGCCCTTGGGGACGAGTTAAGTTTTTTGAGTTAGGTTTTCGCTTGCTGTACTTTATCAGCAGCTCTTTTCTCAGCCCTTTTTAATTTTCTGTGTCGTTATCGGCCAATTCATTACAACATATATTCTTGAACGGTAATTGTAGCCCAACCAGACTGAGTCTAACTATTATTGCCTATCATTTAAAGGGGCATGGTCATCGGTTTATACGCATGCGCAGCAGAGACGAGTAGTTGAGTTTTCCGTGGGCCACGGGAAACTCAACTTATCCGCCATCAATGCGAGCGTGGTATAATCTGGTCCAATTTAACAGCTTGTGTGGGCCATCAGTCCTCCAAACTTCGTACAGTATTTTAGATGTATATATTTATTAGTTCTATAGCCTTTTTTTGTTTGATTTGCGAAAATGAGCTAGAAAATTTCGAAAAAAACACGAAGTCATCGTGGCGTGAATTAACGGTGTTTGTACTAGTTCGATTTATCGGATGTCATGCACTTGAAAACAATTTTTATCACTTCAAATGAATGTCTATTGTTCACATGGCTATCCTGTGTGAGCTGCTGTAGTTATTTGGAATCATGGAATGTTTGAACGGTGCATTTCGTACACTTTTGCAAGCATAGTGTAGCGCGCTGTTTACTCGTAACGCAGTCTGTGAATTAATAACAAGCTTGTTTGTACTAGTTCGATCTATCGGTTTTCAACTCCAAAACAATTTCGATGCCTTCAAACGAATTTCGATTGCTCATAAGACTATCCTGTGTGAGCTACTGTGATTATTTGGACATCAGGGAATTTTTAAACGGGAGTTTGCCTACAGTTTTGGAAGCATACTGTAGCGCGCTCGACCATAGAATGTTTATTTGCAACGGAAGTCTGTTTATAACCTAACTAGTTCGATCTATCGGTTTTTATGGACTCCAAAATAATTTTGATAGCTTCAAATGAATGTAGATTGCTCAGAAGACTATTCTGTGTGAGCTACTGTGATTATTTGGACATCAGGGAATTTTTAAACGGGAGTTTGCCTACAGTTTTGGAAGCATACTGTAGCGCGCTCGACCATAGAATGTTTATTTGCAACGGAAGTCTGTTTATAACCTAACTAGTTCGATCTATCGGTTTTTATGGACTCCAAAACTATTTTGATAGCTTCAAATGAATGTAGATTGCTCAGAAGACTATCCTGTGTGAGCTGCTGTGATTATTTGGACATCAGAGAATTTTTAAACGGGAGTTTTCCTACAGTTTTGGAAGCATTGTGTAGTGCTTGACACTGCAATGTTTACTTGTGAAGAAAATCCTTTGAGCTTACCTAGCGTGTTTGTACTAGTTCGAACTATCGGCTTTTATGGACTGGAAACGTATTTTACAGCTTCATGAATACGTATGTCGGTTGATCAGAAGACTATGCTCTTTGTGTTTGTGGTTTGTTTGGCATCAGAAAGTATTTTTAATGTACTTTTGGTTCGATTTTCGTGCAGTATTTGGACATAATTCGCCGATATCAGATTTTATGCAAAATTGTCCAAATCAAGCATGTTCAACATTCTAAGAACAGAACTATTTGTCCAAATGTTATCATATCCAACTCAACTTCTTCCTCCATCGACTCTGAAGCCATTGTTATAACGTGTTACCCTAATACAGGGCCGCCAGCCTTCAAAATGCTACTACAAATCCTCCCCTTTGCGACCTTCTCACGTTCGCTCGCTCAACCGGGAAGATTTTGATATGCTAATTAGTACTTTCTGCACGCCTACTGCGCATGACTACCAGGTGACCATGCCCCTTTAAGCTTTCAATTTTAAAATGTTCCCCGCGTTGAATTTTCGTCATATTTAAAGTTATGAGAGTTTACACTAGATGCAATTCAAATATGAAAATAAATAAATTTGAATATGTAAAAAAATGATATTCTTCTTCAAGTTTTAATAGATTTTGATGTTTAAGGTTACTGTATATACCTTCAGAAAGAGGAAATTCGGTTTGTTATGTAGTATTTGATCAAGAAACAAATAATTTGCCGCGGGAAAAAAACAATTGATCTATTTTACCGGAAGTAAGTTTGCAAGCTTTGATTGACAATGCCAGCGCACAATTATCAGGATTACTGAGCCATAACAAATGCCTGCTAAACTAGCACACTATAAAACCTTTCGAATCAGCTCCAATATTGATATTTTATCGGCTTTTTCCCCTAAACATCCTAATATATAGCTTCCTTAGTCATTCGAGGATGTCACTTGAAATATTTGAGGAAAAGGAGACGTGAAAAATAAAAACAATATGCTCAAATCAAAACCCCGGAATATGGAATTTTCAGATTTCCGACGAGTCTTGAAAAGCCTCATTCACAGTAATGTCTCCTTGTAAAACATTGATTCTACATCAAGATCAGATGAAGCAGCTATAAAGTGAGAGAAAGTAGAAATATGTTAAAGTGGAGATAATATTTGATTAAGTCGACGTGAAGCCTGTGAAATGAACTGAAGTCAATCTGATCTATATGACTCTGACTCGAGATCCCCGGGGGGGGGGGACTCCCTTATGTGAGGGGTACATGGATGCTCGTCGTACCTTTTAGGGGTCAAAATCAGGAGTTTGGTACCACTTAGGGTATCCACCATCAAACACAGACATTTCTATGTAAAGCGGTACCTTTTAGGGGTCAGGTGTCAATTGAACAAAAAAGCTGTTATCAATTTACATTTTTATTATCTTTTAGGGGTCAAAATAAGCTTGAGCCACGCCCATTTTAGTACCTCTTAGGGGTCAAATCGAAAATGTCCGACGAGCATCCTACCCCTTTTATATGGGAGTCCCCCCCCCGGGTCGAGATCATCCTCAGAGAGCCAGGGGCAGTTAGTACGTGAACGACGGGCAGAAAACGGGTGGGTCTCCGAGGATGACTCGAGATGTGCAGACTTGTTGTTGAAAACGCGAATATGATTCACAGAAGAATAGTGGACACCGAGAGACACTATAAACAAACGAAACAGTCTAAAATATGATGTAATTGTCAAATGGCTGAACAATTTCGAAAAAGAGTAAAAAAATAAACAAGAAGAAATACAGAATCTGCGTTCCCTACCTCGGGCTTTACTCCGAAGCGACCGCGCTTCGTATGTATCGTTTATACTCCTCATGCACCACTCGTTCGGCCGTGAATTTTATGATAATGGCAGACTATTCAGGATTTTGATACTCATTTCAATTCCTTTCTTGGCATGATTGTATCGGAAGTTCCAGTTCATGTTGACTGTGAAATTCACCGCTCGACAGGAAAATGACATCAAGGAAAATCTGATCTGATTTGATTGGCCAGCGACATATGGGGGCGGGGGGATTGTTGGGGGGGGGGGGGGGGGGGAAACACATGAGTTTCTTTGAATCGGCTTTTTCTCGGCAAACATTTTTGAGCTATTGAAAGAACTTCAAAAAACTAAAGCTGTTCAGGGGAATTTCAGGGTCGGGGAATTTTAACATTCTCGTTATTTTTCGTTAGTTACAAATTTTTCCTTGAGCCTATTTGGGTTTTATTAGTTATGAGTTCGGTTGAAAGAAGTAAACATTCGATAACTTTAAAAGTATTTGGAATAGTGAGAAACCCAGAGACACTGTTAGAGTACAAGCCCTTGCGGTTGTCCTAAGGTGAAAATGAAATCAAGTTCATCAAATTCCTGTACAGCTTTAGCTTTTTAACTGGAACGCTAAGTTGTGGAATCAGAAAAGCTAGAAAAAAATACATTTTACAGTTATATAAGCTTCCCAACGTTTTTGTTTTGTTTTCAAAAACGTATCCTGAAGGTCTACAGTAACCTTAAGACAATGAGGTGGACTATTAAAACAATACCATAATTAGCACTTTCTGCATTTGTCTAGTTCTTAGCCGAACTATTACTTAAAACTGTTGTCTTCTGTAGGCTGTCTGATGACGTGTTTTCTGATGACGGCTGTTGGCCTGAATACACCTTCAACAGTACAACTATTTGCAGTTGTAACCACTCGACAAGCTACGGCCTTCTCATGGATGTTCATGGAATTTATGTAAGCACACATTTCACTGCCTTGTTACCATTAATTGTTGTTTACAAGTGATTGTCATGATAATTATCATTATGCTAATTTATATATGATGTCATGATATTACCAATATGCTAATAGGCCATTTTGACGATGTTGCGCACGCATTAGTAGAACAATAGATGCGAGCTGCTAAGACTCGTTCTGGTTCACCAGTCTTTTGTTATTTAAAATAGATAGACATTGTTCGCAACATCGTCAAAATGGGTTATTTTATGTCTGATGCGAGTTAGCTCTTTGACATTAGGGCCCGGTTCCTGAAAGCCCGATTAGCGCTAATCCTGGATTAACTCTCAACAACACATATTAGTTGTCATGGTACTTAACTCTGGATTAGCGCTAATCTGGCTTTCAGGAACCGGGCCCAGGTGTCAGAATTGTTTTGTGAATGAAAATTTCGCAAAAACCCAAAATGAGCCAGTTTAAGCCGCCTTTAACCCTGAGTTTCGAAGAAACTGCAGAATATGGAATCAACGGTTCGAGTCAGCGTATATGGAAGCTTCAGGATCGATGAAAAAATCTCAGAAACAACAAGTCGCCATTTTCCTCCATGTAATCAGAGAGGAAGCGCTTGAAATTTACAATACATTCTCGCTGACCGCAGAGGAGCAGAAAAATCAGGTACTGTTTGATAAATTCGAGGCATATTGCAATCCTAGGGGCCACAAGTTATTTACGTGTGTGCAGGAAGCGGCCCGAAACATCGATCAATATGTGACAGACTTCACAGCAAATCAACCACGTGTGAGTTTGGCGCGTTATGAAAGCCTAATCAAAAATGGCTTTATCTGTGGAATATCAAGCACTTCAATAAAGTAGAAGGTACTACGGGAAACAGATCTAAACCTGTAAAAAGCGATCGATATTTTGAGAGCAGCAGAACTTTCTAAGAGCCAGATAAAATCGATGAGTGAGGTGACAAAGACTGTACATTTTGTAAACAGAAAACAGCGCGCTGGAAATCCCTACAAACACAAGCGTGACAATCCACCGAAGAACAAGCACTCTGGAAGCAGAGGACCGCCACGCAAGAGATGTGGAACAAACCATGAACCAAGACAGTTAACCTGTGAGATTAAGCCTGTGATTCACCCACCAAGAAGAATCCCATTCACACTTCTGCCAAACCTCAAACAAGAGTTAGAAAGAATGGAGAAGTTAGGTGCAATTGAGAAAGTAGATCACCCAACAGAGTGGGATAACTCCGTTGTCCGAGTAGATGTGTATGTCGTGTATGTTTGGACCCAAACGATCTAAACAGAGCTGTTAAAAGAGAGCACATCCAACTTCCTACATCTAGTGACATTACAAGTACTGTAAGTTAAATGGGCTACAATGTTTAGCAAGTTAGATGCAAAGGATGGGTTCTTGACTACCGTAGTTCCCTCTTGACAACATTTAACACCCCCTTTGGTCGGTTGAAGTATATCCGCCTTCCATTTGGCCTAAGCTCATCCAATGAAGTCTTTCAGAAGAAAATGTAAATGGCCTTTGAAGGGACCGAGAGAGCTTAAGGGATTTAATATGATTATCTGCTGGTATGGGGCCAGAATGAAAAGAGTACTAACAGAGCACTGACAGAAGTTCTTGAGAGAGCGAGAGAGAAAGATGTAAAGCTGGAAAAGCAAAAGTGCAGAATCAAGATTCCTGAAGTCATATATATTGGAGAGAAGATCTCCTCTAAATGAATCAAGCCTGGTGACTCAATGATTGAGGCAATAACAGACATGCCAACCCCTGAGTGTAGGAAAGATAGAACGGCTGCTAGGTATGATCACATATCTCAGCAAGTTCATTCCCAACAAGACGGTTCATTCACAGAGCCACTCAGAGTGTTGCTAAAAAGGGATGTACGATGGCACTGCGATAGCACTGGGAAGAGGAGCAAGAGAATACACTGAGAGCAATAAAGAAAGTCATGACATCTAAACCAGTACTCCGCTTCTATAATGTACACAAACCTGTAAAGGTCTCAGTCGATGTATCCCAATCAGGTCTAGGAGCTACGTTGCTACAAGAAGGCTAACCTATCGCACATGCATCCAAATCCTTAACAGAAACTCAACAAGGATATATACAGATTGAGAAGGAAGCATTTGCAATAGTGTTTGGATGTGAGCGATTTAACCAATACCTGAATGGTAAACAAGTAGAAGATGAGAGTGATCACAAACCTCTTGAATCGATATTCAGGAAACCAGGCACCACCCAGAATCCAACGCTTATTACTGCGACTTCAAAGATATTAGCTACATGTGAGATACACACCAGGGAAATAAATGCATATTGCAGATGCATTGTCCAGAGCATGCCAGATGCTGAAATTGAAGCACAAGTCCATCGCTTGGTCACAAATTTACCCATGCTAGAAGCACATCTGAAAGAGTTCAATTCAATTCAATTTATTATTATTTAAAAAAGATTTTTTTAACAGTAGAACTAACTGATTTACATAAAAGCCGTGTTGATACTATTTACATATAAGTATATAAATATTTACAATGATGTATCAGAAAAGCCATGTTGATACTATCCTCATATAAGTATAAAATATTTACAATGATGTATCAGTAAATCTAATGCTAAAAAAATTACGAATCTGATATAATAAAATTAGAAATATCGCTAATTACTAATTTAATTGCTAAGTTAAGACAATGCAGTCGAACGATGCAATATTTATTTAAGGATAGAGACAGTTCTTATTTGTTTCTTAAACGTATCTAGGGACTTCGTCTCACGTACCCCACTTGGAAGCCCATTCCAGAGTGTTGTCCCATCATAGGAGAACCTTTTCTTAGTAAATTCTGTGTTTGGTTGGGGCCGCAGTTTTCTGTTTGACCCCCTAATATTGTAATGGGTCGAGCTTCCAACCGTGGTAAATAGCTCGGCTAAACAAGATGGCGCACAATTATTTTGAATTTGATGTATTAAAACTCTTTTTCTGTTAGCCCTCCTAACATCAAGTGTCTCCCAGTCAAGAATCTCGAGAGCTCGTCCAATAGCCCCTCCATGAATGAGTCTAGTGGCCCCATTTTGAAATGTCTGTAATTTATCGCATGTATCCCACACTTCACAATAGTAATCCAAGTGGGTTAGAACAAGAGAATCATGGATTTTCATTACTGTATTTTGGCAAACAAATGGCCTGGCCCTCTTGAGCACCCACAGACCTGACACTATTTTCTTTGATATGTGGTTAATGTGTTCTTCCCACCTTAAGTTTTCAACGATTATCACCCCAACTGTTTTGCTATTGCTAACCTTTCTTATAGCCTTGTCTCCAGTTTTCAAAGTTGGTTCTTCATTTAGAGTTCCAGGCAGAAACAGCTAGAGATGAATCTCTCCAGATTGTAGCTGAACTTACAAAAGTTGGATGGCCTGATCACAAGAGTGAAGTACCCGATGGTGCAAAGCACTTCTGGAATTTCAGAGAACATATCAATGAAATTAACGGAATCCTGTTCAAGGGTGAAAGGGTAATAGTTCCAGAAGGACTCAGAAAGGAAATGCTCGACAGAATCCATGAGAGTTACCGCCATAATGTATTGGCCTGGAATGAATGCACAAATAACATATCTAACTCGAGTACAGAATTAAGGAACAACACCAAAGAACCTTTAATTCAACATGAAGCACCATCCTACCATGGCAAAAAGATGTTTGCGACTTATTTACTCTGGATGGTAAGGACTAAGTGGGTTGAGCTAGGTCTACTACATAAGAGCACAAAGAGCACTGGAGTAATCATACAAATAAAGTCCAAGTTTTCCCGGTAGGGAATTCCCAATGAAGTAATATCGGACAATGGTCCACAGTTTGTGAGTAGGAAGTTCAAAGAGTTTACAGAAAAGTGGGAATTCAAGCACACTACTACAAGCCCATGATAGTCTCAAGCAAATGGACAAGTTGAAAATGCAGTTGGGACTATAAAGATAATGCCAAAGAAAGCTCACAGTCAAGGAACTGACCCATACATTGCCCTGTTGGAGTACAGAAACACTCCCATGACTGGCTTGAATTATTCTCCAGCTCAACTACTCATGAATAGAAGACTAACTTCGACACAAGGCTTCCCACAACTATGAAGTTATTAAGACCAAGAGTGGTGTAGGATGCCAAACAGCAGCTTGAAGGAATGCAACAAGTTCAGAAATACTACTTATCACAGAGCTGCCAAGCCACTGACAACCCTTAAAGCAGGAAAACAAGTGAGATCCAAGACACCAGGTCGTTGGAAACCTGGAGTTGTAACCAAAATCGCAGACAACCCTAGATCAGCAGTAGTAACAACACCTGATGGATTTCATACAGAAGAAACAGACGGGACATTATCAAATCCTCTGCCAGCCCAACAACTGATCCTATTCCATCACAAACAGCTGAAATGTCTCAAAACTCAAGTGGGAAAAGAGAAGAGAGACGAGTGCAGCAGCAGCAAGTTCCAAGTGAGAACAAGGTTGAAGTATGAAGTTGTTCAAACAACTAGGTATGGCCGAGATGTCAAACTACCAAGGCTTAAAGCTTACCAGTACTGTTAGGATGTAACCAGTACTGACATGATGAACACAAGTAGCTGTCTAATGATAAACAGTCGAACACTGAACATTAACCATTAACCTTGACAATCGTTAAAAGTATTTTATTGGTATTAGTTGCTTGATCATGAGTACTATCCTTCTAAGGATAGATATGTCATGGTAATTGCCATTATGCTAATTTATATACGATGTCATGGTTATTACCATATTATGCCAATTTATGTATGACCAAGTTATATATTAGGTATTTGAAGTTATATGAACATAACAGGTCTAGCAGTGATTACCGTTACTGTTACTAGGGCGGTTTGCGATTGTCAACAACAACAACAATTCTTTATTTGTACCCGTAGTAATACTATGTAATTAAGACAGACATGTTAACGTAATGCTAGTACTGGGTTGCTTGAAGTAGCTGAGAAAGTAATCGAGTAGTTTAATATGTTTAAATATAAAAAAAGTAATCGAGTCAGGCGTGCCATATTGTACCGCTCGAAACGAGCCACAGTATTGGCTTTCCCAACAATACAAACACCCTAATCCTTAGAACGTGCAGTACGAAAACAATAGAGCTACAGTATAATGGTGCAATCAGAATACAGGTCTCGAGCGGTACAGGATTACTGAGTCAGGCATCCCAACCAAGTAAATTAAGCAATTATAATTAGGTCAAAAGTAAAGTAAGAAAAAAAAACATTGCGTAGAACCTAAAACAGATTTGTTTCTACTCTTAATTCAGGCTTAGCTGTTTTTCTTATCTCTTATTGCTTCTAAGGCTTAACACAACGCTTTAGACTGTAAATTAACCCATGTTTCTCTCCCATTTGGCTAGGCACTAATAACTTCTGGTTGTTTGTAAAGTACTTTCAGATCTCGATAAAACATCTCTAACATCACAAAAACCAGCATAAAAACTATTTTCACATGCGAGAAATTACAGTAGTAATCTATTTTAAACCTTGTTGTGACTGTTAAAGTTATTATAGTGCACTTATTTTTAATATCCAGGATGAACTAAGTGACGCTCATAAAGATGCTCTTAAGTACATCTCACTAGTGGGATGTATCATCTCCATCCTGTTCTGCATTCTATCAGTCATCGCCTTTGCCTTGGCCATGTAAGTACGCATGCGTGCATAGAACAGATTTCGTATGAGTGGGCAAGTTACAGCAATGACTTACGGCACGGTTACTGTACGGCATGTCGTGATATTGAAATGGTTTCTCTATTGTTTTGTCTTTGTGATCCAATCAAATTACAAGAGTTACGGTAGAGTAAGTTACGGTAAGGTTACGGTAAAGCAACGGACATGCTGTATTGTTCTTCCGCTCTATTGGTTCATTGTTGTACACTGAGTTGTAGCAAGAGGCCATTTGCTAGGGAAATACTAGAGGTTAATATTAGACAAAAACAAACAAAACTGCTTTGTTCTTACGTCATGTGACAGTGATAGCAAAACCTTAATATATGTAAACATATATACCCTGTCTTCCTTTTCTTGAGAAAAATACCAGAATGAGGAAAGGATAGCTAAATATAATGATATTCAGAGTAAAAATGGGAAATAAGAATGTCTCCGTCGTGGATTCGAACTTGACCTTGCGAACTGCGAACTCCTAGGTTGAGAGCGCGCGCTATCGCGACACAAAGCGATTTCATTGGGGCGTGGCGGGTAGCGGGCGGTAGGCGGTCGAACGGACGGACGGAAAGATAACAACTGGTTTGTAAAAACTGTCTGTAAATATGTTCATGCATTCACAGACATTTTACTAACATTTTACAAAGTTTGTACAATGCTGACATTTGCAGACATTTTACATAGTACTTTAACGTCTGTAAATGCTTCGCTGTTTCTAGTATAGGCAACTGACGTCACAGTGCAAATGACCTATTGCGTCTGACGTAATATTTTTTTCTGTAGGAATCGACCTTTGGAGAGGAAGGCTCGGTCAGAGACATACAGACTCCACATTAACCTCGTATCCGCTATTGGAATCTCCCAGATTTGGTTCGTCGTTGGCACGTTCACTGTTAATGCTGATACGGTAAGAAGACATTAGCTTATGTTGTATTATATACTGAATATATATTTACCAACGCTCTCACATGGCGTCATTTCATCATTTCAACATTTTCATGTTGTCTATACAAAATTGAAAATCAAAATGGCGGAAGTGACACATTTGCAACTGGACTTTGGCGGTTTATTTTGAAGATGAAATTGAAAGAGAACTAAACAAAATTTCCGAAAAGCATAACCAAGATGTCAAGACAATTTTTGCCGCAAATTTAAGCCAAAGGATAAGGCATTTAAAGAACAGTGGACTTAAAGTGGTGTTTTTTTTATCTTCGGCCTATGGTAGGTTACAAGGCGCACATGATTTGGCGACCTCAGGATGAAGATTTTGTTAGCTTTCAGTAAAGGAACTCTTATTTTCACAAAACTGAATGGAAAGATCCAGTTATTGGGACCTTCCTTCCAGTGAAATGAGGTTTTGAGTCCAAGGTAACAGAGAAAAGCTCGCTTTTGACATTTTGTTTTGGTTTCTGTTCTTTTGTGTGAAAAATTCGGATGTTATTTTTCATGTAGTTGTTCGTAAAATGAAATGAGAAAGCTAAAACTGAATTGAATGCTAACTACTGGCTTAATTGTTTCATGACTTCGTTTTACGGGACACAAAACGGTTGGTCTTGCGAGGACTGTTTGTGCATTTCGTTCGTAAAAAAATATTAAATAAAGCAAGTAGACCAGGGTTTGTTGTGCTCTGTACTCTGGCAAAAACACAATCCTGAAGCTTTAGAACATTAAAAAAGTTACAGAAATTACTCGCCGCTACGCAGCTCGTGATTCCTGTATCCCTTTTTCATGTTCTACAGCTCCAGTCGTATTTTTGTCAGAGTACAGACCACAACAAACAAGGTTCTATTTGTTAAATAACATGCTATTGCTATAACATGATTAATCAATATTATCTGACATTAATGCTTTCTTTTTGATTGATAAAATATTTATTGAGCGATTTGTATAGGAAATCGCATGAATGCAAGTGCTATACGGGATTTATTGGCACTGAGTGATATTTTGAAAGTTCTAATAATAGACCTCGTCAGCTTGCCTGTTTGTTGTCCCATTTCAGACCACCTGACTTTTCCTTTGTTCAATGCTTTGGAAAACAAAGCCCTCAATCCTCTGGAGAACTATCACGTGGTCTGAAATGGGGCAACAAATCGACAAGCTAACGAGGTCTATTGAGAACTTTCAAATTCAGTGCCCGTAAATCAAGTATAGCACGAGCAGGTCATGCGATGTTTTTTGATGATAATATACTGCGCAAATTAAACATTTGGTGAGAGCATGCGACCTTTTTTTAATATAGGACTTGGCGTTTTCGAGTGCAAATACGGGCTAAAACGAGTGCAAATATGAGACCATATTACACGGGTCGCGAACAGGTTTGCACAGGTTTATTCAACACGAAATGGGCGGTTTTGTAAGTGTGCGAGGCAATCGAAATGGGCTGTTTGAGTAACAGCCAGTCAGCTTTTAGCGCGCGAAAATAACTTTTTTCAGTGCGCACTCGCCCCCGACATTGGGGTTTTCTTCTCTCGAACTTTTCTTCAAACAGAGCAGTAAGGTAGAGGGTTGTCCAATACTCTGACAAATTTATGCATAGCATTGTATTGTATTATATAGAGATAACAATAGTTTAACAATACAATAGTAGAACGATGCAATATAATAGAATACAAAACAATGCTATGCATAAATTTGTCAGAGTATTGGACAAGTATGGTAACGTAAGCGAAAACAAACCTTTTTGATCGTGTTAGCCGTCGTGTAATAAACAATTTATTACACGAAGAGTTGCGTAATACGACTGGGAATTCTTACTAGTCAACTTTATTTTTTCTCGCTATTCAGGCTCGAAAAAATAAAACTGACTCGTAAAAACACTCAGCCGTATTACACAACTTTCCGTGTAATAACCTCTTTATATGCACTCGGTATTGACCAATCAGAATACAGATATATTGTTGAGTATATTATAAAGTAGTATCTATAAAGCACTGAATAACGCGCGAAAACCTTAAATCCGTTATAAAACCGCTGGAAAAAAGTAGTTTATAAGAGGAAAGCGTCATCTGCTTACGTAAAATATTCCTACAGACCGAATTCCGCATGCTAGAGTTATGTAATTGGTATTTTTATGGCAATTGTATGCGGAGTTCCTGGTGAGAATATGGATAGGTTTTGATTATCATGCTAACAAAGTTGACTCAACTTCAGTCTCGATGTTACCTTTCAAAATGGCGGTCAAGAACTACAAATTCGACGATCCCTATGTTTTTAGTTGACTGTGTTCGTAACGAAATAAAGTCATCATCTTTCTTTGTTTTATTCTTGTCCAGATAACATGTCGTGTGATTTCTCTCCTCACGCATTATTTCCTGAGTGCTTCGTTCTGTTGGATGCTGGCTGAGGGTATCAACGTTTACAACAAGATCGTCAAAGTCTTCAGCACTAGGAAATACGGAAAATTTTACTTCACTCTTGGATGGGGTAAGCAATTATTGTACTGATCGAAAATTCCGTAGAACAGAAATTCTCAAACTCATCAATAACAAGAGGCCCTGAGTGGCCATAACTCGGGCCACCCAGGAATAGGTAAATACATGGAGTTCATGGAGTTCTAGCATATTTTTGTGTCATACATGGTTTGTGCTAGGGGAGCCGGATAATAGACCTAGTCAGCTTGCCTGTTTGTTGCCCCATTTGAGACCATGTGATAGTTCTACAGAAAATTCAGTGCTTTGAAAATTGGTACATTTCCTCTTGGGACACAGAAAAACAATAAAGCATTACTCAAGAGACAAAAAACACAGGATAAATTAGAATGCACAAAAACTCAAAGTGCGGCTGAAATAATATCTCAGCAAACATATTTTTACCCCTATCGTAGCTTTGTGCTCTTTTTGACCATGGAAACTAAAAACATTTCAAAATCTTGGCACTTTTATATAGCCGCCTAGGCGCTGTACCGGTGTGAGATAGTACACAAACTCCTGTGCATGTAACCAAAATGAGGTTTTACTCCTCGCCGACAGGCAACAAACATCTGACAAACGCCCCTGGGTTCCCATGGGTCGACTCATGGGGGAAGCCACAGATACATGCAATACTTACCCACCTATTTATAGCAACACAATATTTTAAGGCAGTAGTCATGATTATATTTTATGTAGTATGTATGCTACCATCTACTTGATTTTGCCTGTATATTAATATAATATATATATAGTAGCACCAAGGGAGGAGAGGAAAAGAAAGACTACCACTAGGTATTGCTAATTGGGGAGGGACACTGTCTCTGGTCACTGCCAGAGATTTGTTTGCATTCTGTGTCGGCTGATCCAAGAAGACACGAAGGTCTATTGTCAGCTAGAGCATTTCGGCAGTACCTTCTCCCAGCTCTTTTAAGGTTCCACCGGGGCTTAAACCCACTACCTCTGCACAACAGACCAACACTTAACCACTGAGCTTACCACAATGAAGTTAGCGTGTGCCTGAATGTTTAAAACTAAAAGTACTCCAAACACGGCGTACGGCGTACGTACAGTACTGGCCTCCTGTAAGATCCAATAACTGAGAAATCGGGTTAGTTTCTAGGCTATTTGAAGCCATTATCCTAATAAATGACAACACTGCAAACTTTTATTAAACGTTTTTGTTTACTTAGAAATGACCCCGCCATTCAGATTAGTTTGTTTGCCGTTGTCCCTTGGACTGTGTGTTTGGGACGCCACATCTGCTTTCGTAGATGTGAGAATTGTCCATCGAAAGCCCTAAAAGTCCTGTCAGCCCTAGAATAACTGAACATCTTGGTATTTCAGTCGAAGAAACCTTTGGTTTCAGCAAAGTAATGGTTAAGCATGGCCCAAATTGCTGGGAATTAATCTTTGCCTCTACAAATATCTTTGAGAACCAAGACCCGCGGGTGTAGAATCTAATTGGTTGATCCTCTCACGTGTTGAGTTGTCTATCGACCAATGGGCTCCTGTGTAATCTGATTGGTTCACGGCGACTTCCGGGTCGACAGTAGTGGGTGAGGGATGGAATTACCCCCTTATTTGGTGCGCTATGTTAATTTTTGGTGCGCGCTCATTAATTCGGATGACGTCACAGTCCTATTGTCTTGGGTATGCCGCATTTTTTAGGCTGGAATGCGATGCAGCTCATTATTATTCCGCTGCAGGGGTGTGTGTCTATACATTGAATTAATTAAGGGATTAGCGATCTATTGAAACCGCTTCGTGTGGGTCCTATCTTTATTTGATCATCTGTTCAGACTCCGTTCAGTGCATCTTTATTAGCTCGCGTATTTTTATTGAACTCTGACATGGAAGGCGTTCAAGGAAAAACGATCACCGTGGATGAAGTAGAACACGTCGAAAGAAACAGAGCATTTCACAGCCATAATATTGTCTTTCTCTCTCTCGATAGATTGGTTCTTCGCAGAGTGCAGCATACACCAAATGTATAAGAACTTATGCACATTGATTGACTTTGTAATTACTTTAACTTTTAAATCAATAAAGTTCACTTGTGTTGGTTGAACAGGTTTGGCCAAGTCTTTGTTATGAACAACAATACACTATTGTTTCGGTAATCTGCCCTATATTAACCCAACGACATTTTTGATATCCTTCACAAATTTTGACCCTACAGAACTCCTAAAATGACTTTATTATTTTCCTTACAGCTATTACCTTCACTATCTCTCGTAACTAATTCTGAGATCAGAATATTTATAAACCTTTACAGTAAATCCACTGTGACTCATAAGAGCAACTTTGCTATTGTCCTTAGGGATTAGCGATAACTGAAGAGCCATCAGTACAGTTTGATAGAAACAATAGTCTATTGTTTTGAGGAAAACTCTTGAGAGCCAAATTCTTCTCTAAAACTGAACTATAATTACCATACGAATAAAAACAAATCCACCAGATAAATTAAACAAAGTTCAAATCTCAAAAACAGCAATTTACAGTTCGTTTTCCTTATAGTCCCGGAATCGATAACTTTCTTATTTCTCAGCGCATTCCAGCCTCAAATATACGGCGTACGACGCATTTTAGTCATGATCACAAGACAATAGGACTGTGACGTCATCCGAATTAATGAGGCTAGCGCGCACCAAAAATTAACATAGCGCACCAAATAAGGGGGTAATTCCATCCCTCTCCCACTACTGTCGACACAAACAAAATAAAAAAAGACTTGCGTTTTCTGACTCGTGCCGGCCAAATTAATTAATGAGAATAGTTCAAAGAGAATCACAATCGTGAAGGAGTCTTGATATCGTGATCAAAAACGTGATCAAAAATGGCATGTTCGTACGAGATGCCATATCAAACGCTCGTACTGGTGTTTGACCACGAGATCAAAACACCTCGAACTGAGGTTTTTAAAAATCCACTGCGCGTCATTCTTCAACTGCAAATCTTAGTGTTTTGACCTAGTGATGAAACACTTGTACGAGTGTTTAGTATATTGCTTATAATATTCTCTCTGAGGATAGTGTTACACGTGTAGTACTTTCAAAAACAACAGAGCAATAACAGACAAATAGGATAACGATCTGAGGAGGGTGAAATTGTTTCACTGATTGAATGACTGAAAATCGCAGTATCAGGACAATTGTCTATTGTTGATGATGAACTGTTGTTGTTGCTGTTTCTAGGTTTACCACTCGTATTGGTGAGCGTGACTGCAGCAGTGGCATTCGACAAGTATGGACCACAGAAAACGTAAGTTAATTTGGGTAATATCTTCAACTTGAGAGCCACCCAAAGCGCAATTAGTGATTATACCATTGACAACAACGACACTGATCTCCGACGAACGAGTATATAAACATTAAACATCGCATTAGGCAAGTCCAGATGATACTTAAAAGCATCAACAATATCGTAATAAGATATTTTAGTAGAACGATTTGGTGTTTCTAACACGAATCCTGTAATCTGATTGGCTAAGCTACTCACTATCTATTTAACAATTAGACCCGCAGCCCTCATGGGCTACGAGTCAATAGCCCATGAGGCGCAGTAGAATGGGCTATTTAACTCGTAGCCCATGAGGGCGAGAGGTCTAATTGTTTTAGTATAAACTAACTAGTCGAACAGTAGAAAATAATAGGAACAAACAAATTGAAGTTGAATTTTTTTTATTATTTCGTGAAAATGCGTGCGGTGTTTGTCTACCATGGGCTATCACAAATTGACCAATAGTAGGGTAGCCAATCAGAATGCAGGATTTGTAATAGTCCACTAGTTGGTTATACTAATGTGTGATAGATAGCGAGTAGCAAAAAGCCGGTTTTCAAAAGGGTTAGCGAAACAATGGCCACCAAGTCGTCATATTTACAAAAATGTCTTCTTGTTTCAGTTTAAGATTGAACAACTGAGCCTAAACGAGAAGTTAATTAGCTCATACGAAATCTAATCTTACAAACTGTTAGAAAGAATAAGAGTAAGACACCTATGACTGACACGCTAGATTTGACGCTCAATGAACATTTGAAACACATAAGCAAATATTTTGCTGTACGGCTGAACGATATCGTAATAATGTGCGGAAAACGTCACTTAAACGCCATTTACACGTGGAAAACATTATGGCAAGGCACCCCAACATTTTGGCCATTTTTAATGTGTAATGACACCAGTCCAATTTATTAAGGCACCGGTGCCTTAAATTTTAGGTGGTTCTCTATCTATCTATTGTGTACTGCCGTAAAGATGTTCTAGAGGAGTAATAGGCGCCACAGGGGGATGTTATGTTCCTAGTAGGTGTAAAGCTTATTTATAAACATAGTAGGCGAAGTACTGGAAATAACGTAATCTGAGAGGCTATTCCACTCAGGGATAGTTTTAACAAAGAAAGAGTTTCTAAATTGTTCTGTGTTGGAAGACAACTGCCGGAACTTGGCAGAGTTTGATATGGTTCTATTATAACCCTGCACGAGGTAGCTAGTCCTCCTTGGGAATCTGTACAAGACTCTCCATATGTTAATGATATTACATGTCATCATTGAGTAAATTAATCTGTTTGCAGCTGTTGGCTTCAGCAGGAAATCATTTGGGTTTTCGCTGCTCCGGTCCTCGCAGTTATTGTGGTGAGTAGATAAATGATATTTAATGTTTCCTTGGCACAGAAAGAAATTAAACTCGGCGTTCAGGAGCGGATCGATCGTTGGTTTGAAGCTGAGAATGCAGATGTAGCCCATCAAAACGTTCCCGCTATATATTATTTCCAACTGCCGATTTCGCTATAATGGCTGCTTGAAGTTACTTTTACGTACATATTCAGCGGATAGAAATGGAAACAGTCATGTGCTGATATATCACTTCAATAACCAATGAATTGAGCTCGTGATTCCATGGGAAAGGCTTTACTGGAGGGCAGACAAACTTAAAAACACTGTTTTAGAAAATCAACAATCGATTGGAGGTGAAAAATAGCATTTACCAACAGGTTTAGCTAGTAACATTACCGATCTCGTACAACGAAGTGCCTTTGAATAAATGAAGTCAGATTGTTTTGCCCTCCAGTACAACACGTAATTGCATTCCTGCAAAAAGCCCATTGATCGCATCACGGAACAAAACAATGCTTGGTTTTAGTTTAGAACTTGATTGGCTGATAATTACAAAACATGTTTCACAGCCAATAGAAAAGCTAAGCAAACGCAAAACAAAATCAATCACTGAATTACTTTCGACACCCGATCGAAAACCTCTCTAAACACGAATAAACTAATAACGTATTTACATTCAATGTTATGTGCCTAATACGACGCTTCCGATCATTACACATAATATACATACAACGTTATGTGCCTAATACGGCTCTTCCGATCCATTGCACATAATATAATAAGAACGTTATGTGCCTAATACGGCTCTTCCGATCCATTGCACATAATATAAGTAGAACGTTATGTGCCTAATACGGCTCTTCCGATCCATTGCACATAATATAAGTAGAACGTTATGTGCCTAATACGGCTCTTCCGATCCATTGCACATAATATAAGTACAACGTTATGTACCTAATAGGCCCTTCCGATACATTGCACATAATATAAGTACAACGTTATGTGCCTAATACGACTCTTCCGATTCATTGCACATAATATACATACAACGTTATGTGCCTAATACGGCTCTTCCGATACATTGCACATAATATAAGTACAACGTTATGTGCCTAATACGGCTCTTCCGATACATTGCACATAATATACCTACAACGTTACGTGCCTAATACGGCTCTTCCGATTCATTGCACATAATATACATACAGCGTTATGTGCCTAATACGGCTCTTCCGATACATTGCACATAATATAAGTACAACGTTATGTGCCTAATACGACTCTTCCGATTCATTGCACATAATATACATACAACGTTATGTGCCTAATACGGCTCTTCCGATACATTGCACATAATATAAGTACAACGTTATGTGCCTAATACGGCTCTTCCGATACATTGCACATAATATACCTACAACGTTACGTGCCTAATACGGCTCTTCCGATACATTGCACATAATATAAGTACAACGTTATGTGCCTAATACGGCCCTTTCGATACATTGCACATAATATAAGTACAACGTTATGTGCCTAATACGACTCTTCCGATTCATTGCACATAATATACATACAACGTTATGTGCCTAATACGGCTCTTCCGATACATTGCACATAATATAAGTACAACGTTATGTGCCTAATACGGCTCTTCCGATCCATTGCACATAATATACCTACAACGTTATGTGGCTAATACGGCTCTTCCGATACATTGCACATAATATAAGTACAACGTTATGTGCCTAATACGGCTCTTCCGATACATTGCACATAATATAAGTACAACGTTATGTGCCTAATACGGCTCTTCCGATCCATTGCACATAATATAAGTACAACGTTATGTGCCTAATACGGCTCTTCCGATCCATTGCACATAATATACCTACAACGTTATGTGCCTAATACGGCTCTTCCGATACATTGCACATAATATAAGTACAACGTTATGTGCCTAATACGGCTCTTCCGATCCATTGCACATAATATACCTACAACGTTATGTGCCTAATACGGCTCTTCCGATCCATTGCACATGATACAGGGACACCCAACGAGAAAAATGTGTAAAATGATGAATCCTCTTATATTGTGGTTATATTACTTATTTTCACTCACTATAAATCATGTTTTGTCTTTGCTGACGGAGAGACATCTGTTCTTCAGTGCCAGAAAGCTAACTCTCTTGAAAAATCTCCCAGCTGTTAAAGGTGTGTGCAGAAATTCCCAGGAGACATTAAAGTAAACTTTTGCAGAACAGATAATGTTTCCCAGCTAAGCTGGTAAACTCTTGTGTTTTTTCCAGGTAAAAGTGATATGAAGAATTTCCCAGCTGAAAGCGATACGAAAAATTTCTCAGCTTAAAGCAAGTTGAAGAATTTTCCAGTCATTTTTAAAATTCAGTAACGAAGAATCTCCCAGCTGAAAAATCTGATTTTGCAGAAATTGCCAGCTAATGTGCGTTGCAGAACAGATATTTTGCAGAACAGTTCGCTGGATGCCTCTGATGATATACATACAAAAGTTGATACGTTTATGGTATACAAATTAAGGACTTACGCCCATAAAATCGCATGAAATTGATCATCTTATAGACCTGTACCTCACAGTTTATCATCATTTATAATATGACACAGAGCGTGCTGATTGGCTCATATATTCGATAAAACCTATGGTCTATGGCAAGCACATAGAAATCTGCCAACTCAGCCCTAGACCTGAGATCAAGCAAATATGAGGCTCTTTGAAAAGCATGCGTGTTTGGGTTAATCCTAGATTACGAGAGGAAACCTATAGAAAGAAAAGGATTAAAAATCCTGTGTTACGTGACGGAATAATTTTGTGACAAAATAGTTATACAATCGATCGATCGCGATACGGCTCAGTGCACAAGGTAACCTGCATGGGCAAGAATCATGGACTTTTAAACCGCATATCAAACAAAATAATTGCACACAGAAGAGGACATTTGCTTTTGGTGATCGCTTTGAAGATAATGCAATTTGACTTGAGAGTGAACAACTTCAGTGGCATTATAAGGTTATAATGTGATTTATATGTTGATTCCGTAACAATACGAAATGGAATTCTGTCCTGTCGTATGGACTCTCTACTTCTGGAGCTACCGCCATACCAAAGGTCCACACAAGAGAAAGAGTAAGAATTGGAATTTTAACAGCGATTTGCTATACCCTAAACTCGAGAAACCTCGATGTTCTATACATCAAAATGCTGGAAATTTATTATCCTGTTTGGGTCTGACGGTAATAAGTCCGTTCAGCCATGCGTATTCAAGCTAAACCCAGTTTTTCTCTACTTCTATACCAGTAACGCCTTGTAAAAATTTTAATGTTGAAATCTTATCATAAACACTCCAACCAGTTATCAGTCACCGGATATCGATATGTAGGCTTTTGTACGCAATGACTTTGATAACGTAAAGAGAGCAAGAAAAAACACTTAAAATGTTCATCGTATGGAACTGTGTTCGCCATTACTACACTACTCCCACTAAACGTCTTTATTTAACTCTAAACTACCAATAAAGTCATTAAGTAACTGTAATTGGTGCAAATTAACCACTAGGTTTTCGTTTTGAATGACTTTTATAAGTACTATTTACCAACCGAGCGGACGGTATTGTATCGGAAGATACATAGCCGAGCCGGATGCGAGTATCTGTAGATCCGATACATCACGGAGGCGAGGTCTGTAAATTATTTCTAAATCTTTTATACTAGTACATTCGGACACACAGAGTTATTTTCAGTCAACAAATTAGTTTTTCGTGGTAAACGAAGCTCAAAGTTTGCCAGTTCTTGTAGGGTTTCATAAATTCAAAAGTACAAAACTAAATGCATGAGTTCCTTTAAGCTGATACCCTGGCAGGCTTGAATGTGGAATGTTGTGAAAACTCTTTTTAGCATTGAAGATTCAGCGTTAAAATGAGTTTGCCGCTATCGTTTGCGTCACATACATGCGTTTCTTGCTAGCAGAAATATCTTCCTTCCCACCACGAGAGAGAGAAAGGGAAGAGACTGTCATGGCCGGTTAGGACGCTTTCTTTGTCGCGCATGCGTTTGGTTACCTAGCAAGCCCTTGTCATAATCACCCACGTGACTGTGACGTGTGCTCGAAACGTGTGAACGACATATTTAGGTTTTACCATACGCACCACGCATATCCGGTTAAAACCAGTTTTAAAACTTGTTTGGTTCGTCCACGGTTGTGGACGGCAGTATATCAAAGAAAGCGTCGTACACCGACAGTGGTCTCTTGCCTTTCTCTCTCTCGCCGTGGGAAGAGATACTTGTGAGACGGTCGCGTTGGAAGAATAGTGAGCATTGGAGACTTTGTTTTGAGCTCGTATATTGGGTCCTTGCACTTAAGATCATCAGTTTGGTAGTTTGGGTCTTGTCTTATATAAACATTCCAAGTTGCGGATTTTTTCTTTTGTTGTAGTAGCCATAAATCTTCATCATTATAGGGCCACACCGGCTTATGAGTAAAGGCTGTATAAAGACCCTAGACACTGATATTATATTAATCACGTCTGCACTGGATCTACAAAGCCATGATGTGGTATCATTCAGCACTCAGGATTGGCTAGTACCGTTATAAATTATTAATGAATATTAATGCATTTCTCCATCCCATATAATTTTTTTGTTATATGCTGATTTTATAATTACTCTATTTCGTCTACTTTTTCTAATTACTTATTAAGATGAGATAAATAAAATAATAATAATAATAATGAGGTTTAGGAATTGACTTTACGACACATATTTTATGTAAATGATGCACAAAACATTTCAGTGGGCTCCCTGTGTTCTAACAGGACTGATATGCTCGTTGCTTACTTCACTGCTCTGCAATTTGAATTTTAACTTTCGAGATCCCAAGGCGTGAAAATAGGAGGGGCTAACCGTTCGTATTTAAGATACTTTCTATTTACGTTTCATACTGGTAAGGAACGAAGGTTTCAGGTCGAGGCCCAAGGGGTAATGTGGTGTAATGCTTTTTGCATATCTAATCCTTTACCCTCGACATGGAGCGTGTTCTTGTGTAGTAAAGTGGAATACAAAAGTAGCCTATTTCTTGCTGTTAGCGTTTCTTCTTAGTGCATGACGCACTTAGTATGGACCCTTTGTACGTTACGTCATAGCCGCCATGTTGGTGTACAGTTAACAATAGATTCTTCGTTAGCTTCTTTTGTTCTGTACACCAACATGGCTGCCATGCCCTTTGTCATTTGAATCTCTGGGGATTGAGTGCAAACCATCTATTATGCGTCACGCGGTTTTCTTTTTCAGGCCAACTCCTTTGTTCTTTTGTCCATCATTTACGTTCTGTTGCGCAAGACGATGGCTTTCAAAGCTGGCCCCAGCAAAACGAAGGATACTTCAAAAGTCAGGTATTAATACCAGCACACATGGTTTATTCGTGTTCATCCACATCTTCCCGGGTCAACTTGAATAGGAAATGGCGAGGTTTTCTCATTGTACGCATTAACGATATCTCTTTTCATAAATCAAATTGTTTGCGAAGGCTTCTCGAATTTTCTTTCGCGGCAACCTGATTCTAAAAGTAGCCTGATCTCGTAACAATCAATCAATTAATAACCTTTATTTAAGCACGATAAGTTTAAACGCAGCACAAAGTGCTGATGGTGCTGATGTGGTCGCGCCAAGCTAAAATATATAAAAAGTAGAGAAGTACAATATATATGTATCAATTTAAAACTATGTTATTATTTATTATTTACAGATTTAAAATTCGTGCATATATGATGATAATAAAATTAAGGCACCTAATTTGTAAATAATTAATTAATTAGTCACAGATGTTACATTTACTGTTCTTTAACTCTCTCATAAACTTCTTATAAGGTAAACCTTGGATGTTCTCTGATATATTGTTCCATAGGTTAGTTCCTTTGTTTACTATCGATTTGTACATTATCTCAGTTTTCGCTATTTGGGATTGATAGCTAGCTTATTTTTACCTCTTAAGATTAGTAAATAAATCAGAAATTTGTCCCGGTATACGTACAATTTCGTAGAAACCTCTATAAACTAAACCGGCTAATCTATGGTTATAATGCCATGCTAGTGGTGGGCAACCCGCTTTGGATAAAACTTCACTGGATGCTGTGAGCCAATGAAGACCATATACGATTTTTGCTGCGCGTACATGCATTCTTTCTAAATCTTGAAAAAGGGTGAGGTTACAATTTCCCGACACTATAAGACCATAGGTTACACTAGGAAAGACTACTTTATTGTAAAAGGCATTTAGCATTTGCCTTGGGAGGAAGCGCATGGATTTCAATAGATTCAGTTTTATAAAACTTTTCGAGATACTTTGTACGTGCTCAGTCCACTTCAGGTTACTGTATAAGTGGTGGGAGGGGCTCAACGAAATTTCCGTGCTTCATAATTTATACTCTCACACTTTTTTCGATGTATAGTCATGCCTGAATTTGAGCACCATAGGGATACTGTATCCAGAACCTTGTTCGTAGCTATAATTGTTGAGTCTAGGGTGTCGCCTACGCAATACAGCGTTGTCTTATCCGCGTACATTTCAATTTGCCATCAGGCGCACATTCTGGTAGATCATTACAGAAAAGAGTATTGGTCCGAGGTCCGACCCTTGAGGAACCCCGAAAGATACTTGCTCTATCTTGAACTTTGCAGAACCGACAATCCCAAGTCGTTGCAACTTCTGTAGTAATACCCTATAGGGTACGGCATCAAAGGCCTTCCTAAAGTATATGAATACTACAATGACCACCGTGTTTTGGTCAATCCTCTTCCTTCAGGTTTCCGTTAAGTGTAAGAGCTCTGTAACTCTGTAAGCTCTGTAACACGCTGGCTCAGAGCGCAGTGCATAAGAGGTGAACGCTCCTGGTCTTCCATCAATGATCTAAAGATTATTTTCCATATCTTCTGTGCAGGCGCAGTGTTAAGGTGAGCGTGGTGCTTCTTCCTCTCCTCGGCATCACGTGGGTGTTTGGATTTCTGGCTATCGACAAGAATTTCATTGCCTTCCATTTCGTGTTCGCCATCGTCAACTCTCTACAGGTACAAACCTCATTAACGTGTGTGTACACCAACTCCTCACCCCTTACAGATGATCATCTCTCAAAGTGGTTAAGTTTCCATGCCTACCCCCCACTAACCCATGCTCGCTACATTATTTACAAATATTTCAAAAAAGGTTCTCCCGCACAAATGGCAAAAGAAAGCGCGAAGCGCCATTTCCAGACCAAAATGTATTGTGGTTATAATTTTTCGGCCATGCGAAACGGGTAAACTGCACTGTAATTCGAAAATCGAATCGCAGGAGACCATTAATATTCGTCTTAGCATTTTTAGCCCAAAAGCAAATGAATTGAGCAGACTTTCAGCTACAACCACAATCCCTTGCGGGCTGGCAATATTGCTCGTTGTTTGTCCGAGACAACGTTTTGTTGAAATAGCTGCATCATAATCGTTTTATTGACCACATATTAATTACAGAAGTACAGATTATTTAGCATTATATATGCATAATAACGGATATAAAGTAATCATAATATTAGCTGTAATACAGCTCTTTTTCACAGAAAGAGACCGAAATGGAGTAATATGGGTCTGAAATCACCGAATATACTTGAACATCGATTAGTTCGACCACTTGGATAGTAGATTTTCTAGGCATCTGGATTGAAGAGTGGCTTCTGTTTTGAATGTTCTAATATTCGGTAATAGATACCCATGTGACAATGTATGAGTCGAAGGTGGAATTAGCTTTTTTTGCGCTGAATAATAATTTAAAATACTCACCGGAAAATAATATTTTCCACATTGGAGTCGTAAAATCTGCGCTACACATTGTTCACATAAATAAATAAATAAATATATATATAATATATATAATATATATATAGAGAGAGAGAGGATATTACACGGTGGTGCGAAGATATGAAGTTTATCCTCGAGAGTCGAAAACATTTCACGAGTGAGCGCAGTCTCTTCGTTGCAGTCGAGAAAATCTTTACAGAGTTTTAGATCGTATTTGGCTTTTTGTGCTCGTAATATTCATTGTCCTGCAGCTCATTTAAGCTGTTTACATCTTCCTCTGTGATTTTCACAAACTAGCCGCCATCTTTGTAGTTCAAAAGGCGGCAAACGTGACGTCATAGATATTTTCACTAGTGAGCCGATATGGAAAATACGCTACTCAGTACCCGGATGTAGTTTCGTATGAGTTCTATGAGTGGTTTATTACTCAGTAGAACACTATCGTCCATATAATAAATATATATATATAAAATGGTGAGCTTATTTGTTCAATAAAAAAGTATCTCAAAACTATGGCTAGTATTATGGGATATCTATACTTTTATTTTTTAGAAAGCAGGCCTTGAGGGTAGGCAACTTGAACAAAATATCACCATCCCTAATTATAGATAGTTCTGATCAGGAGCCCATTACCAGGAGCGTACCTATGTAATGGGTAGCGCCCACAGCACAGTAGACGATGTAGCTATTTATAGATATCCGATTCCCGCGAAATATAATGGTTGGCATGGTTGCTTGCGCTGCGGACAATGCGCGCTCCCCTGTATAGGAAAATAGCTGCGTGAATGCATAATGAGAAGTGACGTTTCGTCATGTGGTTGGTTTAGTGCAGGTATCCTTTGTCTACTTTCGCGGGGAACACAACGCTAAAAATAGCTTCATCATCTGTTCTCCTGTTGGACAGACCTAATCTGGGAGATGCACGCTCCTGGTAATGGGCTCCTGTTCTGATATATAATTATATTAAACAAAATATGTCATAATTTTTGCAATTTGCTATATTATATACACTTCTTTCCAAAAACAATATTGCTTGCAGAAACATAAACAGTTATCATCAATCCACTTGTGTGTTCAACGTTATATGACGTAATATATGACGTATAAGAGGTATTGTAACTGCGATGTGAGTTCTCGTATTGTTTCTCGTGACAGGGGTTGTTCATCTTCATCGCTCACTGCTGGATCAACGACTCGGTAAAAACATGTTTGTTTATTTAGGAATTCAGTTTTTTTGTTTATGTATTCAATGGACAACAGGGTGATTAACAAATATATACATCCTTAACTTAGTATTTAAAAAAATGATTCTCTTACATACAGGTTTTGTTTTAATCTGATCAGGAGCTGGTACTAGTCGTTTATGTTTTCACATGACCCCATTCTGTATAGCGTGACTTGTCCCCGTTATTTACTGCGAAATTTGTTATTTCAGGTGAGGTTAGCCCTCAAAGAAAAACTCCCCAAATTGCCAAAGAAAACCAAATACATCATCAAAAATATTCGAGGCGGAAGCGGCCACAGCCAGCAGTGTACCGCTGTGGAATCCATTACCTTTGACACGGTCAACACCTCCGTGACCATGCCTGTCCACATTACCATGTCTACCGTGCAGCTACTGAGCTTCGGCAAGTCGTCTTCTGAGACCTGCGCTTCCACTGATCACAACAACGATACTTACGAGGAAAGTCTGCCTGGCTTGGCACAGTAGGCATGGCAACAAATGCTCTTAGATTAGGTGTACCTATATTGCCTTTAAATAATCAATTCATTAAATTGATAATCGCTAACCAGTGAGTAAAATATACTTTCATTCCAACAGGAAAAATTACGATATTTCATTGTTATCAGTAACAGCTCTAAATCCCGATCCTCACTAACGACATAAGCACATAAGCACAAGGTAGACAAGCGAGGACGGCAGCGACGTAAACATGCATATATACATATGTATGAGTATTAAGCGTCTCTGGCTAATTGTTATCAGCACTCCTTCTCAACAGAAGAAAACAAAAATGGCGGGCGAGTCGATCCGTAGATGTTTAATATGCATATGTATGTGCTTATGTAGTTCGTGTCCTCAATTTGCGACATAAGCATAAGAACAAAAAGAACGATCAGTTCTAATTTTCTTGTACGTACGATTATGATTAATGTCGCGGCTGCCTTCACTAGTGGGTGAAACTCTTGTGCTTATGTGTATGTTTGTGCTTATGTCGCAACTGTCCTCACTTGCACACACCACTGTTACGCTTGTTCTTATGTAACGGCTGTCGTCACTAGCGTACAAGACTCTTATGCTTGTGCTGATGTAACGGCTGTCCTCGCTAGCGCATAAGACTCTTATGCTTGTGCTGATGTAACGGCTGTCCTCGCTAGCGTACAAGACTCTTATGCTTGTGCTTATGTAACGGCTGTCCTCGCTAGCGTACAAGACTCTTATGCTTGTGCTTATGTAACGGCTGTCCTCGCTAGCGTACAAGACTCTTATGCTTGTGCTTATGTAACGGCTGTCCTCGCTAGCGTACAAGACTCTTATGCTTGTGCTTATGTAACGGCTGTCCTCGCTAGCGGACAAGACTCTTATGCTTGTTTGTGGTTGTTCTTGTGCTAATGTCGCTAGTGAAGACTGGGCTTATTATGCAAATTATATTGAATCATACGTACTCTCGCTTAAGGACTAATTCGATTTAGTAGAGTGTGTCTGTCGAAGGACTATCGGCTGGTATAGTTTCCCGCGCAAATTTAAGTGAGATGTACTTAAGACAAATATAGGCCCGAGAACGATGTTTGAGGGCTGATATGCTAGTTTAATAACAGAACATTTCCGAGGGAAATTATTGGACGTTCTTCAAATGCGATCATGTAACGTGATAGTGTTCGTCAGTCACTTGATACTATCAGGCATTAGTATAAACCAACTAGTGGACTATTAGAAATACTGCATTCTGATTGGCTACCCTACTATAGGTCTATTTGTGATAGGCCATGGTAGAAAAAAACCGCACGCATTTTCACGAAATAATATATTTTCAACTTCTATTATTTTCTTTCTATTATTTTCTACTGTCCAACTAGTTAGTTTATACTAAAGCAATTAGACCTCTCGCCCTCATGGGCTACGAGTTAAATAGCCCGTTCGACTGCGCCTCGTGGGCTATTGACTCGTAGGCCATTCGGACTGCGGGCCTAATTGTTAATTATTGTTTACCACTGCGTTCTCGGGCCTATATTTATTTTAAGAAAATCAAATTTTCGCGGGTAACTATCAACTGATATGTCCTCGACAAACTTAACATAGTTCAGCACCAAATATTCGCGCGCTTGCATTGGTTCGCCACTTAGCACTACCAGGCGTTATAGTTCACCACAAAATTTTGGCGCGCGCTTATTGGCCAAAAGCGACACGTCACGTAATAGTTGTCGTCTGCGGAGGCAAACTAGGGACCCCTTAAGCAATCAGGACGACGACGGCTGTGACTATTGAATGTAGAAAAGTGTTTTCTACAGAAATCTGGTGTTTACTCTTTCCTTTAGTAGCCTATAATATATTTTTATAACCATATTTTCGAAAAATAATTCCGTTCAGGCAGAACGATAAACGGTGTGATTTACTTTCTTACATTCGCGTTCTCCTTTGAACGCAAAATTTGTAGTTTTCATATTTTGTTTTTAAGAAAACGGTCAAACTGTAGGTGACTGCATGCATTTTTGCGTGCATTTATTGTATTTTGTAACGCCGTTACAATACAATACTTTTTTTAACGTGGAGGACATACTTAGCTATAAGCTAGTTTACAGATGTTCCACAACAAAAAATATATATATATATATAATTTAGAGATTAAAAATTTAAAAGATTATATCAATCGTAATTAAGACTAGTGTTTTATGCCGTCGTCCTAGATGTCGTCGTCGTGGTTGCTTAAGGTCCCTACTATCAGGCGTTACAGTTCACCACAAAATTTTGGCTTGCGCTCATTGGTCAAAATCGATCACGTGACGTGATAGTTGTCGTCCGCGGATGAAAACTATCAGGCGATAGTGCCCGCTGAGAGCGGAAGACGATTTTGTATTGAACAATAACGCAAATAGACTGTGTCTGTCTCGGACCTATCGGCTGATAGTTTCCCTTGGAAATTTGATGTTCTTAAAACTAGCATATAAGCCCTCGAACTCCTCGACGGACACAGTCTATTTGTATAATAGTGTCCGCTGAGAGTGCAAGACAGTTTTGTGATGAACAATAACGACAAATAGACTGTATTTGTCTCGGACCTATTATACAAATAGACTGTGTCCGTCGAGGAACTATCGGCTGATAGTTGCCCGCGGAAATTTGATTTTCTTAAAACAAATATAAGCCCGAGAACGAAGTTCGAGGGCTTATATGCTAGTTTTAAGAACATCAAATTTCCGCGGGCAACTATCAGCCGATAGAAGAGAGGGGGGAGGGGGTGGGGAGGAGCGGAAGAGAGAGCCTGCCGGTAACCCATGGTTATTTTGATAACTCTCGGTCTCATAAGGCCGCGTATTGCTATTGGCTAAAATGCGATGAGCTGAAGAACCGTGTATCGGACCTCCACAACCGTCTTGCTCGACGAAACGCACACGGTTGAAACATGGCCGGTGTGTTGGAGGAACAGGCTTGTGCTTCCGAAAATACGAGCTGCTTTGATGATTTCGTACCGCTGCGTGGATGGTGATGCATGATGATTGGATGAATCGGTCGAATGACTTATTAATTTTATGCATTTTAATTAGTGGGTGGATATCAAAATAACCATGGGTTGCCGGCAGGCTCTCTCTTCCTATCCTCCCCACCCCCTCCCTCCCTCTTTTTTCCTCGCCCCAATCTCCCTAATCTCCGCTCGCTGCGCTCCGATAGTCCAGAGCCGCAACGCATGCTAGATAGTCACGTCATTGATGTCATCCAATGCAATCAGAATTGGAAAGAATTTAGTCGTGAGCTATATAACAGCTGATAGTTGACGAAGCCCCGCTCCACTATCACAGTCGATAGAAAATGAAAGCAAGAAGTCTAATTCTTCTAACATAACCAAACTACGGTTATTTCTAACTTTGTATCCCACTTTGTGTGATTGACCGTTTATTACTCCTCCCACTTTGTGTGATTGACAGTTTATCGCTCCTCCCACTTTGTGTGATTGACCGTTTATTACTCCTCCCACTTTGTGTGATTGACAGTTTATCGCTCCTCCCACTTTGTGTGATTGACCCAATGCAAACTAACCGCATTCCGGTTAACTCAGTGGTTAAGCTCCGGTCTGTTGAGCGGGAGGTCGCGGGTTCAAACCCCGGCCGGACCAACACTCAGGGTCTTAAAATAACTGAGTAGAAGGTGCTGCCTTTGTGAAACAACTGCAAATGGTTAGACCTTCACGTCTTCTCGGATAAGGACGTAAAATCGTGTCCCCAATTAGTTGCAAAGCTAAATACACTTAAATAAAGTTACTTACTTACTTACACGTCGCGACTTTTGTCGCGTGCCATCGCGTTGCAATGAAAACGGTAGAAATAAGAGTAATTATATAAACAAAGTTTTAATTGGTTAGCAATGTAGCTTGGAGTTTATAAGGTTAACTTTGCATGTGATTCAGTGTGGAAAGATAAAGTACGCTTGTATTGGCTTTTGTCCAAAACGGATTTCACTTGGTGTTCGTAGATGCATTCAATTTGCTTACTACATGCCCACAGGACGCACGGCGGAACTAATAGGGTTGCTCGGATGCGCTCGAGTTCACGCAAGAACTTGGATGCGTTCCATTCGACCAGTAAAACCAAAGATTCCGAGTGGAAATTAAATGGCAATGTTCGGTCAGAATTTTTCGGAAATTGTGGTATACCTCTCTCTCCCGATTGTCCTATTTTTAATTCCAAAAACAATTTCAGGTACGACCGAAATGTTCTGTTCCATTCGCCATATTCCACAATATCCGAATATTCCTTACCCGGAACTTGTATTTCAGACCGGATGGTTGATGCAAATGGACATACTCTTTTTTCCGACCGGTTTTTCTAAGTAGAAAAATCCGTTCCATTCGACATTCAAAATTTTCGAAGTTTCTAACCGTGTGTTTTGGTCCAATGGAACGCGTCCCTTATTCGTTGCGTACGGTTCTAGCTTGAATGTGAACGAAACGAAATTATCTGATAGTATTCCCTACTTGAACATGCGCAGAACATGCGAACATGTTCTATTGGTGTGAACATTGTACTGCATCGTTCTCTTGGCAACAGATATGCACATGTGTACTGAACTGATTTGTTCCATTCTCACTGCCAGTTAAGAATTTTATAGTACGGTGTGATACAGCCTGTACCATTTGGTACGGTGTGATTCGGACTGTACCATTTGATACGATGTGTTCCAGGCTGTACCATTTGGTACGGTACGAACCGTACTGTACCATTTGGTACGGTGTTTTCCCTACTATACTACATGGTACAATGTGATCCGTACTGTACGATTTAGTACGGTCTGTTCCATTCTGTTCCGTATTGGACCATTTGGTGTGTTCCGTACTGTACCATTTGGTACGGTGTATTCCGTACTGTACCATTTGGTACGGTGTGTTCCGTACTGTGCCATTTTGGTAAGGTGTGATCCGTGCTGTACGTTTTGGCACGGTGTGTTCCGTACTGTACCATTTGGTACTGTGTGATCCGTACTCTACCATTTGGTACTGTGTGATCCGTACTCTACCATTTGGTACGGTGGGATCCGTACTCTACCATTTGGTACTGTGTGATCCGTACTCTACCATTTGGTACGGTGTTTTCCGTACTGTACCATTTCCCTGTAAACCAACTTGTGTCTTGTAAAGTGAATGCAACTTGGTATGGTTAGTTCAAAAATTTTATTACTCATTGTAGATGCTTTCTTTGGAATTTCGACTCTCAAGCAATCAAGAAAAATAAAGGGTTTACTTAAAATGTCCTACTTAGCTGCCTTAGCAACAATTTTACTTGTCAAGTAAATAAGATATACCTCATTTCTGGTATTTTGAAGTGACGCATTACAATTGAAAAAGAATGTTTCTGTGAGACAGGATTCTTCATTGCCATTGTGGGTTATTTTCCAAGGATTTCTGGTGTTTGCATAGCATAATATATATGGTAACAAAAGAATCTAGGATTGACATGTAGAAGGCCTTAAGAACTGTTGTCCAAATAAAAGGTTCATAATCTTACCTTTGTCTGAAATTTGATTAACCACCAGTAATATAACATGGAGATGTCTGGTTTAATTTGAAATGATCGCCATCCCTCCCCGTCAGGTCTTGTGAAGATCCAAGTTTAAGTCATAACAATAGAAAAGATGTATCAGATTATTTTCTCACTCTAAATGACTTAGAATAATAAGAAGAATGACTTTATTAGAGCGGTTTTCAGTTGAGTGTAGTGAAACCAAACGCAAATTACCCACAGCCAGCCAATCATAGGAGCGAGTAATAACAAGTAACTCATAAATGGCTTCCCTGTGAGCTAATGACACACCAAAGAAAAACCAAAACCAATTTGCGCTTGGTTTTACTTTGGATTCTGATTGGTTGGTTTACTTTCTCAGCCAATAGGAGAGCTTAGTAAACGCAAAACCAAAACACTTCCGACACTCAATTGAAATCCGCTCTAGGGTGAAACGCAATTACTGCAAAGCTGTAGTTTACATTGTGGCCCGAAAGTATAATGAAGAAAAATATGACATTGAAAATAATAAAATATAAAAATTAACAATATGGGATCTAAAATTTAATACTACGGGTACATACAACACAAATTAAAACTTCGGCGCGCACTGCTTGGTGTACTGAAAATCGATCAGTGACTGATAATGTTCATTCGCCACTGAGCACTATTCGGCGTTATAGTTCACCACAAAATTTTGGCGCGCACCTATTGTGCAAAAGCGATCACGTGATGTGATAGTTGTCCTCTGCGGATGAAACTATCAGGCGTTATAGTTCATCACAAAATTTTGGCACGCGCTCATTGGCTAAAAGCGATCACGTGACGTAATAGTTGTTGTTCGCGGAGACAAACCATCAGGCGATTTTGCCCGCTGAGAACGGAAGACAATTTTGTGATGAACAAAAACGACAAATAGAGTGTGTTTGTCTCGGAACTATCGGCTGATAGTTTCCCTTGGAAATTTGATGTTCTTATCATCACATTTCCTTGGACAAATATCAGCCGATAGTCCCTCAACGGACACACTCTATTTGTATAATAGAGCCCAGTTGGCACTAGTCGACAACATTTTGTGTCGCCTAACATAGACGGTATGTTATGTGTTTCTGTGTCTGGACCGCCGGCCGACAGTCTCTCTCAGAAATTAGTAGTTGTTACTATGAAACAAGAAGCCATTTTCTACTTCAGTAGAAATCAACTAGTGTTCTAACACGAATCATCCAATTTGATTGGCTAAGCTACTCACTGTCTGTTCTGTGATAGGTCAGTAGAGTAACGAAAAAGCCGTTTTTTATTAACAAAACAATCGTGGCCAATTTGTCAACATACAAAAAGGGCTTCCGTTTTATAGGTTTCTACTAAAATAACTAGACCAATCATTTTCTATTTGTTTGATAATCAACTCGAGGCTTCGCGTACGTGTGTAGTTCACCACTGAATTCTCGAGCTCTTCGATTAAAAGGTAAAGTAAAACCCTTATTCGGTAACTCCTTCACTCTATCAGGGTGTTCTCCCAGGAGGCCGACGGTGCGCTGGCTTTACCCCCTTCCACGTGAGAGCTCCCCGATTAAGGAATTTAAAGCTACAGATCGAGATGCTTCTCGGATATTACCGAAGAGTCTGTACAGATTTGCCGATCAACGGCTGAATCGAACTCGGGACCGCATGCTTAATCTGTCGTGCACTAACCCATTGCGTCACACACCTGCACTTGATTCTGATTGGATTAAATTGATCACGCGACGTGATAGTTGTCGTTCGCGGATGCCGAAACACTATTTAACTACAGGAACCTCTTGAGAACTGTTCATTGGTGAAAATGACCCAGTTCAACTGCTGATTGGTTGACTGCGAAATATGGATCAATTAAAATAGGAGATATTGTAGTTGAGTCTACGAATAGCAGTTTCAGCGGTATTGACCCAAACGCCTCACTTCAATGTAATGAAGCGCTATTCAAACTGTGTATCTAAATTAGTCGTGCTTGTTTAGGAGGGTGTTGGTGTCGTGTAAGAATGATGGTTTCAATGGCGCTTCATTACATTGAAGTGAGGCGTTCGGGTCAATACCGCTGAAACTGCTATTCGTAGACTCAACTACAATATCTCCTATTGTGTTGTTAAGAGCTGTCAGGTGCCCATAACTGGGAGCGTCCATATCTCCTATACACACTTTGAATAACTCGCGCGGTCATAACACGAAAAAGAGGCCGGTAGGTCCTCTGGAATGTTGAAGTTGAAATACTAGCAGGAGGTGTGAAATGTGTTGAACATGATTGTTTAGTTGAAAAATGTTTCTTTATAGTGCAACCAGCCAGGCGCATAGAAAATTAACAGCATTGTTTCACTGAACAGTCGTTCAGTGCATTTCACAATCTCCCCGGGCGCTTCAATTTCAACATTCCAGAGGACCTACTGGCCTCGTTGACATGCTAGTTACCAGGACTTATGCATAGGGTCTATATTGTTTTTACAAGTTGGGCTATTTTTAGATTATTTTCCCCGCCAATTTGTAGATTGTACCGTGGCGGAACAAAGGATGCCTCATTAGCTACTTTTGTTATACTAAACAATATGGATGCTACGCTTTTGTGATTTGATTCCCTTAGGAATAATTGCAACTCAGTTCAACAATAGCGGGATAACATTCTAAAAAGAACCTAACTTGTAAAAACTCTGTGACATAGGCCTAGTATGTGGGATGGACGCTCCTAGTTATGGGCTCCTGGAACTGTAAGATGTAGAGATAGCAAACTCGTGAATGCGCGCAAGAATGGAACGCCAGGAATGCAGATTGATAACACCATCGATATTGAAATATAATTTCAAATAATTAATAATTCACAGATTCAGCAATTGCTCTGTCAATAGACCGATTTAGTTTGTACATTTGTTGTCCCGTTTCAGATCATGTAACAGCTCTCCAAAGGATTCAGTGCTTTGTTTTCCAATAAGAGAAATTTATAGATTTCCTCTTGGGATACAGTAAAACAAGAAAACATTACTCATGGGAAAAGCCAGGTGACCTGAATTGGGACAACAAATGTACAAGCTAAATCGAAAAATTGACGTTTCTAAAATCCTCTTTTTAACTCGTGGATGGGTGTGCGAATGCAGGAACGAGTTATCGGGGTTAGGTGAATTTTCATTTCCGAATGCTGTATCCTTTAACGTAACGTAACGTAACGTAACGTAACTAGCTGGCAAAGCTGGCATTTCGCTACATTCAAGCCTTCTAGTTGAGTACCAAGAATACGGTTTGTAATTATCTTCAAGCCTCATGCAAGGACGGTTTGTGTACGTTTTGAGCCGGGACAGAAGCTTCTCCATAATTGTTTGTATCACATGGAATAGCCGGTAAGATCGTACCAGAGTCCAATATGTATAACGGTTCAGAAGAAGGCCAAAACAGCCGAACCAACTGACAGAATGTACTACTCAGACTACTAGTAGTATAGATTAACCGAAATATAAGCGGCTATGTTTGTGTCATAAATAACTCATATTGCTGTTTCCTATAAACAGATAAACCTATCGATGTAGTATGCCATTTACTTTACTGCTAATTTTATTTTCAAGACAATAACCACAGAAGATACCACCTATATTATTAGAAGTATACCTTGTTTCAGTTATTTGTGTGTCAAACAGAAACGGGGGCGCATGCAAAAATATTAGAGAGACTTGTATACGATCAGTTAATATCATTTTTGGAAAAAAAATGTATCCTATTTGATCATCAGTTTGGTTTTAGAAAAGGGCACTCCACAGAACAAGAAATACTTGAATTAACGGATCAGTTAAAATCTGCTATTGACAATAAACAATTAACATGTGGATTATTCTTAGATTTCTCTACTCGTTTGATACAGTTAATCATCAAATTCTGCTTTCTAAACTAAAGAAATATGGAATTCGGGGCTTACCCTTGTCATGGTTTAGCAATTATTTAAATAAACGACAGCAGTATGTAAAATAGATGACGTTAAATCCAGTATGCTACAAATGACATTTGGAGTACCATAGCTCAACACTTGCGCCACTCCTTTTTTACTATATATAAATGATATGCCAAATTGCTCTAACAAACTTTCCTTTCGTATATTTGCTGATGACACCAATGTATTCTATTCAAGTAATAATATAAACGACCTAGGAACTATAATGAATCAAGAGTTCAAATTAAGTTTGAGTCAGAAAGAGATGTCCAGACAACAATTCCGGACAAAGAACAAGCTGAGGGAGTTACTGGGGACAAACCATGCATTGGCAGCGAGGAGTCGATTCAGGAGTGGCAGCATGACTTGCTTGCTCTAGCATCGAGGCCTCAACGCGGGCATCGACCACCCGAGTACCTTAAAACTATGAACGATATTGAGTCTACATTGAACTGAAGCTTTATTGCATTGTTTTGCAGACATTAGTATTATGCAGTTACTGTTATGGATGTTTATTGCAATTTTGATTCTGAGGAAAAAAGAGGGATTGTACTGTTCCCGCATTGAATCATGGGAATAAAGGGGACACATGTTTTGGAGTTCAATCTGTGTGCGTGCGTGTTCGGTCTGTTAGTCCGTGTTAGCTTAGTTTAGTAAGGCGAAAAGCCGAGAATCTACAGTAACTACAGCACGCTGTGCGCTCAGTTGGAATATTAAAATGGTTAGAAACGTTAAGTTTGTGATTTATTTACAAATACAGGCACTTGCTGACTGCACGATGATTCATAGTTTTCGTTCATCGTACAGTCAGCACGTGTCTGTATTTGTCAATAAAACACGCACGCCAGTCAATGTTAATGGCAAATAACAAATAGCTGAAATTCAGTCGGAAGTGCTCAAACGGGATGTAAGTTATTGAGAGAAGGGTGGTTCGGAAAAGACCTTAACAGACCGCAGTTTTAACTCAGTTTTAATTGAAGTATTTAACGGTAGTCTAGACACGAGAGTCAGGGACAAGTCGGAAAACATAGCCCATCAATGGGTAACTCGTGGATTAGAAAATGAGGGATGTGAAACGTTATTGCAAGAAATGCCTAGCCTAAGTGCATAGTAATAGCACACTTTCAATATTCACCTTTTTGAAAACATAAATATATATTTATTTAATTGGGGGCCAATCGTTTCAACGTTGTAACTCTCCTGACGTATACAATTGTTGTAAATTGCATTTATTATAATACTAATTCTGATAAGTGTTGTTGAAGATAACACTTTGGAAGTTTCTCCTAAAGGTATCCACTCCGAAATCCATAAGACAATTCCAAATACTATTCCAAATTCCAAATTGAGGGTAGTATCACGTGGTGACACCAGATAGTTGATATATGTAATATTAAGACAGTAAGCGATTAAAATGTATTGAAGTTTAGCAATAGCGATACATAGATAGTTATATTAATAATAATAATGACATTTGTATAGCGCATATACATAAATGTTCTATGCGCTTGACAACTACATGTACTCAATAAGTGTAAATATAAATATCTGCGCATAAATTACATTCAGCTGAAAACAAGACTGATTACTGTGTACAGATTATAGGTATGTCAAAAAAGGTAGTGTTTTAGTTTAGCTTTGAATTCATTAACGGATGGACTTTGGCGTATATTTAACGGGAGAGAGTTCCATAATGTAGGTGCAGATACCTGGAAGGCCCGCTGACCATAGGACTTAAGTCTGGCAGTAGGACGGACAAGGCGTAATGTATCAGCTGAGGATCGGAGTGTTCGGGTAGGCTTGTATATAGTTAATAATTCTTGTAGATAGACAGGAGCTAGGTTATTAAGTGTCTTATACGTTAACAATAATAACTTAAATGTAATCCGCTTATCTACTGGTAGCCAGTGGAGTTCTCTAAGGACAGGTGTGATATGATCATTTTTCTTAGAATAAGTTAAGATACGGGCAGCAGCATTCTGAACAGATTGTAACTTCTGTATAAGATAGTTCGGGAGGCCGTGTAGTAGGGAATTACAATTATCTAGTTTGGACGTAACAAATGGATGAATAAGTGTTTCAGTGGTGGTCAGCGACAGTAATTTCCGTATTTTGGAGATGTTCCTTAGCTGAAAAAACGCAGATTTGCAGATTGAGTTAACATGTCGAGTCATATTCATAGTATCGTCAAAGATTGCTCCAATGTTCCTAGCATGGTTTGATGGGTGAATGATGTATTTTCCCCACAACAAGAGATAACTTGTGAGAGCATTGCCGGTGACTGGAATGGATTATTAGGAGTTCGGTTTTATCATTGTTTAGTTTAAGCTTGTTAGAGGACATCCATTGATCGATTTCAAGTAGACAAGATTCGATGTTAGCTTTTGTCGAGGCAAGATCAGTATCATCATTTGTTGTGAATGTGGAGTAGATCTGTATGTCATCTGCGTATAGATGGTAGGACATATTATGCTTTCGTAAGATATTTCCAAGGGGAGCAGTATATAGTAGGTATAAGATAGGACCAAGGACGGGGCCTTGGGGTACACCATATTGTAGTTCATGTGTTGGAGAGGAAGAGTTATCAATATGTACAAACTGACTGCGTCCGGTAAGATATGACTGGAACCAGTTCAACGCTTTTCCTTTGATTCCGAACTGATAAGACAGTCTGTTCAACAGGATAGTGTGGTCGACGGTGTCAAATGCTGCTGAGAGGTCAAGTTATGGTAAACAAAGGCCCATGAGTACATCAGATCAGGGTCCGGGTTAGAAACTAATTGATCAGTAAATCAGGGTCCGGGTTTGAAACTAATTGATCAGTACATCAGGGTCCGGGTTTGAAACTAATTGATAAGTACATCAGGACCGGGTTTGAAACTAATTGATCAGTACATCAGGTCCGGGTTTGAAACTAATTGATCAGTACATCAGGGTCCGGGTTTTAAAAATCACGTGCCCGATGACGCGATCATTACGTCATCACCAGTTAGTGAATCATGGGCTGATGCACACCGCGGCAAAACGTCACGCGCATGCGTATTTGCTATTTCTTGTCCGCGCGCGGCCGCCCCCAGGTTCCCGCGAAAACTGAAATGAAACAACAGGCACATGCCGTGATTTTAACGTTTCTGCTTAAAAGTATTCATTTGTGTGTAAGCCTAAGACTTTAACAGGTTGAAGTTTTCTTAATTTGTAATTCATTGTGAGTTTACTAAGTTATAAAATTATTTACTAAAAAAGTTGAAACCCTCGGTAATTTGTATTTGATAGCAGAGCCTTCGTTCTTTTGGCCAGCGGAGCATACCGTTTTGCCGCGGTGTGGGGCTGATGGAGAACTCGTTCAGTCCTGGCCTGCACATGCGTGCATCCACGAGTTAAACGACAAATTATAAAGAAAACGAAGATAAAAACACAAACAAACATAACTGGTATAGAATCAAGAAAAATCAGTGCAAAAGGTTTAGAAAAAAAAAGAAGAAAACGTAAAATGAAAAAAACAAGAAATAAATAAATTATCACTAGCTACTGGTAGGAGCCAAGGTTTCGATCCAGGCCACCTGGTTGCAACAGTACTAGTGCGCGCGCAGGTGCAGTCAACCAATTTTTGCTGTCATTCTATATGTATGGTGCTCAGCTCGGAGCTCCGCTGATACATTAATATTGAAAGTAAAGCAAGTAATCGACTTTATTTAAGTGTCAATGTATTTAGCTTTCCAGCTAATTGGGAACACTATTCCTACGATTTTACGTCCTTATCCGAGAAGACGTGAAGGTCTAACCGGTTATTGTATTATATAAAGGCAGCACCTTCTACTCGGTTATTTTAAGACCCTGAGTGTTGGTCCGGCAGGGGTTTGAATCCGCGACCTACCGCTCGACAGACCGGCGCTTTACCACTGAGCTAACCGGGAGTCCGGAAGCGCGCGAGCTCTTGGCCAATCATTTCTCATCACAGTTCAACTATCTGTCAAGATTTCCCGCCAATATGTTGATTTCCGATCAAACTACGCGCCGCATCGAGAAAATATTAATATAGCCGGTTGTTCTATAGCCTACGTCGCATCCGAACTGAACCCTGGTTAAAAACGAACGAAAGCTTGTTTTGGACCCCCCAGCGGAGTAGCACGATTATATGTACCCTCCTCTGATTGGTTTTTACTAATGCTCATTCTTACACCTCTTCTGAATGGCCATTCAACTGTCACCAGCCTCGGAGATTGCCATGATGGGCAGTTCATGTCAGAGGTCGCTCGGTTGAAACTGTTCGCTTGCATACTTGGGATTTCTCGCCATAGACGAGCTCAGTAGTCATTTCCCTGTCGGAGAAGGTTGGGTTTATTTCAATTTCGGGTCAGGTTTTGAAGTAATGTAACATAATAGGCTGGCTGTGGTTTATCTGTCATGACAAAATGCTTGTTCGAGGAACACACAAAAAAAACTCCCATGCAGCTTGGAAAGATCTAGTGTGTGCCACATCTGAACTCAACTACGGTCAACTGCTCTTATTCTAGCAAATGTAGTTATGATATAAAATCATAGCTCAGTTGGTAGAGCGCCAGACATGTAACCTGGAGGTCGTTGGGTTCGAGTCCCACTTGGGTCAGAGATTTGTTCTCTTTCCCTCGTAGGGCGTGCACACTTAGCACTACAGCTTACCACTTCACATCACATTCTTTACATTTACTAGTGCTACGCGGCAAACATGATTTTATATCATAACTACATTTACATATATAATCGCCGTGACCCCATAAAACGCACCAATACCCACGATTGCTCTCATCTGACTTGATAGCTCAGTTGGTAGAGCGCCAGACATGTAACCTGGAGATCGTTGGGTTCGAGTCCCACTTGGGTCAGAGATTTGTTCTCTTTCCCTCGTAGGGCGTGCACACTTAGCACTACAGCTTACCACTTCACATCACATTCTTTACATTTACTAGTGCTACGCGGCAAACATGATTTTATATCATAACTACATTTACATATATAATCGCCGTGACCCCATAAAACGCACCAATACCCACGATTGCTCTCATCTGACTTGATAGCTCAGTTGGTAGAGCGCCAGACATGTAACCTGGAGGTCGTTGGTTTCGAGTCCCACTTGGGTCAGAGATTTGTTCTCTTTCCCTCGAAGGGCGTGCACACTTAGCACTACAGCTTACCACTTCACATCACATTCTTTACATTTACTAGTGCTACGCGGCAAACATGTTCTTATTCTAGCAAACGAATCTTGATGTCAAACTGATATTGTACAGCTTTTCTCAACGTGTATAAAAGCCGACATAATTTGAAATGTGAATTAGCCGTAAGTCGCACTGGTGGCAGTTTGAATGGCCATTCAGAAGATGTGTAAGAAAACCAATCAAAGGAGGGTACATATAATCGTGCTACTCCACTGGGGGTCCTAAACAAGCTTTCGTTCGTTAGGGACGAACCATTATATTTGAAAATTGATGGGGAGGGTAACAAGCCGTTTTTACATCGATTCCGATTGGTAGATGAAACAATGGCACAGCGGAGTGTCAAATTCACTGGGTATAGGAGACGGTCTACTGTTTGTCGCCTCGTTGCAGGCGAGATCGAATTGAACATCCGCGAAACCCGAAAACTGCAAATTACGTGGCATTTTTCTCCCGGTTAAAGTAAACCAGTGAAAGGGAAGTTGAGTGTGGCGAAGGACCTGTGTTTGGGCAACCGTTATTTGAAGGAATTTTGGCGATGTACGGGATTTTTGTGGGAATTCGAGGCGATTTTCTGCAGCTGATCGGCGTACGTTTGCTAGTTCCCAATAATTATACTAAGGGAAGGTAAATTCCTGTAACTCCCTCAAAATTGAACGGAATGGCTTGACACTTCACAGAAACTGAAAGGAACATACAAGAGACAGGTAAGAATATTTTGACGATTTATTGAATTTTATTTTAGAGCAAACGGGCATTCGAACTAAAACTCCATACATTTACTGTAATTTCAAATATCCGGGAAATAACCGTTTTACGCATAATGAGCCTGGGGTACCTGTGGTCCCAGAGGTTTTCTAGAGAGAGAACAGCCGCGGAGAAAGAGCCGCGAAGCGGCGATTAGCGAGCTGCGAAGCAGCGAGAAGCGAACTGCGAGAAAACCTGTTTTCTCTGCTCGCTGCTTCACAGCTCGCTGATCGCCGCTTCGCGGCTCTAAGCTTTCTTGGCCCTGGTTTCTTGGAAACAAATATTCTCTCGGCTGTCTCCTATCAATTCTTTTTTTATTATGTTCAGATGTGGACCACTGATGGAATTATGGAATCGTGTGTGGAAAAACTTTTCTTAATAATTGTAAACATGAAGCTTCCCTACACCATCGTTAAGGGCGAGTGAGCACTTGCCATGTGTTTATTGAGCTGCTGTCAATCAAACAGAACCTTTTACTTCCGGTTAAAAACTTCCTTTTGGTATTTCTCCGTCAATATTAATTTTTATTGAACGGAGTTTTTGGTATATGAGACACTACTACTAATACTGCATTTCTGTGCAAAAAACAATTTCCCCCATCATTTTCGTTTTGAAGGTATCCGGTAACGTTAAGATGCTGAGATGAATCAACCGTTCATGGGTGCGACTGTTCGAGTTTTGAAAGGCCAGTTTCCCCTACCCTGTTCTATACTTCAACTCGTGAAATCCCTACCCTTTTAAATACCCCCAGCCTGAAAAGGTACTCCTTATAGGGATCTAATCAGTAACTAGATATATGGACGGCTACTAAGACAAAATGAAGGCTGATTGTACGGTTAGGAAAAGATCTAGAAATGTTAATTAAAACCGATATCAGTCGGTTGGCATGGCCAACCTTCCTCAGGGTATACAAGTATAGCAAGAAAACGATAGGCCATCCCAATAAAATGTTTCGTTTACCATCGTCCGACCGACCCATTTTTGGGGGGGAAAAAAAGAGAAAAAATTAGAAAGGTTCAAGTCGGACCCAATTTTTGGAAAAAGTATAACAAATATAACTACACCTCTTTCACGAGATCTCAACATTTTTTACCGACCGAGCGACTCATCATCACGACAGCCACGATCATGTGTCGGCTAACAGCTAATGCATAGTTAATGCATAGATAAGGAACACACAAAGACACGCTCTATGTTTGTTTTCAATTTTTATTTACTATTTACACTAAAAAAAAACCATACAAATAAATATTGCCTGGGCTACCTGTGGAGTCAGCTGATGTTTAAAATACCCAAGGATCTTAGCGAGTACTGACATCCGGGACATATCGCTTCAGCACATGTGTGGAGAAGAGAAGATGGCGACTGTTCTGGGAGGAAGAAAACTCACCGACCTTCGGGTCGTAGATTTACGGCAAGAACTCGAGAAAAGGGGTGCCGAGAGAAGCGGAGTGAAGGCAATCTTGATTGAGCGTCTCCAGAAGGTTAGCACAACGATTTTTATTCAGCAATGTTTGCTGTGGTTTTGAAGTTGTGCATGTGTGTGGCGAAGAGATGCAGAATTATTTAGTGATTTCAAGCATGTCGACGGTATGGTACGAAGAGCTATAAACAGATTCTCTTTCGGTTTGTATTTCCTTCTAGGTTTTATTGGTTGAAGCAGAGAACGGAAATGAGGTTGTAGCCACTGAATCTTCGGGATTATCTGGTGAAGAAGGCGTCGAGTCTGAAATGGCTGTCGATGAAGATGAAGATGGCCACGGGGAGGCCAATAAAATAACACGTAAGTCGTATGCTCTTACTAATAAGCTACTTTTAACATACCCTGGAGTAAAGAACGTTAGTTTTTGTAAGCACATTACTCATATATTTTTTGGTACTGGGAATATTAAGGTAGTAATATTTTTTCGCTTTGCCCCTTGTCTCGACTGGTTTGCCAGCGAGGGAGCGAAGAGGGAGCGAAGAGGGAGCATGTAATTGTGCGGTCGGTTGCTAGCTCAGATAAAGTGCCGGAATCTGACAATGAAAAATTGCATGGAATATATACTTTATAGATTCATTCCATCTAGAACGTGGCGAAGTGCCTACTACTGAAATTGAAACTGAAACTCTTCTGAAATATTGTAAAAGCTCGCTTCATACTAACATTATTCCGGAATAATTTCCACAAGCCTGGGGTTAATTAGTTGCATATTTCTCAGCAAAGGATCACGGGAATAATAATTAGTTAGGTGCTAATTTTGAGAATTCCTGGAATAACAGGTGGAAATTCCTATTGTAATCTAATATAATTATTGCTCAAACAGTTCTTTAGGGTGATTTTCATTTTGCAAGTGTAAAAAATCATAACAGCAGACATTTGCTAGCTAGTGAACTTATGCACTTATCCCGTGGTAACCAATCGATGATCGATTAAAATCGATTTTAGTCGATATCAATCGATTGATATTGGAAATCAATGGACCAAATCTTTATGACCTTATCGATTGATATCGATTGCCCTTAATTGCAATCGTTTGACATCGATTACTATCGATTGACATCGATTTTTGAAAGGATTAATCTTAACAAGGCAGGTAGGTAAAGTAACGTATCGTAAACGTATCTCCAACGGCCACAACAAATAAACAATTATGATATCCTTTCACTATACAGTAAATGGAAAGCTTATCTGTACTACCTTCTGATGCTCGTGCCATTTTGCCAGTGTATGTACGTTTACTGGTGAAAAAAAACTTTTGCCGGCAGTATTAGGCGTTTGCCGTAGAGTAGAATAAACAGACGAGACGTTGGCTAGAATTAAGTGTGAAACGATGAGAGTTCCCCCTTAAATGTCATCAAACAAACAGATAAGACAGCAGCTTGAAGTTTTTGATGAATTGGACGGGAATCAACTTTGCCGAACTGGTCGGTGCCACTGTGCTTATTTGGAAGTTGAACATGCAAACAATCAAATCAATAGATCAGAATGGTAATCGTGTATTCCCCAGACAAAATTAATTTTTCTTCGTGTGAGTGTAGTTCCGTGCGTGTAGTACACGCAAATACGTGTACTACTCTCATTTGCGTGTACTACACGCACGGAATTTTGCTCGAGTTACACGAAAAAAAATTAACATGCTTCTGGGCGGTACTGTATGTTGACAGGGCTTTCAAAAGAAGCTCCTGTGGCTCCGGCGGTTGCTTTGAGGTACATCATTGGTTATTTTCTCTTTAAGCAACAGACCACATTTCAATGTGTTTACTGGGGAAATAAAGCATGCAGAATGTCGGGAGAACACAAGAAATGCTTGAAAATCACAAGCTGAAGGCACATGATTTTCACGTGTTCTCCCAACATCCCAAGTGCTTTATTTTACCAGTAAACACATTGAAATGTGTGGTCTATTGCTTTTATGATATAACTACGACACATTGCAAGCAGGCGTGCCGATTTCTATGTGTTTACAGGCACAATAGACCATATATGTTTTGAGTATAAGCCAATCACAGCACTACTGTACAGACTGCGTACAAGCTTTCATAATCAGGGTCTGAAATTATCTTTTTCACGTAGGCGACAAGTGGCAACTATCCCCAAAAAATATAGTCACTAAAAGACCAATTCATTGCATTCGCCACATTTCAAGCGACACACAACAAAAACCATTTGCTGGCATGTTTTATTGGCTAAATTTACTTAGAACATTGTGTAACTTCGGGACATTGTAAGACCAGCTGGCGACTAACTCTGAAATTTTGGTTGCCAACATTCAAAATTTAGTCACATTGGTGCCAAATAAGGTGCAATTTTGGACCCTGATAATTTGACTCAAGTCAGCTGTGTTACTCATAATCATAGGGAAAAAAAGAACTTGTATTTCTCTCAATTTAACATTGCTATCTTATAGCCATTTACTCTGTTTTTGTCTTCTATACAGTTTTAAGTCCTAAAGATGAATAAATAGTGCATTTGTTGTTTGACTTCTTTCATTCTTGAAAATGTTATGACAATTTGCCTGGCCCTGCCAACTGTATCTTTGCTAGTTATATATGACAAAGCACCAATTATTCATTCCTTCATGTCTCGAACATAATAAAGGCAAGGATTGTGAACAAAAACAATAACCCAGAGCTATTATTGTACCACACTGATGTAGACTGAATATGATATAAAAAGGAGAAATGCTTGGATTGGCACTATTTTTTGTGGCTCAAAATTGGTACAAAGTTGTACATCACAAAAAATGAAAGTAAGAGCAAGAAATATAATTATTTTTTAGCATACTTGTTGTATGCAAGCCACATTTCCTTGCAACTTATCCTTCAACAAATATGGAAATAAATGTGAAGATGAGTTTTATGGACAGGAAAATTGGTCCGTAAGTAGTTACAATTCACTATTTTCACCTGGTGGCCATCTGGGATTGAAAGCGAGGCAATCCTTTGTTCTTGCTAGGTTAGCCTCACACAGGGATATCAGAGTAAGTTTTGAAGGATTGCCTCTGAATCCAAAATGGCCACCTAGTGAAAAAAGTGAATTTACAGGAGACAAACACAGCCATAAGGAACATTTGAGAGCAAACATTGTTTCTTATTGGATGTTACCTTTTAGAAGCATGAAATGAAATAACATTACTTAACTACATTGTAAGTTATTCTGAAATATCTTTTTTTCAGTGACAGAGGAAAAGGAAATCACAGAGGAAGAGGTGAGTAAACACTGGCAGATAATAAGTGGCACATCTTTGTTCAAAAAAAAGACTTGTGATATATCTACGAGCTATGAACAAAACTATGAAGCTCATGCTATTGTTCAGTATTTTCTCTGCGGTGGCTATGGCACTCTGCCACACTGCATTTTCTCGGTGCCATTCTGTTCAATCTTGAACTTTGAATAATTAAAATATTTCATCACGATTTTAGTGATTTTATCAAGTCAGTTTGGAGCAACTTTTCCTCACTTTTCTGAAATGTTTCTGGGTCTCAAATCCCTCAGCGTATCCAAAATGGCTTGAGGATGTCTTATATTCAAGTTCTACGACATTTACAACTCGTCACCTGACAAAAATAATGAAAAATCGAACGTCTTTCTTTGTTGGGTTTTGGCTGCCATCTTGAGTGTAGACAGTTGACTACAAGATTTGAAGGTTGCAATGTTGTGGATAGTGATACCTTTTGGAAAGTTTTTGGAAAGTACTTGGCTTTTAGCAACATTGTTGGGTTTTGGCTGCCATCTTGAGTGTAGACAGTTGACTACAAGATTTGAAGGTTGCAATGTTGTGGATAGTGATACCTTTTGGAAAGTTTTTGGAAAGTACTTGGCTTTTAGCAACATTGGGATTCCCCCCCCCACCTCACAATTTTCAACATTTTGTGGCAAAATGCTGCGGCTTATATATGTAAGTGGTAAACTATGGGTAAGTCTTAGACAATGTAAAACTAATTAAATTACAGAGTTCTATTAAAACAAATTGGCTAATGAAAATGGTGTGGAGTCATTTTTGTTAACAATAGAAATATCATGAATATTAATAAAATGTATGCATATTAATGAAAACACCACTCTGGGGGGAATGTTGTTGTTGTTGTGAGATATTTAATGTAAAAATTCATAATATAAAAATATCTGGAAAAGAAATAGTATAGACCCATGAAATAATGCTGTTTTTATAGACATTGGACAGCAATGATCACATGGCAATAAATGTTGGATAAAAGGATGTGTGAGCTCTCACAGGAAACGTACACTAACAGATATCCATTACACAGGCTAGACCTTTATCCGTTTAAATGGTTTGAGAAATCGTAAGAAGAAGCGTTAGAAATTTTGTCCATGCCATTTAAACTGTTAGAGAAAGCATTAGAGAAAGCATTAGAAATGTTGTCCATGCCGTTAGGCCAATATATTCATCTGTTCCGATCATAATTTTCAGCTGTTAACTCTTTCCTGATGGGTCCTTTAAATATCAGGTACATATGACCGATGGTATAAATAGTTCTTATTCACTTGCATTACATCAAAATAATTATTTGTATACAGTACCGCTTGGAACTATAGGTACATTTATTGCGAGCAAATCGCGATGAGATTGCGATAAATGACTGCGATCTGAACGTACCTTGCTCACGATCTGCTCGCACCTTGCTCGTGATGTGACCACGATCAGATGGACATATCGCAGTTGCAGCTACACTTCTCATATATGTTCATCGGTCCTTGCAAAACATTTTACAATTGTGATAAAAAATGGATTAAGGTAAATAAGAGAAGCTCAATATTACAATTATAAGAAGAAGTCACTATTAACTGTACTTGAGAGTAAATTGTTGCTGGTTAGAATGGGCCATTCCTATATTTTGGAATATTGAGGATGCAGGGAAAGAAACATGAGCACTGAGACTAGTTGGTTTCACATCTAACATCAGACCAATCGCTGAAGACTGGTCTCTGCCAATCACAAACTGACGAAGTGGTGAAGTAAAAAAATCTGAAATCGAAACTCCAGAAGATAAGGTGCGATCTCACGGCAAATTAACGAATTAAATTATCCAAACTGTATTCACCTGGGTGTTTTTATTTGACAGAATGGACTCAAACCAGTTTTCGTATCTGGTGAAACTGTTCAGACGGTAAATAAAATGCAAACTTTCCAAGCATTTGATTTGGTAAGGAAGATAATTTTTGGTGACAGTGATCTCAAAGCAAAACAAACACCGCTGTCGGAGCTCATTGATTATTAAAAATGTCACACTTCTGTTCGTGCAATTTGAGACTCTGACCCCCTCGACCCAAAAGGTTTGTGGAAATGTTCATAAGCAGGCATTTTGTTTCCCTGTAGACTGCGACTGATGATCATGATCATCCATAGTGATCGCAGTCAGATCACAAGCAAGGTGCGAGCGGATTGAGGTCAGTACACTCAATTGCATCGAGACTAGATTGTGATCAAATGTACCTATAGTTCCAGGTGGTACTGTTATTAGCCAACCACTGGCCGAATTTCAGCGAATTGGCAAGCTATGATCGGTCAAGATTTCTATTGTGAAGCAAGCCGAGTGAGTGAAGGGCACACGGCCAGCAGGATGAGTCTTGAAGTTTTTTTTCTCGATTCTCTTAGTTTATTTTGAATACACTTGTGTAGTACACACGTCCATTGGTACTAAAATGAGTGTAGTTCACGCATGTACTACATGTGGAAAATGCGTGTGTCGTTGTTAACAGACTTCTGGGCAGTACTGTAGCCAAGACCATCCATTAGAACGTTTTGATAAACGATTAGATTGCCAAGATCATCCGTCAGAATGTTTTGATAAACTGTTAGCTTTTCAAGACCATCTGTTAGAATGTTTTAGTAAACCGTTAGACACGTTAGCTTGCTCATTAGAGCCATTAACTATAAAACCATTAGAAATGTTAACTAAACCGTTAGAAACGTTAGCTTGCCATTAGAGCTGTTAGCTTGCCCATTAGAAACGTTAACGGAACCTTTGAAAATGTTAGCTTGCCCGTTAACCCTCTCGAACCCAACCCGGCCAAAACCGGCCAATATGAAGCATGTAACTGGAAAAAATATTCAATTAAATCTAGACATGCTAGAAGTACGATGTTGCGATTTTACTTCAAGAGATGAATTACTTAAAAGCCAGAGCTATAAACAGCGCTCGGTTGACTCCCCACTATGGAGAAAAAGTCATTTGTTTTGGAGATCTTGTCTTGTTTCTTTGATATTCACGAATTTCGAGGAGCTGAAAATCGGCTAAAAAAACCTTTCCCGTTTGCACTTGAAATCAAAAGCAAACACAAAATCAGCACTCAGTTGTTACAGTACCTTTAATCTCTCCAACCACCAGTTTTTTTTGGCACAAAACACACAAAGTGACTGTGAAGCACGCTGTTCTTAACGCTGCATTTCTCTCCCATGTTTTCCTGCACCCACCTCCAATTGCATGCTGGGTAATGGACAAAAATCGACAAGGGACCCCCCCTACAACCAAGAGCGGTGATTTGGACTCAAGCCATTGCTTTAAAGTGACAAAAACACATCCTCATAGGTTGAGCAGGGGGAAAAGACAATCAACTGCAGAATTTCAAGGATTTCAGTGAATAATTATTTCATGTGTCTCAAAGAAGAAACACAACAGAAAAATACTGTGAAATCCCTCACAAGGCCTACTAAAAGCAAACCAAGTACTTTTCAGCCATCATCAGACTTAATGATGTCCTCTAACTCTCCTACAGTGGCTTATTTCTACAAAATTAGAGCACATTTGGTTGGAAATCCTACAGAAGAAAGCATACTTACCGCCGACGAGTCCATAGAGTTCTGCCGAATGGCATCATGGGGAAAGTTTGAGCCGTTGGTTTAAAAAGTCAGCAGTATTTAACTACCCCGGGCTAGCCAAACTTGAACTGAGGGGGGAGGGTTGAGTTAGCACTCTGGATTTCACCAATTGACTCAAATGCGTCTGGGTTCCAAAGGGTTAAAGCCGTTAACTTAACCATTTGAACGCTTTGTAAAAGTGTTTGTTATCCGTTTGTGAGCATTATTAATTTTTGCCTGTTTAACAGATATCCATTAGTGTATGCTTTTCTGTGAGAGGTCACATGTAATAAGTAGTCCCGTGAAGTAGATAGGAGTCCATCCATTTCACAAGAATATGTGTTTAATCTAATCAATTCATGTAACAGAATGATGAGAGAACTAAACTAGAACAATGTGAAATGATAAACTAGTACCCAGGCCTCTCTCTCTCTCTCAGGTCTGGTAAATTAATCTGTGATGCTCTATGAAGTTTTAGTATCATACCTTTTATTGTGAGTACCGTATTCACTCACGGATAAGCCACACCTTTATACCCGAAATCTTCGTTTAAATTCAGGGGTGCAGCTTATCTGCGAGAACATCTACCAAACAAAAGGTCCATAAATTTCCATAAATTAACATTTAAAAGAAATACTAAGCTATACTAATAAATACTACACCAAAAGTAAGAAAGTAAGCACTGGCCATTGCTTTTGCAAGTTTGGTGGCTCCTAACAGATCCGTTTTTGTTGTGAATATTTGTTAATTCTCCACAAGTGATTAAATACCACACTAAATGGTACAATGTTTCTCTGCAGCTTTGCACTTAACAGCAAATTTGTTGAACATATCTTCCACCTCTTTGAGTTTTTTTCTCCAATAGATGGCTTCCAGATATCCTTTTAGGCATGATAGCAACAGTCAGCAGATAAAAAAGCAAACTACCCCATGTTGTTTTGACTTTGTTCAGCGAAAAACAAAACTTTTAGTTACCAGTTCTCTCTCTTCTAACAGGTGCCTGGTTACTAAGCTACGGATGAACGCGAGCACGTTGTTGGCTTCATTGACATGTAAAATTCGATCTAAAAGGTGACCTGAATAAACAGATCCCGGTAAACAAACACTATGGAAAGATAAATCAAATATCTAATTAATATGTAGACATGAAGTTTATACTATTTCAGAGCTGAAATTACACTGAGGTACAACTTTGGAGTTTTCTCCAATTTGAAAGTCTGATGAAGGTTTATACAATGTACATGTATGTTTGATATTCTTCCAAAAAAACTTTTTCCCTGAATCAAGCGAGTGTGGCTTATCCGTGAGTGAATACGGTAATTGTGATTTCAATTTAATTGAAATAAGAGTTTGTATGAAATCAGTCAGGCATGGCCCTACCAGCCTTGTGTTTTTGTTTCTTCTGAAGGCTTAAATGCTAATTAACTTTGGAACAAGTTGTTATGAAACTTGGAACTGCTCTTTCAGGAGACAAATATTTCTTCAAATAATGTTAAAATTATGAATTTATGTAAACTTTTGGCTAAGGTCTACATGGAAAAATACATGGGCCACGTCATGCAAAAATGCCTGGATGACTCTTTTGTATACATGTATGTGGTATTAGAATCTATATCATAAGTACCACATTGTGTTACAAACTTGTAGTGTTGCTTTCATGAAATTAAAGACTATTAATTTTATGATATTTTTATGCAGGGAGTTTGATCACAATTTTAGCAGATGCAAATGATTGCCTATCAGAGTTATTTTAAGATATAACTTGTACTATTGTTAAACTGATATGAGCATTTTTGACCAAAAAGTCATCATGTTCATCTTATTTAATATTTTTACTCTTTAATGTGCCAGCAGGTATAAATGAATGTCATACATCAAAATTACCTCCTGTCAGAGGATTCCTAATTTTTATGGTCATATGTGACCCTCCATGCGAAAACCCGGCTTAACGAAACTGGCGTTTGAATGGATTTCAACGCATTCTCAATGCATTCTCAATGCATTGCAATGCATCGGAAATGTTTCTCAACGCGTTGTCAACTTTTCACAACGATCTGAAATAACGTTGAAATGCTTTCCTAAAGTTCTGGAACGCTTTGTCAACGTTTCACAACGATCTGATAGAACATTGAAACGCATTCGTAATGTTTGAGAATGCTTTGTCAACTTTCCACAACGATCTGATAGAACATTGAAACGCATTCGTAATGTTTGAGAATGCTTTGTCAACTTTCCACAACGATCCGATAAAACATTGAAACGCATTTGTAATGTTTGAGAACGCTTTGTCAACTTTTCACAACGATCCGATAAAACGTTAAATTTTGACATCGTGTTGTGACCTTTTCAAAACGATTCCAGTCTAAATTACTTAGCGCCTCGTGGAAACGTAGATAAATCATCCATATATCATTTTAAAGCTTATAAAATTGGCTATATCATTTTAAAGCTTATAAAATTGGCTACAAGAATAAATAAAACGTTGTGAGTTCTTTGAAAATCTCGAATTATCCGCCATCCCGTTTCTCCGACCTAGTGAGATGGCTTTCAGAAGCTTTAAAATCTGTTTGCTTTGTCGCATTTCAGTGGAATCATATTACAAAACCGTGTCGGGGAATCTTAGTTCAAAAGTTATCATGCTCAAATGGCGAAAACATAATCCGAGTAGATATGCGGGAAACGCCGTCAAGAGCTCTCTTTTTAGAATTTCCCAATTTCCCGACACCGTTTGCAGCTGAGATATCAATTGACATTTTGTGAAAATTTCACACACATCGAATAACTTCCTCTTGAGTAAGAGCTTTTTTAAAACTCTATTTTGGTTGAAAATCGAAAGCGTAGAAAATAGCACTTCAAATAATCGAGCCGTCTGTCGTGCGTGAATCTAAATCCCCGCCTCTTGGCCAATCATTTCTCATCACAGTTCAACTATCTGTCAAAATTTTCCGCCGTTGTTGATTTCTGATCAAAGCTACACGCCGCAGCGAGAATTTTTTTATAGTTTTGTGTGACTTGAAAAAATACCTCGAGGGACAAAGCCAAGGTGAACACCTAGTGATGCCTTGAATGCCAGCATAGTTTATACAGGAGACAGCGATTTGCAATGTTTACTAAATAAAATACTCTCGAGTTCTTTCTATTAATTTAAACCGTTTTCAAAGGTGCGGAAGTCACGTCTTTCAAATTGCCGCGGTGCATAATGTGTGAAGTTTTCCGCGAACTGATTTGAATATCCGATTAGCTTCGCGTAATGTTTGCCGCTTTGAAAATTCGCTATAGACAAATTAAATGTTCTGGATGATTTTGATTTTACTTCGTGAACAGTTTGCATGTTCTACAAAAAGTGCTGGAGTCTCTCAAATCTCTCAGATGTGAAGTTTTGGATTTGTTGACAATATTACAATTTGCCACGTGCCGCATGCCGTGACTCGTGAGATTGCACAAACAACTTCTTTTATAGCTTTATACCCAAAGTATTCTGGATATGTGACCACTTCTTGAATCTGAATATTTCTCCAGGATTCGTTGAATTTTAGTCGGTCAATAAGCACACTCGAACCAATCAAACTTCAAAAAATGTGACCTTTACGGAAGCACAATATTAATTAAACACAAACTGGATTAAGGAATGCTACGAGAAGAAAACAACATAAAGAAGTTATCAGGGCTCATTTTTGGATATCTCACGCGAAGAGCCCGCGTACAAGCCGCACACAGACTTTAGGGAGAAAAAAAACACTCTTAGTCCAAATAAAATTGGAAAAACCCTGCGGCTTATAGGCGGTCTTTTACGGTATGCTAATTACACGCCATATGTCAATCATAAACGAGACGAAGACAAGGGAGAACGAACAAAACGCCAGTGTTTGAAGCAAAGATAACTTTATTACTACAAAATAGTCCTACTACCATTTGCAAGCTACCGTTAAGCGTGAACCTTTTTCCGCGTTCGTTTATGTTTGAAACTAGACGTCTGGCGTCCCAAACCTTTGCAAGTCGTCGGCAAACTAATTTCAACTTTGTTGAAGCTAGTTTCAACCTTGATGTTTAAAACCTTTGATATGTCTTCTACCGTCGTGCAACCCCGATTATGCCAAGAGACAGTTATTGTCTTGCATCTCTCATAATTCTGAGCGCCAAAACTTTAACTTTAACCGACATTTATATGATTTAGCGCGTAGCGCGAAGGAAAATGACTATAAGAATATCAGAGAAGTTTCTACATTGCCCTTTTGTGATATGAATGCTTAATTCTGGATTGCTTGCCAGTTGGATTATCTTATCAAAGCGATTGCCGAATGAGCGCCAGTGGCGTACGTACGTTGTCAAATTTAATGTCGTACAAGTACGAAAAATGAACGCCAACGATTTGGAAATGATTTGGAACGGTTGACAAATGATTTACAACGCTTATCGAATGAATGGCAACGATTTGGTAATGATTTGGAATGCTTGCCAAATGTTCCACAACGCTTACCGAATAAACGCCAACGATTTGAAAATGGTTGCCAAATGTTTTACAACGCTTATCGAATAAATGCCAACGGTTTTGAAATGATTTGGAATGGAGTACAGATTCATTGTAATGTTTTAGAACGTTTTATGAACTCGTTGGTAACGATATCCAACGCACTGGGAATGTTATGAAATGCATTCCCAACGGTCAAAAATGCATTAAAATGGAAAACTGACATCTCGCTGATTTACTTAAGCCGGGTTTTCGCATGGAGGGTCACATATTTGTAATCGGCAGAGTTTCCTGTAGCACCGACGACTGCCAATTTTCTCTGTGTACTCTACTTGACCACACCTGCTACGACTTTTCTTCAATATACTCTATTTACCATAGAATTGGGAATTTGCATCAAAATCACTTATTAAATAATTAAAGTAGTTGTCAATTTCTTGAAACTGACATTTAATTTTAGGAATGAACTGTAACTCCATGTTAAGAATACAATAAAATTTACCAACATATAATGAAAGCCATTATGTGAATAATTTAACTTGAATTTCGTCCAGGTTCTTTTAGCGTGACACTACCCACAGAATTGGGCTGCACCAAGTGAAAAGGGTGCTTATGACATTTTGCTGATTTTGACTTGAGGGTAGTTCGGAACAGTTGGACAGCTGATTTAGATAAGGGAAATATTTATTTGTTGAAATTCAGCTCCTAAAGTGGAAAAAACTGGCTGTTCTCATTTTGTTGACGTTTGATCACCCTTGAAAAGAGAAAACATGACCTTAGAAATGTAATAATTCTAGCAATCTCACCTTATCTCTACAGGGGTTGTTGCGTAGCCTGCAAATATATAGTGGAGGAAAATTTAACTTTATTTTTGAGTTAAGCTTGTTGGAAAATTACACTGGATCACGAAAACTTCCTAATGGCTTCCTTTCACAATCTGACTCAAAGTGCCAACTTGCCATTACGTCAATTCTCGATTACATTCTCTGCAGCAATAAAATGACCAATATTTTATTCTCACTCAGTATTTTATTCTCTTCCCAAGATGCTCTATCAGTCCAACAGTCTCCTCGCAGTCCTGTCATCAACCCAGAAAGCCTCTATTGCAGTTGTTTCACAAAATATTAATCGGATAAAAGTCTGAACAACTGCAGACACTCAAACCGGCCATTTCTTAGAAAATGCCTTTTTTTAATGAATGAAAATATGCTACTAATATTTCTCTTCCAGTTTTCTTTCTTTCCGTGGAAGCAAATTTGATTCTACATTCTTTAGTATCCATGCTGTGAACCCTGCTTTATTACTAAATTCAAAGTGATTTGTTTTTGTACATTTTTCTCAATGACTTCATAGATGTATGTCAAAAGGTCGCTTGGCGTGGCCCAATTATTTTATTTGGTCTAGATAAATATAATTACTTATTTAAACTGTTCTCTTTCAAAGGAGGAGGAGGAAGAAGACATAGAAGAAATAGAAGAAATAGAAGAAGAAGAAGAAGAAGAAGCAGAAGCAGAAGAAGCAGAAGAAGCAGAAGAAGCAGAAGAAGCAGAAGAAGCAGAAGAAAAAAGTCAAGACTGTGAAAGTGAAAATGAAGTCGCCCAAGAGAGTGGTGATGGAGAGGAGGTGATTATGAAAATAAAAGATGAATTCCCAGATGACGATAATCTTGAGAATAATATACAAGACGATGGCCTGTATGTTGTAAAGAGTGAAGTTGAACAAGATGACCAGATAGAACCTGAAGAACAGAAAACACTTGTTGAAAAGGAGGAACTTAGTGTCTCAGATGAAATTGGAGAGGGATACATAATTATTGAAGTAAGGTTATGAAACATTTTATGTCCCGTATAAGAGAATTTCTCCATTGATCAGGTTGTACCCTGCAATTAATGAATAGAATGGACAGCCACAAGATTAGCTCCTTCCCCCTTTAGTTACTTTATGCTACATCGCAAAAGTTAAAAAGGCTTTACATATTGTAACTGGAAGTGAACAAGAACTAAATAATCAGAGGCTGCATGTGTGATCAAATTTTATCTGCTCACGAAAATGCACAATTCATGTTTCTGGGCTGTACTGTAACTCTAAAGAAAATAAACGTCTCTGGCTAACTCATCCCAGTGCTTGACACTAGCAGTAGTCCACTAGCCCTAGGCTACCCAGCATTCAAGTTGGGCTAGTAGATTTTGCTTTCGTATTGATTAATTATGCACATTGCTATCAGAGTTTTATTTCACATCAGTGTGGGCTACTATTAAAATAAGTATATGCCGGGCTACTGGATTTTGTCAATCACTAGCCCAGGGACCAGTTCATAAAAAGAAAGGTTTTGAGCACGGTCAGCCATCAGGATGACTGACAGGGACAACAAGCACATGTATTTCCAATACATGGCTTCCAGAATCACGAGCGGCAAGTAATTTTTGTAACTTTTTTAATGTTCTACAGCTTCAGGAGTGTTTTTGTCAGAGTACAGACCACAACAAACCCTGTTCTACTTGATTTATTTAATAGATTTTAACGAACGAAATGTACAAACAATCCTCGCAAGACCAACCGTTTTGTGTTCTGAAAAACGAAGTCATGAAATAGTTAAGCCAGTTGTTAGCATTAAATTCAGATTTAGCTTTCTCATTTCATTTCACAAACAACTACATCAAAAATACCGTATTCTCTCGCGGATAAGCCGCATCCCAAGTTTAGAAGCTTGATTCAGGGAAAACAAGTTTTTTGGAAGAATATCAAACGTACATGTACATTGTATAAACCTTCATCGGACTTTCAAACTGGAGAAAACTTCAGGTCTACATACTTAGATATTTGAATTATAAATCTTTCCATAGTGTTTGTTTACCAGGATCTGTTCATTCAGGTCACCTTTTAGATAGAAATTTACATGTCAACAAAGCCAACAACATGCTCACTTTCATCCGTAGCTTAGTAACCAGGCACCTGTTGGAAGAGAGAGAACGGACACTAGAAGTTTTGTTTAAGCTGAACGAATCAAAACAACATGGAGTAGTTTGCTTTTTCATCAGGTGTCTGTTGCTATCATACCTAAAAGGATATCCTGAAGCCAATTATTGGAGAAAAACTTAGTTACTCAAAGAGAGGTGGAAGATCTGTTCGACAAATTTGCTGTTAAAGTGCAAAGCTGCAAAGAAACATTGTGCCATTTAGCGTGGTATTTAATCGCTTGTGGAGGAACAAATGTTCACAACATAAACGGATCTGTTAGGAGCCACCAAACTTGCAAAAGCAATGGCCAGTGCTTACTTTCTTATGGTTTGATGTAGTATTTATTAGTATAGCTTAGTATTTTTTTTAAATGTAAATTTCCGGACCTTATGTTTGGTAGATGTTCTCGCAGATAAGCTGCACCCCCGATTTTGAACGAAGATTTTGGGTAAAAAGGTGTGGCTTATCCCTGAGTGAATACGGTAATATCCGAATTTTGCAAGCAAATGTCAAATTTTTCACACACACAAACTGAAACCAAAACAAAATGTCAAAAACATGCTTTTCTCTCTTACCTTGGACTCAAAACCTCATTTCACTGGAAGGAAGGTTTTAAAAGTCAAACTGGAAGGCAAAATGACTGACATAGGAAAAGTATTAATTACGTCTGCCATTTTCGTTTATTAACGTATCCAGTTTCAATGACGTCATATACGTCAGAACCTAATAATTGTAGTTCATTTTCCTCTTTGTTTATGTCAGTTCCATGTATTAAAATATATTTCTCCCAGATTGTAAGTATCAAAGTCTGACACCTAAAAACAACTGTATCAATGAAGAAATTCAATGTTATCACCACTCAATTCATTTTCAACTCATTAGCATACTGTCCCGTAAGTTACGTCATTTCAAGGATTTGTAATCCATTTTAAAGCAACATTCTGCTTTCTGGCTAGGGGTTATAGGCACTTAAAGTCCACTGTTCCTTGAATGCTTTATCCTTCGGCTGAAATTTGTGGCAAAAATTGTCTTGACCTCTTGGTTATCCTTTTTGGAATTGTTGTTTTGGTTCTATTTCAATTTCAGCTTCAAAATAAACTGCCAACATCCAGTTGCAAATGTTGTCACTATGCCATTTTGATTTTCAAGTTATATATAAAAAATGAGAGCTAGTGTTTTACCAGGGGATCCAAACACCGAGAAAGATGAAAGCACGAGGCCGCATTGGCCGAGTGCTTTTATTGTTTCGAGGTGTTTGGATTCCCTGGTGAAACACGAAGCTAGAGTTTTTTATATGATATCTCAAGCGAAGACAATACCTGCATTCATAAATCATTAGAAAGTATTGTTTGCCTGGAATTTTATTGCATGCAATTATAGACTACAAGGGTTGTGGTTGTTATTTTGTCATGGTCATTTCAACAAACGGCCTGATAGCGTAGTGGGCAAGACAGCAGACTAGTAGTCAAGAGCAGCCATAAGGATGATGATGTAATCCTTGTAGCTTAATTAGGTCCATCACATGCATGAATCTTGATACCCAATGAGAGCACAGATAAAGTGATTTGGATTACATATCCAAATCGCAAGTAGTGTTTCATTGGGTATCGAGATTCATGCATGTGACCAAATGCAGTCCTCTGATTGACTAAAACTCTCATGAATTATTCATGAGTTTGAGAATTTTGTATAAAACTTGGTAATCCAGATGAAATGATGTCTTGTCCCAAGTTACGCATGCTGTGATTGGTTTGTTCATACTTTCTCTATACTCTCATACACACATGGTTTTTGACCAATCAGAGAGCACGTTAGTAAATATCTATTATATAAAGTAACGTAAAGAAAATGAACTTTCAAAAATTTTATCTGTAGAGAATTTTTGACAAACACTGCAGAGCTCATTGATTATTCAAATCAGTTTGCAGAGAATGTCACAGTTCTGTCTTGTGGAATTCAAGACTCGGACCTCCTCATTTTTGAAAACGGATCCACATTGAATAAATAACCTCCATAATATTCTATTTAGTAGATGTTTTCATTTGCCAGTAAAGTTGAGAAGCTTTGTTGTTCTCTTTCAATTTAATTTCAAGTTTTAGCCAACAGCAGTAGCATTCTGCAAATATTCCTACTTGTGTAATTTGTAGGTGATGATTTGGGGCTGTAGTTGATCTTGCTGTGTCTTTATATCTTCTTAGGCTGACAACACTGGCAGTGAAGAGCAGGATGAAGGTATTAAAATAACTAAATACTTTTTAAACCTACAAGATAAAAAAAATACTTGTATTTTTGCAACCTACAAAACATTTTTTGCATAGGCTCTGAAGTAAATGCAACTCAGAAACAAACTGTGGTTATGTTTTGGAAAATTTGCACTTGTAAGTTGCATCATTCCTCAATGTAAAACCAAGTCAAGTTTGGATCAACCTTTCCTCACTTTTTGGAAATGTTTCTAGATCACGAATCTCCTCAGATTATCTGAAATGGCTTGAGCATGTCTTACATTCTTGCTCTAAGACATTACAGTTTGTCAACCTGACGAACCCTCTATCAGGTTTTGGCCTGTTTTTGTTTTAAATGTAGAATGCTGACCACAACACTTGAAGGCTCTAATATGGTAGCCAACAATGTGAAGGTCAATGTTTTGTGAGTTTCTGTGCTCATTTTGAAATGTTTTGGAAAGTACTTGGCAATGAGCTGCACCCCTAAGTTTTTTCTCCAACATTTTGTGGCGAAATGCGGCTTGGAAGTGGTAAACAACAATTTGAACCTCCTAGAGGCTAGGTGCCTATGGCACCCACATTCTATCAGCCTTCTACTTTTTCTTTAGTACCTTTTATGTTAAAAGTTTTAGAAACCACTGCTTAAATACAGGGGTTTCAATAAGTTTTTAGGCAACCAGCGGTCCTGACGTTAGAGGCGGTGGTTTACCAAGTAAACTTTACTCAACACTTAACAAAAAAAAACAACGATCGTGTGAAGTAGCCGGCAGTAAGAAGCAAAGTAACCGGCGGTTTATCGCCGGTAGCCGCCTTCTATTGAAACCCCTGTAAATAACGGAGAGGTAACAAAATCAGTGTTTATTTAATAAATATGCTACCTTGTTTCCATCTATTAACAACAACAACCCTTTACTGAAGAAAGAATAATCACTTACATGTAACTTCCTGTTACCTCAATTTATTAGAAATGGAAACAGACAAGGACATTGAAAGTGCAGCTGCCATAGGGACAGGCAGTGCCAGTGAGGATGCTCTGGAGACTAGTGCTGTAGATCTGTTTTTTGAAGACAGAAGTGGTGAGCTTTCAAAAGACGCGGCTGCTCCAATGGATACTTGTGAAGCAGATACATCAAAGGAGAACGGCCTGTCAGTGTCACTTTTTGTTCATACAGACGATGTGCAGGATGATCTTGATGAGGATCTGAAGGCGGTACAGACACCGGCGAAGGATGGCTCTAATAAGGCTGAAGATGAGCAAAGTAAAGGTAACAGGTTTTCATTAACTGCACTTACCACCTTTTCACAACTGAAGGGTTCCGTGCAATAATGACGTAAGTGACTTTGATCAAATGTGAACTTCTCCCTACTCAAGTATAAGGAAGGAAGTAAATGTGCTTGGGAGAAATTTTATGTTGATCAAAGTCACTTACGTTGTTCTTGCACAGAGCCCTTCAATTGGAAGCCACACATCTTACTTTGGACTGCAGGGCTTGAAATTAGAGGAATCTACCACAGCTGGAGCTACATGTCCAAGGTTTGCACAGGCCTTGAAAAGTCCTTGAATTACAGAAACTCCTTGAATTTCGTTGAAACCTCCTTGGATGTTTGAGAAGACAGTAAAACAGCCTCACTTTTGCCTCCAACAGACCATTAGAGCAGCACTGAATGATTCATTGAGAAAGGGTCTTACATTAGGTTTAAATTGCATATAGTTTTGTGGTCATTAATGTGTGAACCTGTAGAAAATAAGTCTCTTGAAAAGTGTGGATTGTCCTTGAAATGTCCTTGGAGAGAAAGTTCTGAAGTCAGTATTAACCATGATTTGTCAGTGGTTCACTAATGTTGTACTAGTAACATGGTCTGATCCACTAGCAACAACAAATTATTAGTTCAGCAGATTCAAATAGCCACAAGTTTTGAGTTGTCACGAGGTTTTACTCACATTTCCAGGTAATATTACATACATGTATACTCATCACCAGATTACCTTGAAAACAAGGTAATCCAGCCAGTGTAACGGCCCATTGCTCGGCCAGTGGAATGGGTTTTTATACTTTTTTATTGTGATATGATGCTAAGGGAAAATCTATTTCCCTGGTCTTTACATAGCTAAACTGTGGCATCTGTAAAAGGTTTTCTGTATAATAATATGTACAGTCCTCCTGGTTGACAAATAACTTATTCCATTTTTATCCATAGACAAACCTGAGGAAGAGAGTAGCAGCAAAAAAGATGCAAAAAGTGTCAAGAAAACAAAGCCTAAAACAGAAGGAGGTGATGAAGAAAAGAAAAAGGGAAAAGCTGAAAAGATTGATAAATCAGTGAAGAGTGATGGGGTACCGAGGTGAGTATTGATGGTCAGATTTTGGTGTGGTGTTTTATTTTTGCATCTGCATGCAACACAAAGTTACTACAATTTGTAAATCAGAGCATGGCTAAAATAAAACAGTAGGACAGACACTGTCATTGTATGCCATAGGTGTGTATGCTATTAATGAATCCAGCATTTTCTAAGAGTTATTTGATTAAAAGCAGTTGAAACGACTAATTAAACGTATGTTGATGAAAACTGCTAATCCATTTAGTGACATGCATATCAGGGGTTTCGTTAGTAGCCTTTGGGGCTTGGAATTGCCAGTTCACATAAGCGGCTGCTATTGTGGCACACCTATGATGGCTAAAATAAACATATTTTGATATCTCCCCTCATCATACATTTTCCAGCCTACTCCTCGATAAATAATGAACCCTTGCACATAAGTTGTTTTAATATGAGAATTATGGACTTATCAGGGCTCGAAATTAAACAAAAGTTCTAGTCGTATTATGCGACTAGTTGCAAAATTTTGGTCTCAAGTTCGGCAATTTTTAGTCCCCCGAAAAACATAATCCAGCGGTCTTACAACTAAAAGCTGCACCTGCAATATGTTTTGAAAAGAGACAGCTTTAAAATGGTGTCTGAGTGAAGGTTCATGTCACTTGAATAAAGGGAAATATAAAGTAAAAAAAGAAGGCAAATGGTGCATGATTTTGCTGAAAAGTTATAAAATACATGTATCAATAACTTCTTATTAACCGAGAGCGAGGTCTTTACGGGAAAATATCAGACCGAGGTCTTGACAGTATGGGCCGAGCGATTGCGAGGTTTGTACATAAAAGACCAAGGTTTGATATTTCCCGTAAAGACCGAGCGGGCAAGGTTAATAAGATGTTTATTGTATGGCACTTTTTTAGTTGGAAAACAAAAATATAAAACCGGAAGTTTATATTTTACATCCAGTTGGTGCGCGCCTGTCTTGATTGTAGTTTTCGCGCCCTTTTGAGTTTTGTTTCACGACTCAAACCACAAAATGAACACAGTCGTGGAAGGTCAAATCAACGTTATTTTGAAGAATTTATCCGTATGAACTATGATTATAACTAAATTTACTATTTCTGAAGGCAACACTGTTTTTTATTGTTGACAAATTGAGACAGAATAAGTTTTTCTAAAGAAAACATAAGGGCGAAAGGATGATCAACACCGACACCACCTGTTTTGCGAACCTTGAACAATTTGTACCTGGCTTAGTGGCTATCACTGGAAAATCTGCAAGTGGCATCCTGGGCTGTTTTCCTCAGAAGTACCGGGAAAGGCACTGCCGTGGACAACTCGAGGGACCGAAGTTGGAGTTTTGTCAGTTTGTGTACAAGATATTTTCGCTTTGCAGCAAAAGAATGGAGTAGAGACAAAGTCATGTACCCTTTGGGTACCTATTTTTCTCTAAGATTATGACAGTTCAGCTGTTTTTAGGGCTATCAAAGTTTGCCGGGCATTAAAGGGGCCATCTCACCCACAGTGCTTAGCGTGCTTTTGTAGCAAAGAACCAGTTCAAGAGAGAACAGTGAACAAATTACAGCTCTATCGTTTCAATGGGAAATTATTATCACAGCAGCTCTGTTGTCAAATTTTGTGTGAGTCATAAACTTTGATCGATCAACTCGGCGAAATCATGGCGTGAAAGCCCTTCGAAACCAGAGAGAGACCTGTTTCCACAAGTTAAATGCCGAAGCTCTCAAAATTATTTTAGGAAATTGCTCAATTATTTTCGGGTCGACCAAGCGGAGTTTCGTTGCCTATAATATTTTGTTCACTATAATATTTACCGCTCACCCGTCGCTTCCAAACCCTGTCATCAGTACTATAAACAGAATAATAATTATGAAAAGAGCGGTTTCTCCCCTCGGTTTTATTTTTCCCTGCAGAGAGAGAGAGAGAGAGAGAGATCATCTGCTAGCAGTAAATCTCATTGCTGGTGCCAGAGAATCAGTTCAAGAGAGAACAGTGAACGAATAACAGCTCACTTGAATAGGAAATTATTATCATGCAGCTCGACGGCTTTGTTTGTCAAATTTCATGCGAGTATAAACTTCAAATGATCAACCCGGTGAATCCGAAAATCTCGGCAAAATCACTGTCTAAAAGCCCGAATTCCGTCCTTTGAAACCAGTGAGAGACCTGTTTCCACAAGTTAAACGCCAAAGCCCTGAAAATAATTTTAGGAAACTGTTCTTCAAGTGGAGTTTCGTTACAAATTGTGGTCACGTATTAATTTAAGCCAGCCACGGTGTTCAAAAACCCAAGTCGGCTCAAAGATAGTAGATACTCGAACTAAGCGCTAATACACCTTTACATATAAAGATTAATGGTCAGAATAGCTTCTCCATGTTGTAGGTGAAAATCATGGACACAAACGGACAATTGTTTCCTTTCGTTGAGGACGAACGAGACTGGCACCATCAGAGAACTACAGCCACCTGAAATAAAACTAAAATTTGCATGACCAAATAATTTAAAACACTTGAATAAGAGGCTCAATAGGAAGAGCAATAAAAAAAGGTTCAACCTAGTATTATGTTTTGAAGATAGCTGCAAGGATGGCAGAGATATAGAGAAGATTAAAATCACTGCCATAAAAGTCTTGATTTCAATGGCATCGAAAATGGCCACAATGCTATGTGAGCGCGCTAAGCACTGTGGGTGAGACTGCCCCTTTAACATATCTCATAATGCCCTTGGGCATTATGGGGAAATCTTGACCGCTAAACAGCCAATCAGAACGTGCGCTTTTATGGGAAATAGCTCTTGTCATATAATAATGAAGCATAACACACGAGGCTGTTGGACATTTATTAAGGTTACTGGATACCTTCAGGGTGCGTTTGCAGTCTAAATTATGTAGTGCCTCGAGGAAACATCGTAGATAAATGATCCATGTATCATTTTAAAGCTTATAAAATTGGCTACAAGAATACATAAAAAGTTTTTAGTTCTTTGAAAATCTCAAATTTTCTTCGATCCCTGTTTCTCGGATCTAGTGAGATGGCTTTCAGAAGCTCTGACTCCGAAAATATTTTAAAGTTTTCTCGCATTTCAGAGGAATCGTATTACAAAAGTTTGTCAGGGAATTTAAAAATTCGATTTAGTTCAAAAGTTATGCTCTCCGTGAAAAGGCAAAAAATAATCAGAGTAGATTTGCGGAAAACACTGTCAAGAGCTCAATTTTTTTAATTTTCCAATTCCCCGACACGATTTTGCAGCGAAGATATCAATTGACATTTTCTGAAAATTTCAAACAAATCGACTAAATTCCTCTTGAGTGGGAGCTTTTTTAAAACTCTATTTTGGTTGAAAATCGAAAGCGTAGAAAAAAACATTTTAGAAAATCTAGCCGTCTGTCGTGCGTGAATCTGAAGCCCCGCCTCTCCAACAATTAGCGAGCTCTTGGCCAATCATTTCTCATCACAGTTCAACTATCTGTCAAGATTTTCCGCCAATGTTGATTTCCAATCAAAGCTACGTGCTGCATCGAGAAAATGTTAATATAGCTGGTTCTAGTTTTCTTGTGTGACTTGAAAAATGAGAAAGACAGAAAGACCTTGAGGGACAAAGCCAAGGTAAACACCAAGAGATGCCTTGAATGCCAGCATAGTTAGTAGAGGAGACGGCGATTTGCAGGCGGCTGAAACAGCATGGCAATAGCGAGTTAAGATCATGTTGCTGGTTTCAAGCGATTCAGAGTCACCGTCAGACGTTTCCATCTAAGCTTTCTTGGAAACAAATATTCTCTCGGCTGGCTCCTATCAATTCTTCATGTTCAGATGTGGGCCACTCGGCACTCTGTCTGAAAGTGAAAATACGAACCCTTGTCGGGTTTTACGAGGACTCCTATTTGGCTTTGTAGTTGTATGCATTGTTTTGCTTTTCTTTTTTCTTTGTTTTCCAAGCTAAGGGCATCCTGCTTGCTTTTTTGAAGGCATAAGGCCAACAACCAATGGAATTATGGAATCATGTGTGGAAAAATGTTTCTCAATAAACGTAAACATTGGTATATGAAATAAATTTAATATTATATGTGCCAGCTTTCTTCACACTGTCGTTACAGGTGAGTGAGCACTTGTCATGTGTTTATTGATCTGCTGTCAATCAAATGGAACCTTTTACTTCTGGTGAAAAACTTCCTTTTGGTATTTCTTCGTCAACATTAATTTTTATTCAACAGAGTTTTTGGTATATGAGACACTACTACTAAAACTACAATTCTGTGCGAAAAAAATTTTCACCATCTTTTTCGTTTTTAAGGTATCCGGTAACCTTAATTTATTCATTTATTTAGGCAAAAACTAGTTGCAAAATTTGCGACTTCTGGAAAAGTTTTAGTCGCAAGTGATAGTAATTTGTTTGCGACCATATCGGTTGAAATTTTGAGCAGATTCTCATTATTACAGTAACATGATTTCAATATTGCTAAGAACTGGTCGCCAAGTTGGTGACCAATAATAAGTTTTTGTGCTTTTATTGGTGGCACAATTGGTTTGCAGTTGTCTTCACACATTTAGTTCAGCATACATGAAACATGTAAACATTTTGGTAAATTGGGCACCTCACCCACAGCCATTGAAACATGAATTATTACATTTTTCAAATAGATTGTTATCGGCAGCAGACATGGCTGATGTTCAACATGGCAGGGCAGTGGTCCAATAGGTCTTTTGCAGGAAACATGTTGCATGCTGATATATCACTTCATTAACCAATGAATTGCTCTTGTGATGCCACGGGAAAGGCTTTACTGGATGGAAAACAAACTTCCAAACGCTGTGTAAGAAAGATTGACAATATATTGGATGTGGAAAATAGCATTTACAAAAACTACAGATCTCTTACAAGTGCCTTTAAATAGATAAAGCCAGATTTTTTTTGCCATGTAGTACAACCACATGATTGCATTCTTGCAAAAGGCCCATTGCCTTCTGTTTAATTCCAGGTATTTGTGATTTATTGTCTCTCTGAATCATTGTCCTATTGAGCTAACTCTAGCTGGGACAATAATTATTGGCAGATACCATGAAATTCCAACAAAATCCCTGAATTAACCCTTTTTTGGTTGACAGTGAAAACAAAGAACCTGCCAAGGAGAGTGGAAAAAAGGTTGCTGAAGGCAAGAAGCCGGCAGACGCCAAGAAGACACCAGATGCCAAGAAGCCGGCAGACGCCAAGAAGACGGCAGACCCCAAGAAGACGGCAGACCCCAAGAAGACGGCAGACCCCAAGAAGACGGCAGACCCCAAGAAGACGGCAGACGCCAAGAAGACGGCAGACGCCAAGAAGACGGCAGACCCCAAGAAGACACCAGACCCCAAGAAGACACCAGATGGCAAAAAGCCAGCAGATGGCAAAAAGCCAGCAGACACCAAGTCTAAAGATTCCAAGGCTGGCGGTACTCCTGGCACTAAGGAGAAAAAGGAGACTGGGAAGAGTTTGTGGGTTGCTAACCTGTCTTCTATCACTCGGGCTGCTGACCTCAAAACAAGATTTAGCCAGTATGGCAAGGTAAGTTGTAGAGATGTCAGTACAACCTCGTTCCCAGGGGTCTTTACTTGCCTAATCAAAGATGGCGTCGAAAGTACCCCTGGTACAGGCTGGTGGGATTCGGCCACTGATTGGCTAGACGTTTTGCATGCGCTGATTGGAGAATTTCGAATAGCGCGTGCATTTTTGAATTGAAAAATAAACTGGTGATGTCGTCTTTCGCATTGCGCGTTCAAAATTCGTTGAAAACAACTACAAATTCATCAGAACTTAGAGTTTTTGCCTTTTTTAATATTCACTTTGCAACTGGGTACAAGTAGAACAATGTACAGTTGGAATTCATTGGGATCACACTTCAACCGCTAACCGTTCTTCAGCGATGATGAATCCAAGATGGCGGATGCTCCTCAAAATATGCCCACATATTGGGCATATTTTTGGGTGACATGACCAGCCTGTACCAGGGGTACTTTCGACGCCATCTTTGATTAGGCAAGTAAAGACCCCTGGGAACGAGGTTGCTGTCAGTAATCAAAATAATAAGCTTGTGGGCAGGCCCTCATTTCTTCCCATCCCCTCTTCTCTCCCTTCTCCCTCTCCCTAGAGCCAGTGCTGTAGGCTAGTTAGTTTCTGAATGTTTATCCAGTACATGTACTGCTGAATTGGTGTACTTGGTTATTGCCAGCTACTATTCTTCTAGTGGCACCTACTTTGGTGTTGATTTAAAACATACTACCATAGTTGATCACTTATAAGCCACAGCATTTTGGAAAACTGTGAAAAAAGTTACCAAAGTTAGGGGTGTGGCTTATATCCAAACACTTTCCAAAAACTTTTCAAAATGTGCTCCAAAACTCATGAAAACATGGACCTTTGCCATGCTGTCTGCCATATTGGAGCCTTCGAATCTTGTTGTCAGTAGTCTACATTCAAGATGGTGGTCAAACCCCAATGGAGAAGGACTTCCATGTGTTTAGCTTCGAGCTTTCAGTATTTTTGTCACTAAGGTTTATTAACTGTAAATGGCTTATAAGACATTGTAAGACATCCTCAAGCTATCATAGATAATCTGAGGGGATATGAGATCCAGAAACTTCCGAAAGGTGAGGAAAAGTTCCTCGAAGCTTGACATGGTTTTGGAGAGAAATCATTAAAATCATGATGTGGCTTATAAGTGAGACTTTTCCAAAACATTTTCAGACTTTGAGTTAGTGAGGTTGTCAAAGTTAGGGGTGTGGCTTATAAGTGATTGATTATGGTAGTAACTGGTATAAATACAATAACCTATTTGTGGCATCGAAATATGCCCTGATATTTCGTACGTGGACATTATCCTGACCCGAGAAGAGAACAGTTCCGGAGAGGGAAGCTCGAGGGGAAACTGTGAGCTTCGAGGATCAGATAATGTCCAAGGACAAATATCAGGGCATATTTCGACGCCACAATTAATTGTAGGTTATTGTCGTTTTCATCCTTCAAATATTTTCTTTGAAGCACGCTTATACGCTGATATTTCCCTCGCGGATAGAAAATATTGGGTCACGTGCAAGAGAAAATATTTGAGTTATAAGAGCTGTATACTTTCCTGCATTGTTACTTCTCTTGGAACTAAGTAATAATAATGTTGTACTTATATTATGCAAATTTCATCTGCATACAATCAAATGCACATTACATACGAAAGTAAAAAGTATACAGATGAAATAATGTAAGATACTGTAAAGACCAGTAGATAGGCTGCACCTTTTTACCCAAAATTTTAGTTCAAAATCGGAGGTGCGGCTTATCTATAGGAACACCTAGAAAGGAGACTCAACATTAACATATATTTACATATCATGAACCTGTATGAAGCTTTTATTATGCGATGGTGCATATATTTTACAGTCAGGTTCAAATTGCATGCGATTGTGTAATATAGCAATTTAAGCATAATCATTGAAACAAAACATGCAATTTGAAAGAATTAAAGCAAAAACTCTTCTAAGATCTACCATAGACTCCAACAAAAGATTATAATTTTTTTGAAGAAGTTTGGCATTGAGTACAAGCGTTTATGAACTCGGACAAAAGATTTTCTATTTTTTTTGTATTTTTGAAAAAAAAGTTTTTTCCTAAATTTAAGCTTCAAAACATGGTGTGCGTTTTATCTACAGGTCTTTACGGTATATATTATATTACGGTATGTATGTATAATATATACATGTATAACTGCTGGATAAGATAGAACTAAGATGAATGTTTGTTAATGTAAGATTCCAGAATTTTTTTTCTAGAAGTTATAAGTGTATTTAAAACAAAAATCTTAATAGTACGTTTAAAATTAGGCAAGGACTGGAGCTGGCTATGTTGCATAATTTAGGGTTGGCTGAAGCAAATGTTCTGTCACCAAGGGTAGATAAAATTTTGCCATGTGGAGGCTCCAACAGCAAATTGTTATTGGATCTAATGGTACATTGTATACCTCAAAGGCTTCTTAGGAGTAATCAGTTGAGAGATGTACATGTAATCTGGCACAAGGCCATGGAGAGCCATAAATGTGATAACCAATATCTTAACTATATAATTTTTTTACAGGTAACCAATGAAGGTCATACAGCACACCTGTAATAATATGACTAAATCTAGGTAGCTTACTTGGTCATTTAAACTTGAAAAGCACTGTAAATGAAGTGGTTAATTTGTATTTTTCAGGTTGTTGGTGCTAAGATAGTCACCAATTCAAAAGCTCCTGGTGCCCAGTGTTTTGGTCTGGTTACCATGTCTACCAGTGAGGAGGCAGCCAAGTGCATCTCGCATCTTCATCGAACAGAACTGCATGGAAGAGCAATTACTGTTGATAGGGTGAGATTAAGAAAGCAATATCACCAGATTTGCAAATATTAAGGTCACTGTGTACAAATGTGCCTTCAGGGTACAGAAAGCCAGAAATTGAACCAGAACGGACAATTTGGCCCTTTTGTGAGTGAACTGCAAGTAGTAGCGACCAAAGCGGGTCAATTTGACCAAGGGACAAAGTAATGTATTTTTAAAGTGGGAATGCCGCAATGGCGCAGCCTGGCTCGTTCCCTGGTTGTATACTGAATAGAATAAAGGCTGTACATGAGCAACATATATCAAAAAGAATACTAATAAATTGTCTGTACGAATTTGATAGTTGTTGTTATGTACATTTGACACATTTTAAAATTGAGTTGATTGCATTTGCAAATAAAATATCCATCTAAAACTTTGCAGGATACTGTTAGCCTGTGTTGCATCCGAACTGAACCCCAGGGTCGATTGTGATTGGCTTTTACTAATGCTCATTCTTACAAGTCTTCTGGTTGGCTATTCAGCTGTGAACAGCCTCTTGCGGCTAATTTGCATTTCAATACATGGCAGCGCTACAGGAATGATATTTGTACAATATCAGTTTGAAATAGAGATTCGTTTGCTAGAACAGGAGCAGTTCACCAGAGTTGAGTTCGGATGTGACACAGACTAGATCTTTCCAAATACTGAAAACGTGAAACTAAACACATGGAAGTCCTTCTCTGTCGGGTTTTGTCTGTCATCTTTTTAAAGTGAGTTAAATCAATGCTTCAGTGCATGTTTTAGTTTTTTCAACAAAATGGATTATAAGTGGAGATGCGGGTAATTATATTTTTTTAACCAGAGTATTTTGTTGAAGCTTTCATTTGATTGTCACAAGATCCGATTTACTGTTCTTCAAGAATGAATATTTCCCATAGTGTTGGGCTAGGTCTAATAGGGTACTGTTGAAGAATTCTGAGAGCATCATACGTAAAAGCGGCTCTTGGTTAAGTGATAATTTTGAAGATATTTAACAGTTGGTTCTACCACAGCTAAACCCAAAATGTTTCTCTGCAACATAATTGTACTTGCTGCTTATGTATCCCATTCCCAGACTCCTCTTTGCTGCTGAGGTATCCAGAGATATGTTACAGTGGATTTTGATTGAGTTCGTAAAACCAAAAACAAAGTAATTACAGAGCCATATAATTAGATATTATATAATACCATATAGGACAAATTAATCCCTAATAATATTTCAACTTGAAATTTCACACGTAATTCGTAATTTCACATGTGAAATTTCCAATGCCGCCAACACGTGCTTGAAATAGAGTTTTTCTGGATTGTAATTACCGAAGCGGCTCGGGAAATTACATTGATTTTGACAAACGTGTGTGAAATTTATCCCTAAATTTGATTACCTATACCATAGTTAATAGAGTGGAATGGTTATGAAACCCGGCAAACTTCAAAGGGGCTAACAAAGGCGCTGTGATTTATGTTGGAACTGGGCAAGACAAAAGATTGTGCAGGGTCATAGTTCATTAGCGTCCCCTGAATGACTGAACTCACACGTTTCTATTGGCTGATTGATTAACACATCGGAATTTCTATTGTGTTTTGTGCAGGGTAGTGGTTGAAAAAAGCTAACAAAGACATATGACAAAGGTTGCTGGGTTTCATAACCATTCCACTCTATTAACTATGCCTATACTAATTTAATAACTGAACTTAGCAACCCTAAGGCTGAATTACTTACAAGTTTTACATATTAAATAATTATCTTTACTTACAATAAATTAAGGTATCCTATATACAACTGGCTAATTAGAATATTTAAAATTCAATCTAAAAGTCCTATTCATTGATACTATATGATACTATGTATGACATGGATACTAATAATTATTGATGATGGGAACAAGTAAAAATGCAATGAGCCAATTGCAAACTGAAGTAATTCCTGATTGCTTTTACTTGAACCAGTCACGAGCAAAAATAAACCAATCATGGACAACTCTTACTAAAACGAAAATTGGTTGTATGACAAACCAAAATAACTTTTAGTTTTAGTTTAGAACTTCATTGGCTGATATGGTATCATCATCTAAAAGTCGATTAAGGTGTGCTAATTGCCGTGGGGAGCGAGTAGCATCTTCCTCAACTTTTAGTTGATCGTACCAGTGTTTATCTATCCCTGCCGATGCAGATGAACACCAGTTTTTACAGGAACTAGTCACCCTTAGTATTTTTGAAATAGCTGTGCAATTATATTGATGATGTTGATAATATTTTTGGCCTTCATTTTTTACAGTTTCCATAGTTCTGTAGAGGCTTTTCTATCTGTAATGTGCTCTGAGCCACTTTTATGTGAAGTAATAAGCTATGTTTTTCATTCCATTTACTATGTTGAGTCTTCCCCTACATCAGATTTAAATTGTAGTAACTGTTGCAATATTTGTTATCCGTGTAGAATTTGCTCTTGTCTGCTATGTTAGGTTTTACCATGTGTGGAATGCCATACCAGTGACCACTGATCAGACTCTCTTTTTTCCCTTTAGGCCAAGGGAGATCGCATTCCCAGTCAAACACAAGGCGGGTCCAGTAGTGCCAAAAAGCAGACTGATAAAAAACAAGCTGAGAAAAAAGGTACTAATGAGCTGAAAGTGTGAGGGGAACTGGAGGCAAAACATAACAAATCCAGGGGTAAAAGGGTGGTTGGATCGAATCCCCCTTTCTCTCAATGTTCTCTCCCTTTTATATAGAAAAACAAAGAAGTTGCCATCGCCTCAGGCTAAGCTGATTTACCTAGGGCATGCTGTCCAGCTGAAATATTGATTTCTCATGACATACTCAATTTATTGCTCCCTCACGTTATCAAATGGGAAAATATAGATGTTGATTGTTATGCTTCTTTGATTGACAGAATGCAATTGACATAAATGCTTGCTATTGACAGAAATCTCAAGTAGCCAGGTGCAACCTGCTATAAAATGTTATTAGGGAACCAAGATTCGGATGACTTGCATGGTGGTTTCTTGCAAAATTAGGGTGTTTACTTTTAACTTATTTGCCTGATAGAAAAAGCATGGAGTTACCAAAACCCAAAGTGGTTTACTTTCTTAAGCGTGCATCCTCATTTGTGTAGATAACAGTCTAAATGTATGCAACTACATGTACATTCATTTTCACATTACACATCTAAGAATATATCACCCTATTACTGGCCCCTCCTGCTAACTACATGTACTAACAATGTTTTGATGCCTTGCCATCGATGTTGTATATTGCAGTGCCTGATGTCCTACAGTGATGTTAACGTAATCTTATATCATTGTTGTTCTTAATGTGCCAAACAATAGCTATTAATACAATTTCTCATATTACTGTTCACAGTGTTTAACTTTGTATCTCCCAATTTTGTCCAGGGGCGAATTCAATAGAATTATGTTAGGGATTTATTTTACAAGTCTGGTCATTGTTTTGACACCTAAAACAATAACAAGACATGACTAATACAAGTGTAAATGATCTTCAAGAGTATACAAGTGTAAATTAATGATTTTCAAGCATATCCAAGCATAAATAATGATCTTCAAGCATAAACAAGTATAAATTAATGATCTTCAAATGTAGAAAAATATCATCGAGCAAACAATTATGCAAGTCTGGTTAGACAAAGACCATGACATTCTGATTCTGTCAGCTAAATGTGCCTGCTAGCAAGCATATATCACTTGCAGACTTTAACTATTTGATTTTGCATTTTGCATCCAAGCTGCGACTGTCAAGGCGAGTGAAAAAGCGAAATCTGAAGACAAGAAGCAAGCAGACAAAGGTAAAAAGGTTGGTGAGAAGTCGTCCACGTCGAAGAGTCCTGCTGCTAAGACACCTGTAAAACCATCCACGAGTAAGACTAGTACTAGAGACTCGAGATCAGGTAAATATACTGTTTTTGTGATGCTGTCTTTACTTGTTAGTCAAATGGAGTCACAATACCCTTTTCTTCCTTACAACCAGTTTACAACATTGTGATACTTCATTTTGGAGGAGTCTATTAATATAGAGATAGTTTGATATACCTGCTTATAGAAGTAGTGCATATACATTAATGTTTACCCAACCTACTTTGTAGTAGATAACATTGAACCTAGTCTTCTTGGTTCTTCCATCATTTCCTCGAATCTTAGGAGTTTGTCATGTCACTCCTGCTCATGGTCACTACTGGTGTATTAGGGTTTTCAAGTGCTTTTGTGCAGTTGTAACTTGTTTACTCTGTGTATTGTCACGTGCTGAGGTCGTTCGACCCCCTTATTATAATTGTTGATCTTTGAACGTCGTTGTTGTTCTGTGCTTGGTTTTCATACTTTTGTTAGGGTTTTTGTTGATATACCAGTGTTGCTGTTTACCAATATGGACACAAGATGAAGAACTCGCAAGACGTTGATATCAAAGTTCTATAGCACTTTGAGTTCACTTCATGTAGTATAGAGTGTAGAAGTTCTTGTCCTGTACCTCAAGCTTGGTCAGATAGCAGTTTGTGTTGTACTTGAGGAAATTCCATTACATCCCAGATTCTTTAGTTAATTTTGAATTTTGCAAGAAAACCGTCATTAATTAACAAACACAGTCTCTTCCTTTGAGTGTAGCGGATATATACATTGGTATTGGTCACTTTAATCTAATGGATTCCCCCCAAAATGGTGCTAGATTTGATAAAGAATCTGTCTTTATTTAGCGAATTATAGTTTACTTGCTTATCGTGCAGTGAATACTCCGTGTAAAACCAACCACGTGTTGAATCCCGCTAATGCTAAACTTGTTCTGAAGTTTTGAATTTTTCTATTTTGTGACTGATGCTAACTACAGGAAGCTCGTCCTCTGCCACCAAAAAGGAAGAAAGCAAAAAAGAAGACCCCAAAAAGGAGCAGACCAAAAAGGACGAGAACAAGAAGGAGGATGACTCTAAACGTGTAGTAGTTATGGATAAAGATAAAGGAGAACCGGTTGTTCACGTTGGTAACGAGTCAAAGTCGCCTGCGTCCAAGGATGACAAGAAGTCTAGGTCGATATCACGAGGGAGGAAAAGTAGTGTTGGCTCGAACAAAAGTAACGGGTCACCCGTTAAATCACTGGACGAAATCCGCCGTCAGAGAACCGAAAGACAGCGACAGGAGAAGGCCCGCGAAGTTAGAGACAAGCGTGAACGAGAGCGACAGGACAGGATCCGGCGTGAACGAGAACGTATTGCACGTGAACGTGCGGTAGAACGAGAACGTGAACGTGAACGCGAGAGAGAACGCGAACGAAGGCGACTAGAGTTCATACGTGAACAGCGACAAAGACAAGAGCAAGAGAGACTTCGACTACAACGTGAAATTGAAAGGCGGCGTGAAATAGAACGTCTGAGAGTGTTACGAGAACGTCGTGAACGCGATGAACGTGAGCGTCTTGAACGCGAAAGGCGTGAACGTGAAGTTTTGGAACGTGAAAGAATTGAGCGAGATCGCAATGAACGTGAACGATTGCAACGTGTTGAACGAGAGCGTTTGGAGCGCCAAAGGTTCGAACGTGAGCGCATCGCGCGCGAACGAACTGAACGTGAACGGCTTGATCTAGAAAGGCTTGAACGTGAGCGCCGTGGACTGAAACGGCCTGGAGGGCCATTTGAACGTGACAATGCTTTGTCAAGAGCTGGGTTTTGGCAAGAGCCGAAGAGGACTGCAGTAGGTGACAACAGACCAGAAGAACGAGCAAGGGGACGAGAGTTCTTTGGCGGAGACGTTAATGTACGTGATAGGACAGGGGCAGCTCCAAGGCGGCCTGAGGAAAGGAGGGAGGTTCAAGGTGACAGACGAGACACCAAGGTGCACCGTGAAGAACCCAAAGGCAGAGGAGGAAGTAGGGAGAGCAGAGAAGGAAGGAGAGAGGAGGAATGGCCCCGTGGCGACGATAGACGTGATCGCTCCAAAAAGGATGAACATGGCCGACGTAATGATGTCGACAAAGAGCGTGACCGACGTGAAGGAATGCGTGACCGCGTCAAAGACATTCGTGGTCATGGAGGTGATCGTGGCAAGGCGTGGCAGGAGAGGATTTCCAGTGCTGGAGCTGCAGCACTTGGCCCAATTGACCCACAAAAAAGCTTGTCCATACTACTGGAACGTGCAGGAGTCAGTGGTATACTTGGAAACTCCGCTACTGCGGCGGGAGTTAGATCAGATCTAGAGAAAAGCGTGGACTTGGGCATCGGGCGTGGGCATTCCTTGGGACACCGTGGTGCAGACTGGCGTCAGGCTGATCCCCGAGACAGCAGACCACCAATCCCATCTGCTAATAGGGGTGCCAATGTGTCCCTAGGCCCTCAAGGGCTGACTGATATGCGGGGATCTGCTAACTTAGATGCCCGTTACAGGCCCATCTCTGTTGAACAGAGCCACCGCAACCCTGGTATGGTGGTGAGCGACCCCAAGGTTGCATCGCGTGACTGGCGTGGCGTGCACAGTGCTGACATTTCATCAAGGGACCATGATCTGCTGGTGGCAAGAGCACGTGCTAGGGAGCGTGGCGTGGAACCAAAGTCTAGCCTTGCACGGGAGATCCACTCGTTCGAGGCACGTGAACGCACGGTGATTGCACGTGATACTGCTCCGCCTCGTAGTGCCTGGGGAGGCAACCAGGATTCCCGCCCCCCATCACATCCAACTGGATTGCAGATAACTACCCGTTCTACGCTGGATGATAGGTCACGTGCCTCTAATCAATTCACACGTGACACGGTCGCACCCTCGTGGGCACAGGGTGTTGGCTCACTTCAAGTTCCTGATGCACGTGCTGTGTACAGTGGAGCTGATAGAAGGCACTCCGGGGGCTCTGACGTGCGTTACGATCCGTACAAGGCACCCCCTCAGCGGGCGGGACCAGTGAGAAGGTACTGAGCTCCGTTGATGCCAAGGATCTATTGCAGTGGACATTGTTGAGTGATCAAATATAGAATAAGTTAAACGAATGATCATAACTTGTGGAACTCAAAGCATCTTGTAGAAAGAGTTTTTAGAACACTGCTTCCACTGTGACGAAACAGCATGGAACATTAATCGGAAACTTATTAATCTCACGTGTAAAGTAGCGCCATGAAGTCCGTTAAGTCGCGTTAAGACTGATCAGAAAGGATTTTTTAAAGCTTTTGGTGTAGGGTAAAATTTCTATAATTTTTTTCATATCTTTGTTTTTAATAGGATGACGGTGAAGCTTACCAAGAAACGTGCTCAGTTTAAATTTATAAATTCTCGGAAATCGTTCTAGTCGCAGTTGCGAGGTAGTTTTAGTCACCACTGTGCATCAGTTGGTTTCTTGAAAGTAGAGAGTACGGTTATCCAGTTACCGTTTCTCTGTACTTTCATTATAAATTATTTTAATCATGTTTGTCATCACTAGCAGCGGAATTTGTTGATTGTGCATCCATCTGAAAAGCAATACTGTTACACATGAATAAAGATCACGCACACTGGTGGACCTATTTGATGGTATTTGATCCTTGCGCTTGTCCTTTGCGAGCATTTCTCTTTCTCAACTGCAAATGCAAAGATAACAGCGATTAAACAAACGAGGAGTGCATACCAGCGAGAAAGCTATATTTGGTACATATAATTACCTCGGTACTCACCACAGACTCGATGAAGATCACGCAAGGGACGAGAAAACTGATGTTCTACCTAGCTGCGCATTGACATCTCTTGAAGGCTCACGTGAGTCACATCAGCAGTGATGTGTTGGCTGAACTTATGGCTCATTAATAGCTGTAATATAAAGCCAACAGTAACATAACAGGATGACACTGCATGGAATCGGGTACCACGATGGATCAGCACCTCTGGTATTATAAACATGGTAAGGATATTCCAGGAGGCTCAAAACTCGCGCATGGATCTTACTGCGCAACCTGCAACAAAATATGGAGCTTTTCTAATATAGAAATATCATACTGTTAATTTGGATTTCCTTGCATCGTGTCATCTAACTGGGTAGTTCTGAATTCGGAGTATTTGTTGGGGATGGGGGATTTGGTGTGGGTTAGGGTAGGTCTTTCATACAGGTAAGTTACACTGTGTGTATAATTGCCCTCATTCATTTTATACGGTACGGTTCCAATTTGATAATACTCGTGAAAGTTTCTGGTGTAGTTTAGACTTGTTTTCTCTTGAATTTGGCACTGATTTCACTTCTGCCTACGAATACAAAGCACCTTTCACTCTAGGGTCTTAATTGAACTTGGACTAACGAGATTGGCTGATTCTGTCCACGTAAATAGATAAATTATTTCGAAATTCCACTTCACATGTAACATGCCCTATGGAAACAGACGTCTCTGTACTTGTAAAAAAAAAGAGCTAAATTTGAATTACGTATGTATCTCGACAATAAAAGTTTGGTGTCGAGGCTTGACGTTATACAGTTGTCATATTCTTAACCCTGAACCTCGACATGAAGGTTTTGTTCTCGAATAGCAGAGGGGTAATTCAAAGGTAGCCTATTGAGGCCATTGAGTGTGCAGGAAGCCATGTGCCAGTGGTGTTTGTTTTTGTTAGGGTTTGTATGACTTTATTAAACGTGGCTCGTTACTAAAATGTTTTGTCTGCTAATCGCTTAGTCTGTTCACAGGAAGACCTAACGGCGAGCGAAGTAAGGTAAGGCGGTGATTGCTGATTGCAAGTAGTCTACAATAGCTCACTTTTCATATGGTTCCTGGGTAAATTAAATTCATTCTATTCTCCAGTAAACTTTGTTAAATACCGCGGTAAAATATTTTATTATTCACTAAGCTACTGGGTTTTACATGCGATAAACCTTGAAATATAAAAAATACACCTGTGATGTGACTTTAATGTAATTTATAGTGTGCTGAATACAGAATTTTACATGGCAGCTTGGAAATGTGATTTTATCTTTGCTGCACTCACTCACGTATTGAAGCCCCACAGTCACCCCAGATGCTTTGCGGGCGCACACTCGTTCAGTCGCCATTTTGTTGCAGTCGAAAATTGGTACACGTGGAGCAAGACTTGATAACCAACCAATCAGAGCATACATCAAACAGCGCAATTTTCTAAACAAAACAAACTGCCGCAATGCGTCTAGGGTGATTGTGGACCTTTAAGACATTCACTCACCACTTGTAGAAAACATATGCAGGTATCTCTGCGCATAGGCAGCCCAAGATCGCGATTTGTAGCCTCGTACAAACCTTGAAAAGGTACGATTTTTAAAAACGTCTAAAATGTATGTGAAATGGCTTGAATTAAACGTATATTTGCTTTACTTGGCGTTTTATGTCAATCCAATGCCTTTTAAGAGGTGAGGCAAAACATCAAAAAACCTAAAAGGCACCGTATGGTACGTTTCATTCAAGCCATTTTACATACATTTTAGACATTTTAAAAAGTGTAATTTTACTTGGGTTTGTATGAGGTTTGTATGAGCTTGGGCTGCCTGTGTTGGAAATAAGGGGACATACCACGGTAGATTAGGTTACGCAACATTTAGAGCAGATTTGAATTGAGTGTCGAAAGTTTTCGGTGATTGCTTTGGTTTTGCGTTTACTTAGCTTTTCTATTGGCTGTGAAAATGTTTTGTAATCGGTTAGCGAATCGAATTCCAGAGTAAACCAATCTGGTTTTGATCCGTCACGCCACAACCACGATTGCGTTTAGTATTCACTTTAGTTCGTGATTGGTTCGTTGTAATTGCTTTGGTTTTGGTTTTACTACAGTCAATTGAAACCTGCTCTATTGCGTGATACCGCACACTAGAATCACTTTTCGCTGCTATTTTCCTTGTTACTGTATGAAACTTGAGAGATTTAAACATTCTTGCTTTCTATTGACATCACTCGTACCAATGGGGAAAGATGTCACCAACTAGTTCAAAATGTTGCATTTACACTGCAGGGCCCGGTTCAAATCAAGGGTAAGCACTACCCTGGGGTTAAATCACTAACCTGAGGGTGAATTGTACAGATTACAATTACAGATTTAGTGCTGTCCTAGGGGTAAAATTACCCTTCAAACAACTGGGCCCAGTTTATAGGCCAAAGATACTGAAGGAGAACATTTTAGAACAAACCCTTTGACTTTAATTTTAACTTAAAATCCCTCACTATTGAAAATTCACTACATTACTTTTAGAGCATACTCATATCTGTGAAACAATTTTTGCAACAAATAGCACTAAATCGTGTTTGTATCTTGCAGTTAAAATAAATAAAGTACATCTTTTATTTGTTATAGCAGGCTAAGTATTACAGCTTACAGCTGGCGGGGGCCTGCTTTTACTCCTCACACACTTCCCACTACATTAACTGTTTTGGACACACTACACTCGACTCACGGTTGATAATAGTTGTTAATGCTACTTGTGAAGAAACGTTTCACAGATGGCATGCCTACGCTTTCTTTTTCTTCCAGAAAGGTAATGTTTTCACTTCCCTCGCATGTGGATGCATAAGTAACGTTGTGTGTCGTTGCATAGTCGACATTTGTTGTGGATTTCACGAGAGGTTAGCCGAGTGAATCCACAACATATGAACGGCTGTGTGCAACAAGGGCGTAAGTGACTCCTGATGACTTATTTAATTCTCCCTTTGAAAACAAAGAATTTAAAGGACAATTTAGTACTTGATCAGGAGACACGCCCTTGTTGCACGCAAAGCGTGCTAAATAAGGACACACACGGTAAACTTAAAGTGAATTTGTTTTTACAACAAAATAAAAATAGTGAAGCGAGGAGGTCCAAGAAGACCACTTACAAGATAGCAATTGTCCCTCATTATCGGATGTAAACATATTTTAGGAAGTCGGTACACATTTTCGGTGTAATGTTTTTTTAGGGTTAGAGTAAGAGCCTGATTACATGGAGGCTGGTCCTTGTACGTCATTGATTGTTATCCCTTAAGAGTGTTTAAGATAACATTGCTGCTGGTCCTAACCATAGTTGAGAGAGGAATGTTTAGGAAACCCGGCAAACATCAAAGGTGCTGCGATTTATGTTGGAAGGGGGTAAGACAAAATATTGTGCACGTCATAGTTCATTAGCGTCCCCTGAACTACGGAACCCACTCGTTTCTATTGGCTTTGATTAAAGTGCCCCTTCGATCAAATTTTGACATATCATTTTCCTTTGCATATTCATAATGTAGAGTTGATATTTAATTACCAATTCAAATCGTTTTTCGATACGACGACAGGAAAAAAATTTCGAACAAAGGTCACTGGGTTTCATAACCATTCCACTTTTTTAACTACCTTATTACATGAAATTTTGGCGACACGTTAACTTGACGATTTTGAAAAATCCATCTTTAGCGATTTTGCATAATTTTTGGAACATAGCCCTCTACGGACCTTGATGCTTTGCGCGCATCTGTTTTGTTTCGCTTCAAATCGAGGCTTCATTTTTTAACTGTGAGAAATGGCGGATTTGAGGTATGCGGCGCGCAAAGCATCAAGGTCCGTACTGGGTGTTAAGTCATTAATTTTCGCGATTTAACGAACTGAAACTGGCGAATTTATTCAAAACTTTTACGACGGTAAGAGGTTTTGTGTGATAAGATAATAAACGTGAACCATTTAGCTCCATTTAAATCAATTTAATAATGCGATAAAAACAAAAACTTGAACGAAAGACACGAAACTGCAACTGTAATTCCATATCTTAATGCTCAGTTATATTTCAGATAGGCACCTTATTTACATTTTCACGCTAAGTCAACGCTATTTACGATTGACACTCTAAGAACACCGATCAAGCGCGGTAGATTGCTTCAAACGGATTATTTTCCTCGTGAATAACCCACTTCCGTGATTGCGACACTACTTACGTACAAAGGAATCGATACGAGGCTCCGTGCACAATGCTCAGTCGTTCGTGAAACTACAGAAGTTTTGTAGGTCTTGTCACGAACGACTGAGCATTATGCATGATGCCTCGTATTGATTCCTTTTGAACGTAAGAAGTGAGGCATATCTCGGAAGTGGGCTTATTGTAGAGAGTACCGATGTGGAGGCACGTTAATTTCGCGACGATTAAATTTAGCGACACTTAATTTTGATGCATTTTAATTTCACGATTTTTTGAAAAATCGCTGAATTAAAGTGTTGCCAAATTTCATGTAATCCCTCGAGACTTTGTATATCGATAACATTCATGTAAACAGGACAAAAGTCTCGATAAAAAACCCTTGAACTGATGTTTTTTTATTGAAAGAGTTGTAGGAGGCGTATATGGAGTTCCGTTGTTACTTTCTGTCTGAACAATGCACTGGAAAATTAACCATTTACAGAGTGAAGAACTGTCAAATGTTTTTGAAATGAGTATTTTACTGACGTTTTACATTTTTAGTCACAGGCATTTTACACTGTTTCCATTGCTCTTCATTCTGTAAATGGTTAGATTTTTTGAGTTATGTGAAGACAGTCGCGAATGAAGGAAACAACAATATAAATGTGACGAACAGTCCTTGATTATCGAAGGAGGCAGTGGTATATTGGATTGTATGATTTCAAACTAACCAGTGAATTTTGTTTTCAGGTATGTATGCTGGTGTGTTTTATTTGCCGAGATGCCGTCTTATGGTCACATGTTCACTTGTTGTAAATACATGAAAATAAATGCCTTTTTTAATGTCATCACTGTTTCGTATATTTCTGACATTTGGGGAAAAGTAGACTGCTTATTCTGTATATTTTTAGAATGGCTAAACATGGTTCCAGATGGCTAGACATGGTACACGTAGTTGCCTGGGTCTGTAAGTAGGGATTACCGAGGGTACGTACCTATCCTTCGAGTCGGGATTTTTAGGGTATAGTGTATTCGCCTACTTTCATGCATAGAAAGCTCCCGCTTTTAGAATTCCAGGGGTTGGCATCTCTGCAACTGTCGCGGGAAGGAGTGCAAATCTCAAAAGCTTTTTATTATGAAGAACGAAACTAAATGTAAATGTCCAGTTCAGAAACCAGTACCAAACTTAAAAGCTGGGTTTTCCTTGAGTTAAGTGCGGTTTAGGGTCGGTTTACAGCCGTGGGGGTTTCGGTGAGCCCGCGATCCTCTCGCCACTCACGGCTGGGCGCGCGAGCTGAGACATTGTCGGGTTTTAGCCAATCAAAAACTTGCCACTGAATTGATTTGCATAATTTACATTGTAAACTTTTGAAAGCCGGACCTAGATTGCTGTTCCAAAATGCGTTTACCTTATTATAGGAAATTAACAATGCACTTTATTAACGCGATTTTACAAAATTCGCGTTAATTTAATGTATCTTAATTAATGTCGATGTAAATTTAATGCACGCTATTTTACAACATTGTTATTTTAAAGCACCTTTATTTCATTTCAAAACCTTATTAGTTCATGACTCCTCTATTGGCTCTTCAGAGTCACTATTGCGGTTTGGTTTCCGTCAATCAAACGAGTGAGCAGCTCTTGGTGATTTCACCGTGAGGCTTTGAAAGATCTTTTGAATTGATAGGGTCTAGTTAGGCTTCAAACCCAAATTTTCGGCTTTAAAAAAAACTTAGAAACATCCGTGCACTTGTCTTGGAAGGTTTTATTGACGGAAGCCAAAACGCAGTTTGGCGTTCAGAAATGTAAAGTGCGAGTTTGCAGAATTATGAAAATCGCAGTAAATAAAGCAAGATGCTTATCGAAAAATTCGCGTTAATTTAATGCATGTAAACCTAACTTTTGAAAAATTCGCGTTAATTTAGTGTAACGTAAATTTTCTTCGCGTTGTCAACGTGCATTGTTAATTTCCTATAACTAGGTAACTTTGCTCTGGAAAGTTTGGTTTTGAAGAACTCGAGAATTCACACAAAGAAGCAATAAGAGTTAGTTTTCGGATGAAGAACGCATCGGCTCTGGAAAGTCACTTTGGAACCGTCGGCTCAAAGGTCGCGAAGCTCGTAAAATGTTGAGTCATTTCTCATTTAGTTTACCTATGAAAGACCAGGTTGCCCGGCTATTCTTACTTCAAAGAAAATTAGTGCTGCCTTTATCGGAGAAGAAAAGACGGACGACTCCATATTAAAAGGGTTTATAGAAGAGAGGAAATCACGTCTGACGCAGGCCATGTTTACGCGTTTAACTCTGCGATCACAATTCACTTGAAAATCGCTGCATCAAACGAGTTTTACAATTCTTCAAGTCCTATGTACTAAGTTTGTACAATTTTTTAATGTCTCCAAGACCTCCCTGCCAAGACATACTCTATACAAGTACTTAGCTAGCCTGCTTGCAGGCGGTGGAGGGTGTTTTTTCGCGCAGCAAACGGATTATCGAAGCGGTCGCCATATTGGTCGATCGTGATTGAGACCTGGGATCGAATGACAAATAAAGGGGGATAAGCAGAAAGGAAGACCGCCTGCACGAAAACCCCTTGTTTCTGAGTACAAAAGTTAGATCCCGTCCACCAGCGGACGGGGTATATGATTGGATGAAACGGTGTCAATCGAAGCTTATCGCGGCAAGCGTTGAAAGCAAGAACTGAAAGGAATAAGTACAGTGTAGCCTGCGAAGCAGCGTAATTAGTGTTGTGTACTGAGCTTGCAGTTGATAAAATATGGCGAGTAATACAAAAGGCTTTGTCCCTGGTTCCAGAGGTTTTCTAGAGAGAACAACCACGGAGAAAGACTCGAAGGCGGCAAGAAGTTTGTTGTCGAGTTCTCTTCGCAAGTTCGTAAACCGTAAATATCAGGCTCTGTATATAGCTTCCTCCTTCTAGAGAGAACACAGCTGCTCGCTTCTTTCTCCGCGGCTGGGTAAAGGTACTTTGAAAACAGAGCCTTTTGTCTTAGAATTTAACAACCTACCTGCCGTTCTGGCTGTGCTTTCGACAGGCTTTGAAAAGAGTGATATTTACGGTAAAGAGAACTCGACAACGAACCGTGATTTTATTCGCCACTGAAAAGTATTGCTGTCGACCAAATTGCAGAGATGCAATCCGGCTATTGACTTCACGGCCGATGAACTAGGAAATAATCGGAAATCCGCCTCAATACATTTATGCTACGGTCGTCCATTCACTTACCCTGGTTCCAGAGCAAAAACCGAGAGAAAACCTCTGGAACCAGGGTAACATTTTTTAGGCCCTGATTATATGAAACGGGCTGGCCCGGTTGACCGGGTTGCCCCGGTTTGCCGAGATCAATCTCAGCTCGTCTCAGGTCTGATTACATGGGACGGGCCAGCTCTGAGCCCGGTCCAGGCTACGCGCGAAAATTTGACTTTGTTTATACAAAATGGCGGCCGGTCATTTGAGGCGAAGGAAATTAGTTTCTTTATTATTACTTCAGTTCGGGGTGTTTTTCTCTTTGCTGCTCCAGCTTCATGGAGTGTTGCATCTTTATTTGCTTCGTAGGAAGCAAATAATTGAAAATGTTATAGCTTCCGTAGCAGCAACACGAAAGAAGATGCCGAGAAAGGGAAAGCTCCGCCGAATAAGATCCTCGAGACGCAATAAACGATCAACATGGTTTCAGAAAGACCGTACTGAGCAGTGGTGGTTGAATATGCTGCGTCCAGAGACCACAGACGAAGAATGGAAGATAAATTTTAGTATGACAAAAGAAGAATTCAAAGAGCTTTGTGAAGAATTGAGACCATATATTTATCCAAAACCCAGATGTCCAAATCACAGGGCAACTGCTCATGCGTGTAAGGCAACGCAGCTGACTCACGACCGGAACAGCTGGCTCACTAAAACGGGCCAGCCTGCTTGACTCCGATTATATGGAAAATTTTCAGCCCGCTTAACCGAGATCCCGGCAAAGCACTGCCGGGATCTCGGTTAAGCGGGCTGAAATTTTTCCATATAATCGGAGCTGGGCTGGCTCGCTTTCCATGTAATCGCAACGATCGAATTTTGTGTGTCTTGTAGGCAAGGCGGGATCTCGGCAAACCGGGCCAGCCCGTTTCATATAATCAGGCCCTGAAGGACTTCGACTTGTCAGAGAAAGACTATCACAACATTTACCTAGTAACAATGATGCCTGGAGGTCAATTTAGTGTGTACTTTGCACTCGTAGTTTGTTTGTCCACGCCGAGTTCTTCAATGTCGAGTTCTGACAAAACATTGTCTCCATCGGAGTTTCTTTGAAGTTTAGAATTTTTTTCGATCCTGTATTTATCTTTATGCGAGCTTAATTCTTTTAAGAAAGGAAGCAGCCGCTTGTATCGCACCTCTTCCGGTTCGCCAGACTGCGGTGCTGGACGGCTTTTTGAAGCAGCTTGTATTAAATGGGTTACAAGTTAACGGAAATCATGTGCGTGGTGGGCGGTGGTTTTTCGAAAAACATTCTGGATAAAAAATCTACCCCCCTCCTTCAAAAAAGAAAACGTTTTAATTTTTTTACCTCCCTCCCTCCCCTCCGCTCTAAAACTATAGTTTAGTCACCAATTCGAAACGGTTCCAAATAATCGCCAAGTTACATTTTCAAAATGGAGGCTAACTGACAGCTATATAGCAAAGATAGCAGAGCTTGAGACAGATGAACTAGCACTAGCAGTAAACTGTCAGGACAAAAGGTCATATATTAGAAAGGAATATTTGAAAGGAAAATATATTAGATCTTCTTTGCAAGCGCTCAATTAGCCTGCGTTGCGGCTATGGAGTATCGGAGCACAGCGAGCGGGGACCCTCAATTTCCTCTCGCCCCAATCCCCCTAATCTCCGCTCGCTGCGTTCCGATACTCCAGAGCCGCAACGCAAGCTAGCGCTCAATGGACCTGATGTCCTTCATAGGCTGGAATGGTCCAGCAATGGAATCAACAAAGGTCTCAGAAGGGAAACGTGGCCAGGGGCTAGCCTAAGGACTGTTCAAGAAAGCTTAATGTACGGAAAAGACTATTTATTATTTTACGAAGCCTATAAAATGTACTGTTTTTTTCCCAGACAGACACTCTTTCAGGGACAAACTCCTGGACCCTTACTACGGCCTGGATATTGTTATTCTTATACATCAATCACATCAGAAGTCTTTGTTGTTGGAGAATGATGATCATTCTCCAAAGGAGTTCGCTTTCACAGCTTTCCTTGAACTCAGTCCGGAGTATATTCCATACCTTGAATATTGTCATTTTCAACCAGAAGAGGCAACTCGCTTTATTAATTCACACATAACCTGTAATACATTAATACTAAAAATGTCATATACATGATACAATGTAATTGTTGCCATTTGCAATACATAGGTGAAACGAAGCGACGCCTCAAAGACAGATTTAACGAACACAGACGGACAGTAGACCAGCCTAACATGAAATCTAAACCTACTACTGTATCTGAACATTGTCTTTCTAGACCTAACCACTCTTACACCGACATGCAACTTATCCCTCTAGAAATAATATACTCCTCATGAGACTCAATACGTAAAGCCAGAGAAGCGCATGAATATACTAGCCTGCGTCTCATCCGAACTGAACCCTGGTTACACTCGTTCTCAATAACACGTGCAGGTTCGAAATTGAATTTCCAACGGAAAACGTCAATTTGGTGGATGTCACTCAACTATATTTCTATGGCAACACTGGTCTGCATGGTTCGATCACTGAAATTCTCCAAGACGGACACGAGGGATGTTTGAAAATAGAATTTGCTGAAGGAGATGAAGCAGAATCTCAATACTACGAAAACGTCGCCATACAACTCCCAGATGTGGAGGAAACATAAATAGTGTAGCAGGTCAACGAAATCGTAAGTAATTTGAGGCGACATAGGTAGAGAAATGGCGGATACTAAGCCGAAAAACGATTGTTTTTTGCTTGAATTCCTCACCGAAATGTCAGTCGAGAGTGGAGAGCATTGCCGATAATCCATGTCCTGAGAGTTTCAAAAACAAAATTTGCCCTGTCGAATGTTGTATCCATGCCTGGAGCTCGTCGAGGTAGAGCTCGAGGGTCGGTATTGCTCGATAAAAATAGGCCTCTTATAAGGAGCATATCTGCAACTGGATGAATAAAAATAACTATAATTATTTTTCCAAGACCTTTGAAAGCTATATAAACAATCAGATTTCTTATACACAAACCGCTCGCTCACACATAAAGTTTATGCGATTTCCCTATTTTGATCTTATACACAAACCGCTCGCTCACACATAAAGTTTATGCGATTTCCCTATTTTGATCTTAAACACAAACCGCTCGCTCACACATAAAGTTTATGCGATTTCTTATACACAAACCGCTCGCTCACACATAAAGTTTATGCGATTTCTTATACACAAACCGCTCGCTCACACAAAGCTTATGTGATTTCCCTATTTTGCACTGAAACCCTTGGCTCTAAGCATGATTACTCTCCATCTAAGCGACTTTGGGAAAGACTTTGCCATGTTTATAAAATGCTAGTTACCCGAATTTACTCACAACGGTTCACTTCAAACTCCATGGAAACCGTTTGATTGACATCCACCAGAAACGACTTCGAAGTCAAGAGTTTCGTTTCGAACCTGCACGTGTTATTGAGAACGAGTATAAGTCCAGGACTTAACCAGGGTTCAGTTCGGATGCGACGCAAGTTAGTATATACGTGATGAAACATAGTGCTTATCTCTTATACTATTTTGCTACTTCAAGTTTTAGTCTACGTCACTTCCCGTTTCCGCAATTTCTTTTGCGAAATTTACCACATTTATAGATCTCCTTTATAACCTTAGAGCTCTTCACTTGTAACATGTAGTACCTGAAGAAGGCTGGTTTGGCCAGCCGAAATATTGTAATATTCAATATAAAATCCTACGTTGTGTCAGCTTTGCCATAGTCCTTGGACTTCGTATTCATTTTCATTTTGGCTGATTAGATCTACCTTAGATCCAACGTAGCAGGATATTCGTCCACGGTTCTTTGCCGTTTCTCAAGTGTAACTGGAATCACTGATAATTATTACCGCTGACGGTTTATTGCCATGCTCATGCCAAATACTCCTGTGGGACGTCCTTCATCTTTCTTTCTTTATAGTTGTTCTTAAATATTTTTTTCCAAAATCTCTAAAAATCTTCTCTAAAATGTTACCCCCTCTATTTCTTTAGAATTTTAAAATTTACCCCCATATATTTTGCATGTTCAAAAATTTTACCTACCCCATAAAACCACCAGCCCCCCCCTGCGACGTAATAAACGAACAGTCCCTAATGTGTTTTGAAAGTTGACGCGGAAAGGGTAAACAGAAACACTCAAATAAATGAAGAATATTGAATTTTAATCAGATGACGTCACGAACACGGTGTGTTGACCGCGCGCCCAGCCGTTAGTTGGGGGAGGCTTTGGAGAAACGACACCACAGATCTGTTTGAACCGGATAAAAATGAAAGAAAAGTGGAAGAGTAATAATGCTAGCACATGTTTTCATTCATTAGTATGAAATTTTATAAGAAACTGCTTTTCAAATGAAGAATATATTTGTAAAAGACTTCAAACTACTGTGTTGAGTTGACCCGGGAAGTAGAGTAACCCTACCTAAATCATTTTGCTTGTAAACCCGGACTATCGTTGACCCTAGTGCTGAGGTAACCCGATCTTGTAAACTGGCCCTAATAATAATAGGGAGTTTAAGCAACGAGGACGCGCGCAGTGACACATTTTTGCCGTCTTCATTAAAATCACAATGCGAAAACCCGAAGTTTTACGTTGAGCAGAGAACGTCAACGTAAGAAATTAAAACGTTCTTATTTTCGTTCGGCGTAAACCAAACTTTTTGTGCACCCAATTTTTCAAAAATCTGGATGTGAAAAGCAACGCAAGACGAATAAAAGAAAGAAACAAGCGATTTGACGAAAAAGCACTTTTTCACGTTCCGTTGTCGACGTTGCCATCCTCAGTCCAGCGAGATGCGTCTTCGTTATTTTCGAATGCCGAGCATTTATTATAAATGGGCATTTCGCATTTACCGAAGGCATATGTATTTTATGACATTAAAGCACGACTCCCCCCCCCCCCCCATGAAAAATGACGATTTGTATCGTTTTGGGTAAGGGCGGGAAAATTTTCGACCGCTTTGGTCGGTCTGGTTCTTACAGATCATAGGAAGGTAGCGCATTTTGGGTCTTGAGGCCTTTTGGCAGTGATAAATTTTGATGGATTTTCCTAAATCTCTGGTCAGATGTTGCTTGATAACTATTCCAGTCCTGTGCCGAAAGCTGAATAGCGAGCGACGAAGGAAAGTGCCAATTTTTGGGTGATCTTGAGGTAAGTCCGCTTTGGCGAGGTCGAGTTGCCTACCTTGTTGATTTTTTTAGAGCCGCGGCCAACGGTCAAAATTTCGAATCTTAATAAACTGCTTTAGAAGGCCCCAAATCGTCACTCACACAACTTCATTAAGTATCTCTTTTATTATTGAAGATTTGTTTCGTTATGAAACTAATCAATAAACCACAGGTAACCCAATAGACTAATAAGCGGGAAATATACGTCTAGTCTGGGAATCCTGTGCTCCTACTCTGGCTCGAACTCGTCCGTTTGCGTTTAGTGCTTGGTAGTGCAGAGGTCATGACCACTACACTAAGCGCGTCTACCGCCGTTCGGAATTTGACAAATGTTGACTGGTTTTAAGCGTTCTAGAATGAGCGATTATTGATAATTGAAGAGCAAAAGTCACTTACTGATTATTGGTAATTCTAGAGCGAGGATATGTTAAATTTGATTCGATACGCTTCGAGGCCGTCGCGCGTACAAGAGGGACGAGCAAGGGTCTGATGAAACAAATGAGGGGGGGGGGGGGGGGGGGGGGGGGGAATAAGGAAAAAGAAAGTCCAAGTTCGCGCGAAAATTTCCAGACAATGTATGGAAAACTGAAAACACTATTGCACGCTTCCCAGCACAGCTATATCTCAAATTTCGATCAGTTAATCTTTTACGTGATATCTCAAAGACTCTGTGTCCGAGCCCATGGTGCTTTGTGCCAATGTTATGATTAGTTTGTTTATCAACGGCCGCATAAATTAAAGGCCAGCTTTTAGGCGAACTAAAATGCTCTCGAGTTTATAAGTTTCATAAAAGAAGTACACATACACTTTGGATAACGAATTTCATAATTTCTAGCGGATTAAAAACCCAATCGAGCCCACGAATTTTCCCCGGATGCTTCGAATATGATTTGAACAGTACTCGGCAGGAAGCCAGTTCTGTCTTTAGATTCTAATTCGATTTACGAGTGCGACTTTTCACAACTCTACAAGCAAACACATACTCTTGTTACCTTGTTTTCATGTCTCCAGTATTGCTTAGCTGTATTTGAAGATCTCTATGGTGGCCGATGACTGCCATTACAATTTTTAAAAGAAAACGAAATAAAACTAAAATGAAAATGAAATAAAAGTAAAAACAAATCCAAAAGTAAAAACAAATCCAAAAGTAAAATCAAATTCAAAGTAAAAGTGAAATAAAAGTAAGAAAAAAGTAAATGCAAAACAAAAGTAGTTTTCATTTTTTTTTAATTCGAAAGCGAACTCAAAGTAAAATGAAAAAGATGATGCACGGCCTATGGCTGCCACAGTATCCCAAGAAGCGTTGCGAGAAATAACGTGTACGCGCGGGGACTGGTGACCAATGTTATTGCCTTGTCAATATGGCTGCCACTTGGGACTGAATAACAAGAACAATGTCCCTACTACTGATATCCTCAAGAAAGAAGAAATAGTTATTCAAAGAACTCTGAGGTATCAGGAAAGGCCCAAAAATACTCTCGTGCGGGTCCTAGAGAGTTCGTATCTTACGAGTACGAGGAGAATCACGGAGCTTTATAGCAACATAAAGGAGGCCTGTAAGACTTAAGCATTTCACATCGATAATAGGGGAGAGTACGATCTGCGGCGTCCTTGCCGGATAACAAGGGCCGTCATGCACTACATTAGATGAGATTCCAGATCTTAGGGTGGTCCATATTCGTTTTATATAGAGCTACAAGGTCAGGATGTGGAGACCATAATGAATAAAGACCGATCACCGATAATACCGCCCAAAGAAAGTATGTGAAAACGAAGCACTGCGGCGCGGTATTGCTGAATATACAGCAACAACAACAACAAGTTTATTCGTACCATTTTGGAAATTACAATATGTACATATAGAGAAAAAACTATAGATTGTAGGTACAGGTTACCTGTAATAGCTGAGTGGGCTAATCGAGACAGATAACCAAAAATATATGTATAGACAACTGTCAATATAACTGTATATTCTGTATGTATAGACATGGCAGTATATACATGATCATAATATACACAGTATACACTAATATAATCAACACTGCATGTGTATTATGTATATATATGTAGACATGGCAGTATACACGATCATAATATACACAGTATATACTAATCAACACTGCATGTATATTCTGTATCTTCCGATACCAACATAACAAAAAACAGTGTCTATTCTGTATATATAGTGTGTAATTAGACACTATATACACACTGTATACGTCTAAAGTGTATAGTGTCTAATTAAACAATATACACTATATACAGACGTTAGTATCGGTAATAATATACAGAATATACACTTTAGATGTATATAGTGTATAATATACATAATGCAGAATATGCAGAATATACAAATGATGTATAGAATGTATATATATATATATATATATACAGTCAATGCCAAAAAGGTTGTCCAGCAGAACATAATATAATACTAAATATCCATTGTTTTGGGCTATTGTCTAGACCAAAACAATAGGCCAAAACAATGGATATTAAAGTATTATATTACGTTCTGCTGGACAACCTTTTTGGCAGCGACTGTATATATACAGTATATTCAGTATATATGTATAGGTAATCATACGGTTTCGAGTGCAATTTGGGATTAATTTGCACGAGTGGGTTTTTCAAAGAATATCAAAATTGCACGAGCCCGAAGGGCGAGTGCAATTTGAGCTCTTTGAAAAAATCACGAGTGAAAATTAATCTCAAATTGCGCGAGAAAACCGTATGATTACTTATTAATAATATACATGAAAATATTTATCAGGAAGTGACGTTGGCAAGTCATGTGACAAAGTAATTCATCCAGTCAACAAACCATAATAGTTCACACTTTCAAATTCATTCAAATTGTTCGAGTGATCTCAGAAGTCGAAAGGAAATGTTTCATTACTTTCCAAAAAAAATTGCATCGTATTTCCTTTTTTCGGCAGTTTCCTTTTTTCTGCACTGTTTCCTTGAAATTGCACTGCCCGCAACCAATCAGAATGCATATATACTGTATATTCTGCAATACCACGCCTCACTCAGACGAAGGTGTCCAATTTTTGCTGTCCACGAAGGTATCGAGCCCAAGCAAAGCCTATCCTAAAAGTTTATCGGTTTTATAAATGTTGAAACTGGGCAAAGTCATAAATAAAAATGCTACCGAGACATGAAAACCACAGGCAGCCCAAGCTCTAAATATCTAGCTAATACTAATAGCGTTTGTATGGGAATTTCAACGAGCTAGAAATACGAAAGGATTATGAATGAAATGCCTTACCTTGCTTCCATAGTGTATTAGTTGCTGTCTGTGTAGTAACAGGGTTGATATGAAGCGAGTTTTCATTTCCTCTGTTACCACACAGACAGCAAGTAATACATTATGGAAGCAAGGTAAGGCATTTTATTCATAATTATTTCGTATTTCTAGATCGTTGAAAAAATATAAACGCTATTAGTATTAGCTAAATATTTAGAGCTTGCGCTGCCTGTGGTTTTCATGATTTTTCCCAGTGTCAACATTTCTAAACACCAATAAACTTTTAGGATAGGCTTTGCTTGGGCTCAATACCTTCGTGGACGGCAAATAATGGACATCTTTCGTCTTCACATACTTTCTTTGGGCGGTATTATCGGTGATCGGTCTTTATTCATTATGGTCTCCACATCCTGACCTTGTAGCTCTATATAAAACGAATATGGACCACCCTAAGATCTGGAATCTCATCTAATGAAGTGCATGACGGCCCTTGTTATCCGGCAAGGACGCCGCAGATCGTACTCTCCCCTATTATCGATGTGAAATGCTTAAGTCTTACAGGCCTCCTTTATGTTGCTATAAACCCGGTATAAAGCTCCATCTCCTCGTACTCGTAAGATACGAACTCTCTAGGACCCACGAGAGTATTTTTGGGCCTTTCCTGATACCTCCGAGTTCAACCTTTGAATAACTATTTCTACTTTCTTGAGGATATCAGTAGCAGGGACATTGTTCTTGTTTGTTCGTTTATCTTTCTTGGTCGCTTTGAAATTTTTCCCAAGTGGCAGCCATATTGACAAGGTAAGTCGTGTAACATTGCTCACCATTCCCCGCGCGTACACGTTATTTCTCGCAAAGCTTCTTGGGATACTGTGGCCCGTGCATCTTCTTTTTTCATTTTACTTTGAGTTCGCTTTCGAATTTAAAAAAATTGAATGCTACTTTTGTTTTGCATTTACTTTTTTCTTACTTTTATTTCACTTTTACTTTGAATTTGAATTTACTTTTGGATTTGTTTTTACTTTTGGATTTGTTTTTACTTTTATTTCATTTTCATTTTAGTTTTATTTCATTTTCTTTTAAAAATTGCAATGGCAGTCATCGGCCACCATAGATCTCTACTTTCCTTGAGAATGATATATTTTGAGTGCAAAATGAAATGTCGTACGCGTACTCGCACTCGAGTCAAACTCACAGCGAAGTAACAGCTGAACTCGGCAGATTAGAGTTTGACCCGCGATCGTAGTTTTGGTAGCAAGACTTTCTGGACATATTAGAGGATGAAAAAAAAAGGTTAGGACATTGCTTTCTCTGCTAATAAAAATGCAAAACATATACAGATAAGTCGTAACACCTCAGTGGAGCTTAGCCGTGCGAATGTTCTTGATACCAGAAGTGGTTGCTTTGTGTTTTGTATTTCCAACGAAGCCCGCCGGTCGATCCCTTAGTGCAGTCATTCCCCGGGAAACTCGCGTAGTAGTCCTTTTGAACCACAAGTGTTCTCTTGTAGACCTAGAGAAAGTAAAATGTGGACTGCTGAAGGATTTGTCGAGTCACTTCGCCTCGCTGTCTCGGTCCTTTCTCCGGCATTCCTCTACTCGCCACTCTAGACCTAGCCTTCTTTGCAGGCGTTCTTTGTGTCGGTCCTAAACTCCCTCCCCAGACCGAAACAGGAAACGACTGCTGAGGAGGCTACTCTAGACCGGGTTCGAAGAAATATTCGAACTAAAGTTTCATTTAAAAAAGTATATATACAAATGTTAAGATAAAAGAAAGTCAGTTAAGCATATATACCTATGAATAATTACACGATGGCCCAAACTAGGGATGGATTTCGAAAGATTCGGGAGTCGGCATAATAACAACAACGATCTTTCTGATTTTCGTAGCCTGCGAAAATGATTTGCGTGCGCAAAGCACCATGGGCTCGGACACAGGGTCTTTAAGTTTGAATATGAAGAATATTTCAGAGATTCGATTTTACGGATTTTATTTGGCATCTGATTCCCATGTTTGCACCCCTGTCAAAATTTACCGCAAACCAGTGGTCTATTGGATCAACGTTTAGGTTCTCCCTTCATGAAGGCAGACCGATGAATTACAGTACTACGTAATTGTATTGTATATTTCGTTCTATTGTTTTGTATGGTGTTAATTCTATTGCATTTTCATAGCAATTCATGTTGTCTACAGGAAGGGGACCACCGACGTTTATTATGCCTTGAAAGTTTGCAACTATAACTTTGTACCAAAGTTTGAAAAACTAAAAGCATTATTTAATCTAGCAAAGGAAGATTGTTTTCCTTTATTCGTTTCCTTCCTTTGGTTAAATGATTTGGGTATCATCTGAACATAATACCCAGACATGTAACCTGGAGGTCGTTGGGTTCGAGTCCCACTTGGGTCAGAGATTTTTTCTCTTTGCCTCGTAGGGCGTGCACACTTAGCACTACAGCTTACCACTTTACATCACATTCTTTACACTTACTAGTGCTACGCGGCAAACATGATTTCATATCATAACTACATAAAAATAAATCGTCAGAGAGAACATACGTCCACATACTTTAATGGTGATGGTCTCTTGGTACATATTACTACGTCTTCAGACTATGATGGGAGAGGACCAAGTATGGGGCATCGGTTAGGTGAGAATGGTCTCTTGGTACATGTTGATACGTCTACGTTCAGTTTCCACTGACAATTGCTTTCGTAAATGACGACGACACGAACAGAAAATATCATTTAGTTTTGCATCTATCCTTAGGCGGCTGGCGATATTAGAAGTTGCTAATCTTCGTATGTCTCGTGTTCATGTTCAGTATGTCTTTCGCACACGAGTGACTCGTATGAAAGTGAATATTGAAAACCAAGGTGCATTCCCTGCTGCTCACTCGCGCTATAACAATGCACCATTGCATAAACGGCGTACAATTTAAATAACCATGCTGTTCAGGAATCTTTAGCCTCACATTCATGTGAAAATGCTTTTGTATGCCGAGTTCCATGAAACCCAATTAGCGATAATCCCGAGGGGGGGGGGGGGGGGGGGGGGGTACTCCTGTTTGTGACGTATTATGTATGTGCCGCCAGGGGCGATTTTTTTTTTCCAGCCTAGTTCATTGCGCATCCCCTTCTGCGCATAATTTTGTTTAGCAATTGGTGAAGCATAACACAATAGTCTACTATATATATTTGTATAATCCAATATGGCGACTATCCCAATCGCGATGTAACGAACAGCTTCATTTATCAGCAAATTGAATAAGATTTATTCATTTCATACCAAAAATCTATAGTATCTTACAATGAGAATTATGATACTGGACATATGTAATAATCCTATCGGCGTTTCGATCCCAACTGAGCAATATTGCCGTCAGAGTTTCGGAATAGTCCGAAGTCGAAGACCAATTAACCATGTCGAGTGCTCAACTAGCAATACGAATTTCAGCTTCCAAACAACGAATTTCACCTTCAGAACTATTCTGTTGCGAGTACCAAATGACCTAGAAACACAAAGATGCGGCTCGATCGATGAACGGATTACCCTCCTGTTCGTCGAACAAACTAGGCTGTGAATCGATTATACAGCCCACTTCATTGCGCATACCCTACTGCGCATCGAAGTTTTAGCAATTGGTGACCGTGGCATAATACGTGGCATTCTATTATCCAAGATGGCGGCAGTTTTGACTTTGTTTAGATGTACGTACTCGAGCCGTGAGAGTGTCTGAACGAGTTTAACAATGACAGAGGAGCTAAGAAGTACTGGCTGGAATAACAATATCAATTATCAGCTAAATATCAAGCCTGAAACAATAATTATTACAAACTCCTGGGAGACTCGATCGAGGAAACACGCACGTTTTAAATCCGGTTTTAAATATAAATGTATAGCTCTTCCTTTATACTTTTGTATAAAGCAGCTAGTAGGGATACCAAATCAGCTTTGAACATTGGAATTTACACCTTCAGAAGTCTTATGTTGCGAGTATCAAATGGTCCCTAGACTCAGATGTGACTCCAACGAACTGGGCTGTAAATCAAACGTACAGCCTAGTTTATTGCGCATGCTCTTCTGCGCATTAGAAGATTTGAAAGACCTGTGGAGGACAATAACTTCAAAGGTGAGACATTTTATTTTAGTTTAAAGCATTATTGAAAACAATAATAATAATTTTATTAAACTTTATACCAAAAAAGGTACATCAGCTAATATTAGAGAATGAATAAAATATGGTTACATAATAGTAATTACAATAGGATACATAATACACAAGACTGGACCTATTTGTAATCTAATTAACAGTCAATTAACCTGTTTGCTTGCTCTAGGACGTTATAACAATAGTTTGCAAAAATTCTATTTACTGATTTGTCCTTCTAGTACAGCATTAATATTGTTAATGTCTGTTCTTTTATCAGCAACAAACTCTGTAGTAGGACAATCTGTCATTACATATGTGTCACATGTATTTTCAAGTACATGCTGGCTAGACTGGGGAGAGCTTTGGTCTTTTTGAAAAAGACAAGCATAGAATGCTAAGTCATTTGCTTTCTCTCCAAGTGCAAGTTTTGCATACTGCTGCCTACCAAATGCATTTAGCGATGGAATAAAATTCAAGCATGGTACCCAGGCTGTATTTGATGACAACAGCAGCCTGATGTTTACATGGCTGGCCAGTTGCCCCTATGGGACATTCACAAATTAGGTCTACTACATAGGATCCCTTTTTATCCATGCTTTGGACAGAATATGAACTATCACTAGTTTTTAACTTTGTGATAGCATCAAAGCGGATACCTTCTGTCTTCAAGTTCTTAAATCTATTTGCAACAAAACGGCCCAACCTGTTATGTGCAATGGAGATAAGTCGGTTTTGATATGACTCGAGGGTTATCGTAATGAAATCAAATACTTGAATTAGGTTGTATGCCTTCACCCTGTCAAAAACAGTGTCCTTTAGGATTCTTATCCGAGCCTCAGCAAAATTTGTGGTATGGTTTCCATGCAGATCAAGTAAGCTTTGACGAAATGCAACAGCCCATTCTTTTTGGCGATTCATGAGTTTTGTTAACCTTTGTACAAAGTTTTTGTATTTGTTGCCTATAGCATCAGTAGGTAATTTGTCAAAAGTGCTTATTAATTTCAGAAGTTTTTTTAGATTGAGAAAATACTAATTTCTTTATAATGCCCAAGAGATACAGCCTATCATTTTTGTGAATACCATTATTACTATTCCATAGCCACGTCCATTGTGCCTGAAGAAAATGGAATATGCAAAGCAGTAAGTGGGCTAATTCCCAAACATTGTGAAGTGCATCCCTTTCTGGTTGGCTGTCATCTGTCAAAAAAACTAAAGGTCCTTTATTTTTTCCTCTTCCATACCCCAGATGATCACACCCTAAGACTCTATAGAATGCATTTTTGGGAAGAACCTCCTTGAGCATTGTCATAGCTTCAGATATAATAGCTTCACTTTCTCCAGAAGTCATACAACACCCAAGGGAAGTCCTCTAGCAGCATTGCTAGTGACAGTATGAAAAGAGGGTTGTTAAATCGTTCAAGTCCTGCTGTGGCATCACAGTAAACAATTTCTGCACTTTGAGGAATGTTTTCATGGACTCTTGACATGAGAAGTGTACATATTGACAAGATAAGGGGTTGTACTGGAAATCCTTGTAAAGCACTGTAGTTTATAGAATAAGTTATAATAAGGAGTTAATGAGGACATTTTCATCATGTTTTAAAAATAAAATCAGGACTTTTGGATGTATCAACTTATTCATAAATGATATACCTGAGCTTTTTAATAGTGTTGGATGCAACCAAGTCTCTTTAGGAGATTCCAAGCTAAGTTGTTTGTTGTATGCAGATGACTTGGTTATCTTGTCAGAATCGGAGTCTGGTCTTCAAACCTGTCTTGGCAGGCTAGAAAAATACACTGCTAGATGGAAGTTAAAGGTTAACATGAAAAAGTCTAAAGTGTTGGTCTTTGCTACGAGATCACAACGTATGAAATTAACAGGTGTTAAATGGTTCTTTGGTAGCAACGAATTAGAGCAAGTTGAGGAATATACCTACTTAGGTATACCTTTCCATCGTGATGGAGGGTTTAAAATTGCTCAGAAATCGCTATATAATAAGGCTTTGCGTGCTTATCATTCCCTCTTTAAGTGTTTCTCCTCGGTTGAGAAAATGCCTGTAAAGGTGATGATAAAGTTGTTCTCCTCTACGGTGATCCCGGTTTTATTGTATGGTTGCGAAGTGTGGGGTGTTTATACTTTAGGGAAGCTGTCTAGTTCAAACGATTTTAAGCACAAATTATTTTCAATGGTTCCTATTTTAGAAAAGCTTCATTTAAAGTTTTGTAAGCGGGTTTTAAGGGTCCATACCAAAGCAACGAACCTAGCAGTGTATGCTGAGTTGGGTAGGATGCCTTTGATTTTACACGTAGCTGTTTTGGTGGTTAAGTACTGGCTGCGTTTAAATGATGCTACGTACAGTGACACCCTTGTTGGCAAAGCATCACGTGTCTGTATGGAGTCCAATTCTCCAGGTGTTTGTTTTGCAAACTTGGTCTTGAAAATATGTGGTTTCGATAAGGTATCGAATCTTTGTATACCTTTGAAACAAATTAGTACTTTCGTGAAACATTTAAAGTTAAAATTGTTCGATTCGTTTGTTAAGTTTTGGGAATTCAAGATATTGAATGGGTGCAGTGATTCATCAGCGGTTGTTGGAGGTAAAATGCGAACGTTTCGGTGTGTTAAATCTAACTTCGGTTATGAGCATTATCTTGACAACGTTACTAATGCATTACACCGAAGTGCTGTCACAAAATTAAGAATTTCAGCACACAAGTTACCAGTTGAAACCGGGCGTTATAAAAAAATAGATTACGTTTCTCGTGTATGTCCTCTGTGTACATGCAATAAGGTCGGTGATGAATTTCACTTTTTGTTTGACTGCAAGCATTCTAATTTTCTTGAGTTAAAAGAAAATTTCCTTAGAACCATTCTTGCTGTTAATGCTAATTTCCGTTTTTTCAATGATAAATCGTTGTTCTTGTATTTATTGACTATGAAGGACAAATCAGTAAATAGAATTTTTGCAAACTATTGTTATAACGTCCAAGAGCAAGCAAACAGGTTAATTGACTGTTAATTAGATTACAAATAGGTCCAGTCTTGTGTATTATGTATCCTATTGTAATTACTATTATGTAACCATATTTTATTCATTCTCTAATATTAGCTGATGTACCTTTTTTGGTATAAAGTTTAATAAAATTATTATTATTGTTTTCAATAATGCTTTAAACTAAAATAAAATGTCTCACCTTTGAAGTTATTGTCCTCCACAGGTCTTTCAAATCTTCTAATGCGCAGAAGAGCATGCGCAATAAACTAGGCTGTACGTTTGATTTACAGCCCAGTTCGTTGGAGTCACATCTGAGTCTAGGGACCATTTGATACTCGCAACATAAGACTTCTGAAGGTGTAAATTCCAATGTTCAAAGCTGATTTGGTATCCCTACTAGCTGCTTTATACAAAAGTATAAAGGAAGAGCTATACATTTATATTTAAAACCGGATTTAAAACGTGCGTGTTTCCTCGATCGAGTCTCCCAGGAGTTTGTAATAATTATTGTTTCAGGCTTGATATTTAGCTGATAATTGATATTGTTATTCCAGCCAGTACTTCTTAGCTCCTCTGTCATTGTTAAACTCGTTCAGACACTCTCACGGCTCGAGTACGTACATCTAAACAAAGTCAAAACTGCCGCCATCTTGGATAATAGAATGCCACGTATTATGCCACGGTCACCAATTGCTAAAACTTCGATGCGCAGTAGGGTATGCGCAATGAAGTGGGCTGTATAATCGATTCACAGCCTAGTTTGTTCGACGAACAGGAGGGTAATCCGTTCATCGATCGAGCCGCATCTTTGTGTTTCTAGGTCATTTGGTACTCGCAACAGAATAGTTCTGAAGGTGAAATTCGTTGTTTGGAAGCTGAAATTCGTATTGCTAGTTGAGCACTCGACATGGTTAATTGGTCTTCGACTTCGGACTATTCCGAAACTCTGACGGCAATATTGCTCAGTTGGGATCGAAACGCCGATAGGATTATTACATATGTCCAGTATCATAATTCTCATTGTAAGATACTATAGATTTTTGGTATGAAATGAATAAATCTTATTCAATTTGCTGATAAATGAAGCTGTTCGTTACATCGCGATTGGGATAGTCGCCATATTGGATTATACAAATATATATAGTAGACTATTGTGTTATGCTTCACCAATTGCTAAACAAAATTATGCGCAGAAGGGGATGCGCAATGAACTAGGCTGAAAAAAAAAAATCGCCCCGGGCGGCACATACATAATACGTCACAAACAGGAGTACCCCCCCCCCCCCCCCCCCCCCCCCCCTCGGGATTATCGCTAATTGGGTTTCATGGAACTCGGCATACAAAAGCATTTTCACATGAATGTGAGGCTAAAGATTCCTGAACAGCATGGTTATTTAAATTGTACGCCGTTTATGCAATGGTGCATTGTTATAGCGCGAGTGAGCAGCAGGGAATGCACCTTGGTTTTCAATATTCACTTTCATACGAGTCACTCGTGTGCGAAAGACATACTGAACATGAACACGAGACATACGAAGATTAGCAACTTCTAATATCGCCAGCCGCCTAAGGATAGATGCAAAACTAAATGATATTTTCTGTTCGTGTCGTCGTCATTTACGAAAGCAATTGTCAGTGGAAACTGAACGTAGACGTATCAACATGTACCAAGAGACCATTCTCACCTAACCGATGCCCCATACTTGGTCCTCTCCCATCATAGTCTGAAGACGTAGTAATATGTACCAAGAGACCATCACCATTAAAGTATGTGGACGTATGTTCTCTCTGACGATTTATTTTTATGTAGTTATGATATGAAATCATGTTTGCCGCGTAGCACTAGTAAGTGTAAAGAATGTGATGTAAAGTGGTAAGCTGTAGTGCTAAGTGTGCACGCCCTACGAGGCAAAGAGAAAAAATCTCTGACCCAAGTGGGACTCGAACCCAACGACCTCCAGGTTACATGTCTGGGTATTATGTTCAGATGATACCCAAATCATTTAACCAAAGGAAGGAAACGAATAAAGGAAAACAATCTTCCTTTGCTAGATTAAATAATGCTTTTAGTTTTTCAAACTTTGGTACAAAGTTATAGTTGCAAACTTTCAAGGCATAATAAACGTCGGTGGTCCCCTTCCTGTAGACAACATGAATTGCTATGAAAATGCAATAGAATTAACACCATACAAAACAATAGAACGAAATATACAATACAATTACGTAGTACTGTAATTCATCGGTCTGCCTTCATGAAGGGATCGAAACGTTGGGATCGAAACGCCGATAGGATTATTACATATGTCCAGTATCATAATTCTCATTGTAAGATACTATAGATTTTTGGTATGAAATGAATAAATCTTATTCAATTTGCTGATAAATGAAGCTGTTCGTTACATCGCGATTGGGATAGTCGCCATATTGGATTATACAAATATATATAGTAGACTATTGTGTTATGCTTCACCAATTGCTAAACAAAATTATGCGCAGAAGGGGATGCGCAATGAACTAGGCTGGAAAAAAAAAATCGCCCGCCCGGGTGGGTCAGGGTTTTGACCTGATTTGGGCAGATCAGGGTCAGGATTGGAGTATAATTTGGGTGCAGTCAGGCTCGGGGTTCAGTATTTTTTAGGCAGTTAGGGTTCAGTTTTTTTAGCTACTATGTCGAAAAAAATACATTCTGTTGCCGCATTTTTATCGCCTGTCCACATGCAAGCACTGAGGTCCCTTACATTGTGACGCCGCTAATTCGTACTTCAGTACTTATCTATGTACTCCATCTGCCGATTTGTTTACCCAATACCACGTCCCGACTTGAAATGTTCCGTATTTTGCATGCAATCCCGGTACGCGGTATACCGGCCGGGATATACGGATATATATCCGACCGTGTTTTGAAAACAATTTAAAGAAGGGGCAATAAGGTTTTTTTTTTTCCCAAAAGGGGGCAATCAGGGTTTGGGAGCTCGGATTGGGTCAAACAGGGTCAGGATTTGAGTCTCTTGGCCTCACATACATACCCAGTTTTCAGTTTTCTTGTCAATATGGCTACCGACTGTCATCAGTACTATAAACAGAGAATACTAATAATTATGAAAAGAGAGGTTTTCTCCCCTTGTTTTATTTTTCCCTGCAGAGAGAGAGAGAGAGAGAGAGAGAGAGAGAGAGATCATCTGCTAGCAGGAAATCTCGTTGCTGGTGCCAGAGAACCAGTCCAAGAGAGAATAGTGAACGAATAACAGCTCGCTTGAATAGGAAATTATTATCATGCAGTCACGGCGGCTTTGTTTGTCAAATTTCGTGCGAGTATCAACTTCAAATGATCAACCCGGTCAATCCGAAAATCTCGGCAAAACCACTGTCTAAAAGCCCGAATTCCGCCCTTCGAAACCAAAGAGAGGCCTGTTTCCACAAGTTAAACGCCAAAGCCCTGAAAATGATTTTAGGAAACTGTTCTTCAAGTGGAGTTTTGTTGCAAATTGTGGTCACGTAAGCCAGCCACGGTGTCCAAAAACCCAAATCGGTTCAAAGATAGTAGATACTCGAACTAAGCGCTAATATATCTTTACGTATAAATATTAATGGTCAGAATAGATTCTCCATGTTGTAGGTGGAAATCGTGGACACAAACGGACAATTGTTTCCTTTCGTTGAGGACGAACGAGACTGGCATCCATCAGAGAACTACCGGCCATCTGAAATAAAACTAAAATTTGCATGACCAAATAATTTAAAACACTTAAATAAGAGGCTCAATAGGAAGAGTAATAAAAAAGGTTCAACCTAGTATGATTTTTTTGACGATAGCTGGAAGGATGGCAGAGTTGTAGAGAAGATTAAAACCACTACCATAAAACTCTGGATTTCGATGGCATCGAAAATGGCCGCTATGCTGTGTGAGCGCGCTAAGCACTGTGGGTGAGACGGCCCTTTAATAAAACATCAACGGGTATCAATGATGTTTTAATCATCATTTCCGTATCCAACAAACACTATGTCGATCGGTTGCGAGACCTCCACCAGACCCTACCGACTGTACCTATTGCTTATTAAACTCATTAATCATTCATGAAGGAAAAACAGGAAATCAATGAACGATATATAATCTGTAAATCTGATACAGATTTCGTCCTTATTTACGTAAACATTTGCTTCGATTTTCTCGGCCAAAATAACTGAAAACATGACTATACATCTCGACGTTTGATAAGTTAGGTACAGTTCAGCTCGAGTTTGTAAATCCAACAAAGCACGGCCACTCGTTCTGTACCTATTACATAGAGACCGTTTAATCAATGTGGGACCTGTTTTGTGCATACTGCGCATGACCGTGATGTAAACTACCGAGCTGAACTCAATTTTTTTTACGTTTACCATCGAAATTTCATATTTTTAAATATTAATATATATACAGTTGAACCCCGCTAATTCGAACCCTCAAGGGAAACGGAAAATAGTTCGAATTAGCGGGGGTTCGAATTAGCAGAGTTCGAATTAAATATCAAAATAATCATTAATAATTAACACAATAGTACCTTATACAGTTTTTATTTCATTATTTATTGCCGATAAAAGCATTAATTCTTGCACTGTAATCGTGAGGGGCAAAGCTGTTAACCTTGGTGATGGAGAGGGGATGCAAGTGCCTTGTACACTACACTTCAAGGGAGAGAAAGCATTCATTGAAGTACTTCGAAAACAGCTTCTGATCTTAGAATAGAACAACTGAGTTGCATTTATGATGACTGCAATAATTTTTGACTGACAGCAGATTGATTTGGGAATCACGAAGTTGTGTCAGTTGTTTGTAAACGTCCTGTTTAATTTAATATTCATTGACAACCGGAACTGTGCGGAATGGAGGTACATTACAAAATAAGTGCAATAGAAGATATTGTAGTTGAGTCTACGAATAGCAGTTTCAGCGGTATTGACCCGAACGCCTCACTTCAATGTAATGAAGCGCCATTGAAACCATCATTCTTACACGACACCAACACCCTCCTAAACAAGCACGACTAATTTAGATACAGTTTGAATAGCGCTTCATTACATTGAAGTGAGGCGTTCGGGTCAATACCGCTGAAACTGCTATTCGTAGACTCAACTACAATATCTCCTATTAAAATGTTTTACATACACGTTAAGTGTGCTTCCAGCTGTGTTCTGGCGCCGTCTGATGTTTGTCCGTCAATTTTGTAATTAGAGTTCGAATTAAAAGGGTTGATTTAAGGCCAAGGGAAACGGAAAATAGTTCGAATTAGCGGGGAATTCGAATTAGCCGAGTTCGAATTAGCCGATAGTAAATGACTGAAAAAACAAGGGCAAATCCAAGGGAAATGGGTTTGAGTTCGAATTAGCGGGGAATTCGAATTAGCCGAGTTCGAATTAGCGGGGTTCAACTGTAGTTTCATTTCACAAGTACGGCTCGAGATTGTATAGGCCGATGATACAACACTCCCATTCATGTTCTAAACACCACAAGAACAGTAATCCGTACTACCTCCAGTGATACAGCTGTTACGGAACTGTTTTCACACAGTAACAAAACATAATTTAAGTCTATTATCAGTCCCGTGACAGCTGAATGACTGGGTGCACGCGCGAGCACGCGTAAATCGGTGGGAATTTTGCCGTAAACACCTGTGGTGGTCAATGTCTCGTGTTTCTAATAAATGCTATCCCACTGTTCAAAACTTAAGCTACATTGTTCAAAACATGTATGTTCTTAGTTAGTCTTGAGTAGTTGAAGCTTGTCCTTGCCATAAAATTATTATTATTCGTAGAAAACATTAAGGTACTCGCAAAATTTTAGAACTGATTTCCGCCATATTTGTATACGCTGCAGTCGTCCTCAGTCCCCGCGCGTCACTGCGTTATTCAGCTCTGTCGAGCCAATACATCCTCCCCGTTGAATTAACAACTATCCTTAAATGGAAAACACGCTTGAAATAATGATAATCGTTAATTCTAATAACATTCTTGAAACCAGTCAAGGATAAAGATAATCATTTGTTACATTCCGAACGGCGGTAGACCGGCTTAGTGTAGTAGTGATGGCGTCTGCACTACGCTGCAGTACACGCAAAGGGCTACTAGTTGAGTCCGAGTAGGAGCGCTCAAAAATTATTTTTCCACTCGTTTACCTTCTCTTCTTGTTTACCTGTGAGCTCTAGGTGAGTGAGAACCCGTCGTTTACCCGTGGACTCGTCCGATGGTTGGGGTTTAGTTTGTGGTTCGGGTTAGGATCATTATTCCAAGTGTGTTTGCCATTTTTAAAAGATAATTGTTAATTCAACGGGGAGAATGCGTTGGTCGAGCCCAGTGAAGACCTCATCCACTGCTGCCGTAAGTTCGGTTCCAGTCTTCGTAAAATTTCAGCGTGTCTGGAGCGACGCTGGACCTAATAATCCTAAGGGAGTTTTCGAAGTCCTGAATAGTTATATTTCGCACCTAAAAGAAGAGAGATTCGTTAATTCGATCAGAAAAGTATTCGGAAATTAAGTAATGGTCCGCGCAAGAGGTAGGCATATGTTATGCATGGAATGTAAAAAGGTGCTAATTGTGGTATTGTTTCAATCTTCCACCTCATTGGCTTAGACATTAAAATTTATCTAAAATTGAATAATAATAATATTTTTTCTCATTTTGTAACAGATTTGAATTGCATCTAGTGAAAACTCTCATAACTTTCAATATAACGAACTTTCAATATGGGCAACATTTTTTAAATTGAACGTTTTCTTGGTTATTGTTTTGCACTCTTCTGATTGGACAAAATGTTTTCACACAAAAGAACTCTACCTTTAAAATGCATTTTTAGTGGTTATAATTTCAGAAATTTATGATTTAAGGGTTGATGAGTTGTCAGTATGAAAAACAGAAAATACTACAGTGGGGAAAGCAAATTGCATCTGAACAATAGAATTGTGCCTACCTCTTGCGCGGACTGTTATGTTACTTAAATTCATTTTATAATGTTACAAAGTCATTTTAGGTGACCATTGTGCAAGCGCGATAGAGCCTAATGATAGTGGGAGCTTTGTGGCCGGCCGGCACCACAGTCGTTTTTAATTCTGTGCCAAGAAGTTTTATTTTACTCTAGGTGAAATATTACATATTTTGTATAAAGGTATATAATAATCAAAGGAAAAAGGAGTAGAGTTGATATATTATACTTGAAATTGTTTTTTCGATACAACGACAGGAATATTGAATCTAAACGTCCGCCATTACTGGAGGCCGTTCCCTTTGTTCAGCTTTAATACAAAGGTTTATTCAGCGGAAGTGAAGTCATACACTTAACGCTCGCCTGCACAACACAACGCCTGGAGGCATATTTCTACTAAAAACGTCTTCATGTACACAAGAACAAAGTTATATTTATCTTTGCGAGGTTGGCTACTTTTTTATGCACACTATTTCGCGCAACGTGTTAAGTGTATGACATCACTTCTGCTGAATAATAGGAACGGCTTCCAGTAATAATGGCGGACATGATTTTACCGGTAAACTCTCCTAAACATTTGTGGTTTAACTTGCCCATTTGGGAATATCTTTTACTATTTCGGATATTTCTAATACTGATTGACCTATTGACACTGAAAAAGTGGTAAATCGAAATGGTAAATTTTCGTCGTAGTGGCACTTTAATGAGATTTATGAATAACGTGTACGTGTTTAGCTGAATCGAAACATTCTGGCATAAAGAAAAGGAGATGGTGTTATTGAAGGACATGCATATACTTGTTGCATGTCAGTTTTCTTTCTCCTTGCTCAATTTTCTTACCACTGCCGTAATTTCCACAATAAGAACAACAAACATTTTAGATACAAAGTGAAACGTACTTGGACCCGTTTGTTATTTTGAGAAATGTGTTACCTGATTTGCCGCCACAGATTTAAGCTGGTCTGGTTTCAAATCTAAAAAAGACAAAACATGACATGACTTATGTTACGGTAATGCTACAAAAACGCAACCGATAGGCGATCAATAGAATCCTTTTCTTCAACGCTTAAGTGAAGGCAACAAAATGCCGGGAATTAAAAGCACTCTTTATCTATGCAACTCCTCGTACATATACGTACCTCTTATAGGACCGAGGGCTGCATCTCTAGCTAATGCGGTCAAGTCGCTACCGGAATATCCCTCCGCCATTCTAAAAACAAACAAACATGTTAATGACCAAAAACAAACAAACCACACAAAAAGGCAAAAAAAAAAGTTATATAGCCATAAGTTATCCAGATATAACGTGCGCCCTCCTTGGTTGATTTATGATCACCTGACAAGTCAGTAACAAAACAAACTGTTCCCCGCACGGGCAACAATTTTGAAAACTGTGACGTCAGGTTAACAATGCATTAATTGTTTTTCGCTGGTGTCGCTTGCGCCACTGGCTAGCTAAAGGCGGAAAATATTTGTTTACCAAAACGTCTAGATCGTCAAAAGCCATTACCGTTTTCGTCGAAAGAAAGCATTTAAAAGGGAACCAGCTCCATAGAAACAATTTACATCTTTATCAAGCGCGCGAGAGAGAAATTGGTAGTAAAAAAAGATGCAAGAAAGAAACAAAACGCTACTACAAATGCCGTAGTGACACTGACACCTCCTATGAGCGTAAGAGCGCGTCAAAGAAATATTTGAAGGATGACAACAACAATAACCTACATTGTGGCGTGGAAATATACCCTGATATTTGTCCTTGGGCATTATCTGATCCTCGAAGCTCACAATTTCACTCGAGCTTCGTTCTCGGGAACAGTTATCTTCGCGGAACAGATAATATCCGCGGACGAAATATCAGGGCATATTTCGATACCACAAATAGGTTATTGTTGATAAACACCACCTATAAGTGTAGCGCGCGCAGGGCTACCGCAAAAGAAAATATTTGAAGGATTATAAAGACTAAACCTACTTTGGGGCATTGAAATATGCACAGATATTTGTCCTTGGACAGTCGAGGTTTATTTCTGGGATTGGGCTACCTGCGACGCACGGACAAATATCGGTTCACATTCCAACGCAACAAGTAGGTCATTTGAGGCTCCTAACGCCATACTCAGTGCCCTACGACGTAAAGTATCGCTACCTTCGTGCCAAGATACTGATAAAACGACAATATCAAAACAGCATACTTTGCCAATTTGTCCAGTTCATGGCTACTGAGTGGATTATGATGTTTACCAAGCAACTTGGACAGCAATACTTTCCTTGTCTGTAAGAAAGTACAAATAAACAATCAGGGGGCCCCTACGGGGACAGTAAAGAAATAAACAATCAGGACGGCCTTACGGAGATAGTAAAGAAATAAACAATCAGGGGGGCCTTACGGGGACAGTAAACAACTAAACAATCAGGGGGGCCTTTCAGGGACAGTAAACAACTAAACAATCAGGGGGACTTACAGGGACAGTAAACAACTAAACAATCAGGGGGTCTTACAGGAACAGTAAACAACTAAACAATCAGGGGGGCCTTACAGGGACAGTAAACAAATAAACAATCAGGGGGCCTTACAGGGACAGTAAACAATTAAACAATCAAGGGGGCCTTACAGGGACAGTAAACAAATAAACAATCATGGTGGGACCTGACGGAGACAGTAAACAAAACTACTTTTATATTCATAATTATCATCCAGTGTTTTTGTAGTCTAAAACACAGACAAATCCCATGCGAGGGAGGCTCAATGCCGCAGAATATCGTACATTACTTAAAGATCGCTGCAGTGCAATTGTGTTTCATACCGATTCCTTGCCATCTTCTATTTAACCGGCAACAGATTTTGCTCTTCTTTCAGGGCAAAACCTATCATTTGCAGGCAATGTGTCTAGATTGGCCAATATGAATAGTTACTGGTTATTTCATGTTTTTTTATGGAATACAGGCGAATATTTCAAGAGAAATTTGTATTATTTGGTATACAGTGAGGCTATGCGAGTTGTGTACCAAAATAATATGCATTTCCAGTGAAATTTTCACCAGTATTCCATTACAAAATCATGAAATAACCATATTATGCTATAAATAACAAATTAAGATTTATCATGAAAATAAAGTAACTTACTGGACTTTGGGCTGCGACATTTCTCGGGAAAAAACGTTTTGAGTGGCGGACTCTTCTGCAGACTTATTATGTATTGATCTGATAACAAATCAGAAGTTAGGCACACTTATTTAAAGATGCCTATTAGCTATAATACTTCGTATCAAGGTTATATGGCCAAAGACCTATTACAGTCGAAGCTCTATGAGCGACCGCTCTCGTAAGCGACCAGCTCCGATAACGACCAAGATTTTGAATTCCCGTTTGAATTGTCACTCAAACTCTGTAATGAAAAGCTCTCGTAAGCGACCAAGTCTCACAAGCGACCAGCTCCGTTAGCGACCAATTTTGGAGATCACCAAACGTGATTTTCCTTTGTTTTTAAGCTCTCGTAAGCGACCAGTCTGAAATGCGTCTTCAAAACATCAGTCAACACCTGATAAAACTTACATTCCACGGCATTTACTAGCAAGAGTAATCCTTTTGACATGACTAAATACACTACAACTAGTATACCTAATAGGTAGTGAATGCTGCCGCTCAATTAAGGAAATGTATTAGAAGAAAACCTACAGTAGCTCTTTGGCAAGAAAAATATATTATTGGGTAACAAAAATGTCAATGTGTAATGTGTGTTAGATGAATATTGTGTAGCTTTGGGCAATCTTGTCTGACTCCTGTTTGAGCTTTGGCATGTTTTCTCAAAATATGTCCCGATTTATTTTTAGTTTGTCCCGATATATCAATCATGGATTTCCCGGTAAATTCCCTGAATCTGCCAATTCCCTACAATTTCTTAGGATTCCCAGCAAAAATAACTGCTGTTCTCCAGAAACAGGCAGGCATGAATTGGAGTCCGATGAAGCGTTAACACTGGAAATCAACTGTTATTGAGTTATGCTAATCTTGTGTTTTGAACCCCGCTGTCACTTTTCAAATTTTGACTTTGTCGAAGATTGCTGACTTGCACGTTACGTCATTCGCCGCCATGTTGGTGGACGTTAACAAAAGACTCTATACTCGCTGCGGCAGTACTTATTATTATTACTGGTATACCTAACAGGTAGTGAATGCTGCTCCGCTCAGTTAAGGAAGTGTATTAGAAGAGAACCTACAGCAGTAGCACTACAGTAGCACTTTGGTGTTAGATGAATATATTTTGTAGTTTTGGGGCTATCGTGCGACTGAATCCTGTTTGAGCTGTGGTGTGTAATTCAAAAGTTGTCGCGATTTGTTTTCATTTTGTCCCAGAGCCTACCAATTCCCGACATTTTCTTAAGATTCCCTGCCGGCGACAAACTGCTGTTCTCCCCGGTGAAGTTTAAACACCGGAAATCAACTGTAATTGAGAATGTAATTGTAAATGCTAATTGTAATTTGAACCGGCAGCTTGACTTTATCGAAGCCAATAGAAGAAAATTATTTGCTGCTCACCATCTTGATAACAGGAGAAATCTTGCTCTTTGGAAACTGATAGTTCACACAGAGGTAGAAAGAGTTCGCCTACACGTCTACACTTCAACAAATTCATGATTACACAAGGATCGCATACACAGAAATGCATTAAAGAACGGTTGAACGTGGTTAGCTCAAACAATGCAGATTCCACCTCGTTTAATGTCACGTGACTATCAGATCCGTGCAAAGCAGTGTGGTAAAAAAAGACAATAGAACATATCTTATCTCGAATGTTCTTTTAAATAAAATAGCTTAGGGCACATAAGACACGAGCCATAAGTTAGGACACGAGTTATAAGTTAGGACATGATCTCGTATGTTCTCTTAAATAATTTAAATAAAATAGCTTAGGATACATAGGACACGAGGTAGGACATGAGTTATAAGGACACAAGTTATAAATTAGGATACGAGGTGTAAGTTAGATTTGACTATTATATGATTTTATATGCATGTAATTTGATACCAAATATTTGGATATATTACAGGTGTAACTTAATTTTTTCTATACTCATAATTATTAATCGCACTTACTATTGTACTTAATATTTTAGGACACAAGTTATAACTTAGGACACAAGTTGATAGTCAGGACACAAGTTATAAGTCAAATTTATTTTTGATGCCATTATATGATTTTATAGACATTTGTAAAATTCATTAATAATTCATAAGGGTACTAGCCAATCCCATGTGCTGAATGACACCACATGATCGCCTCTGTATACCCCCATACAAACCTGACTAATAAAACGTCAGGTTTTGTATCGATATACAGACCCCATGGTCCGTTATAGCTCTAGTAGTATTCTGTATCAGGTACAGAATACTAGCTAAGCTAGTGAGGGAAGTCTCACGACCGATCACTGACTTCCCCTATCCCGGGAGAGGTGAAATGACAAAGTACATCTGCTCTCTTATTATGTACACACCATCTATTCCATGTGGGACCTGTTTTTCTGCACGCTACGCTCTGCTCTCTTATTGCATACACATTGTCTCTTCGATGTGGGATATGTTTTTGTGAGAAACTAATTCATCCCACATTGATAGCAAGGTGGGAGAAATCAAAGGTTAACATTTTATGTCATGCATATCAATGGCTTTTAGTTATCTATTCATTTTACAAGTAATATAAAATATGCCCAACATATTTTATCTACTACGTAAATGGATACTAAAATATCAGGATATATTATGGGTGTAATTCAAAGTTTTCTATACTCATTATTATTAATTGCATTTACTATTGTACTTTAAATATTTATTTTTCAATGCTTGTGAAGCGTTATTGGACAACTCTACACTGGAAATGGCGCTATATAAATAAAGATTATTATTATTATTCAAAGTCTTGATTTCTTATTGGCTGATAAAGGAATGGTGCGAAATTTCACGCACTTCTATAGGCGTGATCTAGCCATGAAATACCGCTCTGTATTTCATAGAAAATCCATGAAATTCATAGTAAAGCTGAGCTCTGATTAGCTGAAATATACAGATATTTGTATCTCAGCGATGCTCATTGTTATTCTCATTGGAAATGGCAACAAAGGTAACGACACACAATGCAAAATTGACGGAAACTGATTTTAAAAGGGTTGACATACGTTGCAACATTGCGTGCAATTGATTTGAAAAGGGGTCGACATATGTTGCAACATTGCCGACAATTGATTTGAAAATTTCCTGTAACATTGCATGCATGGTCAGCGGTGAGCAAAAAGAGTGGCATTTCAGTGACTGTAAGCATCACGCCATTTGCCAGCAATGTTGCAGAGATGTTCACATGGTCCAATTTGTTACACACAATGTTGCAGAGGTGGGCAAAGGAGCAATTTATCCATTGCCGGCAATATTGCAACATGTGTTCATATCTTTATTTATCTCTTCGTACGAATAACTATTGTCACTCATGTCATTACCATGTTGTACTTCAGAGAGCCAACAGTTTTTCTTCAAAGAATAAAACCACGTTATGTATTTAATGTGTGTATTTACATTTTCCATCCTTAAATTCTAATAAATTTACAATTCATTCATTCACGATAATCAAAATAACAATTTATCTTTAAGTCTTTGGTCCTGTCTAAACTAACATATGGTCTATATGCAAGCGAGTCCGACCTCAGTACAGTTCGGCGCCTTTTCAAGAGGTGCTATAAACGGAAGTGAGCTCGGAGCTGTTCTCAATTTATAGCATCTTGGAAAATAGCGACATGCGTATTTTCAAAAACCACAAAGCACAGTCCTCACACCTGCTAAGGTCTATAATCCCAAAATTTATACCTACTACTTATGCTTTACGGAATAAAACCAGCGCCAGGCCCAGAGTAAACACCGAACGCTTCAAGAACAGTTATATAAATAGTTTAATTCTTAAATATGGTTTGGCCATATAGTTTCCTACTCTCATGTAAGCGCATCAAATTACAATTAGTTCTATTATTGATACATTTCTTAATATATCACCATACCAATTGTAACATAGATACATGTAAGTACTTTACCTACAGGTGTATGCATATTTAATATTTATTGTTATTATTATAGCGCTCATACAAGGCTGTTCTAAGCGCATAATTACAGAACATTATTGATCTAAACTGACAATAATAGGTAGTATAGATTTATAAAACCAAATTAATATAATTCTAATTAAGGTAATTTCCTATTCATATTATCATCATAGTAAATAAATAAAATTATTTATGTTATCTGACTTGACAATGTGTCCATTTATTACAAATAGTACATGTTTACAACTAGTCATATTCTTATAAAAATCTTTTTCTTCTGCTTTTAACCTCCACACTTAGACACTTATTGTTGTTGTTCAAAATAAACCTTTTACTGACCTCTTTGTCGGGAAGAGGAATATAAACTCTCTTGACAAGCCGTCTGTAAGGAGAAATCAGAAACCATGTTCTTATTATACATAGTACTTACTGAACAAAATGATAACCTTAACAGATATTCTATTCTATAAAGAACCACAAGAAACCCATGTTGTTTTATGTTCTGGTCCATGTGTGAGTCGCGTGTACAAAAGATTAACCAGATTTTCACAACCAGATGAACAAGTATTCTCTCGTATTCTCTCGTGGAATACTGCATGCGTTTGTTTCTTTTATTATTCGCCTTTTATTGCTATTCTCAGAAGGTATGTAACAATAGCTACACCCTCGCAAAGCATGGCAGTCGACATAGAACCATGTCAGGCCATCGATACCATCAGTTGTCACTCCGCCTTTGTGGAGTGAACATCTCTGTGATGCTCCGCTTAAGTGCTTATGGCGCAATATTCGAATCAAACACATAATTGTTTAAATTCAAAGTAAGGGGCTATACAGTTCGTAAACAGTCGTCAAATAATAATAATATCTGATTTATATAGCGCTTATTCATGAAACTGCCCTAAGCGCTTTACAATATATTTTCCAATAACAGTGATAATAGTTACAAATTGATAAAATAGAAAGATATGAATATACAAATACAAATTGATAATTATGCAATGTAAAAATATAAAAATGTAAACAATCAATTGTACGCTAATTTAAAAAGATACGTTTTTAACTTAGACTTAAAGGAGCAGTGTCACAATTCTGATTGGTTGTTATAAACAATGGCAAATTCACGCCAATTATGTCGATTGAAATAAATAAAATGCTGCTTTATAAAAATATAACATCAAGCCCAACCATATAATACTGAAATATAGTTTTAAAGCAATTTCGGCTCGAGATATCGTGCAAATACGCCGATGCAAGCGGATTACTCACGGACTTCTACTTCTGTCACATCTTTTGATTTCTTGTCCGCCTGACACATTTTCAAAACTGGGCATGAATACTAATCGTGACACTGCTCCTTTAAAAGCAGCAACGTTGGAGCAAGTCAATACCATTGACAGTAATTAATGAACAATTATCTTCCATCTCATCATTTTTGTTTGGCTTGTTTAATTTTAATCTTTGGCAATTTAGCATTCTAATAGCACGACTGACGTACTTGCTTGCTTCTTCACTGCTCTGCAAGTTTCAACGGTGTGGAAAGGGGAGGGGCTAACCCTTTTATACCACAACGTCCTGTTTAAACGTAAGATTTGGAATTGTCACGTTTTTTTTTAAGAAAACGGTCAACGTGAAGGCGATTGTGTGCATTACAGTTATTTTGTAACAAGAAGCCCTGTGTGGCCTTAACTCGGGCTACACCTACATTGTAGGACTAGGTGAATTGGTGATGGAGTTCTTGTGTACTTTTTGTGCCATGCACGGTTTGTGCTAAGGGAATCAGATAATTGGTTCACTACTGGCACATCTACTTTATTAACTGATACTAAATATGGTTCAACCACATCACATCAGTATACAATAAAATCTAAGATCTAAATTATAGTCAACACTATTTAGCAGAAAGAAATTCGAGCCTACATTAATTAACAAATAAAAGAAGCCTTAGCCATGTTTTATTTAAGTAATATAACATGCTTTCCATGTCTTTGTTCTCTTATATAAACACGCGGGATATGTCGCCTAGCGGCTCGTGATTTTCAAGTTTTTATTTGTTCTCCCAACATATCCCGAGTGTTTATATAAGAAAACAAAGACATGGAAAGCGTGTTATATTGCTTTTATAAAATAACGAACAGGAAAAATACGAGAGATAAATCTTACGCACGCAGGATCAGAAGATCAATTCTCCTAACTGTAACATTCGTCAGAAATCGACCGACGGTGAGTTTGTACAGTGCGGGAAATTCCCCAAGGCAGAACTGAGAGAAACGAAGGCATGCTCGATCTGTGTCAGACAGTGTGTGGCTCTATTTTGAAAACATTTGCTTCAACATTCCCCGAAATGAGAATAACTCGGAATTCAAGACATTTCCCCCCGGAAATTTAAGGCATAAAGGCATTGAAGGAGTAGAGGACTTGAACTGGGTGTTTTTGTCGCTGAATGTACACGAGGAAACATGATTCCCGATCCCCTGTTGAACGTTTTGATGAATCAATGACTGAATTAACTATTATTTTCGCCAAACTCAATGGAAAGATCTAGCTGTTGGAACCTTCCTTCCAATGAGGTGAGGCTAAGAGTGCAAGGTAAGAGGAAAAGCTCATTTTGTTCTGTAAAAATCATTTTGTTCTGTAAAAAGTTTTCATTTGGTTGTTATATCAACCTGAACTGTCGAACGTGAGTTTGCAAAATTCATGTAGTTGTTCAAAAAACGGCAAGGTTAAAAGCTAAAAACCTTATCTCGACATTTTCTTCAAGAGCAAAGCTCATCGAGGTTGTATTTTTGTTAAATATATCTGTCGGTTTTGCAGATTAAAATCATATTGAAAGTCAACATTTGGTGAAGACATTCTTCCTTGTCGTTTGCCATTTTGATTTCATTCACAATCGGCAATTGCGTGCCAGCGAATTTCCATGTCTATGGACTCTAATATAAACACGGCTTTCCGCCAATCAGCGCGCGGGTTTCCTCTGGGTTATTTTATAAACTATCATAAAACACGATGGGCATTTGAGAACATGAGAGAAATGTTAAAGCACAAGCCAAAGGCGCCATGCTCTGGATTACTCAGTGAATAAAAATGACCATATACGGAATGAAATGGCAACAGACAGTCTAGACTAGACTGTCACGCTAGATCAGAGTAGACTGTATTTTCCAAATATGGTACTTTTTATTCACTGAATAATCCAGAGCACGGGGCTGCTGTTACACGTTTCAACTCCCTTATATGTTTCTGATAAGAATAAATAACATACTCTTCATGATCAGGAAGAGCCCTAAAACCACTCAGTAATGCAATTGCTTTTCAGGTTTCACCGACTTCATGGTCCAAGCACAGCTGAAAAGGTAGCTAGTATACATGTAACAACTAATACTTTATGTCCTTCATGTGGAGTAGTCACATGTCAAACTAGCTAACACATATATTTTAGTTTAATATTACTTTCTTTTCAATAATAGTTCCCTGAGGATCTTTAGAAATTATAATTCAAACTTGGGTGCTGTTGAATGAAATGCAATGGTTCTTTGAGTAGTCAAGATGCAGGACTTAATAATTGTGTAATAATTTCCATATCAGCTGTATTGTCAAAACCGCCATTTTCAAAATACATGTATAGTAGTGCCAGTGTTCGTCCCACGTCTTGCAGAAGACTGAAATTTATAGCATCATGCCACAAAGAAACATTAGATTAATCCACTCGGAATATCTGGATTATTGGGGTCATTTATCTTTTATAGTTCGAAGAGAAGATTGTCATATATGCGAGATCAATTTTCGTTCCCGAATGTTTGAAAGTACTCCTGACGGAGATGGTGCTGAAACTGGCATAATGTCAGATCCAAGAATTGAGAAATCTGTCCATTAACTACTCCATTTGAAGCCATTACTTTTGAGTGGAATGAATAAATAACGACACTTCAAGATGGTAGTGGTAAGCTTTTTGTATTTATTTTAAAATGTTGGTTCTAATTATTTCATGCATTTCAGTGCACGCCAGATCCGTAAAATGTGAAAACTTTCGATCCAAATTCCGTAAACTCCTGTTAGCCCTCAACATCTTGCCATTTCAGTTGAAGAAACCTTTGGTTTCAGCAAATAATGGTCGAAAACTTTGCTCGCATTTAATAGAGCAAACTTGTAGAATCCCACTTCAAGAAAATGTGTTCACGCGCACAGTACTAGCCATCTGATTGGTTGATTGCGACTATTGCACAAGAATCACGATTTGCGATGGAGAATAGAGAAATAAATAAGTAAAATCTGCAGACCTACATGTAGACTCAGGCGGCTAAAGGCCTTGCCTGAGTAATTAAAGACTATTGTTTTATGCGTTATCCTGGACGTCGCCGTCACGTTTGCTTAAAGATCTATGTAGGCCGTCATGCTTTGCGAGGGTGTAGCTATTGTTACATACCTTCTTGGGATATTAAAAACAATGAAATTACATTGCTATTGTTTTTACGCTTTCAACTCGGGATTTCATATCTTACGAAATCAGGAGCCTATTACCAGGAGCGTCCATCTCCCATACTAGGTCTGTGAGTCAGTGTTTGACCGGGATTGAGCTACATTTAGGACAGACCTCACGGGAGTTCACGTGCCCACACTTTGGAAATCCAATCAAACCATAGTCAAGACAATGCAGCGTTAGTAAAATCACCTCAAAGAACAATAGATCGTTCTTAATCTCGATAATTACGGCAAGCATATGCACGATCGCACCAGAGTCAGAAGGCAGTTATCCGGGAAACATGTTCTAAAAATAGCTCAAACCGGTCATACGCTGACTCACGGGTATAGTATATATGGACGCTCCTGGTAATGGGCTCCTGACAAAATTCGTTCGAGTTGCGCAAAGTATAACGGTCAACATGTTACACTACAAAGGTTAACAGTTCCTAAGGAACGTATATCGAATTATAATCAATTTAAACAAGATTTAATTAGTCACTGGATTATCGAATATTACCCTAAATTAGCTGTCATGTAATGTGGCATGAGCGTTGACAGCTACGCTTGTTCTAGAGAACAGTAGTTAACCTTGTGTCGTTAACCTTACTCTGAAAATAATGATTTTGAGTTCTTAGTACCCTTATGCATATAAGTAAGGATACAGTTGAGAACTACAATGGGCTTTGTTAATAACACCAGGTGGTAATGGTCATAATTACTGTTATGCTAGAGCTGTTTTTACGATGCAGAAATTTGTATTCAAAGTGCAAATGGTTTATTTATAACACTTGCTTCTCAATAGCTAATTAGCCAATCAGAAACTTAGTCCTTCTCACTTGTTATATTAAAAATAAGGGTATGGTCCAAACCAAGGATCCTGATAAGAAGCGAGAGCAAATTCTAAGAAAGCCTGTAAAAAGGATAGGTTCTAGTATTTAGAATTACGTATAAGAATTATTATTTTGTTAGCTTAGTATAAATCTTGGTGTCTTTTCAAGTACAGTCTTTTAGTTATTTTATATATCAGAGTTTATAATCAAAGGAACTTTCTAGTATTATAGGTTGTCAAAAGCTGACCTATAGCAGCTCTTTCTGTATTCTAGCTTGCCTTTTTTAGTCGGCATTATCGGATTGTGTAATCAACATTGAGTAAGGATAAAATATATTTTACAAGAGTTAGAAGACAGAGTTGTAACAACCCGTTGAAGAGAGCGGGGCTCTCGAGAGTTGTAAGAAAGCGTTGAAGAGAGTGGGGCTCTCTAGAATAAACTAAGAACAACTCAAAGAACGCCTGCCCATTCAGTAACGATCCCGAGTTACCTGGCCCAAGAAACGGTGCGAAGAAAAAGGAAAAAGGGCTGAAACAAACAGTCTTTACTACGACAAATAAATTACCATTTCGATTTGCCAATCTTTAGTGTCAATAGGTCCATCAAAAATCAAACCAAAATTTTAGGAGAGTTTACCGGTAAAATCAAGTCCGCCATTACGAATGTGCGTTTCCTTTATTCAGTGGAAGTGATGTCATATGCACAAAGCTCACCTGCACAACACAATGCACTTATAGAGGTATATTTCTACTAAGAACTTATTCTAGTACACAAGAATAAAGTTATATTTATCCTTGCGAGGTTCGCGCGAAATAGTGTGCATAAAAAAATAGCCACACTGGTTGTCGTATTGCGCGTATTAAATCACTTCCGCTGAATAAAGGGAACTGCCTTCTGGGTAACGGCAGATACTCAGAGTTAAAAAAATAAGACTTCCCGTCGTTGTATCGAAAAATGGTTTGGACTGGTCATAATATAGCAGCTCTACTTTATGAATATGAGAAAACATTGATATGTCAAAATTTGATTGTACAGTGGCACTTTGAGTGTGTTTAGTTTGTTAGCCGCATTCTTTGATAAATTGTTTGTGCTCAGATCCACTCAATATTTTTTTTAGAAATCAATATTTCACAGGTATCCTGACTAGATTAGTTTTACTATTTTCAGGATACCTCCCACTTTTTAAAATTATTTTATTATTTGTTCAAACAAAGTCTGAACCCGAGTAGAAATAAAGTATGTTGTTGTTGGGCAAACATGGAGACATTTGTGAATGTTTCCTAAACAACGTTTTCCCAGGTTGTTTCAGATCCCGTTCAAATTCAGATTTTAGGACTTCATGTCCATAATAACATGTGTACAGGAATGACGGCTATAAGGCTGTGAATACGAGATGTCACAATAACTAAATTTAGTATATACCACACCAGTGAATATCACTTTTCGCGCGCTCTGATTGGCTACTCAAACAGTGAATTTGATTTCATATTCACCTCTGAGTGAAGCAGCGATCACCTTGCGCGAGTTTATGTCCATTTGACAAAAAATAAAATAACTATTAGGTGTTTGCTATTCACTAATGTGTGGTATATACTAAAACAAAACTACTCACCTTGGGCTCACCGAAGCGGCTCGGTAAATATCCACCACTATTCACCACCACTTCAGTGAATAATTTTTAAATATTTACTGTTTCTTTCCGTTTATGTTGCTTTCCACACTCAAGGTTTGGGAAAGTGGGATGTGCAAATAGATCCATTCAGGCGGAGCGAACAGAGAAACATACCGATACTTTCTTCTCATCGTTTGCGTTCTTGATAGTTTGACGACCAAAATGTCTCGTAAAATCCTTTACGACTGCATTCGCTTTCACGTGTAACGACTAAGCTTTTTAGAAGTCAGCATTTAGTGGCTAGGGTTTATGTCGGAGTTTTACTCCAAATTCCCTTTGCCCTTCACAGTAGTCCTATTTATAGTTCTCTGGCCGCCATTTTGAAAGGCAACCAAGCCTTTGGTGATATCAAGGCTGGAGTTGAGACAGCCTTGCCAGTCTCATTAGCATGATAATCAAAAGCTCGTTTTTTTTGTATCAGTGCAAGGTCAACTCTAACCTCCATACTATAAAAACGTCTATTGTCATTTCAAGTGTTCCAGGACATAGCCACTAGCCATCAATGAAAATATTCTTTCTTTTAAGTTTTTTTGAACATCTTTAACTTTTTGTCTTTACTTACCGAAGAGCTGCATCATCCAATTCCTGAGGTCGATTAGTGGCTCCCATCACTAAAATTCTTTCCTCTGGATCAGCAATCACCTGGCGTAAGGGAACTCGTAATTATTAGGCCACATGCTAAATCCTTATATAGAAGGTAAGATTACATCATTAGGCACCAAAATAGAAAAGAAGAAGGATTCATACCCCATCGAAAGAGACAAGGAATTCCGTCTTAAGTCTTCTACTGTGTTCCTGTTCGCCTTCTCTTCTCTCAGTCAGTAACGAATCGATCTCATCTGAAAGTCAGCACAAAAATTGTCTAACAAAAATACAACCAAGCTCTTAAAACAGACTATACAATGCGGTTGAGAAACACTTCTCGATTAATCCATTTGGGCATGTAAGGCCCATTTGAGACGGCGAACTTTTCATGCGCCGAACTTAAAGTGGAAGTATCATGTCAAAACAAATATAAATATTTTGTACTATTGTGTTTGTTTCTCATAAAAAGGTATTAATCTTGCAGATTTTGTAAAATTTCTGACATTTAATCCCTAATCGTGGATCCTGTGACGTCAAAAAATGAATCAACTCCCTCCCAAGAGAAAACTACTAAATAAAATCCCGTAGCTTTCAATTGTGGCATCACAAGATGAATCAATCCCGCAATTCGGGTAACTTTTATTCTAGTTGAATTACTGCTCTAGTCACTCGAAGAAAGCTAATTTAGACACTAAAGTATATTATTACTTAGCTATCCATATTCATAGAAAGAGGATTGGTATCAGTGCAGAGTCAACAACATTCCAAGAACGACGAATATGGGCCACTTTAGAAACGAGAAGGGAACTGGGGCAAGCTCGGTTTCGCAAAGGCGCTTGGGATCGTTACTGGGGACAGTTAATTGCAGAATACAAGAAACATGATTCAAACAAGTACAGAATGAAATGCACGAATTATGCCATCTTGAAATTTTATTTTCGCGCTAAAGTTCAAATCTAGACTCAGTATCCATGTTCGGTTCAACAAATTGCATTCGCCGTTTGAATCAACCAGTCGCTCCAACGTCAAACTTAGGTTCGGTGCCTGAGAATTTTGCCATCTTAAACAGGTCTCGTTGAACTTTAGACATTCTTGATTAAATGATATATAAGATGAGATGAGAGTGACGACTGAACTCACCAATAAATATTATACTTGGTTGAAGTTCTCTAGCCACAGCGAACAATGCACGAACTAACTTCTCGCCCTCACCGACCTAACAGATACAGAAATAGGCATCCAATCTATAAATTAAACATTCCTAGACATGTTAACAGTTTAACGACTTTTATTCCCAATAATTAACAGACCGTTGTCTGAAAATCTATACAACGTGAAAACTCGAGGTTTTACGTTAGAAAGTAAATCACTCTGTTTTTCGATCAGCCTGAATGGAACTGTGTTTATTCTACATTTTTTTGAAAACCTGAGTAAGAAAAGCAATAAAAGCGAATAATAAAAGAAATAAACACATGCAGGTTCCACGAGAATACTTTTTCACATCCCGTCGTCACGGTAATATTGCTCACTGTGTATGATGTTCAGCGTACGGAACACTGAGGTGAGAAAACAAGATCATCTTTTCATTTCCATCCTACCTACCTGGTATGATTGACGGAAATCTAATGCAAACTGCATGACTTTGATCTCCCTCCATCGCGTAGCAATGAAAACGGTAACTATTTAACAAATAGACTGCGACCTCAAGGTTTCTATCGGCAGATATTTGGCGAGGGGAGTCAACTATCTACTAATATAACAGCCACTAGCTCCATTTTACAACTATCACAGACTTATTATCAAGCTCTTCAAAAATTCATGAAGGAAAAACATGAAATAAATGTACCATAAGTGATCTGTAAATCTGATAGGGATTCGTCCTGATTTGCATTAACTTTTGCTTGGATTTTCTTGACTGAAATACATGTACATGTAGGTCATATCGCCAAAATAACTGCAAAACAAGACTCTATACATTTAGACGTTAGATAAGCCAGATACGTAATTTGTGTCCTAAGCATGGCTACTCATTCTGTATCTATTACATATTGCTCAATGAATCTGTGATACTTGCCCATTTCGATGTAAGAGTTGCTGCACTAATGTTGAAGAATGTTGCACTGGCTTCACTTGCAACTGCTTTAGCCTGCAATAATTATAACAATAACTTAACAATACAATGGATTAATAATTATAATAATGATGATGATGACAGCTATACAACTGCAATCACAACAATACACATGAAGTTGTAGCTTTGCTTTGCCGCCATACTGGCAAGTGGGTTTCATTAAAAGAGGCATTAAAAGTTGCTATACCGGTATGTTTATTAGAAGTTAGTAAAATGAAGTACGTTTAACCCCCAGAAGAAGTAGCCAGCAATACAAGATCAAGTAGCAAGCAGTACGAGATCAAGTAGCCACCAGAGCTCCGGCAGTATCAGGCTTTTATTGAAATCCCAGTGTATTGGAATCTGCAAATGCATCGGCCAGCAGTACTGCCCATAATTATCTAACTGCACTCCGAGTGGAATCCAAATACTGCCTGAGAGAGCCTGAGACAAGTACAAATATATTGTGATAATTATTGTAAAGTAGTTATTTGTACTTGACTTTGAGAGAGAAAAAGTTGGACAATAAATCTGGATATTTTTACTCTGACTCGTCAAAATACAAATTGGCGAGTAAAACTATGTCATACTAAACACTAAACTGTCTAATAAGATATATTTATTTCATCAGTGAGGCTTACAAGCCATTTATTTTAGAGTGACACATACATATAGAGAGTTTCATGGCAATTTAAACATTATGAAATATAAAGAGTTGTGCGAGTTCCGTAAGCTTTGTTCCAAACAGATTTTTATACGAGGGAGACTTGCATGTGGTGCTAAATTTTAATGAAAAAAGAAAGCCATCATTATTTATTGTTGACTCTGGAAAGAAGCAGTCCAGCTAGTCTAAATACTCTGAGAGTTCGCTCTCTTTGTTTCAAGGAACCATGCAAGAAATCCTTGATGTTTAAATGACATACACTGTACCAGCCAGCAATAATATTTAAATGGATTGGGACAGTTGTCAGGCTACGCTATGTTATAGAGCCTGGCTGAATCCGTTGCTGATCTAAACACTTTTACAGGCTATTTATAACCTAGTAGAAGCAGTTGTAAAATGCAATTTCGATCAAATTCTAGCATGTCTCTGACCCTCTCTCTAGGTAAAATTGAAAGCTGTTATTTTTATCTGGAGAGACATCTCTGCTTGCAGATAAATTATATTGCAACAATCTGGTCAGTGAAATACATGTAAACTAAACACATCTGTTAGATGATAGATATTTTGCATCCATCTGGGAGGAAAAAAAAGGACAAGACAATGTACCTAATGATGACAGGTCAATTCAATTCAACTTTATTTAAACACGGAGATTTCAACAATTTTACACTGATTTCCATGAAAGCCGTGTATAATACACTAAGTAAAAATACAAATAATTCTCATAACAAGTAATTAAAGATATTAAACTGTACTATATTAAGCATCTAACTAATATGTCTATATCTATATATCTACTGGGGTCATATATTAACAATCAATATACATTTATTTAAATGAGGTACTCCCCTCCCCTCCCCCTCCCCATGCTACTCAGGCTAGGCTTCCCATGTCAGACCATTTCAGAATTTAAATTTGCTGTCCTATTCCCACACTCCCTTTTGGTCTGGTCATAGGCTTGAGTCAAATTCACCGACAACCTTTTTTGAAATACCAACATACATGTATGTGTTCATGTAAACATTGAGAAACATTTAACTTGTTAAAAACACAAGCAAACTTACCAACATTGTTTTGCCATTTCCTGGTGGACCAAATAATAGCAATCCTCTGGCAGGAGCACGTAATCCTGTAAAGAGCTAAGTCACATACTGAAAATTAGTTATGCTGCAGGAAATACTGTACAATCCTTGCCATGAGCCCTGGGCTTAACATTTACAACTTTGTAAGGTTTATTTGTGGGGGGTGGGGGAGCACTTGCATCTTATAACCGGAGGGGTTTACATTGTAATGTATATCTGGGGGGTTTATAACCAGAATGAAAACAAGGTTTGGAAAACTTTAGCAGTTACATTTGTATATTAACACGTTTTGACACTAACTATTTCATTAATCATACAAATGTGTTAGTGTTTATAAGTTTTCACTTTAATTGAATGTACATGTATTGAAGCATGTAACATTATGATATTATAAAAACTTTTTTATTCAGTAAATTTAGAGAGATGAGGACATAGCTAATAACCTAGCCTGCGAATACAGCCATCTTGCATTGGGAACCACAATCAAAACTGATGCCTGCACCGCCCCCGAGAGAGATGTCTGCGTGTTGAGATGGGGGAGGAATTAAATTATGTTACCAGATTAATGGGCTTATAAACAGGGAGCTTATGACTGGTAGGGCTTATAACCCGGGAGATTATTACTGGTGGGGCTTATCACTGGCTGGGATTATTGATAACAAAACATAACCCAAGAGAAAATGATTTTCAAGATTACCTCAGGCCTGACGGAGGGAAGAATCACTATTTCTTGAAGTGTTTTCTTTGCTATATCAACACCAGCTGAAGAGGAATGCAAATAGTAACAAGCAACATTACTTATACATGTATTTATGGCATTTAAAGTAATAGGTCTTTATTTAGCATTGGTAGCCCATTCAGTCTCCCATACATAAGGGGTGGGGATGCTCATTAGAAACTTTCATTTCAACCCCAAGGAGGTATGGCTCAAGCTAAATTTGACCCCTAAAAGGTACCAATAAAAACACACCAATATTAAAACTTGTATTAAATAATATCCATATAATTATGTACATGTAACAATAAAAACCATGTAAATTGATAACAGTTTTGTGTTCAACTGACACCCGACCCCTAAAAGGTACCGCTTTACATAAAAATGTATGCGTTTGATCATCAGGGTACCCTAAGTGGTACCAAAACCTGTGATTTTGACCCCTAAAAGGTACGTGTACAATGAGGACCCCCACCCCGTTATACATGTACATGGAGTTCCCCCCCCCGGGCTGTGCTCAACATACTCACCAATGTCACTAAACTGTACAGCTGGCCCACTAAAACAATAAAAAGTGGATATACCAATGATCAATAAAATAAAGCAAGAGAAAAGAAGACCTTACCAAACCACACATCGGCTCAAAATGATCTTTAAACTGTGCTGAACACTGAAATCGCAGTCTGCACTACAATTGCACAATAGATTTGATGACATCAGATCGTGGTAGAAAAAGGGTGGTTACTCATGATCACCACTCAGACATTTCCTTGTAAACATGTTCTGCCTTTGCATGTAAGTTACTATTAACTACAGTAGATATTAAAAGAAATGGCAGTTTCTTTCATTGCTTAAATCCAGGAATGAGGATGGACAGAATCCCGAGGGTGACTTTCACCAGGCTGTAGAACCCAGGTAGAGAAGAATCTGAAGGTACTTAAAGCAGCAGATGAAGCAGATTACTGGAAATGCCAAATGGCGGCTTTGATAGAAGCACTGAGTTTTGACTGAGTTCTGAATCCTAATACTTGAGATGATTTAGATGGAGAGTTATTACTCGGGCTGCCTCTGGCAGCACCGAGTCTTAAAATGCAAGCCGTTATTATTATTTTTTGTTGGGTGTCGCAAAATTTCTGCGCATGCGTTAAAGGTCAAGTTCACCACCAATCAGATTGCACTGTGCTGGTCACACAAAAATCGCCAGGTTAATTTATTTACATAATTTAATACAGTAAATCAAGATGAGGGAGGACCCGCGAGGAACTTTCTCTCTAATTTGGAGTCCCATCTCTCAAATGTAAGCAGTTTAATGTTTTATTTAACTTCACTCGTGCAAAAGCCTTCCAACAGGCTCAGGATATTTCAACTGGCGCTATTGTCGGAGCCGAAGGACCGCGTTTTTTACCCAGATGGCCAGAGATTTGATATACGACACGTACGACGACCTGAAGCCAGTGAAGGGGCCAGGATCCGGAAAGATAAAATTTGAAGAAATAGATATTGGAATCTATAAGCCATCGGCTCGCTGTGCTGCATTTGAAGGCACTTCAAGACCAATAATATTACGAGTCTCTTAAAAACTGTCAGAGATTTAAATTTACCGTAAGTTGGATCGACCACTTAAATGAGACAGAGACACAGTCAGAGAGTATTGAGATCAAGTTATTTCGTTCCAGCGAGGATATTGACCTAGCGGAAATGGTACAAGCTGTCGAAGGATTTTACTTATAACCATCCACGTCTACTTAACAACAGGAATAGTTATGTGCAAAGATTACAGATGAAAGTAGAGAACTTAATGAATGAAGAAACAGAGGTCACGCGCGACATGTTTGAGAACATGTTCAACACTTTATGTTATACTAAGAAAACAAAACAAGTTACAGAGCCTGCAAGTTCACAAGGCAATGAAAAACCCCAAGAGCCTGACTAGTTTTGGATCAACATATCCTTGAAACTCCAAAAGCAACATACACATGAGTCAAATTCAAACCGGAAGAGACGGAATTCTTTAGATTCTTCAGTAGGATTGTTAGCCTGCAATAAGAACTCTCTCGCTGATTTAATGACCTTGATTTGTAACATGGAGGCTGACCTAACTGATATGCGTAATGAATTCTTACTCTCGTCACATCAAAACATGAATCAAGAAACGAAACTCAGTCATTTGGAAGTCAAATTAGTGCAGCAAGATAATATATACAAGACCGAAATCAAGATGCTGTCATCACATATTATTGACCTAGAAGTTGAAAATGGCGAGTTGAAAGCGGATATAATAAAGCTGTGATCCGACTTTCAAACTTTAAAAAAAAAATCAATACAAAAAATAAGACAATGAAAGACCAATTGCAAGGTCTCCAGTGTTCCGAGACTACCCAACCTACTGAAGCTTATCAGTTTGTTCAAGAGCCATCTTTCTTACATGACAACCCGATCCCTATTCATCAGAATACATTTTCTGTGCTAAATGACGAGAGTTTAAAATCACCTGACCGACAACCCACTACTAAAGAAAGTGACCATGAAGTACAGTAGTACGGTTAATTCTCGGGTTGAAAACAATGAATATATGCCTGCTCAAATGCAGTGTGTTAAACGAATAAGTAGTGTTTAAATTAAAAGGTCAATATACATGTACGAGAAAAACAAAAATATTAAATTACATATATACTAGGGGAGCAGAGAATGAAAGTCAACACGCTACCGGCCACTCCTAAAGACTGCTAAATTCAGCTAATAATTCTTCCCTTTGGTTATTACTAAAAGGATTTCAAATGAAAGTGTATTTCATCTTCAATCTCATGTGGCCCGAGTGAAAGCCCAGATGGGCTCTTGTTTCTTTGAACTGTGCTGCTTTTGGTCTCAATTACATTGGCGTCTGGCGTAGTCTAGAAATGGGTATTTTTAGGGTCACACACAGATTAGACGTAATCATAATTTAGCACGGCTTAATCACGATTTAACTCTGTCATGTGACCTCAGCCAGTGTGTCCATGAAATATAATCCCATTCTAAAATTACAAAGAAAAATAACAGTAACCTGAAGTCGTCCTATGTTGAAGAGCATCAATCTCTTACAACAGATGCAAATTTCCACACTTTCCATGACCACAGAACTCCTTTAACAGGTCCATCCCTCAGTCAAACTCGGTGCTTCTTTCAAAGCCGCCATTTGACATTTCCGGTAATCCACTTCAATAATCTCCCGTATTAAGCACCTTCTTTTAAAGCATTCTTCTCTACCCAGGTTCTATAGCCAAGAAAGTCACCTTCTGGATCCTGTCTGTCCTCATTCCCGGGTGTATATGTTGTGGTTCAAAAAATTTTTGCTTCAATTTTTTTTTAAACTAGTTCAATTTTTTTTAACCGGTTCAAAAATTTTACATTAGTTCAAATTTTTTTACACCAGTTCAAAATTTTTACACTAGTTCAAATTTTTTTACACCAGTTCAATTTTTTTTACACCAGTTCAAATTTTTTACACTAGTTCAAATTTTTTTACACCAGTTCAAAATTTTAAAACCAGTTTATTTTTTAACATTCTAAAAGGGAAGTTATGTTAACTGATGTTAGGGTTATTTTAAATGCTGGATTTGGGATCCTAAATTAGTGACTACTAGATGCTATTGTTTGCTTCGTTCTATTAATGTTTGTTCTATTGTTTGCCGGTGAAGGTAGTAGCAAATTGGAGCAAATCTTACGCCCGCAAAATTATTAGTGACTAGCTCTAAACACCCTAAATGAGTGAGCATCCGTTGTTGACGGTTAGGGTATTTTTAAATGTAGGGGTAGGGTTTGTATTAGTTCACAGGACCATCGAAGAAGCATTATTATTCTGAGTTGTTCAGTGATCTAGTTCTAAGTGTAGTGACTATAGCTCTAAACACCCTAAATTAGTGAGCATCCGTTGTTGACGGTTAGGGTATTTTTAAATGTAGGGGTAGGGTTTGTATTAGTTCACAGGACCATCGAAGAAGCATTATTATTCTGAGTTGTTCAGTGATCTAGTTCTAAGTGTAGTGACTATAGCTCTAAACACCCTAAATTAGTGAGCATCCGTTGTTGACGGTTAGGGTATTTTTAAACGTTTTTTTTTGTTTGGATTATAAGTCGTTTATGGCATCATAGAAGGCCTCTTTACTTACTCACGGTTCATCGGCCATCTTTGAAGAATCCGGTGCGCATTCGCGTATAAATTTAAGAGACTGGAAACAAATTAGCATAATGAGAGGGACTGGCTTCAACGACTAGCACTTATAGAATATACGGTGGTGTTCAAATCAACGATTGCTTCTGTGGCGCATTGCGTTAGGCGAGTGGTCATCGAGTAGCTGAAGTTAAGCCCGATCGGGCAGGGTTAGTGAGTGGATGGGTGACCGCCAAGGAAAGTGGTAAGTAAGTGGTACAGTAAGGTAAGTAGGTAGGGGGGCAAGGGAAAAAAGGGAATGGAATAGGTTGGCTTTTTTTTTGCAGGGGAGGGGTGGGTAGATTTTTTTTTTCTTTTGAAAAAGATAAACCAGTTTTCAAAATTTGAACTGGTGTAAAATTTTTGAACTGGTTTAAATTTTTTGAACTAGTTTAAAAATTTTGAATCAAATTTTTTTCAACCTCAACATATACATATAACCATAGCCTGCTTGCAGGCGGTGGAGGGTGTTTTTTCGCGCAGCAAACGGATCATCACCGCCATATTGGCCGAGCGTGATTGAGAGCTGGGATCGAATGACAAATGGAGGGGGGAGGGGGTTGGGGGAGAAGAAGCAGATCTGAAAGACAGGCGGTCTTTCAGATCTGCTTCTCCCCCACCCCCCTCCCCCCTCCATTTGTCATTCGATCCCAGCTCTCAATCACGCTCGGCCAATATGGCGGCGATGATCCGTTTCCTGTGCGAAAAAACACCCTCCACCGCCTGCAAGCAGGCTAATATAAGCATGAAAGGAGCTGCCATTTATTTTAATTTCTACTAAAAACTGTAGTTATAACATGAGAAGGCAGAACATGTTTACAAGGAAATGAGTGAGTGACAGCCCTTTTTTCTACCATGATCTGACGTCATCAAATCTATTGTGCAACACAAACATTGCAAAATATTAATACATTTTGTTGAGATTTTAGTGTTCAGCACAGTTTAAATTTAGATAATTTTGAGCCCTTTTAATTAGACAGTATGACATCACTATTATCCCTATCAAAATATACACACTAGCTGGTTTAACAGTTGTAACGGGGATTGCAGAATAATACCTAGGTTGGTAAAACTGTGTTGGTAAGACAGGTTAGTGGTCGGTAAGCTGTTGATTCAATCGCTTCGTGTTTGCCTTTTATTCACTGCACCAAAATACCATTTAAGAATACTTAATAGCATCTTCTTTTGTTTTGACCACATACAGTAAAAACTAAAAAACTAAATGGCGGCTCATGTGAAACGTAATGTGGTGAAGACATTTCTTGATTCTCCCAGAACTTGGACGTCAAAATCCTGAAAGACATTTAATGAAAGCAATGGAGAAGTTGTCTGGTCAGGGATTACGTCTTCTGGAACCTCAAAGGCTGCTGAATTGTTCAGTACATGTACTTTTGAGGTAAACATAAACTTTATTGGAAAATTCAGAGCATAGGCAAACTTCAGAAGACTCCTAGCCTGCTATATCAGACATAGTTTTTCATCCTCGTAAATTCAAAGAAAGAAATATGTCTACTTACCCGAGTGCTTAATTAAGTTCCAGTATGCAAGACTTCTTGTCTTTTTGACCAATCAAAAGTTACTTTCCATATCCTGGAAAGTGATGTAATGTATACAATGTTTGACATTAGCCAATCACAAGAGACTGTTCCCACACTTGAGACAAGACTAGGTTGTATACATTTCACAACAGATTTTCTATCACAGCTCTGATTCACTAAAGCAAAAGATGAGGTGTTGACGTTGTCCTTTGCATATTGGAAACTAATTAAGCGCTCAAGTAAGCAAATTAACATATTTTCTCTTCGAATTTTTGAGAATGAAAAACTATGTCTGCTGTAGCAGGCTAGAAGACTACCAGAATTTAATTGAACATAGAATTTAAAAAAATACCCTTGGACATAAAAAACCTAAGAGAAACCTAAATCACAGCAATCCTAAAGTGGTCAATAAGTGGTTGGTACATGTAAGTGGTACATCTGCACATCTGTCTATTTACATGTATGTGAAGCTGGGATTTAGTTGGAATTTTATTCTATCTGTCAATATTGTCCTAGCTAGGGATAGATCAATACCTCTAGGACAATAACTTAGAAGGACAGTAAGGGTAGTAATTCAGTGATTAATTTCACGAAAACATTGAATGAAACAGTCAGGGTAATTGAACCAGCATCCTGCCATGTGGAAAATCTATCCAACCCTCTTTTTTATGATTGATCGATCTGTCATAATATTAAACATTATAATATTTTAATATATAATTTTCGATGAAATACCAGTGTATATTTCTTTCTAAAAAGTGATATCTTCACACGTAAAATTTAAAAATATTAATAAGTTGCTTTCAAAGATTTCTAGTCTTTTTAGTAAGAGATTGAAACTGGTATTTCATTGATAATTATATTATTATTAAACAGAACATTACATGGCCGCTTGGAGATACAGATTTTATCTTCTCGTGTTGATGAAATACAATGTATCTTACTCATTCGCTGTGCTCACTCGTAATATATTTCATCAACACTCAAAGATAAAATCTGTACCTCTGCGTGGCCATGTAATACCCTCTATATATATTTAGTCTGCTGTCTGACAACAATCTGAATCTCTGATCAAGACTTCAGACATGTTTTCTTTCCAATAATTATGTCATTTTAGGTTTTTGAGCTACATACCATAGTTTACATGATTATGCCTCTATGACTGTTAGTAATAAAATTATATACCTTTCTAGGACTTCATCCATAATAATATTGGCTAGTTTGGACTCTATTCCCTTCAGATGGGAGATCCTTTTTTTCTGTTCTGTTAACCTATTTTGTTTAGCCTGGTCGGCTACAGTATGGGCAGCAGATCGTGGTGGGCGGTTGGCCTGATGAAACAAAAATTATATAACTTTAATTTAATGTCTTATCAATAACATTATTATTTTCTAATTTTAATTTAATCCATTTTCACTGCCGTACTACCTGGTTATAAGTAACATAAAAAATGTACAAAACATGGAAATTCATATGATAAACTAAATGATTTTACAATAAATAAATAAAATATGGAGTGGGGCAGGACTGCAGGGAACACATGAACCATAGGCAGTCCACCCAAAAAACTATGAAAAACATAGGGCTCCTTAAGGGTAACTCGTGGTTGGTCAGTGAGCTATTGTGGCATAATTTATACTAAAAATCATGAGACCAATGACATCATTGCTACGTCTTCACCACTAAGTGAATCGTGGGGAAACAATACCTTTAAACTGTCTGGTATTAGAAATGAGGGAGATATGGGCATGTACTTAAAATCATGTGATCAATGATGTCATCACCACTAAGTGATTGATAGGGACCCACTACCATGTCTGTCCAGGTTTGAGCTGGCTGGCATTAGATGAGGGAGATATGGGCATGTACTTAAAATCATGTGATCAATGATGTCATCGTTATGTGGTCACTACTAAGTGATTTGTGGGAACCAACTACAATATCTGTAAAGGTTTGAGCCAGCTGGCATTAGAAATGAGGGAGATATGGGCAGGTACTTAAAATCACATGACAAATGTCGTCATTGTTACACCATCACCACAAAGGATTAAATCATTGATTGTTTTCTCAAAAATAATTGCTTTCCATCACTCTTTTAAGCTCTTAAGCTACAGTACTCCAAAGACACTTTTTCTAGTTACACATTTATATTACAAATCACTAAAATGTGCGTTTTAGTAGTTAAAAATGGCAGACCCTGCGTTACACTAGAAGGATTGAGTTAAGCATTTCAAGAAAAAATAGTGCTAAACACTGGCTACAACAACGAATGTTTCAAAATAAATTCGGCCCGCTAACACCATCTTTTGCCGGTATGTTTAAACTCGCTAAAAACAACGAACGCTTCGAAATAAACCCGGCCCGCTAACACCATCTTTTGCCGGTGTGTTTAAACTCGCTAAAAACAACGAACGCTTCCAAATAAACCCGGCCCGCTAACACCGTCGGTGTGTTTAAACTGGCTACAACGACCGCTTCGAAATAAACTCGGTCCGCTAACACTGTCTTTTGTCAGTGTGTTTAAACTGGCTAAAAGCAACTAAAGCTTCGAAATTAACTTGCCGTGCGTGCTGGCAGTCGGAAGCAAATCAGAGACAAGCTGCCAGCTCTTTTAACTTTCTTTTCCTTTGTTCATTGTTTTAGTGAATTAAAGGGGCTCTGTCATGAGATGTGCATGAACAGGTTTCAAGCAATTTAATGATATGCATAACACTTGAAAATTGTAATGAGTTTCAGTTCCTTGCGATCACGATACAACGACAGTTATATTTACAATACAAACTGGCTCTTGCTCAAAGGCATTCAGTTAGAAAAACATATTTGTATTGTTGTCACTGCTGCAATGGAAATTCAGGCTGGCAAGAAACACATTCTGGCGAGTTTCAGTGACCGGATGTTGAATTTACAGTGTTTTGCCGTAAACTACATTTCTAGGTATGCGAGTTGTGCTTTCTCGACGAGAACCTACAAAATGTACTCATCTGTTCTCTCTCCAACTTTCAGGGAGACTAAATTACTTACAAATGCAAGAGTTCTTGTAGTCAGAAACGTATTAAAGGGGATGAATGCAAGCAGGAATGAACAACCGAAGCGTAATTTCACTGGTCGCCGAAACCTGGGCACTGTAAACACGAAACTTGCATCTCAAAAGCGGTGTTTGAAATCGTTTCAGGCTTTGCAAATGTTCCAGACAAGGACGATACTCATGTGGGCTTTCCTGACACGTTCTCCGGTGTTCTTTCAGGCTCTTCAAAATCTTTCTGCGGCCAGATTTGTATTCTTAGTCCAATTCAGAGGTAGTTGAGCCGCCATTGAAGCTCAAAGTTCCTGTCAATGCCATCCCAAAATCTCATTACAACCGCCTACATATGAATACGAACATTTCTGGTAAATATAAAACTTGAACAACTAAATATGAAAGATAAACGACTACATGTATATACTAAAATGAGAGATGGCTGTGATGTAGACGGATTGAATCAATGTTGTGAGCTCCTCGGGATATATTTGCTTTTCAAACTTGAAAACGCTGGCAAACGATTTAAAGTTTGGGGTGGCTTAGTAACCAGGCCTGATATTCATGACAGAGCCCCTTTAAAATGTGCCCTAAATGCGCCCTTGGGATGCATTTTTATAATTCATTATTTTTGTTCAAGAAGCATTCAGCTTCGAAATTTACTTCAATTGTCATTCTAAAAAAAATCTCATATTCTTCTAAAACTCCAATAAAGACATACTTATTGACTGAGTGGGAGGGCCGGACGGGCGACCTACAGGTTTTACCATATGACCACTTAGTTTGTTTTAACCCTTTAAGGCAGACGTCATTTGACGTGTTATACTGCTAAATACTGTACTTGCTTTGATGATTTCAGTCTTGCTAAGGTGAAAGAGCAAGACCCTGAGATTGCCACACAACACAATGTATCTAATATCTATATAGACAAATGATCCTATTGAACTACTTTAGGCATATTAAAAAATACTGAGTAACTTCATCTAAATCCTCCTTTCTTTACTAAGTTAAGGACTAAAAGGACACTTACAGATTCTAAATTTTCTTACAAAAAAAACCTCACTTTTTGTCCCTAAACACTTAAACTTGCCCAGCACCAAACCATTCACTCCATACAATGTAAGTGCTTCAGCGCAAGCTCAATTCAACCACTCTAACCGCAAAGCATGCCGGGCAATCCAACCAAACAGCAGCTAGCCCTCCCCAAATTTTCATTCTTCAAAATATATACTAACACTAAGTCTAAAGCCATTTCGACCTAATAGCGATACTTTGTGTTGATAAACATTTCAATTGTTATGCTAATGTAATACATTATAACAATGGCTAACTAAAATCTTTGAGCCCCCAGTATTATAGGTCAGTTGATTCGATTCCAGTTTAATTTCAAAGAAGAAATACTCTTTTAGGAATACAGAAAAATGGCACCACAGTAAGTGAACAATTAATACCAGAGCAGGGAAAACCATTGAAGCACTGCTCGATCCATACCATGTACACGGTCGGTAGACTGTTTAAGTCACATTCTAATTTCACTGCACTGAAGCAAAACCGGGAAACCTTAGCTGTCTGCATTGAATTCTCTGAAAAAATTTTGGTTGATTAAATATAACAAAACTTTTTTGGTTGATTCTTTCTGGACTTCGGTCTTCAATGATTCTAACTTCTTGGAACTTGAGTATAAATTTCTCCAGCTACAATGCACATATATGTTTGTCCTTTAGAGAAGAACTTTACACCCATTGCCAAATTATCACAAACTAAATTGTACTGCTTTTCTCATTTCTTCTTCTTTTTTGAATACCACCAAGGACAATCTGCTTTTGCTGTTTTGGGCATTGCATTAACGTAAAAATCTTTATGAACGAAAAGTAGTGCAGAAAATCACAGGAATAACATGAATGAATGACAGCAGCTGTCAATCATTTCTCACACCTTTTTTTTGGCTTTTAGATTTAGAATTTGTGAAAAAAAAACTATTTTCGAAACTTTTCCATTTTGAACCTTCGGGACCTTAACACGCCCTAAAAGGCGCCTTAACGTGCCCTTCTTCAAATAGTCGCCATTCAATGGAGCCTTTTGCGCACTTTAAAGGCTCCCTTTACTTTCATTTCATTGACGTAACACAAACGTACACCAACTCTGTGCATAAATTGGCCAGTGCAGCTCTATAGAATAAAAATTGAAAGGCAGACCTGTACAAAATGTAATAATACATTTGCCATACTGTACCTTTGGATCATATCTCCTGGGTGCTGGGCCTGCCTTCGAGGGACCTGTCCTATAATTTCTATTATAATTACTACTTCCAGCTGAGGATGTTGATGAAGATGACGATGTAGACGTTGAAGAAGGTGTTTTCCTAATGTTTTTATTAGTTGTATCTTTACTGCCTGTAGGTTTTGCTGTAGCAGCTGGTTTGGTAGGTACCTTAGCAGTAGCAGTTGGTTTGTGCTTCTCCTTGACTGCCAATGATTCAGGGGATTTCTCTCTTTTGGTCGGTAGATAATTGTCTTCTATCATCCCAGCTGCCATCAGTAATGCAACTGAAACCAAAGAAATTGGTTGTTACCTAGTATGTTTGCATGAGCTAAGCTATGAACATTGTAAACACAGGCATGATTTCAAAGGAGCAAAATATTGTGTGTGCTATTTTGTATTTTTAAGGACTGTCTCTCATGTATATGTTTATAGAGGTCAAATTTATTTTCAGGTCACTTTTTTCAACCTAGGTTATTATTTTTACCTATTAGCTAAGGTAATTATTGTGCACTTAACATTTAATTCACCCTCCCGTCCTTCCCTTTATCAGTTCCTTCTCCTACCCCTCTCCATCTCGTTACAGTGCTAGAGTACTGCTTGAAAGTAATGCAAACAAAATACAACAAAATCGAAGCTTTTTGATGAAAAATTACAAAATTGTGCATCTTTCGAAATTTCTTTGAAAGTTGAAAACTTCCTTTGTCTAGTACTGCACAAAATGTATTTCTTCAATACTAAATTCGAAACAAAATTTCACCAATCGAAATTTCAATAAATGCTTTCGATCGAAATGTACAGTAAGATGTCTGCAGCCCAAACATTTTGTTTGTTTATTGTGTCTGAATATTATTTATAAACCATGAATATACAGCATGGTCCGGTTGTTCAAAGGGTGGATAACTGACCTTACAGTTTTGTATTTTCTCAGCGAATTTTCGTGTTGAAGAAAGAAACAATTCCGAGATTTACTTGAACTTCTGCCCTGATTTAGCAACATGCTTCCATCTCTCATAGTTGTATAGTGTTACACTCGTGTTGAATAACTAGTAGCAGTGGAAATGTTTAAATAAGAATTGGGTTTTATTCCAACGCATTAACAGTTATGTTCAAAATATTTCAACATTCTCACTGGCAAAGAGTTTGGAATATTTTAACGTGGTAATGCGCTGCAATGCATTGACAATTAACTGAAATTCTGTTAATTCCTTTTCATATCGGAATAAGGTGGAGCGAAAACATGCAAACTAAATAAATATTCAATCATTCAAGGCTTAAAGAGTTGCCACAGCCCACCTTTTTCAAATTAGTTTTCTGATAGTTTCTTTTGCAATAGTTTGACAAACTATTGACTCATACTGAAAGATCTTTTTACAAGAAATACCAATGGTGAACTCGTGGATGGATTACTGTTAGGCCCTGGGCACTATACATCATTAGCATGGATAGTGCTTTTCGTGTGCTCTGATTGGCTAATCAAACAGTGAATACAATTTCATATTCACCTCCGAGCAAAGCAGTGATCACCTCGTGCCAGTTTTTGTCCATTTGACAGAAAATAAAATAGCTATTTGGTGCTGGCTGATTCACTAATGTGTGGTATATACTAAAACAATTATTCACCTCAGTGTCAGTGAATAGTGCTAAGTACAAAGGTTAGGTTCAAAGGTTCGTTTATTTCACACAAAAACCGCACAAAAGGAGATATACATACACAAAGAAATATTTGTGAAGGATACAAGAGATACAACCCAGAGGGGTTAATTACAAACTCTTGCACCCTATTTGTTATTTATGATTAATCTAAGATGGCTGACAGATGGCTCAATTCCTGTAATCTGTGACGTACGATACAGGGAATAAATTAGTTTTGTTATGTTGTTCTCAGCTTTGAATATTGTGCTTTCTTTGTGCTGAAGGTGTGGTTGTTTTTCTGTGGTATGCATTACGTACGATATGGGGAAAAAGCACCAAATTGAGCCACCACTGTGACACAAACTACATGTAGCTTTCTCAGCAGAGAATCAACTGTTTTAAGAACTTGAAAACATATTTCCTCTTTTTAGACGTGGACCACAAAGAAATAAAATAGCATAACTTTGTTTTGACGTCTTATTTTATTTTATACAATGCACACAATGCATACACATATAATAAACACTACATGTATATAACCCTAAAATAAATAACATACATGTAAATACTATAATATAACATAATAACTACATTTGTAACATACATGTAACATAACATAACACCTTTGCCAGTTATATAAAATCGACATTTGATTTAATCTAATAGGACATTAATGCATTATGGCATCATTTTACTACAACAACCAGAATCCTTTTCAAATTCTCTTTCTCATTCAAATTTTTCAACTCCTTTGAGAATTCCAAGACAATGGTCCAAATTAAAGGAACAAAATAATCCACAGAGTTCTGGTAGTTGTAGTATGTGACGCCATCATGCAAACGTCCTATAAAGCAATATTTAATTCTTCACACTTCTGAAGATGAACCATACTATTGTTCTTAGGTTTTGCCACTTTCAGTTCGACTTTCTGGGAATATCTTAAATGATTTTTAAAAAAGGACAGATAGACCTCTTGATTGAATGGATATGCAATATTTTCCTTTAAGACTACAGTACAGCCGTAAAATAATGCACGCGCAAGAACTTCTTTTTGGGTCCGCAAGCCAACAGGTTCTTGCGTGCAGCTTGCGCTTGAAATTACTGAACTAACGCAAGAACTTGAGACCCGCAAGAAGTTCTTTCCGCAAGACGATAAACCCGCAAGAAGGTAAACTTTAGAAGACCTGCAAGAACGCTGAAGAACACGCAAGACATGGCATATGAGAACATATTGTCTGTGTTTTATGTAAGATCGCTAATAAGAACCTTTGAGAACCATGAAAATTTACTGTAATATCTTAAACTGAAGTAGAGATTAGCTGCTATGCCCACGCATGAACTCAAACTCAAAGTAAACAAACTCTACTTATGAGAACATGTGATTGTCTTTTTCAGTATATTTCTTAGGTCATATATATATTATAAACAAAAATAGCATGATTTGTACGTGATATTTATCACTTGCTGTATTTATGCGGTGCTTTCAAGATGCAGTTGCCATGCCTACGCATCTTGAAAGCACCGCCTGCGATGTCTACCGCTGATTTGTGGACCGATCAATCTGCAGATCACATACCGAGAGAAATATTTTGAATTCGGAATTCATTTTCCAGGCCGTTTTCACGTCGTTTGGCCTGAAACGTGGATGAGAAGTGCTTACACATCTCTGGATTTGTGTGCCGAAAGCAGAGGCGAAATCGATTTGAATTTCTTGTCCAATTTCGGCGGCGAGTGAGGTGACATCGATGAAAAGCGGCTCGAAGCTGCATACCTTGTGTATATTTGTAGCTATGAGGTAGACACGCGACCAACGGTCAAAACCTCGAGGCCTAATAAACTGCTTTAGAAGTCCCCAAATCACCCCAAAACCACTCACAAAACTTCATTAAGGATCAATCTTTTATTATTGAAGATTTATTTCGTAGGAATCGGAAAAGAGAATTCACAAGGAGCAATTATGTAAACTCTTCCGAGATCGCTTATGAAACATACCACAGGTAACCCAAAAGGCGGGAAATATATGTTGAGTCTGGGCTGCCTGTGCTACAACGCAATAAAATCACACTTAACGCAAAGTTCGCGGCACTCGATCTTGTGTCAAAAACCAGACAATCAGTCTCCACGGCTGAAAGCACACGTGAACTCGGAGAATCGTTGTATCACCGAAAAGCTGGCTTCTTGAATTGAAAACATATGCAATAGATGACTTTAAAAAATACTGAATGATTGACGGATCTATTAAAGTTTTAATCTACAAAAGCTGAAGTTTATCAGATGAAATAAAAACACCGAACTAACGATAGGACCGTGTTTAGTAACGCAATCCCACGCAACCTTTCTTTTGGTGACCCTCGATAATTATTAATTTGGTCAATGGTGAGCCAGTAATCATAACGTTTTGGTGGCCACTAGATAGTCAATACCATCAAAGAACATTCATTATGGATTTGAAGACTGATAGCTTCAAAGGCTTAGTTTAATACCACCGTTTCATTGCTACGCGATAGCGTGAGACATTCCCGCCGGGACAGATTTTTGCCGCTCATCATGATTTGCAGTCTTTAATGGCCGTATCGATATCACTAACTAATATCCTGGAACTCGAGGTAACTCAAACAATTTTTCACTTCCCTTGAGTGTATCAATATTTATTCTACTTGCCTGCTAAAACAGCCGAGTGCTTGAGATATATATTCGCTTTTCGATTATCTTACTCTAGAAAACCTTTTGATGAAAGAGGGAATTTTATGAAAACAGCCGCGTCAATCCCGAGTTCAAAGAAGCGACCAGTTCTTGCATTAAGACTTCAACTTCTTGCGTTTCATCTTCTTGCGGATAAGCTCAAAATATTTAGTTCTTGCGCTTCAGCCTGAACTTCTTGCGGTTCAGTAGTTCTTGCGTCTAAAGCGCAAAAAGTTGGTTTAGGCCTTCTTGCGGCAGCTTGCATGTTCTTGCGTCGCAAGAAGTTACTATTTAATGCGCCACTTCTTGCGCGTGCATTATTTTACGGCTGTACTGTAGATCTACATGTATGCACATGTACATGTACATGTAGATCTAGTCTTAAAGGATCAATCAGTCTTAAAGTGTTAATCATTTTTGCACATTTACTTTCATTTCATCCATCTTATATGCATCATGAAAACCACTGAAAAACATAAAGGCATGTCCCTCACCTGACACAGCACCTTTTATACCTGCAGACCAGTCCAAAAATAAATGTATCTTGGGAAAACGTAAACTAACGAAAACAAAAAATCAAATATTAATTAAAAATAGCCCTCACCAAGTTCATCCAACCTATCCCGGGTGCTGTCCAGGTTGCCTTCCATCTTTTCCTGCAGTCTTCTTGTCTTGTCACATTCTTCTCCTGGACAGCAGAAATATTTAATTACATGTAGTTAAAATGGAAATGAAAAGAATAGAGGGAAGAATAGGAAAGAGAAGAAGAGAAGGGTCTCTGCAGGGCTAAACATCATATGAAATGAATGATAAGTTAAAGTGCACCTAAACCCCTCCAACTTGCAATTTAGTTCTGTGAAGAAAGTTTTTGTTTACAAAGAATACTCAATGTTCAACACTTGCTTGAAATCGTGAAAATTTGACCTTTCCTTTCCTGTACAAGTGCGAAAACACTTGCCCCAGGCCCCTCCTTTAAAATCCAATATGGCAGACCATGGGCTCAGACACATGCGCATATTAATTCTGCCAGGAAACCTTGCTATCTCTTTTACTAAAAAATAAATGAGGTTCTTTGAAATTGTTAATGGTTAATGAGATAATAAAAGCAGGAAAATTCTGGAGTGATTTAAAGACAGCAGATTAAAATGGCATGACTTTTCCCTCACAACAATCTCAAGTGTGAGCATTTATGAACCTTCTATCTTCTCCCCCCTGTCACAGGCCAAATTTGGTTTCAGGTTATTTTAATTTTATTAAACCTACATGTAGGTCACTTTATTAACCTAGGTCATTTTTTCCAACCTAGGTCATTTTTGCCAACCTACATTTGTACATGTGTCATTTTTTTTCAACCTAGGTGAAATTGTCAAATCGAATCTTAATCAAAAACTTAGGTCATATTCAACCTTTCAAAATTTCTAAACAAGTATGACTTTTTCATAGTTCCTTGTTTTTACATGTAGATTGGGGATGGCATTGCAGCAATTTAAGAAGATATCAAGTTCTACTAAACTATTTTGCAATAAAAATATGTGTACCTTACCTTGTCTGTGTTGATTATTTCTTTAGTGGTTTAGGTTTAGTTTGGCTTACCTGGAAACTTATGTTTACTGATGGCGAGGGTATTTTTAGGGTTTGGATTAATTCACAGGACCATTGAAAAAGCATTATTTTTCTGATTTGTTTTAATTAGTGATTTAGCCCTAAAAATCCTAAATTAGTGAGCACCCATTGTGGAGGGTTATGGTGTTTTTTGATGTAGGGTTAGGGTTTGGATTAATTCACAGGACCTTTGAAGAAGCATTATAAATTGTTCTTGCTGTTTAGTGCTATAACCTACTGTACACTTACATGTAGGAAGATAACCAAAATGCATTGGTAACTTAGTCACTGTGCACACTGTAGCTGGAGATCAGGTCACATTGCTACTGCTGTGTAAACTGGAATGTAAACTGATTTCACTTAACTCTTGCAATAAAGTCTAATTCATAATATCTTCTAGTCAGGAGAAAAGAGCAGGAAACAATAGAATTAGGGTGAAGTGTTTGTTAGTTTAATATGTTGTGGGTTAAGTAAAATCACTCTGTTTCTTGACACATAGTTGTATTTATTCTCACAATTATTTTTTGCTACATTTAATAAAATTATTCTAGTATATAAATTTCACAAAATACATACTGTAGTACAGTTGCATGTACCTGAGTATAAAATAGTATTCCCATGTTACTGACAGCGGCTTGTAAAATGGCTGCAGAACAGTTACTGTTCTGCAGCCATTTTACAAGCCGCTGAAAAAGTCATTACCTTGCTGTAGTCAAAGTTCATTGTTGTTTCTATGCATTTATTTAGCCTGTTAGTTGAAATAAATGTTTTTGTTACATAGCCATAAGTTTTCCAGACACAATGTACGCACTCATTGGCTGATTCAGGGTCACGTGGCAGTCATCAAAATCCAATGTTTCCCACAGGGCAACAATAATTCATCAATTGTTGCCCGCCACGTGATCACATTGTGACAGAAGATGGTGTGATGTGTCGCGTGCACCACTGGCTAGCTAAAGGCGGGAAATATTTGTTTTCCAAAATGTCTAGATATTCATCAAAAGTTGATAATTTTTCGTCAAAACAAAGCGTTCAAAATGCTCCAAAGAAACAATTTACATCTTTATCAAGCGTGAGAGTGAGAAATTGGTAACTAAAAAGGATGCAAGAAAGATACAAAACGATACTAAAAATGCTGTAGCGATGTTGGCAGCGTTTTGTGTTGAAAAACAGCTTCCTGAAGAGAAGACGACAAACCTCGCTCTTATCAGGTAGGTCCTGTATTTATGCACAACTTTGCCTCTAGTAAAACTTATGTCTATATAACAAATCACTTAATGACTGTTCCCTCGGGAATCAGTGAGTTTTGTTTCCCCTCGATCCTTGATGTTCCCTTCGACTCCATCTCGGAGAACATTGAGGATCTCGGGGAAACAAAACTCACTGTTTCCCTCGGGGCCAGTCATTAAGTGTTTATTATATTTCCAAATTTTGTCACAATTTGTGCATAGTTATTTTCCAAAGAAATTATGTTTCCAATAAAGACATTGGGATGAAGTTGTGATGTTTAATTTGTCTACCTTGTCAATTTTAATTCATTTAGTAAAAACACAGGCCCTTTTCATTTTTCTGTTGTACTCAGCTTGTGATTTCTCTATGTCACTTTTCATTTTTTTCTGTGCAGAAGATTGTTTGGGTTTTTTTTTTTTTTTTTTTTGCCATATCCTCTTCGGTCTCAAATATAACTGGATTGGCTTGATCTTGTTCTTGAGCATTTTTCCGATAAATTTATTTATTTACTTCTGACTCGGAGTCTTTGAAATCTTCCGTGCACTTCTTTTCTTGGTTGCATGCCAAAGACAACTTCATACAGGCTTTTTTTTGTGGCACTATGTACAGTTATTTTCTTCTTATAGGCAGTCTCATCTAATGAATGACACCAGTTACTGAGTGGTTCGTGTTTTTACTTGAGGCGTTGCTGAGATTTTCCTTGATTGTTTTGTTATTCCGTTCCACGAGGCCTTGAGTTGTTGGAGTTCTCGGAGCTCCATGAACTTGCTTTATATTGTTACTCTGACAGAACTGAGCCATCTTTTCGTGCTTAAATTCCTTTCCATTGTCATATTGTAGTCAGAATGAATGGAGGCATGAGTATTTGCTGTAGTGGTCAATACAATGGAGAACCCACTTATGTGAAGGATTGCACGTGCATGGTAGGTTACTGAAATTGATTTTGAAAGTCAATTTCCAAATGTTTCAGGAATCCATCGGCCATCAACGGTTGTATAACAGGCTTTTTGACAAAATCTGTTACACTTTTTTGTTGTATGTGTAATTTGCACAGAGAAACAAAAAGTGTTGTGATATCTTGTGAAATTTCTGCATAGGATTGTCAAACGTAATGTTCGGTCTTATCCCTTCCTCTGTGAGCTGTGGCAGAGTGAGCCTCTGTTAGCGTTTTAAAAATCTCTCTCTTCGGAATGACGTACATTGTATCTTCCATGAGGTGTTACTATTCTGCCATGATGTAGTGTCCATTTTTTCCCTTTTTATTGAAGCCAAGTCCTTGGTGGATAGAGTTGTGCCTTGCTTATAATTTGCTTCACCTTCGGTCAGCCATGCTTTTGCCGCATTGTAGAATTCGTTGTTTATGAATACTGTTAGGTTGCTTGCTTTTGCTTTGGTAGACGCTTTTAACAAGTCTAGTTTTTCATAGAATTGCTGTTAATTCATTGATGCAGCTGACTGCAGTTTTCTCTGCCTTTCTAAAGAGTAAGTTTAAATGAGATGACCGTTTATCTCAGCATTACACGCTAGTCGGTTTGCACTCTTAACATTTCCCGGTGATATTTTCCAAGTCCGACTTTGTAAATAGTGCGCATGTGTTGAATAAAATTAAGTGGCCAAGAGGGAACTAATAACTAATTTCCATAAGGAAAGCTATATTATTCAAAAAAAGTGACTGGATTTCCAACGTAAGTCTCTCTGGCGCAGTTGGTAAAGCTCTGGTCTTCCAAGGCATTCTTTCAAGTGAAGGTTGCAGGTTCGAGTCCCACTACTGGCAAACGAAAAAGTGAAACAAAAGCAAGTAGAAATTGAGGTGTCATTAATGAGTGATTTACTAAGTTGGTTGTGGGGGGTAGAGAAGGGAAAAGGGGTTAGGGAGGGGGAACGTTGAGTACCATAGAGGGAGGGGAGAATGGTCAAAATATTTTGCAGGGGGAGAGGGGCGGGTGAAGTTTTTTTTAACCCCCCCCCAAAAAAATAAAAAATAAACCCCCCTTTTTTATGAATCCCAAAAAAATTAAAATCCCTTTTTAGAATGATTATATGACCTAGGTTGAAAAAAAATGACCTACATGTACATGTAGGTTGAAAAAAAAATGACGATGTTAATTTTGACCTGTAACATATCCACCTTAATAATACTCAGGCATATATATTCGAAGTTGTGATAGTGGTTGGCATGACTTGGACATTTTTGCAAAGCCAGTTCCCTTTTATCAGGCCAAAGTTACATGTAGGGGTGCAGTTTGTATATGTGAGGTGCAGATTATATGTGAGGAAATATGGTACTTACATGTAAGTCCCATGAAAATTCAGATTGTCCACATAGGACTTGGTTGTCATGCAAGCATAATTTTTGTTGTCTGCCCAGAACAACAGGACAACCATTCATTCTGAGCCCTGAGAGGTTTACTGTAAAATACATTTGATTTTAAAGCATGCCAAAAAAAAAAAAAACGCCTGTCAGATAGAAAAACGAAACAACAGCATGCACAGGAAACATAATATCTGCCTGGCCAATTAGTAACAGTTCCAGTAGTAGGAAGAAATTTATGGTGATTTACTATATTCTAGAATACACTGTAAGAACATCTAGGAAATAGTCACTGGAAAATGATTGCCTATTGATGATAATAATGATATTCAGGATACATTTAGTGTTCAGATCGAGCAATCATTCTGTGTATTCTTATTCCAGTATAAATTATGGTCAATAGAGCACATGCTTAAACTCAAGGAAAATGAATCTTGAAAACCAAGAACATCAAGTTCTTACCATCATCAATGCATGCTACCATCAGTCCTGCTTCCATCTCATCAATGCCTTTCTTATAAAAATCAACAGCTCTTTTCTTGCCTTCTAATGAACCTAGTATTGAAACGAAGTATGATTACCCACAGGAATGTACAGTACATGGCACTGTATATGCATGTACACTGCATTATAACAAGAGTAAAATATAGAGTTAGAATACGTTACTATATGCAGCTCAATCTTGACATAATTATTAAAGGCATATTAAATTCCAGGATTAACGCATAATTTCCCAGGTGTTCAACTCATGAACAGCTTAATATGCAATCTTCTCCCCAGAGGGAGGTTCTGTGGTGTTCCACCACTCTCCTTAATCTTGAAGTACATCTTTAACAAAGATGTTGGCAAATGTTGTACAACTAGACAAAGTAATCTACTACATTTACCTACAAATGTAAGGTGCGCACTGAAGTTGCTAAACGCTCTTTTTATTATAACGGATGCATCATTTTTGATAGATTGAAATCACAATAGTTTTACAATCTATTGGTAGTTTTAATTATTGTTAGTTTTCTATGTTGATCAATCATATCATTCTGTAAATAGTTACATGTAAATTATAATTAACTTAATTTTAAAATCATAGTACAATAGTTATTAAAAGTTTAATTGTAAGTTATAAGCCCCTCAAATCTTTTGCAATGAATGTATGGTTTGGAGGGAAAACATTAAAAAATTAGAGTTTGTATGGGAAAATTGACTATTGATGCCTTCTAGCATCATCAATATTGAGCCAAAGTTCACCAAACTTTTGAAACTAGCTAAGTTTGATCTGTTCTTTTGGAAAATAATGCTCACTTTGACTAGTTATTAATTGAATTAGTTTTACTGACTAGGTTCATTAGTCCCCCACTCGTTTTGTTACTGGCTAATTGACTGTTTATCTCATTAATTATTCATGAGTTTGGGAATTTTAAATTGGCCCAGGGGTCAGGCATTATTATTCCCCCTTAAAACAGTGGACATGACTGGATATTGCATCCTGTGGATTTCATGCCCCACCCCCTAGCCCAAATCCACTAGCTGATTTTGAACCCCTTAATTATATTCTTACGGATTTGGTCCCCATTTTGAAATTTATATTACAATGTTTTTTTTTCCCAATGAACTGTAAATCCAACATGAAATTAACATGGACATTCTAGGAGTAAATTGCACAAGAGACTAATTTCTAGTATTCATTTGGTATTTTGTAAGCCTTCTGATATTGCGTAACAATCAAAGAAAACAATAACAATAATGCAAGCAATCTCATCACTGCGCAAATTTTGAGGTTGTCATAGAAACACTCTTGGCCATGCACAGCCTTCTTTCACCTTGAAAATAAAATTGTAATTTGTCTCTCACAGCAGTAAATTTAGGGAGTGGTCATTATTTATGAGATTTATGAGTAGGGGAGGGGATGGTAAACGGGAGGGGGCTGGAAACATTTCAACATTTTCTTTTTTTCTTTTCTTTTTTTATTGGGAGGGGGGGGGGGGGGGGGGGCAGGGGGACTGGGGGAGTCAAAAAAGTTCATCATGGGGGAGAGGGAGAGCCAAAAAAATTTTCTGCTCACATGTACTGAGTCTACTAAACACCAAATGGAGTACTGGTATGTACTGTGCAAGTGCAACCGAATTTTACAACATCAAATCACCAGTTTTGTCAAATGCTGGATTCTAGTAATTGGTTTACTCTGGCTATGTATCACTGACGTCATGGTATGGAGATGAGCACCCTCGTTCCCAGGCTCTTTTCCAAAGAGAAATAGTCGCAAGTAAAGTCGAACTTTCCCGATTACAGATACTGTCAACTCAAACACGGAAATCTCTTCAAAAATGCTATTCAGTATACTAATACTTATGGGTATACCATATGAAAAGTGAAAGGGGGGCCAAAAGCAAAAAAAATCACACAACACAAAATTGCAACAACAAAAAATGCATGCATACATGTATATATGTAGATAGTCTGAAAAAATGCTTGCAAAACCATGGTGGCACTGTTATGCCCTTAAAAGCCTATAGATAGCATTTCGGAGGCTTCTAGAATTCATTTTTTTCTTCTGGAGAGCATGCTCCCAGACTCCCCTAGCTGGTAATGTGGACGTCAAGGTTTCACCAAAGTGCTGCCCCATGTATTATGTTTGGTGGTGTATTTTAAGGAAACGACACTCTCATGCACACATACTCACCAAATGTTTATATCATACAAACATATTATCACATTTACATGATGCATTCAATTGTGCCAGAAAGTGCAGGAAAATGTGCATCCAAGAACCTGAAATTCAAAATTTTCTGGGATAGCATACTCGACCCCAGAAGAAACTCGGTCCTCAGCTGGGCATCGAATGTAGCTGCTTCCACTTCTTAGTTGCTTGTTCAAATAAAAACTGAGAACCCTTGAGAACCACTTAGTGCTGTCTTGTGAGAAATCTCTCCTCAGTAAAGTTGGAAACTGCAAAAAATAGTTTTAAAAAATAATGCAGAGGGAAAAGGTGGCCAAAAAAACGTTCTGCACTACATTGTACATATGGGCAGAAAAAAATGGCCTGCAAGGACAAAATGTCCCACCCCCATCACTTTTCAAATGATCTGCCCCTTAAGAAGACTATCAAATATTGGACAAGCACCTATTCATCAGGTTTATTTCACATTCAGGAAAGTTTGTAAACCAGTCAAAAACCTAATATTAGAGTAAAACTTACTGTAGTTAAAGTCATACTGTAAGAAAGGTATTAGTGTACATGAATCTGTGGAAGATCAAAATTAATGGTATTGGTAAATATAAATAATAGCAGTACTACATTTAGTTGTTGTAATGATTGTGAAATTTTGGATTCCAACCTCAAACAGTGTAAGCTTAAAATACTACATTTCCCAAACTCGTATTTATAGACTGTTTAAATAACCAAAAACCTGCATGGTCTGAGAAAATAAGACAAAACATATTTAGCCTAGGATTCGGCTTCATTTGGTTATCTCAAAATGAATCAAATTTGAATAGACTTAAATAAAATCTTAAGTGATTGTAAATTAAGACTTAAGGACATTGAATATCAGAACTGGCTTAGCGATATTTTTAATCACTAATGATAACAAAAAAAAACAATCAGGAACATAATAAACTGAGGACATATTTACAATGTAGATTATATAAAACAAATTATGAGCTTGAAAAATATATCTGAAAGTCGTTACAGTCATAGAACACAGAATTTCCATGACACGACTTAGAATAAGTAATCACAGTTTGCAGATTGAAAAAGGAAGACATACAAGGCCTTATACAAAAGCAGGAGATAATTTGTCCAACATGCAAAAAAGATGTGGAGGATGAATTCCACTTTATCGTTACATGTGATACATGTACAAACAAAGATATAAGAGAAATGTTTTTTTCGAGCTCTTAATACACAAAATATATTAAAGCCTATCAATATGTCTCGAACGTTATAAATCCCCCTGTGAAGGTAGCTCGGATGGCTGCAAAATACATAATTATACAACTGTTTTGAGCGAAGATCCACAAAAATGAAATAACATTTCAGATAAACTGTTAGAAACTACATCTACTACGGTATATAAATTGTTAATTAGACACACGTTTTATTAATTACAACGTACCTTTTATTTTAACACTTATGTAAGGCTGTACTTTACAAGGTGCCAATAAAAAATGATGTCTGTCTGTATGTCATAGACATTTTTTTATTTGGAGTCTTACATAGAGAGTATATAGACTAACGTCCAAATAACCTTAAATTAATTGAATAATAATTACATTTGAGTTTAAAGGGTTGTTTTTGTATTCGCACACATGATGTGGTGCTATCTTATGCGGGTATCAGCGGCCATCCCGAGGGGGCGGCCCCCGGGCACCCAGGGGCATTTGTCACAGCAGCCATGACAAATACATGCTAAAACCCCTCGGGTGGGGCAGAAAATTGTGACAAAAACCCCCACCCCATTATAAGTATTAGAAGCTAAGCGTTTTAGAAGTGTCAAAAATCTTAATAGTTTTATACAAATATTATCCTTTATTTCTTTGTTCTGTCTTCCCACAGTGGATGGCTTAATTGACCTATATCATTATGACGTAAAATCAAAACAATCTATTGTTTAAACGCTAAGGATCACGGTCGTGGGAGGGGGACAACACAGCAACAACACAAAGGAAATCACTATCAAATGCATTTTGTAGAACGTAGAATAGCGGTGACAGCCACCAAATACGGTAAATATTGTGGGATAAACATTGATACGGCTGATATCTGGAAACCAGACAATTCGAAGTAAAAAAATTCTCAGCAGAGCAGATTTAGTTCAAAATTCTATTGTTCAAGTCGATTCTGTCCCCCTCATAAACAAGCCGTGACGTCATAATGATATAGGGTAATTTAATCTCTTAATTTGAATGATAATGATATGACTTTAATACCTCAAGGACAAAGAAATCGAATCAAGCGAGTCCTGTGGCGAAAACTGCTGAACGTTGAGACAGCAGATTACGTGCAAACCCCGTGGGTATGTCCCCGGGGTATTTTGACGAAAACGCAAAAGCGCTCTAATGCCCCGCGTGTGGGGCATGTTTTTGCTACAAATCCCCTGCTAAGCCCCTGGGTTGCCCGTGGGTTGCCCGGGGGCCGCCCCCTCGGGATGGCCGCTGATACCCGCATTATCTCGGCCTGGATTTTGACGCTATTTCTATATAGCATACATTCAAATCATTATGTATTTTGCTATTTCTTTCTGTATAGCTGGTTGTTTGATTAAAAATATATTCATCTTATTTTTAGTTTGCTTTTCTATACTGGAGAAAAGAATATTCCTTTTTTCACGGTATAGAGGACATTTGATCAAGAAATGTATCTCATCCTCTACCAATGCCTTTTTTGCATATTTGGCATATTCTTTCTTCGAGTTTTTTAAATGGTTTTGTGTACTGCCCAGTTTCTATTTCTAATTTGTGGTTACTTATTCTTAATTTTGTATGTGCTATTCTATGATTAGTGTTGGTGACCTGACTCAAGTAAACTTCATAGTTGTAGCTAGTTTTAAATTTTCGGTATGTCCTTAATTTGTTCTTTTGTTGGGGATCTTTTCTTGAATCGTTATGTATGTCACTTGACCATGTTTGTAGTTCAATGTCTCTTAGCCTCTGTCGGATAATGCTTTCGGTGGTTGTGTTATTGTAATATACATTAATTAAAACCGTGAGCAATCGCAGCGACGTGAAACTGACAAGCGGGAAACCGAGCCGTGATCAAGACAACAACACAAAGCACAAGTCCCGGATGAAAGCCCCAGGGCCGCGCGAGCAACACAGGGCCCCCAGTAGTCACTGGTTCTTTAACCATGCCTAAATTACATTTAGTCTCGAATATCTCCCTAATTCTGCCCTGCATGCATTATTACTTGAAGTTTTGTTGACCCCAAGGAGCCATTTACAGAATTTAATATGCACGTGCAGCTTCAATCAGATCTTTTTCTAATGGCCCTTTTATATCCACTCCCGATAATTCGCTACCATAGAGTAGAATTGGACTTATCAGGGCGTCAAATAGTTTGATGGTTAATTTAAGGTCTTTTCTGAAGTATTCACCCATTTCTTTCCTTAATTTGTAAAGTGCTTTTAGGGCAACCTTATTCAATTCTTGTTTAGCAAGTGTAAAGTTCCCGAAGGCGCTTAGTTGTAGACCTAAGAATTTATATGACTTAACATTTTGGAGTTTAATATTATCATAATAAAATGTGTAATTGTTCATATTTTTGCCATTGTTGTTAAACATACATGTGTAACTATCTTTGTTTTGTCTAAGTTGACCTTTAGATCTGTCATCCATCCTTGAGGGGGGGGGGGGGGGGGGGGGGGGGGGTATGAAACTTTTTAGCACTGACTTTCTCCAATTACTATCTCCCTACCCATAAATAATGACCACTCCATTAAAGGAGAAATTAAGGAATTTGTTTTCCTTGTGTAAATGCAATGTTTCATTTGTTGGTACCCAGTGGCTATTAATTGTACGAGACCTGTATGCCATTACTAAAGGATTCTTCTCCTCACAGTACAAAACTTAAAAGAATCTCAATATGATGATAATAAGTCCTGTCCTTTATATACAGTAGTCCTATTAGAAATTTGTGATAAGATCTTAAGATGTTAAGATCTTAAGATGTTAAGATCTTAGGGGTTGTCAACAAATCAAAAATTGTTTTCTTAACATCATTTGGATGTAAAATGGAAAGCGGGTAAATTGGCCAGGACATTAAACCTGGTCCTCACTAGCAACATAAGCACAAGGCAGTGAGGACGGCAGCGACATAAGCAATTAAGCACAAGCACATACGCATGCGCATTTAACATATCTGGCTAATTTTTGTCACCACTCCCTCTCAACAGAAGAAACAAAATGATGGGTGAGTCGACCCAGAGGTGTTTAATATGCATGCATATGTGCTTATGCTTATGTCGCTGCTGTCCTCACTAGGAAAAACAGTGGAATAAGCATAAGCACAAGAACGGAACGTTTTGATTTTTTTGTGCTTATGCTAAATATGTTTATGTGTCAAAATCAAGAGGGGAGTGCACAGGCGGATTTTGACAGCTATGGGTTGTGGGTGAGATCGCAGCGTCTCAAAGGAAAATTCTGCATTAAGTCGTTAAGGGTACGAGTAGATAAACTTAACACTTCAACTAACCTGCTCCCTCGTCCACCTCCAGTGCTTTAGCAATATATGCATACGCTTGCTTGTGATGTCGCCTGACACTAAAAATCTCCGGTGGTAAGCCATCTTCTAAATCGGCTTCAAAACCCCTAGCAGCGTATGGCGGTGGTTTAGAAGCCATTCTCCGTGTACGATTCAATTTTGTGATAGTTGGTGACGGCCCGTGTAATTCTCGGTTCTTTGCAGTTCTTGCACCAAACAACTTCGACCACAAACCAATCACGAAGACAAAGTACAATCCATTGTACAAAACGGCGAACAAACTTCCTAAACACTTTACAGATAAAACGAAGGGTTTCTGTAGTCCATTATACGGCATCGACGTTGCATAGGATCCACTAACGGTTTGCAATTTCTACAGAAGTCATCACTGCCGGTTTCGAGAGTTTGTCAGTTTCTATTTTCGGGGTCTTACAGCGGCTGCCCCCATTAGAGTATGTACAATTGCTAAATTAGTGATCGTAACACAAGGAAGAACAATTTTTTTGATTCATGGAGCACTTGCCCACCCCAAGCGGTATTTTTTTTTTGTTAGAACCACAGGCAGCCCAATCTCATGATTTGTGTATTTATACGCTTACAAATATCGCTTGAATAGTTCATAATATAAATCCTTCCAGAACATGTATGTTAGACAAATAAATACACGACTTCACCCTACAATGTTTCAGTTGTGGTTGTTCATACCTCTGAGCTCTTCTAGGGTCGTTTCCGCTGTTTTTTTCGAACCTCTTTCCCTCAGCTCAGCTCCTGAGGTTCGAAAAAAACAGCGGAAACGACCCTAGAAGAGCTCAGAGGTATGAACAACCACAACTGAAACATTGTAGGGTGAAGTCGTGTATTTATTTGTCTATCATACATGTTTTGGAAGGATTTATAATATGAACTATTCAAGCGATATTTGTAAGCGTGTAAATACACAAATCATGAGATTGGGCTGCCTGTGGTAAAACTAGACTGATAAGCAAATATCGTATACAAAAATCCTGCAAAAACAACGGATCCGAGAGCACCTTTTTGTGTCAGGTCTAGGTAGCCGTAGTGCCATTTTTAGAGTATCACACCTCGGATGAGAATGTTGACTCCTGTCAAGAGAAAATCATTCGATCACGGCGTGGCCTAATTAGCATAAATTCTGAATTTAAACAAATACAGAAAAATTGATACAGAATCCTGATAGAACAGTAAGAGTTGTTGACAGTATGTAGTTTAATAGTTTTATAACAATTGGCTCCAAAATTATTAGCATTTAAACCTTTGGGAAAACATGAAAACGAGGCTGGTAAGGTCATGGCTGACTTATTTCATATCAAGTTCACTTAATTGAAACGCTAATTACTCTGTAGCAATGAAAGCTAAGACACTCAAATTTCCCAGGATTATAATTACTTATCTTCGCATGCTGTTTTATCTGATTTCTGATTTTTTAGTTGATTTCCTCATGTGATCATTGTTGACCAATGAAATAAAAACAGTATCATTGCATAATGTCAATTTTTACGCTAATAATCGCTTGAAATTTAGCTGCACCAAACGTATCAAATAACCGGGAACAACAATAAAACTATCCGGAAGTGACGTCTACATGCCGCGTGTTGAGCTTTATGCCATGGGGTAAAGGACGATGCAAGGCTGATTTGTACGATTTGGAAATTTTGGAATTTGTGGAAAATAAAAAACCATTGCAAATATTAGATCCCGCCAATCTGACTTCGTTTGTTTGTCACAGTATCACAGTTCGGCCATCTTGGATAAAACAATGGTTTGTAGCCTCGCACTGGTGCGGTTCAGAACGAGATTACAGGACGAAAACAAAGGTTCTCATTCTCCTGGGACTCACCTCAAAAAAACTTTTCACCTGGTGGCCATCTTGGAGGCAATCCTTTGTTTTTGCCAGGTTAGCCTCGTAGTGAGGGATAGTCAAAACGAGGCTAATTGAGTTTGTATGCTGGAATCTAGGGTTTGAGCAAGTCTGAACAATCCTTTTGTGTCGTCACAAACAGTACTACCGTCATAAAAGAGAGTTTGACCTCACAATACGTTGGACATCACAGTACCCCCCTCTGACCTCATAATAGTCCCTATTGTTAGAGGGACTAGCGTGAAGCGACGCTCACTTGTAATAACGCTTCATTCACAACTTGAACTTGCTTCATTGATACAGCTCTCGCTATATTTTTATCCAGTTCATAGAGGAAGAAAAAGTTGTATGCTCTAACCTATACACCTTAAGGAGATAGATTTGGAGAAATAAGCGAAAACGGAAAGAGAGTGTCACACCAGGCTTGATGCATGAGGAGTCGATTCTGAAAGGAGGTTTGCTGTGTTGGTCAGTTTTTAGTGGGTATTTCGGTGAATTAAAGTGCCTATGAACAATACATTTTTATTTTAGATATCCGGCTAGAATTCTTAATAAAGTGAATAGTAGAATGGTAAAATATATCTTGCTTTGAATGCTGTGCCGCTGAGTTAAGGAGGTTTTAATATCCAAAATGCTAATTACACGACGTCAGGGGAAGCATCAATTATTAAACAACATTTTTTGTTACAATTAAACATTTTTTTCAAATTATCAGTGTTATACTCATGGTTGAAATAAAATGATGTTAGAAATTTGTTTTCCTATATCAATAGAAACGCCCATTCACAACCACTAAGAAATGATTGCAGATACCTCCCCTGACGTCATGTAATTAACATTTTGGATATTAAAACCTCCTTAACTCAGCAGCACACCATTGAAAGCAAAATATATTTTACCATTCTACTATTCACTTGATTTAGAATTGATATCTGAAATAAAAATTCATTGTTCATAGGCACTTTAAATCCTATATTGCGGCATTGCGGTGATCTCAAATCCTGCGGTGTGTGTTGTTTGTGTTTTCAAACCTGCGGTGTTCGGTGAAACGTTTATTTTCAAAGTCAAATCCATGTAAATCACGGGACTCTTAAAAAAAGTATTGCGTCATTGCGGTGTCGGTATATATTTTGTCAACGCTACTGATGCGGTGATGTGGTATTTTCGGATTTTTTTTTTGCGGTGTTGCGGTATTGAGAGCCCCCCAATGTCCCCCTCTGAAAGCTCTCAGGAAACAGTCGTAAGAGGTAGGAGTGTAGGACTATTTTCATCAAGCTCTATTCTTCCTCTATAGCTAGCGTTCCTCTAGTATCGTTCACGTTTCGATTAGATACACATTGTAAGAAGAGATCTGCCAGAACAGTTGATATTGATCAGTCTTCCATTCACGCATGAATGTAGTTAACTCTGGCTCAGCATCAGGTTTGTAGGATCGATATAACTACGCTCCCCTTTAAGGATGGTTTCTATATTTGTACCTAGGAACGTCTACCCTACGAAGTCGCATCATGCACTCTCCCGGTGGAGTGAAGCGTTGGACCCAGTAACAAAAACAGGAAGCTACATACGCCATACAGTTTAGGTGGTTTCCTCTACCAATCTGCATTGTCTCAAACTCCCCTGCATGAAGTTATTGGAAACGGTACCCTTGGTTCCAGAGGTTAAATGTTTTGCCTTTTGTTGGCGAATAGCGCTGGCGAGCGCAAAAGGCGCGAGGATCGTCGATCTCGGCTTCGCCTCGTGCAGTATTTAATTTCTCGTTCATTGTTAGTGAACTCGTCCGTCCGCGCACTCGGCTTCGCTCGTGCAGTATTTAATTTCTCGTTCTTAGCTAATGAACAAGTGGAGGTAAATCCCGATAACCCACGAGCACGTTAAAACTTTTAATATTCAATTTGAGTACACTGAAGTGAGTCCTTACGGCAAGCTTTTAACGCATATGCATACATGTAAAATATCAAAAAAACTCGCAAAAACTATGCATGCATGCAATATCTTTTATTTGTGATGTCTAGGCTGTAGTCTACAGTAAGCTTATATCTATAAAAATAAACTTTTAAAACGTCTTGAAGTATTACTAAAATTCAGAAAAAAAGTGTTCAGCATAGATACTCAACTTCAGTGTTCAGTCACACTTTTTTGTGAGATTGAAAGTGAAATGACAGTCCTTGAACTCTGATTTTGCTTGGAAACTTAAAGTTGGAGAATGGTTTACGTTTGCCATGATGTTGTTTTGGATATTCTGGTTCTGGGTTATATTCTGGGTATTCTCGCCTAGGGCTACAGCCGACTGTGGTTGGTCGTCGCCAATTCTAGCTAGAATGTTAGAACATTCTTTTTCTTAACCCAAACTTTGCCTGTCACAGTAGGACTTCACATGCACTTGTCTCACTTCTGTGTGTGACCTTACACAGTGGTTTGTATATATCTGGCTTAATCCGGCTTCAGCTGATCAATATCTCTTTCATCATCAACTCCAACTGAGAGGAGAATTTTCAAACCAAATTCGGTCACCTGCCATGAAATTTCTTTTAGGCTTCTGCAATAAGGCTGTTTGGTTAGGATTTAGCACTCCAAGAAGCTTTTTAAAATACTTCACAGGGCACCTCGCTGAACCAGAACTGAACATTTTTGGATCTCCTTCGTCGGCTTTGTCTCCGAGGCCACCTTGGTGTTTTTTCGTTTTTTCACTGACTGTCATCGCCACATATTCATCACCATTTGCATCTCTCTTAATCCCAAAACTTTCTCTTCAGAGGGACCTCTGATTTTCATGGCCTCTGCGGCAGAAATGCAGGCTTATGTTGAACCAATTCACTCGACGAAGCAAACTGAGTGGAGTTTCGTCGCCAAACACTTTCGTTTCGTAGCACTTTTTTATGTCTTCTGGCGAGGTTGATGAATGGTTTTCAATCAATCAATAATCTTTATTTAAACACGATAGTATTGAAGCGTTGCCGCTTGTGGGGTCGTGTGTAAAAAGTTTAATTATCTAACTAACTAATTAGCTAACTATGTTAAAAAAACTACTATGGTATTAAAATATTCTATGTTGTTAAAATTCTAATATACATACATTATTTATAATATATATTATCGTAAGCTATAGTCATTATGAGCGAGAGTCATTTGTACAGAAGAACTTGGGTACTAAAAAGCTAAAACAAGGCGAAATACTATTTAAAATGCTGTGTAAGAGTAATAATTAAAACAGTAGAAAATCATCCCTAACATTGTGATTTGATTGAACAGATAAAATATTAAAATATAGCTTATGGAGTACGTCAGAATTCTTTGCCTTTTTACAATATGATTTTACAGTAACATTATTATTATACAGATAGGATAAATGCATTCCATGCAATTGATCCTCTATGATCGATAGAATTCTTCATGATATAAGACTAGTGTTGAAACGTGGTATAATAAGTCTGTTTGTGCCTCTAAGATTATACTTATTGTGGCGCTTTACAATTATGTGGGACATACAAGTGGGTGTTAGGTAGTTAAACTAGTATATAAGATTTATAACGAGGTTAAACTTACACATAAAAAATAGTGTCACATTTCGCATGTCTAAGCACTTCAATTGAATGCATATCTCGCGAAAGATTAAAAATAATTCTAGCTGCTCTACAATTACGGTAGGATCTCTAATGACTTAAAGTTATCTTTACATGTTAAACCGCCCCACACCGGCAACGCAAAGGTAACAGAGGGTAAAATTATCTTAAAATACAAATCTAAAAGTAACTGTCTTGGTAAAAACCGACTCCTTTTCAACATGTTTATTTTATTTACAAATCCTTTCTTGACTTCAAGTACGTGTCTGGCCCAGTTGAGTTTAGTTTGTCATCAATTGCAATTGTGACACCTAGAAGCCTGGAGTTAGTCCTGGAGTTAGTGTTGTACTTTACCAAGACCTTGTGCCTTGAGCAGCTTCAGTTTGGCATTTAGAGATTTATTTGCCTATTTGAATATCTGATCCCTTATGATTGAAGTGTTGTTGGACTCTGGTAGGGAGTTGAAGTATCTATCAAGGGCTGCACGAATTGACAAATGTGCTGAAGTACTGTAGTGCTCGGTCGGAGATTATTTAAGTTCTTGATAAAATTTCTTCAATCTTTCAGAGAGAAGTTCTGGAGAAAGGCTTTCTAAAGTTTCTTGTGGAACTTTTTTGAACAGCCAATCTAAAACAAAGAAGTATTGTGAGAAGATAAATTTCGTAAGTTTACAAACTTGGCAGACTTTCGAGTTCTGGCAAATTTCCCGGTCTACCTGCTTCAAAACGAACTCTGAAGAGGAGAAAATTGCGGAGCTAATCGATCATATGCTCACTGGAGGCCTTGTAAATTTATCACTTTGACAACGGTCAACGAAGAAATATGGGACCTGCTCCCACGCAAGAGTAGATCAGTGGATCTATATAGTCTTCCAGAGAGTCCAAGAACTACTAGTTCAGGGCATATCAGCTATGGAAAGCTGGTAAATAATATTCAAGTTGGGACGACACCTAACACGAGAGAAACTCTCGATAATGTTATGGACGCCATTGCTCTTAGGCTGAACATGAATCGGCGAGAGATCATCAAACACGAGTTAAGTTCCCTTTATACAAGGCTTTGTAAGGAGGAAATTACACCCTCAACGAAGTTGTTTGGAGATGATCTTTCCAAACATCTCAAAGATCTGGCCAAAGTCAAGACGGACAGTCAGCAAATGCAAAAGACTCAGAGCCCGCGAATGTCGACTCAGAGTTATACTGACAGTCACCGAAATATAAGTTCGATTGGCCGAGCTACAAACCATATTAAAATACCTATGGTCGCTCACCTGCCTACAAATCAAACCAAAGAGGGATTTTTTTAAATACAACCGCCACCAAGGGGTGCCTAGGGAAAGACATACAAGGGCGGACCCCAAACTAACCGGAAAGGGCAGTAAACAAAATAGTAAGTAAGTAAACTGTTACGCGAGCAAGAAAGGCCTGGGAGCATCCCTCATGCAGAGTGGCAAGCCAATTGCGTATATGAGCAGAGCACTCACCGACACCGAGCAACGATACGAGCAAATCGAGAAAGAGGTGCTCGCAATTGTATTTTCACTTGAGAAGTTTAACCAGTACACATATGGACGCCACGTGAAAATCCAGAGCGACCATAAACCGCTAGAATCCATCCTGAAGAAGTCTCTCGCGTGTGCACCAAGACGCCTACAAGGTATGATGACGAGACTCCAGAGATACGACGAGGTGCGCTACGAACGCGGAAAGAATCTACACCTAGCCGACACCATCTCCAGAGCTTACCTACCGACCACCGCGCACCCTACTGGAGCTGAATTCGAGAGCATCAACGCAACTGCCTTTCTCCCCGTATCCAGCTCGAGACTTCGAGAGATCCAACACGCAATCGAGAACGACGAAGCATTGAGAATCCTCAAAGATGTTATCTTACGCGGATGGCCAGAAACGCAGTCAAGTACCAGCACAGATAACACCCTACTTCAGCGTGAGGGACGAGTTATCGCGGTACAGGACGGAGTTATATTCCGCGGACAGCGAATAGTGGTTCCTGTAAGCCTACGACATGACATGAAACAAAAGCTACATGCTTCACACCTCGGCACAGAATCGTGTCTACGAAGAGCACGAGAAACCATATTTTGGCCTGGAATGTCCGCCGAAATGAAGGAGCTGATCGCTACATGTGAAACCTGTCCTAAGTACGAGACCAACAACCAGAAAGAGTCCCTGATGCCACATGAAGTACCAAGTCAACCATGGGAACAAGTGGAAGTCGACCTGTTTGAGCTGAACAAGAAGGAGTACATGGTAACAGTGGACTACTACAGCAACTTCTGGGAGGTTGACCGCCTCACAAGTACTACGTCAGCAGCCGTCATCCTGAAGCTGAAGAGCCATTTCGCCCGCCATGGATGCCCTGATCGACTAATCAGTGACAACGGTCCTCAGTTTGCATCATCGGAGTTCCTGAAGTTCGCTAATGAATGGGATTTCGAGCACAGACCCAGCAGTCCAGGAATAGCAAAGGTAACGGGAAAGTAGAGTCTGCAGTGAAGACTGCGAAGAACCTCATCCGGAAAGCTTTAGACGCTGGAACAGACCCATACATCGCAATCCTCGACTACCGAAATACTCCAACGCAAGGAATGGAGTCAAGTCCAGCACAGCGCCTAATGAACCGGAGGACACGGACACTCCTGCCTACTACGAAAGCTCTCTTGCAACCCAGAACCCCCTATCCAGACCGAGATATCAAGGAGTTGACGAAGCGGCAAAAGCAACAGTCCAAATACTACAACCAACACACTCGCGACTTACCCGCACTCACGCAAGGCGATGTAGTACGAATGAAGCCCTTCCAAATGGGAAACAAGGTGTGGAAGAAAGGCACAGTCACATCAAGACTAGACGAAAGATCATACAGGATAGAAACACCCGACGGAGAAACCTACAGGAGAAACAGTTCCAACCTGAAGAAGACGAGAGAGAACCCTGTTATCGCGGAAACACCAGATATGACACCTGTCGGAAACCCTGAGGACAACACATCACCGACCAAGCGTACAGAAGAACCGCGTACAGACAACACCAGCAAATCTGCAGAAGTCACACCCAAGACTCCAGCACGACCTCAGCGCATCAGACGACCCCCATTATATCTGGGAGATTACATGCGGTAACGAACTGTGATCCTGTGTGACTGATGGACGAGAGACAATGTACAGATAACTTAGAGACTATTAGAAACCTGTTACTGTTTGATAGTGATTAATTTTATGATTACCATTTTTAGTAATACCTTAGTTGCAAGAGACACTTCCAAAACAGGAAGGATGTTACAATATGTCATGTACACGTCAATCATAGATGAATTAGTCTTAGTATAATATATATATTGTATCGTATGTCACTTTGAGTTTGAGAGTAAAGCACGATTCAACTGAAACTACTCTTATAATATTGATCCCGAAGCTATAGAGGTTTTGCACCACCACGTGATGGCAGCCATGTTGGTGGCCAGAACAATGAGATTTGTTCAATCATGTGAAAAATTAAATCTCAAAGGAATAACATTCTATTGTTCTGGCCACCAACATGGCTGCCATCACGTGGTGGTGCAAAACCTCTATTGAAACATAAACAGCCTTTGCTAGCCGGTACTCGAGTTTAAAGGTCATGTGAAAGACCATGCACACGAGTGGGATCATTAACCAATGATTCTGTTGTTCTAGATGCCATAAGGCACTACCACATTGAGTTTATAGGGGAATACCCACAACAGGCTGAAAGGCCAAAACAGATCCAATTTTCCTCAGGGAAAAAGAATAGAGATAATCAATGCTAAAATTTTAAAGCTCCTTGACAAAGGAGTAATAGACCCATCAAACCTGCAAGTTGATGATTTTGTTTCAACAATTTTTGTGAGACCCAAAAAACATGGAAGCTTCAGAATGATTTTAAACTTAACTTTTAAGTGAATATGTGGCATATTTCCATTTTAAAAGGATACCATCCACACAGCTCTCAAGCTCATGAGAACTTGGTTGCTTTATGGCATCGGTGGATCTGAAGGAGGCATATTACTCTATCCCTGTTGTACCAGAGGATAGAAAGTTCCTGTAGTTTAAATGGGAGAATAAATATTTCCAATTTACTTGCCTCCCCAACAGTTTAGCCTGTGCCCCAAGGATTTTCACCAAGGTTCTGAAGCCTGCTTATGCCCATATTAGATCACAAGGGCATTTCAGTCTGGGACACATTGATGACTCGTTCTTAAAGTGCCTATAACCCCAAATTTGAAGTATTTTTAATAAATTCTTTACATCCTTCTTATCAATAATTCGAAGAGAAAAAAAGGAAAAAAGTAAGAGTTCGACCTTATTTCTGGGGTCAAACATTGTAAAACAACCCGATTTGGGCACCCTGTCCCAAATGGCCGTCAGCTGGAGTCTGGAAGTAGCCTGGGAACGAAACCGGAAAGCAACGTCATAGTAGTGAGAGAAAGCGAACAACCAACAACAAAGACAGTAAAAACAGCGCGAACCGAGCGAATAACTCGATTTGAAATGCCAAACAGATGTGTATTTGGGGGCTGTAGGAATGAGCCAGACTCAAAAAAGGATAGCTCTAACACAAGGTCCCGTTTTTAAGCGATGATCGGCCAGAAGCAAAGAAGAGAAGACGCCAGTGGTTGAGGTTCGTGCGAACAAAGCGAGCGAAGTGGGAACCGACGAAGAATTCCAGCGTTTGTTTGGTTCATTCCAAGCCGGAAGACTTTATAAGATTTTCGTTAGTCCTCGACTCTACGCCAAGACTGAAGTCGGTTGAATATGGAGTTGTTCCTATTCCATGCCATCGAAACCGATAAGCCATTCTCCGATTTTGGTAAGTGCTTTTGTATTTAGTTTGCATGGCAAATTATACAGTAGTCAGTAGCCTCCTAGTCCTATACTATAGCAGCCGTTTATTTATGTAGCGCTTCCGTTCACTCCATTCCCCGGAATGGAGTGAAATGGAAGCGCTACAAAACGACGGCTGAGGCTAGCAATACAGTGGAACCTGCATGTATAAAGAAGTTCCTAGGGAAAGGAAGAAAACTTCATTATGACCGGGTTCCACGTACTGAACATTGTTTTCACCACAAGTGTATTAAACTAAGAGAGTGCATGTTATATTGTTATTTAGTATGAGGGAAATAACCGTGAATAAATCAGTCAACTTTCTTTAGATGACACCTGCACCTATGGACAGGACACCATGCTGAACAAGCAGCCAAGGGCAGAAGCAACCCAGAAGAGACAACAAAGGATGACTGTTATAGATGTTCCCCCTCAGCTCCAGGTAATTCAAATTGTTTTGTATAAAATATTTTTTTGCACAAAAGAAACTATTCAAATTCTGAAAATATTCAAACAAAATCGAGTCTGTGCTAATCACACCTTCTGTGTTTGTCCTCCAATAACACCTAGCTCTTGCTCAAGCAGTGTATATACACCTACATGTATCAAACTGTTGGACATGTCATATAAAGGTATACTGCTTGTTTAGTCTTTCGAGACTAAACAAAATATTAAAATACCAGCTGGAAACGTATAATATTACACTGTAAGTTTGTATTTAAAACGAAACCAGTGCTTTATTTACCATAAACCAATATATATATACCCATAACTAACTTAATAATAATTGTTATTTTTGTATTTTAGTGCCAGAAGTTCCAGTTCCACTTGCTGTAAGGCCAGAAATTCCAGTTCCACCTGCTGTAAGGCCCACAAAAACCAAGAATGTGATATAAAAAACCAAGGCAAAACCCCATTGCTCAGTGTGCAAGAAACCTATTAAATTAAAATTAATTAAATTGTTAATCTCTAAATTATATATTGTGTTTCTTTTTTTGAATTTATTTGTGGAACTCTGTAAACTAGCTTGTAGCTAAGTATGTCCTCCTCGTTAAATAAAGTATTGTATTGTGTAAACCTATGAAAGAGCATAAAGGTGTTGTTGATTGTCCAAAGAACAACCCTCGTCCCCTTATAAGTACAGAGTGAACCAGAAATGTCTACCAGCTATCTCAGTGATTTGATATTTTATCAATGGACAATCTAGGTAGCAATATATTATACTGTCAACTTCCATAGGCTAATCGATCACTCCTGTGACCAGCTCAGTGAAATCGATTGCCCTATTTCATTGGCATGACATCAAAACAAATAGATGAAAGCCGCCATTCTTATTATATTGGGGAAATTAGCCAATTTGAAGGAAGGCAATCTATGGCAGAACAGCTTTATTTTGTATGTCTGTTGTTAAAGACGAGTGTTTTGACCCCCTAAGATGGCAGCTGTGTCTATCATGTGACACCATAATTAAATAGGGCTATTGAATTTGAGGCTTAAAGGGGCTATGTCACGGTATATGCATGTATGGAGTCAGTGTTCGATTGGTGGGTTAAAACAGTTCAACCCCCTCCTTCAATGCTGGATTGAAAGTATGTTCATTATTTTACTTGAATAATGTATATTTACACAGTTTATTAGTCATTTTTGAATATTTGCTTTGATTTTTACCATCCCACACGTGTGCGAGGTTCGTCAGTTCATATGAGAATCTCTGATAATGAGTTTGTCCGGCCCGGACATCTAATGTAATGGTCTCCCACCATGACACAGTTCCTAAGGTTAGGCCAGAGCATTGAAAACATGTCCATCTTGTAAAAGGGGTTAGTCAGATTTTACTGTTTTCCAATTTACTACTCAAATTTTAATATTATAATTCTATTTTCAAAATTTGTGTAAAATTATAGAAAGGAACACAGGGTGCGATGCAAGTGCTTTCCAATAGCCCAGGGCTAGTAGTTTAATTCGCTTGTCGGGGTAGTGATTCCTGTTCACAGGTTGCCTGAATGGACACATATGGACATAATAATAATAATAATAATATATATTTATATAGCGCATTCTCCATTGCATGCCCGAATGCGCTTTACATTGTTGTAAAAATAAAATAAAAATAGAAATCTAATGTACAATATCTAGGATAAATCTAGGGAACTCATTTACAGCTGAAACAACTTGTATGTAAAACACTTGTATGTATTAATAAAATGCTAATTTGAATAAATGTGTCTTTAGCTTATATTTAAAAGTCTGAATAGAGTCACTTCTCCTAATATCTACTGGAAGATTGTTCCATAATCTTGGCGCGCAAACAGAAAACGCCCTAGCACCATAAGATGTCAGACGGTGAGCCGGTTGCTGAAGCAGCAGCTTGCTGAAGCAGCAGCATACATGTAGGTTAATAGCCCACATTCGATATATGCTTCACTTCTCACACACAAAGGTTCTGGGGCATAATTAAATTCATTATTGTTATTTCATTAATCACTGCACATTATTCCCCAGAGCCTTGTACATGTATTGAATCATTTGTATGTGACCAGTGAAGCCTATATCAAAAGTGGCCAATGGCACTGAAAGTTTGACTGTTCATTGTTGTTCTCCTTAAAGTTTATATAAGTTATGAAGTACTTTCATCTTCATCTTCTTCAAATCCAGTGAAGATTTCTTTCCCAGCATTGAATTTTGTCCTGATTGTGTCATATGCACATGCTAGTAGAGGAATTCTATTGTTGCCCAGATAACCGTAGACTAACTGGATGTACTCTCTGTATGAGACAACTCGTAGAAATCTGTAAATAAAGAAGTTTATATGTTAGTACCAATTGTTTGATACAGTTGAAGCCCTTTGTGAAACTGCCCTTGTAGGTGACCAGCTCCCCTCAGAGACCACTCTTGTGCTCTGTAGTAACCAGCCACTCTCATAAGTGACCACCGCGTGTACATTGTACCACCACCTTTGGAATTTTTCTTTGTTTTTAAACTCTTGTAAGTAACCACTCCAGAGACATGATCCCAGACTGTGCAATGAGCCAACTAAATATAAATATGTACTAGCATTTTGCAACAATATTCTTATTATGTCTGACATTCATGCTGTTACAGTAGAGTAGTACAGTATTGTGTACTGTGATATCAGTCGCACTATATATGTATCCCCATGGGTGTGGTGTGTGCAAGCTCTCATAAGCGAGCAACTACTCCTGATTCCAGTTCTGACTAGTTATGAGCACCTTTTCCTGATTCCCAGTGTGGTTGCTTACGAGAGCTACTATTTTTAATTAACATGCACGATAGATCAAAATACTCTGATAAACCTTCCACTTTCCTGGTCAGACTAAACACGGAACTGTGTTCATTGATTTCAATTCATACCTTGGTCATTATTGAGCATTATTAATGCCTGGTTTAAATCTTTCCTTACATATTAGTATGCAGTGTTGGATCTAGGATGTGCCCTTGTGGGATGTTTCCCGCTAAAACATATATAGTTGGTGCATGTTTCTCAATTGAGAGGGCCAATATGATGCACACTGAATTTCCACGAACTGTAAAATATTATCAAATAAAAAGTAAATTCCGAAAAGGGTAAATATAAGAGGAATTACGATATTAGGATACGATAGGCAACTAGTTCCTGTAAAAACGACATTAGGAAACTGTTTATCGTATCTTCATTTATAGCGATTCTTACAAGTAAATAAAGGCTTATAAAGTTATATGATTGTTGCGATTGCAAGGATCACTGGATTCTTTTGGCATCCTGCAATGTTTTTTTGGGAGACCACGGCCACGGGAAGCCCATGAGGCATGAAGGGCTATGATAACTTATTTTAATTTTGGACAGTTTAACCCGGGAGTTTAACTCACCAGCTGTTCCTTGCTTCGAGGCCTCCACTGAACCGATTCTGGAGGTCTCCGTCTGTACTCTTATAACCCATTCTTCATCGGCGAGTGGCTCATCCGCGCCGTCCGCTCTCTTTGCCGGCAGATTCTTCTGCTTCAAGCTCATAGTTGATAAAATTTAGCTCGGAATTGTCCGATGAACAACTGTCTTCAGATTCGGAGCCTGACGAAGACATTTTGTCAAAAAGTCCAGCAGAAAATTACAGAACTTACGACGCAAATAAGAAAGAATGAACCAAAAGTATATGAGAGAAGCCTTTATCACGTGACATGGCTCCCTACTATGACGTACCTAGTCCCAGACCCCACCAAGTCGCTAAGCTGACGGTAAAAGTTCACGGCTCTCATCTTTGAAAAGCCGTAAAAAAAAGAGAAATGCTTTAAAACCATTAATTTTTTCGGGAAGTTGCATAGAATACTTCTAAGTTTGATCTGAAAGCGTAACTTTTTTGGGGTTATAGGCACTTTAATGGGATATCATCCATCCCATAAAATCAGTTCTCATACACACACAAGAAATAGTATTTCTTGCTAAACAGTGTTGGCTATGACAATTCGTCTCCCACCCCAAAAAGCCAGTAATATGAGACATGCTTCTATAAACCTCCTGCATCAAGAGAGGTTGACTATTAGAGGTTTCTCAGGTCATAGGCCTGCTGGTATCAAGCCTCCCTGGGGTGCAGTTTGGCAAATTACATTATAGATACCTAAAAAAGGTATCTATAATGGCAACTTTGATGCACCTATGAACTTAACCAAGGTATCCAGGTTGGAACTAACCTGGTGGGAAAACAATCTGACCTAGCTCTGCATAAAAAAAAATTTTCTTCAGAGTAATCCTGACCTGATCCTCACCACTGATGCATCTACCAAAGGATGGGGTGCAGTATTTGAGGAACGGAAAACTGGAAGTCTCTGGAGTGTTGAGGAGCAACAATTTCATATCAACTACTTAGAAATGAAGGCAGTGCTGCTTGGTCTGTCTCTATGCAGGGACATAACTGACAAACACATCAGGGTCCAGTCAGATACAACAACCAATTGCTTACATTAATGCCATGGGAGGCATCAAATCCATGGATTGTAATGATATGGCACTGCAGATTTGGCAGTGGAGCTCTAGCAGAAATATCTGGTTAAGTTCTTCTCATAGGCTCAACTAATTTTGAGGCCAACCAAGAATGCAATTAGATGGGTCTACTGAATGGTCCTAAACACAGAGGTCTTTGAAGACATCAATTGAACATGGGATCCATTCCAAATTGCCTCTAGACCTAATTATAAAGTCACTATATTTCTTGGAAACCAGATGCTAAAGCAAAACATATCAATACATTTTTCATGAACTGGGGAAACTACTATTTTTAATCTTTTCCTCCTTTCAGTGTAATTGCAACATGCCTGCAGATGTTAGAACTAGACCAAGCAACAGATGTGCTGTTAGTGCCTCTTTGGCAAACTCAAGCATGGTTCACAACACTTCTGCATCTATTAGGACACACCCCTTCTCTTCCCATAGTCATGCAATCTGCTGGTACTGCCTCACAGCAAGGCCTTACGTCCTCTACGGAAACAATTGAAACTGATAGCATGCAGTCTCAGGCAAAGCTTCCTCTAGAGAAATATTTCAGAGAAAGCTGCAGAAATCATTTTGCAATCATGGTTAAATGGGATACAAAAACAGTACAAACCCTACTTCAACACATGGCTTAATTTTTGTTGTGAACAACCGATTGTTCAGCCACCTGTAACTGCTGTACTAGAATTTATAGTTAACCTTCATGAAAAGGGTTTATCGTACACAACACTTAATACTGCAAGGAGTGCTATTTCGGCAATTACTATACCTAAAGACCACATGACCATTCGAAGTCACCCGATGTCAAGGTTTATGAAAGGGATATACAAAAGTACACTTCCAACCCCTCGTTATCAATCGACTTGGGATGTCCAGCCAGTTATGACATAAGCTCTTCAGCAGGAGCCAGAAATGAGGTGATCTGAAATCCCTTAGCCTGAAGGTTATGTTGGTAGCACTCACTGGTGACTGCACAAAGGGGACAGAACCTACACATGCTGAACATTACATGTATGAAGGAATCAGACACAAGTTACGAATGTCTTTCCAGATCATATTAAACAGAGCAGGCTACAAAGCACCATCTGTTATATTACAAGAATACCCAATCGACAAATCACTTTGTGTGTACATGAAAGAATATCTTAACAGAACAAAAACTTTAAGGGGAACAGAAGCTCACTTTACCAAACCACATGAAGCTATTTCAAGAAACTCTTTCAAGATGGACTTGAACTGCCATGTCGGCTGCAGGAATTAACGTTACTTTGTTTGGAGTAATTGCAGAATACCCCCGCCTTTGGTTCATTAATAATTCATTTCTCAACTTTTTCATACAAACCTTCTAAAAACCTAACCCTGAAATAATAAAAAAAAAAAACTATTTCGACCCAAAATCATTCATAGAACGAGTCTAAATACACCTGAACTAAAGTGGAGAATTTAGGGCAGTTTTCAAGCGATCTTTTGAGTGGAGGGGGTATTCTGCAACTAAGCCCTTTGTTTAAGCCCCGAGGGGGGGGGGGGGGTACTCCTGTTTGTGACGTATTATGTATGTGCCGCCCGGGTGGGTCAGGGTTTTGAGCTCAGTTTGGGCAGGTAGGGTCAGGGTTTTGACCTGATTTGGGCAGATCAGGGTCAGGATTCGAGTATAATTTGGGTGCAGTCAGGGTCGGGGTTCAGTATTTTTTAGGCAGTTCATTTTTTTAGCTACTATGTCAAAAAAAGACCTTCTGTTGCCGCATTTTTATCGCCTGCCCACATGCAAGCACTGAGGTTCCCATACATCGTGACGCCGCTAATTTTATCTATGTACTTCATCTGCTGATTTGTTTACCCAATGCCACGTCCCGACTTGAAATGTTCCGTATTTTGCATGAAATCCCGGTACGCGGTATACCGGCCAGGATATATATCCGACCGTGTTTTGAAAACAATTTAAAGAAGGGGCAATCAGGTGTTTTTTTTTTCCAAAAAGGGGGCAATCAGGGTTTTGGAGCTCGGATTGGGTCAAACAGGGTCAGGGTTTGAGCCTCTTGGCCTCACATACATACCCATTTTTCATGTAAGTACCCCCCCGGGGTTTAAGCCCCACAGCACAAGAGCTGCAGCAACCTCTAAGGCAAAAGCAGCCAGTATTCCAGTGACATTATACGCACAGGATGGTCTTCACGATCATTCGAGAAGTTTTACAACAAATCAATTCAGACCTCAAACTTTGCCCCTGCGGTGCTGAAGCATTGAAATGGATTAAATGTGATATTAAACATTGTATTTCGAGAGTTATATTATCGTTGTTACTATTGGTAACTTCACATTTATAGTGCCCCTTTTTCAAGGGGAAAGTGAAACAAGATTACTTTGACATAAGTTCGTGTTTGCTCATGCGACTGTCTGATCTTTGAAATCTCATGGGATCCCGGTGCAGTGATGACGAGATAGCATTTAAAAATTAAACGAGACTTGCCTGTAAGTTGAAGTTTGATTGGAATTCTATCGAGTCATCAAACTGCACCAAGGGATCACATGCCCACCCAAGAACGATCATTTAACCCTCCCATTATATATATTCACACATTGACTAACGAGTTCTTTAAGGTATATGGGCTATGGTTTGTCTGTCTCATATCATGCGAAACACTCACATTCGGCTGTGAATACTGATTTTGCGCATGCGTGTAGCTATCACATGTGATCCCTTGGTGCCGTTTGAAGACTCGATAGAATTCCAATCAAACTTCAACTTCCAGGTAAGTCTCGTTTAAGTTACCTCTAAAGACGTTTTTCAGACAATCCTGGTCATGTCTTTGGGAGAATACTTCTAACGTAGTACGTTGCAACAATATCCCCCCTCCCCCAGACAATACTTTACTTTTTATAGATCAATTGAATGTGGGGGGGGGGATACTAAGTGTCCCAACACTTTTGACCACGACTGTAGCCATAGCGGCATAAATAGTGACGCAGTAACGCATTGATCGTTAGTGGCGCTTGTTCTCAACCCACACCGTCTGTGAAGAACGAGTACCGTTAAAGTGCATATGAAGCGAAAATTAAGTTGATCTAATGTTAAAATGCTTTCGAAATGAGGAATAATGACATTTTCCGTTTGTCAATATCTCATCTCGTTCCGGAGATATTCAGGTTTTTGTAATATGCAAATGAGATGACAAGTGACCTCAAATTGTTTGAGTAGTAAATCGAATCTCTCGCTCACGCTTCATTGGTTGATAGAATCGAGAAAAAGAAACAGTGATAAGCCTTACGAACGGTAATTTCCTGTAACACTAACCAGGCAAACAATGCTTCCTAATGATGTATGAAAATAGATATTGTTATTGCGTGCAACGAGAAAACCTAGCCATTGTGAAAAATAAGCATTTTATGGGTCTTTCGCTTGGGGGTATGGGGGGTCCGCTCAAGGGTACTCGCTCCGAGCCGATAACCATTTGATTCGGTTTCTTTGTTCTCGTTGGGTAATCATAACTACAAGACGTAGCGGGTGTCTATATGTATAGACGACCTCTTCAACTAAATCGCTAAATCAGCCCCACATCTGAGAAAACCTCATGTAAATGGTACTAAGCCAGTTATTAACTTGTTCCTCGGAACTTAGTGATATAGATTCCTCGGGCAGCGTCCTCGTAATCTATATCACTTCACTAAGATCCTCGGAGCGACTCAATAACCTTACATAACCATAAGCTTAACTTACTTACTCTGTACGAAATTACAGTCACCTCACAAACCTTCTTCACTGTAAAATCTCGCATTTCCATGGAAGCTTTATTCCTGACTACCATGTGTTTCAATTTTTAATAGTTCCAAATAACTTAGATATTGGCCATACATTAATTAGGCATTTTTCTATCATAAATCATTTTGTAGTTATTTAGTTCATATATTTCTATTGTACTTTGGGCTGTTGAATCTCGTATTATATAGAATGTGAAGAACGCAAACCGTCAGTGGATTACTCCTTCCCCTGGTACGGTAATAGTCTCCATTGGGGAGGGGAGTATTCCTTGAAGAAGGAAGATTTCCCGAAACGTTGGACAATATAAACAGCTCATCGTGTCCTACATATTAACCACCGACGACGCTACGCGGACCTCAACTTTATCTCTGCAGTATCGCACCAGTGGCTGCCAAAATGTTCTCCACTGGTGAGGGGAGGAGCAATCCGCTAACGCTCGGCATGCATTGTGGTCGAAAAACGAATCGAGATTTTTCCTCAGTTAAATTATAAATTGCTGCTGCGCAGCAATTATTATTATACCTCCATTGATCTGTGACAGGCACGCTAAGTAAGAGGAGCTGATTTTCGTATTTCTAGGTACCCAATGTTAACGAGATCCCAAGAATGATTTCGTTCAGCTCATAGCGATGTTTCACACCGCGTCATCTACTATTATTAATATACCAACCAGACAGTCACTGGTTCCTGACACGTTAGAAAAACAAAAACATGGTTGAACATTAGCATAATAATTGTAATGTTTATATACACAAAACATTGTTATAGCGATACTTTGTGTTGATAAACATTACAATTGTTATGCTAATGTACCAACCACAATTTCAAAAGCCGCTTTGTGTCAGGAACCAATAGATCTCTGGTTGGCAAATAAATGACAATGGGTGACGTGGAAGTAAATCGTTATTGGGAGCTGCGCTTTTACACTGTAGGTGTCTGAATTTCTAACGGGACCTGAACCAACCAAAGGGGTTGATCAAAGTCAGGACCCGGCACCCGGCTAATCCACAGATCGAATTGAAATTTATAGCGTGTTGGTTTTTGGAGGGGGGAAAATGGCAGAAAAACCCTCGGTTCAAGGGCGAGATACCAACAATTTCAACTCACATACGGCGTCGCTTCTGGGAATCGAACCTGGGCCCCAGAGGTGAGAGGCGAAGCGTTTAACTGCTGCGCCACTCCGGCTTATTCTAACCATGTTATTTTCATAGATGGAAACGGACAAACAAACATACACATTCACTGACTGGCAATTAATCTGCTAATAGTTTCAATGATCTTGCTTCCTCGTGGACAGGTCACCAAGTCAAGTGAAGGAGACTCGATTTTATCGGCGAGTAGTCGGTCTAGTTCGTTACGAAGATCACGAACCAATGTAGCAACCTGCAAGTAGAGAGAGTCATTTAGGCCCTTTTCAGGCAGCGAACGTTTCATGCGCCGAACTCAATACCTTTAAACGCAAGCTCACACCTTCAGTTGGCACTCAGACTTTGTCAAGTGAACATCTCTATTCAAAGTTCTGCATACAACATGTGATGCTCCGCTTGAGTGATCTCTGACTTTTGTTATCGCGCGAAATTCAAATCAAACACTCGAATGTTTAATGTATAAAATAACACTAAAGAGTTTGTAAACGCTTCTAAAACACTATTGACAGGCATAACTGAGCAACTAGCTCCCGCAGTTTACTTTCTTTGGCTTATTTTAATTTTGAGCATCAGCAATTTAGTATTATAACAGGAGAAACTGAAAGCCTGCTTACTCTCTTTACTGTTCTGAATTTGAAATTGAAATTTTAAATCCCAAAGGGAGAGAAAGGGGGAGGAGCATGATTTATTGAAGTAATCCCATAATGACCCTTGAGTTATTGAAGTGATCCCATAATGACCTTTGAATTATTGAAGTAATCCCATAATGATCCTTGAATTATTGAAGTGATCCCATAATGACCTTTGAATTATTGAAGTAATCCCATAATGATCCTTGAATTATTGAAGTAATCCCACAATGACCCTTGATTTATTTAAGTAATCCCATAATGACCCTTGAGTTATTGAAGTAATCCCATAATGACCCTTGATTTATTTAAGTAATCCCATAATGACCCTTGAGTTATTGAAGTAATCCCATAATGACCCTTGATTTATTGAAGTAACCCCTAATGACCCTTAATTTATTGAAGTAATCCCATAATGACCCTTGTTCTTGTGGGGACATTTAGGATACGCTCGATTGACCGTGTTACGGAATAAGAATTCACAGAATGATCACTACAAATCGCTTATATCGGCAGCATGTTAAGCAAATGGAATTATTACACTAAAGGTATTCTTAATATCATGCCAGCAAGTTTGTAGCTTACAGTTCAAAATGTGTCTGAATCAGTCATTTTCAGACAATTCCATCTATTCTTATTCCATAATACGGCAATCGAACGTGTACCCAGGGTTCCAGAGGCTCAAAGAAATAAAAGACGAAGAGGCGAGAAAGAGAGAACAGAGGAGTAGAGAAGAAAAGGAAATGCCTCTGGTGTTATCCGTTGAGAATATGGCTGAGTTTCAAATCAAGAAAACAGTCAAACCGGTTTTGCTGGACCAGTGGTAAGGCAATAGACTATATCGCAACCCCGCCGTCGCAGTGCACTCTGGGATGGATATCTCAGTTTTCCATTGTTCTTGTTGGGCGGCCATCTTGGATTTAACAATGGAAACTGAGATATCCATCCCAGAGTGCACTGCAACGGCGGAGTTGCGATATAGTCTATGAAAACTACCATTACATCCAGTACTCACGGTTTGACCTGGTAATGGATAGATTATCCAATCAGGGACGAGGTTCGATTTCTGAAGCTAATGTCTGCATGAAAGTGAGGTTCTCAACGGATAACACCAGAGGCTCTTCTTTCTCTTTTCTCGCTCTAACTTTGTCTCGAAAGCAATACGTGATTGCTTTGGTTTTGCGTTTGCTTAGCTTTTCTATTGGCTGTGAAAAATGTTTTGTAATTATCAGCCAATCAAGTGCTAAACTAAAACCAAACGCAAACAAGCAGTCAGTTGTTGACGATTGCGTTTACTTTTCCTCGTGATTGGTTCAAGTATAAGCAATCGTGAATTACTCCAGTTCGTGATTGGATCATTGCGTTAAAAAAAACTGAGTTTATTACGGGACCTGAAACAACCAGAGGCTACTCAAAGCCAGGACCCGGCTAATTCACAGATCGAATTGGATTTTTTATGAAGGGAGGAAAACCAGAGAACCCGGAGAAAAACCCTCGGAGCAAGGGCGAGATACCAACAAACTCAACTCGCATATATGGCGCCGCGTCCGGAGATCGAACCTGAGCCACAGACGTCAGAGGCGAAGCGCTTAACCCACTGAGCCACCCCAGCTCCCCGAAATAATTCACTGACGGGATATGTCAGTCATATGTAAAGCGCCATGAAACTGTAGTTGATATGGCGCTATATAAATATGGCCATTATTATTATTATTGTTGTGATTGGCTCTGGTAATTATGATTTACTTTCACTCTCTTGTGTAATTAGCAATCGTTCTGTCCTATCTTGTACAATCGTCCAATAAGATAAATCCTATCGGAAGTGAAAGTTAATTACAATTCTCAGCACGTGAAAGTATGTAGTCAAACCGAGGCTTTGGCTGGACGGCCAAATTCATAGAGCAATCTACCTTATCTTGTCAAAGGTTTATTACCTGGTGGGTTGAGGAAGTGAAGCGGATCCATCCATCGTCGATAGATATCACGATGGCGCCTTTTTCTAGATCAAGTTTTAGTGAATCTCCGCAGAATAACAACAATGCGTACACCGACACCATACTTGTATCCCGGATGTACACCTGGTTTAAAAAATATATAAATAGCTAGGATTACTGTGAGATTATCCAATGATACATGTTCTAAACCTTTCATTGAAGTAACAAAGGTTTTAGAGCTGTCCCGATAAAGTAATACTATTCACAGACCATTACATCTCTCGCCTCGCTTCTATGCAACCGGAAGTACGAAGTTTAAACTCTCTATTAAACTTTCTGTGCAATAGGCTCTGCATAATATGGTTTCCCTCATAAAAACCGATGTCCGGTTTGAGTTATTCTGCATGCAAATATCACATGCCCGTAGTTTTGCTGAGAGATAGGCGTCTCAAGTTAAATTTAGCCATTGCTACAATACAAACTTCGACAGTGTTTAATGTGCCCTTCTCTTGCATCGTTTGACTGAAAGATTGCCACGATGTCCACGGATAATCGATCTTCCATATTCCCGAAGTAGATTAGCAAACATTCCAATTTTGCCGTAGCGTTTTCGGTAAGACTGGTCCCTTTCAGCAAACTATTAATTATTGCTGATCATTATTGCGACGGCATTATGCAGTAGGCCTTTTGCAGGAAACAGTCATGTGCTGATATAATACTTCATTAACGAATGAATTGAGCTCGTGATCCCCATGGGAAAGGCGTTGCTGGATGGCAAGCCATCTCGACCATCGTTTGGAGGTGGAAAATAGCATTCACAAACAGGTTTTGCTAATAACACTACCTATCTCGTACAAGGGGGGGGGGGGGGGGGGGGGAGAGGATGGGCCTTTTGCAGGAATGCAATCACGTGGTTGTACTGGGAAAAACACTTGTACGGTGGTGTTATTAGCTGCTTGTAAATGCTATTTTCCACCTCCAATCGATTATCGATCGTTCTAAAACTGCGTTTTTGAAGCCGGATGCATATTTCATGCATTCTTGGCAGAATTACATAATAACATCCTCTATAACTTTTTCTTTCCTTACGATATAGCAGCTACAATGACACGCACTCACCTTAGAAGTCTTCACCTTCTCATGATACACAAGATAAGGACTCTCGTAATAATTGACTTGGAAGTTCACTGACTTTGGATGGATAAATACCTGTAGGCCACGAGAGAACCGTTACCATCTGCAATTTGGTGTTTTGCAAGAATAAAGAATGGCCAAACGAGACCAAGATCTCCATCCAACATCGTCCATCATGTTGGACTCATTTTCGATTTCTGTCAAACATATGGTCCAACATCGTACAACATTTCTTTTGTTCACGAGTTTGATGAACAAAGTTTGATTCATTTGGCAACTTGTACAATATTGTTGGATTCACGCATGCGCAGAAGGCTGGTCCTAGCCTTTGTGTAAATAGTGTAACAGAGGATTTCGGGTAAATTTCGGCCCCAGAATCCTTGTCGTCTACAATGTTTTATACAACATTTGGCCACCACGTACAACATCGTACAACTGACTGTTGTATTCAACAATGCTGTACGATATTGGATTCATTGACCACCCCGAAACACAAATGCCTCCCACATGGGTTAATCAAGTAATATTCAAAAGTAAACCGGCAGTATAAATTGCACCACGTCTGCCCAATTGTAGTTCTAATCAATATCTGAAAGCTAACGCATTAGTTAAGAGGTGAGTAAGCGAGAATTGATCAGTCAGTTAAAAATGTATGAGATTAGTTAAAGTATTCCAACCTCTATCTTCAAGTGACGCTGCCGTCAGGGGACCTTTTTTGATCTGACGCCAAGATTTGCAATCACAAACAGACAGCAGCTCTATCCAGTTGAAAGAGCGACATCGGACAACATTTAAATACATTTTTTCTAGAACAGAGCTAGTTTCTCATGCGCTGGCTGGTCTAAGTAGGAAAAGCACAATTTGTAATCCGTGTGGGTAAATATCATGTCTTCAAAATAGCGCCCGGCCATGTGATTCACCATTTTATAAGAGGGAACGTGTTTCTCGGCGTTTCTTTCGATATTTTCCTTGTTATTCGAGGAATCTTACAGAAGAAATCACTCCGCAAAATAGTCATATTACTGTAACTTGTAAAGACATCAGGGCATAATTCGCACCATTCCCACTCAATGGCACACTCCAGGTAAAACAGTTTTCAAAATAACATTCGTTAAAATTATTGATTATCGATCGACAGTGAGTGGTCGAGAAACGACCAAGTTACGAGTTTAACACCTATAGTCGGTGGTCTTGTTATATTGCAGTTATCCATTTGATCCGATAGGAGTTAAGAATTCTTATTCATGTTCTACACTTACTTGGCCTTCGTTCTTGGTCCAGAACTTGTGTTCAGCAGCTTTTAACTCTTGTGGAACAGCACCTAACAGAAACACACAGAAACACGAAAGATCTACAATAACATGACTGAAAAAAACTGCAATGACATGACACGACTTTACCGATGAATTAATTCAATTGGGAAAGAGGAAAGGGGGGGGGGGGTGGGGGGGAGGACCATTACGTTAATTAACATACGGTAATAATTCACAATTATTCCCTGAAGTGGAGGTGACTAGTGGTAGATATTTACCGAGCTGCGCAACTAAATTAAAAACGTACGGAGACGGAGCATTCTCTGTTGCGGCGCCCAGGCTATGGAATCAGCTTCCTACTGAACTCATGCAGAAACAGTGTTTATATTCAACTTTTCAAGAAACACTTGAAGACTTAGACATAGAGTTTGTATTAGGTTTTAGTACTATATTATTAGAGCTTCTGGAGAATTATTTGGGATGTTTGGAAATGTTTAGAACTTTTTTGGAGAATTTCCGGAAACATATTAACGTCATTGTTGGAGATATTTGTAGCTAAGCCTAAACCACGATGGCAACGTCCAGGGCGACGGCAAAAAACAATAGTCTAATTACAAAACTGATATGATACAATTCTTGACTTTCAACCAATCCCCAGAGAGTCAAATAACAAAGCCGTGGCGGCCATGTTGGTGGAACTAACAAGAGAAGCTAACGAGGAATCTTTTGTTAACGTCCACCAACATGGCGGCGATGACGTAACGTGCAAGTCAGCAATAATTGCACGTGAAAATGCACGCACTCGCCTACATTTTGACCATGGTCTGCAAAAACACAACGTGAAAACCATACGTTTTACATTTCGTAGAGAACGCGAACGTCAAAAAGTAAATCACTCGTCTTTCGTTTGGCGTGAAGGGAACTCAATGCTTGTTATATTTTTCGAATATTTTGGATGTGAAGAGTAATTAAAGGCGAATAAAGAAAATAGTAAACATCAAATTTCAGGAGAAAACACGTTTTACATCCCGTCGTCACTGCCGTCGCCATCCTGGTTTCTTAGAGTCTCTATATCAATCCTACCTGCACTGGAAGCCTTGTACTTTGTGCCTGGTTTGACTACTTGAACAACATTTGGGTACAGAGCGCCGGACAGTAAAGCCAGGATGAGTTTTGGATTCTCGGCATTCGCGTTTACCTACAATGAAACAAGACATTTATACATGGTGGCATAACAAACAGTCATTTATTTAAAGATGAAATGTTTTTTGCGTAAAATCACGGATGATATTTTCCCGGTATCATAGTTTATAAATACAATAACCTATTTGTGGTATCGAAATACGCCCTGATATTTCGTGCGCGGATATTATCTGTTCCGATAAGAGAACAGTTCCCGAGAGCGAAGCTCGAGGGAAACTGTGAGCTCCGAGGATCAGTTAATGTCCAAAGACAAATATCAGGGCATATTTCGACGCCACAATGTAGGTTATTGTCATTATCATCCTTCAACTATTTTCTTTCACGCGCGAGAGAAAATATCTTGATGGGTTATAAACATCAATAACTTTGCAGTAATAGAGCGATTTTCGACTGAGTGTCTAAAGCAACAAGTGATTGCTTTGGTTTCGCGTTTGCTTAGCTTTATTATTGGATGTGAGAAATGTTTCCAGTTATCAGCCAATCAAATTCTAAACTAAAACCAAACGCAATCACGCACTCAGGTTTTGTTTTAGCGACAGTATTGACGACTGCGTTTACTTTGCCTCGTGATTGGTTCAAGTTAAAACGAATCGTGAATTACTCCAGTTCGTGATTGGCTTATTGTGTTTTTACTTGCTCCTGATTGGTTCTGTAATTACTTTGGTTTTGGTTTTACGACACTCAACTGAAAACCGCTCAAAAAACTGATCACTATTACTATAGCCTGCTATGCAGACGTATTTTTTCAAAGTAACGTCTGCTTACCCGAGAGCTTAATTAGTTTCCAATATGCAAGCACGACGTCAGCACGTTTGTTTTATTTTTCTGTCCATCAAAGCCATTGTTAGAATTTTAGTGAAGTGACGCGCCAGTGAACACTCTCCTATGATTGGTAAATGGCAACTGTATTGTCTGAATTCCTTTTAGATGTAACATTACGTTACTTTCCAGGATATGGAAGGTAAAATCTGATTGGTCCATAACACAATGAGGTGTGCATATTGGAAACTAATTAAGCGCTCGGGTAAGCAGACGTTACTTTTTTCTTCGAATTTATGAGAGTGAAAAAATACGTCTGCATAGCAGGCTACTATTACTATGGCATGCTACAAAACCTAATATCCTAAAAAAAATTGCTATTAGGGTATATACAACTCTAAAAACAGAAGAACTGGCAAGCATTGAGTAACGATCTTCATTTAGTGGAGTTAAAATAATTTTATAATATTCATTAATAATTTATAAGGGTACTAGCCAATCCATACCCAGCATTCGGGTCACGTGGATACACTTCAAATCCCAAACAAAATTCTAGTCAAATGATACAGAATTCTAATAAGCCTATTAGTATTCTGTATTAAATGATACAGAGTACTAACTATAAGCCAACTAGAATCCTGTATGGAATGATACAGGATACTAACATGCTAGCGTTAGTATGAGGAGGTCTCACGACCGATCACTGACTTCCCCTATCCCGGGCCGGGTGAAATGACAAAGTAAATCTGCTCTCTTATTGCGTATACATCATCTCTCCCATGTGGGACCTATTTTTCTGCACGCTACGCTCTGCTCTCTTATTTCATACACACTGTCTCTTAGATGTGGGACATGTTTTTGTGAAAAAATAATTCATCCCACATCGATAGGCAGGTGGGAGAAATCAAAGTTTAAAATTTTATGTGGTGCATATCATAAGTACATTACAACATTCGTGGCGATGTTGTATCGGATATACACGAAGCGGCTGCCATTGAATATCCGATACAACATCGCCACTCACATTGTAAATAGTACATAAAGGCTAAATATTTATTGTGAGCCAAAATGTATAAGGGTTGGAGTTCGCAGCATGTCGTTACATTGCGCCTTGGGTACCTGACCTAGATGAACTATTAATGGTTGTTTCAGGTACCCTAATACTCCTATCGTTGTTACTATTATTATAGATGTATCTACTTATATGTGAGAGTATTATAATAAAGTTGTTACAAGATCCGGATCGAATTGGATCACGGATGATTGCTTCAGCTGGATTCTATAACTCGGTGTACTGCCACTGATTTACCACATTTGTTTCTTTCAACAAGTAAAGAATGTATAAAGTTACCGTTGTTCGCAAGTGTGGACCTACTTTTACAAACGCTACCGCATCGGCGTTATGTTGTTCTCTCGAAGTGGTCACCAAATGTCGTTACAAATATCTTCCATGTTAATTTACTGTACCCTTCTTTGCTCAGACAAAATGAACAAAGTGAATCTCACCGCTGCACCAGTTCCACGTTTCACACCATCTCCAGTCCTTGGCGCCATTTTCTGGAGTTGACGTGACGTCAGCTTGGTTCCTATGAAGCCGATATCTGATAGCAGCTCAGCAAACAGACATTTGAGGCTGGCAATCATCTAATAAAGGTACAATAAATACACACAGAGTTACAATATAATTTGCATTACAATACTCCCTATTAGTATTTTGTATCAAATGATACAGAATACTAACTACGCTAGCGTTGGTACGAGGGAGGTGGTCTCACAACCAATCACTGACCAACTTGATGCCTTAACGGCTCGCCATTGTATATGCGATACAATTCGGTCGCTCGTATTGTAACTAGTACTTGTAAAATTCATGAATAATTAATGAGGGTGAAAACCAATCCCAGCTCAGTATTCAGTCACTGTACACAGTACTGTAAATCCCAATATAATTATTAATGAGTAAATTAACTTTTGATAACGATTTCGTACTCAGCTAATAAGTATGAATAACTTTTGATAAAGATCTGTAACTCCTATGGGACATACATGGTCATTCCAAGTTCCATAATTAGAATAACACAGAAAACAATAATGTGCATTCCAATTATTGTTTTATTTCACAAGCACGATAAAATATTCGCGTCTGATCTTTATGGTCAGCCATTGTACACTTATCCTATAAAAATAAGTTTCCGAATCTTTGAGCTAAAGGCTCAGATTTTCTCCACAATGGAATCCTTTCTCATAGGTATTGATCTCATTGGTGTAGTAGTAGAAACTTCAGCAATATATACACAGGAAAGTGAAGAGCCTACATCTGGCGCTGGTATTTATTGACTTTTGACACAAAGGTGAAGCCTCGTCATGAACAGCGGTTTTGATTGACGAATAGTTTGTAAAATGAGGAAATTATGCTGAGAATATTACCCCACAATTCCATTAACAACACTGCACAACGAGAATCACATCCACATCCGTCATCTGAGTTGAATACCGTAAAATCCCGGTTATACGCTTATCAGTCTGGTAACATAACCCCAACCCCCCCCCCCCCCCCCCCCCCATTTAATCCCCTCCTCCCCAACCCTCTCCTCAATCTCTTTAAATGGACTGAACGAATGGTTCATTATAGTTTATATGTTTCGTGCTTGAGTACTAGTAATGTGAAAACGTTTCATGAATAGTGACAACATTTCTGTGGAGAATGAAAAGACTAGCTCTATGTTAACTCATTTCAGAATGTTTTTATCATCTCCGTTATAAGACCCTTCCCTCCGCCTAAAACGGTTATGAAGTTGTATAAGCTCAAGGCTTATATATACGTGGGATTTAACGGTATTCTGCTTTCCTATCTCACGACGTTCGCGTAATATTGAACAGTTATTCACTGAAGTCAAAGTGACTAATGGTGAATATTTACCGAGATGAAGTTGAGGTAAATATTCACCAATAGTCACTGAGACCGAGGTAAATAAGTGTTTTAGTATAACCTCTAGAATCTTATTCACTGGTGAAATTATACTAAGATATGATTAGAGTGGGAATCGGGATTGCAGCTTGAGTTTCATTTTCTTGAGGTCCAACATGGACTGTTTTCGGAATTCTGACTGATTTGTTTACGATGCCCCTTTATTCAATGTAAAATGCTGAAAAGTACAAGTTCATTTACGTCCCTTCAAATTGGTTTACAGAAGTGGGAGGTAAATTCATTGCAAAACTCAGCGACAGGACTATTCTCCTTTTCTTCAACATTCTTCAGTTCTTGGGCAACCAATCAAATTGCAGTAGCCAAAGTCATCTTGCCCACTCACTGAGCTGCCATGTGATAACATCGTATCACATATCACCTACCAGAACCAGTCTCAGGCTAAGTACCGTAGTTTACCACCTATAAACCGCTTGAGGATGTCTTACATTCTAGTTCTCAGACATTTAACAGTCCATCGCCCTGATGAAAATACTGAAAAATCGAAGTTAAACACATGGACATCCTTCTCTGTCGCCATCTTGAATGTAGACTGCTGACCACAAGATGTGAATGCTCCCATATGGCGTACAACCAGGCGAAGGTCCATGTTTTAGCTAGTTTCGGAGCACGTTTCGAAAGGTTTTTTTGAAGAACTTTGGAAGAACTTTGGAAGAACAATTCACAATTTTCAACGTTATGTGGCAAAATGCTTGTAAGTTGTAAACTATGGTAATTAAACTTCCTCAAAAGAGATTAAAAGCAGCTTGAAAGAAGGATACTAAAAGCAAAATGATACATATACATAAACCCTCCAAAGAAGATGTGGTGGTCACGACTGCTAATACATGGGATACAGTCGGGAATAGAAAAAAACAGGAGAATCCACCAATACCGAAAAATTCAGGGGATGCAGGTTGGCGCAGTGGTAAAGCACTCGCCTCTTGCCGCTGCGGTCCCGGGTTCGATTCTCGGCTCGGGCACCGTGTGTGAGTTAGGTTTGTTGTTGATTCCTTATCTGCATTCAAGGGTTTTTCTCCGGATTCTCCGGTTTTCCTCCCTCCGTAAAAATCAACCGTGAGTCGAGTGTAGTGTGTCCAAAACAGTTAATGTAGTGGGGAGTGTGTGAGGAGTAAAAGCAGGCCCCCACCAGCTTTAAGCTGTAATACTCAGCCTGCTATAACAAATAAAATATTTATTTTATTTATTTATTTAAGATGGTGGCTGGACACTTGACCACAATTCCTTGCGAACCTAACACGGTCAAAATAACACGTTGAAGTCATCTATTCTCTTCAATAACGGTGGAATGGCAACAGCATTTGTACTTACTTGTTTTTAAGATTTAAAACCCCTCTACCGCAATTTTATAACGGATTGAAAGTTTTTCGCGCGGAAAGGATTGTGGATAAAAGTACACGCCGCCATATTTTCGGTACGGTGAATTTCGTTTGAATTCTAGTACTTGCCTGTAAGGTCTTCATTGAAAGGTAGTTGTCATGGCAGTAATTATACCCTGCACTCACTCCTCGACTCATGGCATCTAGCCACTTGTTGTACGCCTTTAACAACGTCAGGTGGTCGCTATTACCAGTGGACAATTCCTTCTTCTTCTTGTCTGCTTCATCACGCTTCTCAAATGGGAAAACCTACATAAGAAATCAATCCCAACGATACATCAGCAAAACTAGAAAACAAAATACTCGAGGATCACATGAAGCTCATAAAGTACTGGGCCCTTGGTTTGGAGTCCGAATATATAGCTCGTGCCGAATACTAGAAGTCTATTTTCAAAACAGCATCTTTTCAAGTTACTGAGCCTTTGATAAAATCAAAGTAGTTAAGCTAAACTATGTCAAGGTACATATAAACGTAAAGCGTGAAGTGCCAGATTTCGAAACACAAGAAATTAGCATACCGTATTAGTATTTATTCACTGTTATCAAACTTCTTTAATTCATGAGGCAAAAACAAAGGAAATCACCGACCGATAAGTGATCTTTAAATCTGATACAGATTTCGTCCTGATTTACATAAACTTTGGCTTCGATGTTCTCGGCCAAAATAAGTCGTATTGCCAAAATAACTGAAAACATGACTCTCTACATCTAGACGTTTGATAAGTAAGATAAAGAATGAGTGTCCGATCTTTATCCGATTTACAAACTCTCGCCTTCAGCTCGAGTTTGTAAATCGGATAAAGATCGGCCACTCATTCTTTATCTATTATTTATTAAACAGAAAGTATAATAAACGTGTTGTTATTGGAATTTGGAAATGTGTTTTCCCCATTTATGTGGAGTTTTTGATCTCAAATTATTTGCCTGAATATATTCCCAAAATTTCAGTTTCTGAACATTTCATGTTTATTTCTCATTACCCTCGCTCCGCTCTCTGCGGCAGCAAGCGATCAGCCCAAACTAATTTTGAAGCCGGAACGTGAAGGTAGTCGGTGTAACAACGAGGAAAACAAGTTCGGATAAGTGAGCAGAATTTCCGTGTGAGCTTGTCAAAGAACCAAGCAACGTGGGGAGAATGTTTATCTTTATCATATATCCTTTTTATTGCTCACCAGCGTTGTTCTATTTTCTGTCTCAGTCAGTTTGGTAAAGCTGTAAACATCAAAATGATGGGCGTAACCCTAACGTCAGACGTTGAGTCTGGTAAAACTCTAATCTAACCACAGACGATCAGTTTGGTAAAACTCTCTAATACGTCAGTAACGATGGAACCAACTTAATACAATACCTGGCTGAAGATACTACTGTGCTAGATATGTTACCAACATAATACTTACGAATGGTGATTTGTGACTTAGTGCAGCTCCAATAGTAAGCACAGGGTCTAGACAGCGGAATATCGCACCCAGCAGCATTAGCTTCCCTATTCTATAATAAAACATAAGAGACAACACATTCATACAATTCGGAATTTTCCGTCCAAGAAACAAATTAATTAATTAATTAATTACTCAATTAATTAATTAATTAATTAATTGATTAATTAATTAGTCTAATGAACATGTTAGTCTTTGCAGCATGAAAACGTTGTAGTGCGACTACTGTGACCGCGGTCAATTAGACAACGAGAACTAAAACACATTGTAAAACGAAAATAAAGTATAAATCCTAACATGTCCACACGATGTTCTTCATTCCGAGTCAACCAAATTTGCCTTTTACCGGATCGAAGCTCGACCAAGTTGAAATGCTGTTGTCTTGTGCCTGACACTGATTGGATCAAACAATCGTAAGTTGGCATGCTTTGTTTTCGTTCTGCGGCAATGCGATTGGTTCTCGTTGTTTAAGTGGCCCTGTGATTGGTTCTCGTTGTTTAAGTGGCCCTGTGATTGGTTCTCGTTGTTTAAGTGGCCCTGTGATTGGTTCTCGTTGTTTAAGTGGCCCTGTGATTGGTTCTCGTTGTTTAAGTGGCCCTGTGATTGGTTCTCGTTGTTTAAGTGGCCCTGTGATTGGTTCTCGTTGTTTAAGTGGCCCTGTGATTGGTTCTCGTTGTTTAAGTGGCCCTGTGATTGGTTCCCGTTGTTTAAGTGGCCCTGTGATTGGTTCTCGTTGTTTAAGTGGCCCTGTGATTGGTTCTCGTTGTTTAAGTGGCCCTGTGATTGGTTCTCGTTGTTTAAGTGGCCCTGTGATTGGTTCCCGTTGTTTAAGTGGCCCTGTGATTGGTTCTCGTTGTTTAAGTGGCCCTGTGATTGGTTCTCGTTGTTTAAGTGGCCCTGTGATTGGTTCTCGTTGTTTAAGTGGCCCTGTGATTGATTCTCGTTGTTTAAGTGGCCCCGGTTGAAGTAATCGCACATTAACGCAAGGGTTACCTATAAAAGCTGTATTGGTCCTTTTTGTTGAGAATAGTAGGTTTAAAGGACAAATAATTTTGATTCTCTTATAATATTATATTTCAGCAGAAGTCCATAACAAGAAGTGTCCATCTCTACTAGGGTAGCGGCCAATCAGTTTACAGAGTAGTCCGAGATAAATAAACTACAAAAAAATAATTACTTGTGCTCATGGTAGGCGCTATTCCTGTGCCACAAAATGACAAATAACAACACTTAATAACCTAAATCTACGTTTATGAACCAAAAGGCAAAACTTTGGGAACAAGGGAAACCATAAGTTCTGGATTTCTGGTCAGTTCTGAACATGTGGTGCTCACCAGTTCTTGTTATAAATGAGAAATAGCTGATCATCAGACGTTTCAACATTAGCAAGTAGTATCGCCTTGTCCGCCATTATTTTTATCGCATATATAATTAGCTGTACAATATTACAAACAAAGGATATCGCTGTCTTAGCCAATCAGCTGCTGCTGATTAAATTTCGAAGAATATGATTGGTTGCGGGAAAGCAGGAAAAGCTTTCAATAAATAGACAACTCTGTAAACTGATGGGCCAAGACCTAGAGTGGAAGATGAAAACTTCTGGGTATGGACTTCTGATTTCAGGTTATTAGCCATTTCGGAGTTGAGGAAGGGACTGGGATCGAGTGTCAAAACTTTATCTGATTAAGAAATGAATCCCATCACAAGGAAGACACTAAAATTAGTAAGTTTACCAAGTTTGAGTAAGATTGGTTTGATAATAAAAATGTGGTTAGCTTGGAAAAAACGAAAAAATAAGAGAGAATGTATGGTTTTCGGAGACGCCGTCTCTCTCTTATTTTTGCGATTTTTGACAGCTTGCAATTACCCTATATCATTATGACGTCACGACTTGTTTATGAGGGGGACAGAATCGACTTGAACAATAGAATTTTGAACTAAATCTGCTCTGCTGAGAAAAAAATAACTTCGAATTGTCTGGTTTCCAGATATCAGCCGTAACAATGTTTATCCCACAGTATTTACCATATTTGGTGGCTGTTACCGCCATTCTACGTTCTACAAAATGCATTTGATAGCTATTTCCTTTGTGTTGTTACCGTTTTGTCCCCCTCCCACGACCGTGATCCTTAGCGTTTAAACAATAGATTGTTTTGATTTGACGTCATAATGATATAGGTCAATTCAGTTCGTATTTATTCAAACATTCTCAAACTCGGCAAACATACTAATGTTAGTGTGATCTTTCTTGCCATGGAGTTCATTTCTTAATTTTATTAAGTTTGGACTCTCAATTCAGAAATGGCTAATTAGAGCTCAGCATTTCTATTTTCCATGGCCAGTGAACCAATCAAAATGAAGGAAATTTCGTACTATTACTTTTTCAGCCAATCAAGATGCAGCCGGGAATTTTTTTCAGCCAATCAAAATGCGGAAAATGGTGCATCTGTAACGAGTCTGCAGCCGATGATACGCGGTTTAACTGTGTATCATCCACGTTGGATGTTGAAAGAAGCGAGTCAACATGTTGAATGCTGCAGAAAATAAAGACACTCCATTATTCATTATCCCATTCATTCCATTATTCATTATTCCATTCAACAAGTTGCCAACACCTTTACTTCCTTAACTGACAGCGAGTTAACTTAAAAACAATTACGATTGAAGCAAAGACCGCTTTACGAATTTAAGTTTATCGACTTGCATGTTTGTTGTATTTACAAGCCAACAACTACAGCACTTATGAAAACATACCCTGCAAACAGGTTCATGGGGAAAAGGGGGAAGGTGAGCTTGCACGGACGCAATATAAATTTGAGTAACTCTACAATGCACTCTATCCACGTGTAAATTGCATTTGATATCTTAGGTCGGTTTCAGATGCTGCTGCAATCATGTGCCGAACCTAATTAGAGCCATCCAATTACTATCCTTTGTTCGATTGCGTTCAGTACGAGTGGATATGGAGCGGGGGCGTAATTCACATTTGTATAGCATCCGTTTAGACTCTTCTTCTCCCTCCTCCATGCCCTTCTTTCCATGAGCCTGTTCGCACGCTAACGAAAGCACTGCAGTGTCATGACCAAGTGTACAATTGCTATGAGAGAATGGAACAGTACCTGACATCAACAGGGAGGGCCGCCAGATGAAATCCAAGGGAGGTGAGATTCTTTGAAAAGAGGGAGAAAATGTTATTTACCAGCTTCGTACTGTCTGTGTATGTTACTTATGCTTATGTCACTAGTGTGATCCAGGCTTTGCTGCGTCTATGTATGTTGCTTGTGGTTTATATGTCTCTAGTGTGAACCAGGCTTTACTGCATCTGTGTATGCTGCTTAAGTTTATGTCGCTGGTGTGAACCAGGGTTTACTGCGTCTGTGTATATTGCTTGACGTGCTTATATCGCTAGTGTGAACCAGGTTTTACTGCATCTGCATATGTTGCTTGTGGTTTATATGTCTCTAGTGTGAACCAGGCTTTACTGCGTCTGTGTAAGCTGCTTGTGGTTTATATATCACTAGTGTGAACCAGGCTTTACTGTGTCTGTGTATGTTGCTTGTGGTTTATATGTCTCTAGTGTGAACCAGGCTTTACTACGTCTGTGTATGCTGATTGTGTTTATATGTCACTAGTGTGAACCAGGCTTTACTGTGTCTGTTATTTGTGGTTTATATGTCACTAGTGTGAACCAGGCTTTACTGCGTCTGTGTATGTTGCTTGTGCTTATGTCACTAGTGTGAACCAGGCTTAAACCAACCTCATCAGTGTCCAGGGCGCCAAGGCTGTGCAGCCTGGCGAGAGAGTCTGATATCGAGCTATCAGAAGGGGGTTCAAGCAGCTCGTTCAGAACTTCCTGTTAGCAAACACACAACAACAAAATATTCAGTCGCTTCATATGCGCCTCCATTTTTATAGGAAACAGCCGCCAATCGAACATTAGGGATCTTACGCAACCACGACGGCAACGTCTAGTACGATAGCATAAAACAATATGCTTAATTACAAAATACAATAACTACACGTGAAAATAAACGCATCCGCCTACGTTTCGACCGTTCTATGCAAAAAACACAACGCGAAAACCCCAAGTTTCACGTTATAAAGAACGCGAACGTAAGAAAGTAAAACACTCCGTTTTTCGTTCGGCATGAACGGAACTCTATGTTGATCAAATTTTTCAAAAATGTGGATGTTAAAAGCGATAAAGGTGAATAAAGGAAACTATAAACACCTAATATCACGAGAAAACACTTTTTTACGTTCCGTCCTCACAGGCGTTGTCGTACTCGGTACGTAAGGTCCCTATTAGGACTTTAAGAAACCAGGTCGGCGACGGCAGTGACGACAGGACGTAGAAAAGTATTTTCTCCCGAAATTTGATGTTTGCTATTTCCTTTATTCGCCTTTAATTACTCTTCGCCTTTAATTAATATAACAAGCCGAGAGTTTCTTCCACGCCTAACGAAAGACGGAGAAATTTACGTTTTGAAGATCGTGTTCTCTATGACACGTAAAACGTATGGTTTTCACGTTGTGTTTTTGCAGACGACCGTCGAAATGCAGCTGTCTGCGTGCATTTCCACGTGCAGTTATTGTATTTTGTAATTAAGGCTATTGTTTTATACTGTCGTCCAAGACATTGCTGTCGTTGTTTCCTAATCTCCCTATTGGTTATGTGCATGCGCAGCTCCATGACATAGCTCCTTTAATGTGAAATGGGCCTGACGATCGGAAGGCACTAAATAGGACCCGCCAAAAATATTGTGAGCCAAATTGCTGTCATCGGTAAACTTCATGAAATAAACCAATTAGATACACTAACAGAAACCATAAGAAACCCGAACCACTCGGAAAACAAGTTAACACGTAAGGGAAGAGGTCAAAACAATGGATTTCGAATGGGACCCAATTTTGTCAGGGGAGGTGGTGGGTGGCGGGTAATACCCCCTACCCCTTTTTTCGAGGGTGATTTTCTCGCGTTGTAAAATAGGGATACCTGATTTTAATGCAGACACACGTTCTTCTCTGCCTGTAGAAACTAGAAATGTAGTTACTTCTTCAATAAGTATTTTATTCAAGAAGATATTTGTGGTAAAAAATCTAGATTTTGCCAAAATAGGTGGTGGGTTCCGGGTACAACCCCCCTTGCATCAAAATTGGGTCCCGCCAGAATACCATTGTTTTGACCTCTTCCCTAAATGCCGAGGTTTTAGGGCTAATTTGCGGCTAGGGTTCACAGCAGAACAAGAAGAAAAGATAAACGAGAGAAAAACAACTTCGGTTCTACTGGGTTTCGAACCCATAATCTCCCGCGGATAAGGCAAACGTCACAACCGGCTACGCTAAACAGACCATCTACACTCGGATTGTGACAAATTTTTGATCTTTATACTTGATTATCTACCTAAGAGACATGACTTTAATTCACGACGTTTACAATTTGGTTCATATGATTTTGGCGGATCCTATTTGGTGCTTTTCCTGACGATCGGTTAACTTATGTTGAAAATAGGTTGTAAACCCCTGGGCCGGGTTGTTCAAAGCCCGATTAGTGCTAATCCAGGGTTAATTTCCATGACAACCAATAGGTTTTGTGCAGAGTTAATCCAGGATTAACACTAATCGGGCTTTGAACAACCCGGCCCTGAAGATTAAAACTTTCTATCAATTTTGGAACCTTAAAAAATTCTGGCCTGGAAATTTTACTAGAAATTATGATTTCCTTTTCCAGTGTCTTTTAAACTCACATCTGACAAACATCAAGAGAAGGAATCATTACACTTCTGTTCCCATGAAGAAGAAAAAACTGTTCGGGAAGAACCCGTACATGTTCCCTTACCTTGATGTCACGGCCAAGGAACAAAGTCATGATCTTGATTCTGAGACACAGTTTTTCGAGTGGAACACGCTTGATCTCTGTAATTGCATACGATTGGACAAAAAAACCTTAATACTCCAATTCGTAGTTCTTGAAAGGTAACCAAGCCTTTGCCTCGCATGGGAGCTGGAGTTGAACCTGCACTGATACAAACCCTCTTGCTATGAATATGGATAGCTTTCGACTATCATGATAACTAGATACAAGCCTCTAACTACATGTAAGTTGTTTCAACTCCAGCCTCGATGTCACCAAAGGCTTGGTTACCTTTCAAAATGGCGGTCAATAACTATGAATTGAACTATTACAGCGAACATATAAAAGGAATTATGTTTGTAGATGAAGTTGAAACATCGAAAGAGGGTGGAAATAATCGATTGTAATACACAAACGCACTGATCAGATAACAGAAGCGTTCAATTCGTTGCGCTGATCATAAAACAAAACTAACCTACAACGCTATGTTTGTATTAGCGTTAAACGTTCATCAAGAAAGATCTATCTCACACTGATGAATATGCAAACAAACTACAAACAGTCACCTGGAATTTGATGCTCAATGAAGTTGTATTCGAATCGATGGCGCGTAAACAAATGGAAACAGACCCCGGATGTAACACGGCCAGCGCGCCCGCGACGTTGACGAGCATTTGCGCGGGAAACCCATACTTCCTCCAAACTCTCCATCCCTTTACTTGAATCATACCTGAAGTGTTAGAAACATGACGATTTAAGAGTTGTAGTACAAAATAACTACTATTCTAACACGAATCTCTCGAGACTGGCTACATGAACAAAACAAACCAGTCCAAAAAGGAATAAACCTACTTTACCGGTTTTCCTTCATTTTGCCACAATCAATGACGTAGACTATGTCATCAATGGTTACGGACGTTTCAGCGATGTTGGTTGATATGACGATTTTCGTTATTCCTTCTTTTGGTCGCCTACAAGATACAAAATCAGCTACACTGTATAAATATGGAAACAGTGCAGTTACATGTACATCATGCAGTTACATGTACATCGAGTAGATTAATAAATGCAAAACTGTTTCTACCGTAAAAGGAATGGAATGTAAGAATGGAATGTAAGGCCTGTAATCCACTGAAATCGCGCGCTCTGATTGGCTGGTGACACTGTTCGGGTTTTTTCTCACCCACAGCAACTAATCAGCAACTAACCGACGAGATTCCACAAGAATTGAACATCTTGTATTGAAAGCCTTGGAAAAAGAGGGAAAACTACAGAATATTGCCAGTGAATTGAGTGAATCAAAGAGCGCACGCTCAAGACTGACATATGTATCGCTACCGTACGACACTGATTTTCCGAAAAACTGATAAGTAAACAATAAAAACGTCATTTACTGGCCTTAGTCGGTCCAAATGGAGAAATACTAAATAACATATATAGTTCAAAGGAAAATGAAAGAAGTGACAAAACCTACCACGTATATTTTGTGCGTGGAAGCGAGTAACTGGCTGGAGGGGGGTGGAATCAATAGAGGGGGCTTCGAGGTGTGTTCTTGCAGCGTTGCAATTAAAGCCACATACATAGTGTAGACGTGCTATATACCGTTTTAAAGGTCTTCAAAGAAAGTATATATTTAATCAATTTTATAATTTTTTAAATTATCCCTTTCGAATCCCAAATAAATTGTCTAAACTAATGTGTTGGGGATTTTTGAAATTCTTTTTCGTTTAGATTTTATTATCTGGTTTGTACCAAAATAGGATGAAAATCTGCTTTAACACTTTCAGTGAAAAGGGATAAAATATGTAATACGCAACATATCAAAAATCACCAACATATATTTTAGACAATTTAGTTAGGATTCGAATGGGATAAGTTTATTTTCCATCCAAAGCCTCAAGGGCTGAATTCCTGACGGAGTCATGTTGCGTTGAAAAATGTATAACATCTACGCTTTTAACTTTTGATCAAAACGAAATATATACTTTCTTCAATGCAAGACCTTTAAAACGGTATATATTACGCCTACGTGACTTCAATTGTGACGCTGCAAGAGCATTTTTCCGAAATGGCACCTCGAACCTTATCGCGACCTTAAGAAGGCGGCTTTATAGATATTGGTTTAAACACTCCCTGGTTTAAAGTTTCAACTAATGGAAATCATTGAAAACTAGAAAGTGGTACAACTGAAAAAGAAGTACAACGGACATTGATTCCCTTCAGCCTATTATGACAGATGTAGAATAGTTCAAAAACAAAACTATTACAATTAACTATAAAGTAAGTTTCTTACAAGAAATTGAAAAACTCACTTGAATACCAAGGCTTGTTCATCGCTGGATAGCGATGAATGCAAAGGAATAATTCGAAACCTAGGTGAAACGAATTAAGAAAACACTGTAAAAAACAACCAAGCACAATTAGCTACCATATTAAAGGGTAAGAAACTTTCTTGTATTGCAAAATTAATCTATTATCCTCAGGTTCAGTACATTTCACAAGGAAAACTAACTGGGATTTCTCAATACTACAGCGGGGCGCTCAAAACCTTTAATTAAAAGATGGAAAGGGGGACTTCGAAAATTTTACGTTCCCGATTTCAACATTTTCAACCCCCCACTGTCACATGCATTAAAAGAACTTTCCCATGCTATTACAACACAGGGACAATTGTTTCGAACTCTTTGTGCCTCGCTGACATGGCACAGCTAATGCTGAACACGAGTTTCTACGAAACACTACAACATATATGAACACGATGAAATATATGAAGCATAGTTGCCTCTTACCTGTCCTTAGAGCTGAAAGTGATGTTGTTGTTAAGCTGTTCATACAAAGTCATGATCTCAGCCATGCCGTGCAGAAAGACTAGAACTGCGCCACTTTTTGGATACTGATCAACAAATCAATATTGTATTAATATTTGACAATAATATAAAACGCAACTTGCCAAATCCGCAGTATCTGACCTAGATTAACTATTAATGGTTATGTCAGGTACACTAATACTCGTATCGCTGTTACTATTATTATAATGTATCTACTTATATTTGAGTGTATTATAATAAAGTTGTGTTGTGCAGTTTGTTAAGAACTATTCGAGGGGGCCAAGGATACCACACAAAAACACAATAAACAAGTATATACATGAGCAAGAGTTACATAAGCAGATGCTCTCTGTTTAGTAAGAGTCAGAAAAGCTTCCAGTATAAAGTACGATTACTGATAAGTTAAGTACAGGGCAAGTAATAGTAATACTAGGGATCATGCATACATGTATAGTCAAGGAAAGGAATATATCAAGAAGCATTTCCTTGATTTTTTTAAAATTAAGATTTCATGAGCTAGCGATCTAAGAGATAAGGGCATACTATCATTATAAGGTTTGAACGATTAGTACAAGCAGCGCTTCGAAATTCAAGCACGTACTGGGATATAAACATACGAACGAGACAAAAAAGAGAACATTTAACCTATTTTTTTGGCCATGATACCACAATTGTTTTAATAAAATGTCACTACAAACAAACACCCTTGAAATCGTTTTCTTTCTTGCAACTAAAATTTGCAGGGAACTCATTTTTTTTTTAACGAAACATTTCAAAGACGTACTTAAAATTAAAAATAGGGGTGATTGCCTTCTATGGTGGGACGCATGCGCACTGCGCACATCAAAAGTGCATGCATGTGATGTTTTGCCGTGGTATGCATCTTACCTCATGCTGCCCATTCACAATCCATTCTAGTACACACACTATCAGGTCATAGTTGATCTTCTGGTGGTCCATGGTACACAAGCTTGATATTGTGCTCTTACTATAGTCTGACGATAAAATATGGATGACTAGTATTAACCGCGGATACCGCAAATATGACAAGTCTAGTATAATATACCAGGGACGATTTGCCCTTGACACGATGTTTAGCGTGTATACGTAAGTATACTACGTAAGTCAATACTTCATATTTTTTAGGGCTAAGCCACTAAACAACACAGACTATAACCCTTCTTCAATAGTCATGTGAACTAATTACCCTATATCATTATGACGTCACGGCTTGTTTATGAGGGGGACAGAATCGACTTGAACAATAGAATTTTGAACTAAATCTGCACTGCTGAGGAAAATTTAACTTCGAATTGTCTGGTTTCCAGATATCAGCGGTATCAATGTTTATCCCACAATATTTACCGTATTTGGTGGCTGTTACCGCTATTCTACGTTCTACAAAATGCATTTGATACGATTTCCTTTGTGTTGTTGCTGTTTTGTCCCCCTCCCACGACCGTGATCCTTAGCGTTTAAACAATAGATTGTTTTGATTTGACGTCATAATGATACATGTATAGGTCAATTGAAAAACCCCTTTTTAGAATCTTGAGAATTGCCCCGGTTCAAAAATATTTGCCCCGGTTCAAAATATTTGCCCTGGTTCAAAATATTTGCTCCGGTTCAAAATATTTGCCCCGGTTCAAAACAAATTGAACCAGTGTTCAGAATTGCCCCACAACATATACAAACGGCTACTAGCCTTAGATAACAAGTACTCACCACTGAGCTGCAAACATACTAGTGTTTGATGCAGTTTCCAATACTACTGATCAATATTTTTTAATTATCATATTCATGAACCCTAAACTACTTATATACCGATAAACTACAAGTGAAGGAGTGAGAGGTAAAGAATGACATAAAATGAAAAACTGTGCGTCCACTGGAGATCGAACCCCGACCCTTCCAACCGATTGTACTCTTGACCAATACACTACTGAGTACGCCTCTCGGGTTTCATTTATTTTCTCAATATTTAGAACCCCTGATAAAAGACTCCAACTCGTGTTTGAAATAATAAACCACCGCCATGCTACACCACCGCCATCCTATACCCCCGTGCGCACATATACAATAGTGCCACCCTCCAGGCTATGAACAAAAGCAATTAATTACACTCTAACCTACAGATGATCCGAGGGTTAAACAGGTTTATAGAACGGTAAAAGCCAATCACGTTTCGTTTTTAACAGATTCGTGAATATAGCGTTGACAATCTTAATCATTTTACGATAGTTTACCATGGTATGTCCTCTTATTTACTACATTTTGCGTCATCGCATGGTTAAAATTGTTGTGAAATTCACGAGGCGCTGGCCAACAAATGTTGACTATGAGATGACGAAAAACGTGGTAAATAAGAGGGCATACCACGGTATTAAAACTATCGTATATTTGATTTTTACAACAAAGTAAAACTAGTGAAGCGATCAGGGCCAAGAAGACAAGGAAAGTTGCGGGGGAAATTGATTCTAGCGCACGCTATCATGCAATCAATCTTGCACGAGCGATCACATAGTAATGTCCTTATTTCCAATGGCAATCAGAAAACTACATGTATGAAAAAGGTTAGTACAGCAAACTGAATTAATGCAAAGAGGCTTATTTTTTTCGTTGAATTAGTTTTGAAGCTATTTCCATATTTACCGTATCTCGAAATCATTTCTCAATACGAAAAATATGCAAATGCCCCGCAACTGATCTAGAAACCGTGCCCAACACACTGGCACGGATTAGAACTAGTACGTCTCGTCCGATCACAAATAGTTAAGCCCGTGGATCGTGCGAAGTTAGTAATTGGATGGGTCACCACCTGGGAATAGGTCGTGTCAATAGCCTGTAGGTATTTCTTTTAGTAATATCTTTTTTTCCGGATATCGTATTTTTAAGGGATATAAAAGTCCTCAATTTTCTTTAGTTACATTGTAGGATAATTAAAATTAAAATTATAATCCCTTGGTCTTGTGAGGCCAAGGCCGGATCAATCACCGGCCGGTCTAGTTCACTAGCGCATAAAACTCTGAAATAATATCTAAGCGAATGTAATTTAACTCCCGTCATAGCTTTGTATACAGCATCGAAGTGCTTTTCGATCATGGAGGAGTGCGAGCTTGTACATGTAGCTTCATAGGCTTGCAGTGCTCGGTACTTGATTTAGAAAAACAATCGACAAGTGAATCAAAGCAACGAAATAATACCTTCTCAATGATCCCTAAAGAAGTACCCGACACTGGAACAACTTACGAATCAGCTGTTGCCAGCCTCACAGCACACTTCACTCCACAAGGTAACAAGGATATAGCCATATAAAAGGGGTAGGGATGTTCGTCGGACATTTTCGATTTGACCCCTAAGAGGTACTAAAATGGGCGTGGCGCAAGCTTATTTTGATCCCTAAAAGATAATAAAAATGTAAATTGTAACAGCTTTTTTGTTCAATTGACACCCGACCCCTAAAAGGTACCGCTTTACATAGAAATTTATGTGTTTGATGGTGGATACCCTAAGTGGTACCAAACTCCTGATTTTGACCCCTAAAAGGTACGACGAGCATCCATGTACCCCTCACATAAGGGAGTCCCCCCCCCGGGCATGCTACGCCACAAGATACCGGATACTTGGATGACTCAGATGACGATAATTGTTTCACGCTGAGATCGGTATCAAGCAAACAACCCGAAACAACGATCAACATTGGCCACACCAAAGTGAAAGTGTTGATTGATTCTGGCGCTTCGGTCAATATCTTGAACAAAAGGATATCAACGGAACAACAACATTACGCTTACAACCACAAACGCCAAAAATACAGGCCTACGGAGCCGAGAAGCCAATCGAGCTAGCCGGAGAATTTTCTACTGAAATCACGCCAGCCCAAGGCACAGTCACAAGAGCCACATTCTATGTGACGACCGGCAAATCCAAGTGTATTCTAACCTTCCCACTCAGACAGCTCACGCCGAGTTCCAATGGGGAAAGGAACAAGAACAGGCATCCCGAGCACTTAAACAGGCTCTAACACAGTCTCCTGTCTTAGCTCACTACAATTTAGATGCACCAACGCGGGTTGTCGTCGATGCATCACCATGGGCAGTAGGTGCAGTACTGTTGCAACAGCAACAAGACAGTTCGTACCGTCCAGTAGCATATGGCATCAGATCTTTAACCGAGACAGAGCAGAAATATGCTCAAATCGAAAAGGAATCACTAGCCATTATATTCGGGTGTGAGCACTTCCACATGGGCGTGATTTTGAATTGGAAACTGACTACCAACCTCTCGAGCACAATTTCAAGCCCAAAGCCAGCAATCCAAGCAAAACAGCCTCGGCACGTATCGAACGGTGGAGATTGCGACTTCAGGAATACAGTTTTAAAGTCGTATACAGACCAGGGGCGAAAAACCTGGCCGACCCCCTGTCACGCCTACCAGGAAATTCACAGCAAATGAGAAACATTATGGGAGCATGCGCAGATATATATGTCCACTATGTGGCGCAACACTTAGCACCTCGAGCTATGTCGATTGAGGAAATAGTACAAGCTTCTGTACAAGACAAAGAGTTGTACAGGGTACGTGAAACTCTGAAAAGAAAACAGCTTCACACGCTTACACAACCGTACAAGTCGATCGCAGACGAACTCTGCATCACAGATCAAGATATTCTACTTTGCAGCAACCGGATTGTTCTTCCTGCTAAGCTGAGACAGCAAGTCATAACGTTAGCCCACGAGGATCATGCAGGGATGAAAAAATGCAAACAACGACTAAGATCAAAGCTAATTGGTGGCCTCAAATGGACAAGGACGTTGAAGAGCACATCAAATGTTGCCATGCTTGTCAAGTCACAGCACAGCCACCACCGCCTGAACCAATGTGCCCTACAACACTCCCAACGGAACGCTGGACTGAGCTGGCCATAGACGTCTGTGGACCATTTCCATCCGGCGAATACACAATAGTCCTCACTGACTACTATTCCCGATGGCCAGAGGTGAAAATACTGAAACGTATGACTTCTGCCACAATCCTCAACTGGCTCAACACTGTATTCGCACAGCATGAGGAATTCAGAGATACGCTCCAGTCCTGGGGAGTCAAACCCAGAACGGTGACCGAATACTGGCCACAGGCCAATGGACAAGTGGAACGTTTCAATGAGGTCATCAAGAAACATGTGTTAACAGCACAAACCGAGGGGAGAGATTGGAGATCATCGCTGCCCAACCTACTCCTAAACTACCGAACCACCCCTCACAGAATGACAGGGCAGATACCAGCCAAACTGCTACTACAAAGGGAACTCAGGACAAAGATTCCTAGCATTCAACCCAACAATGATGCAATCGACAAAGACAGCATACCTTTCCACATGAAAGACCTTCAGGAAAAACAGAAAGCGAAGGAGTACGCAGACCAGAAACGTCGTGCAGCAGTAAGGGATCTCAAAATTGGAGATCAGGTGCTGATCACACAGAAACATAGAAACAAGTACAGTACCAGATTCTGCAAAGATCCAATGAAGATAACAAATATAAACGGAATAGAAGATCTCTATAGCAGACAACACAGGTGAAACTCATCTCATGTGAGGAAGTTCTTGACAAAACAAGGACACAGTTCAGATGATGACGATGAAGATGCAGCCCGCATAGTGGAACAGCAGGGTACCAACCCAGTTACAGCCAATCCAGAAACAGGACCCCTCAAAGAGCAAACCAGAACACAGATAACAACCACAGCCTCGCCAACGGACAGCCAGAACAACCAGTTGTTTGCAGATCTACAAGGGAACGAACAACACCTGCATATTTACGAGACTATGAACGCTAAGAATGTTAAACATTACATTTTATATCAGAGAACTGGAAACCACCATATAACTATAGCTATTACGCAAGAAATTTTATAATGCAGCGAACACTAAAGGAATGGACCCTTTAAATATATGCATATTCGTTACTGTTATTATTCCCAACAACCTACTAAACAGGGGAGGGATGTTGTATCTCAGTTAATTATCAATTAACCTGTCAATCAATTTATACAATACTTTATGACTCATGTTATCCTGTATACATTGTATATCAAGTATGTTTGTTTGATTAAAATAGACACTAACTGGTACCCGTATGCGTAGTACATGTCTATAAACAAGCAGAGAAACATTTGAGAGATCGGGACTCCAAATTTGAGAGAAATTTCCTCCATGAGTCACAACAGACTTCTCTGTCGGGTCACTGCCATCTTGTTCTCACTGTGTTAAGTTTTGCAAATAAATTAAGTGACCCGCAGCATCCCGCAGTGACCTGAGCGATATCGAATCTGATTGGTTGACTTGTCACGTGTTGAATAAACTCGCGACACAAAGAAAAAAAAGAAAAATTGTTAGTTGTACCGGCCAAAGGCCTGGCCCGAGTAATAAGAAATAAATACACACAAATCATTTACACATTAACCCTTTCCCTCCTGCACCGCTCGTAACTGCCCAATATGAAGCATGTACCTGGAGAAAATTATTGCATCAATCCTAGACATGCTGGAAATACGATGTTGTGATATTATTTCAAGGGATGAATGACTTCGAAGCCACAGCTGTAACGGGGATTACTTGACTCTCCCACTTTGGAGAAAAACTCATTTGTTTTGGAGATTGTTGTTCATTTCTTTGCTTTTCACGAATTTTGAGGAGCTGAAAATCGGCTCAAAAAACCCTTCCCATTCACACTTGAAATCAAAAGCAAATACAAAATCACCACTCAGTCGTTACAGTACCTTGTTTAATCTTTCCAACCAGCAGGTTTGTTTGCATAAAATGCACCAAACGACTGTGAACCACGCCGATGTTTACACTGCATTTCACTCGACCACATTTACCTGCTCCCACCTCCAACTGCATGCTCAACAAAAAATTCACAAGGGGTCCCCCCCCCTCTGGGACTCCGGTAGGTTTTTTTTTAGAAGTCTTTTACCTCTACAACCAAGAGCGGTGATTTGGACTCAAGCCGTTGCTTTAAAGTGACAAAAACACATCCTGATAGGTTGAGCAGGGGGAAAAGACAACCAACTGCAAAATTTCAAGGATTTCAGTGAATAATTATTTCATGTGTCTCAAAGCAGAAACACAACAGAAAAATCCTGTGAAACCCCTCACAAGGCCTACTAAAAGCAAACCAAGTACTTTTCAGCCGTCCTCAGACTTAATGATGTCCTCAAGCTCTCTTGCAGTGGCTTTTTTCTCCCAAATTCGAGCACATTTCATTGGAAACCCTACCGAAGCAGCCATACATGTACCTACCGCTAACGAGTGCACAGATTTCTCCCAAATGGCATTGTGGGAAAAGTTTGAGCCCTCGGCTTAAAAAGTCAGCAGTATTTAACTGCCCCGGGCTAGCCAAACTTGAACCGAGGGGGGGAGGGTTGAGTTAGCACTCAGGATTTCACCAACTGAGCCAAACATGTCCAGTAGGGAAAGGGTTAATGCATCACTCACACTTAGTATTTTGTAATGCCATTACCAGCACCACTCAGAACCCTGGGATACTCACCTTGGTATCTCATTTCCATCTGTTTTTCAGTTAAATTCTGGTCTTCAATGTTATTTCCTGGCATTTTACACTCCACTTGAACTTCTTCTACTACCTCAGATGATTGGATCAACTGCTGAGCCTTTCCAGCACCCTTAAAACTGGCTTGACCTGATTTAGGTGATGTATTGGCTCGTTTAACGTGCGTAGCATAAGGTGAGCTGGGGTCCATCTGAAAACTTGAATCAATAGACCCATTCAGTTTGCCTCTTTGTTGCCTCATTTCAGACCACCTGCCTTTACTCTTTGTCTTTTTGTATCCCAAGAGGAAATGTATCAATTTCTATAATTGGAACACAAAGCACTGAATCCTCTGGAGAACTGTTGCATGGTCTGACATGGGGCAACAAACGGTATAAAAGTGAGGTTATTTTTTCACTACTGTATGTAATAGAAAAAAAGCTATGGTAGAAAAAAGCTCAGTGAAAATTAAATTGGAGAAATAACATACATGTCTGCATCCCGCATACATGTATATGAAAAAGCTCTCCAGTTACATGTGCATGTATATGTCGTAGTTCAGTTTTAACTCCTAGTAAAATACTTTTTTTAACCTGTTTAAAAAGATATTTGGATGGTAGGAGTAATTTTTATCTTAAAGACTTTTGATAAGCAAAATTAAAATCACCATATTTGAATTCGGCCTACAGTAATGTACACAGGGCTTCAAGTGGCCAGGGTAAAAAGTATAGGGATAAATATAGGACATTTTTCAGGAAAATATAGGGCTAATATAGGGCAATATAGGGAGATAATATAGACGAAGTTGGCGATGTTTTCCACCCATTAGCTGGATTTTAAACAACAACAAACACATGAACATATAAAAAATAATGCAATGGCTCTTTATTTCTCGATGTCGATTTTCTTGCAGTGCCGTGAACGTTCTATTAAGCGCCCATGGCAAAATAGCCGGCATTTTTCATTTCTTATTAACAAAAACAGTTAGAAGTACATGAAATATCCAATAATTGTATTCGTTTTTTAGTTAGTAGAAAAGAAATTATAGAAATATAGGAAATATAGGACATTTTAGAAAATATAGGGAAATATAGGGAAATCTAAAAAATATAGGAAATATAGGAAATATAGGGACACTTGAAGCCCTGTGTACATGTACAATGGAAGTTTGAAAGCATTTATGGCATTATCGGTATTGTGCAAGGTTTTGATAAATTATTTTTAAGTGTTATATTTCACAGTGCTGTTGAATATCAAGTGCATTTTGTTCACAGTTTTCTGGTGGCAAATGTAAAAGGCAAACATGTAGTAATTTAGTGAACCACTTACTAACCACTTTCCTACCACCAATTACAAGTATTAAAGTATCAGATTGCTTACTAGCCCAACATTAACATGTACCACTTTATCAACAAAAGTTGATTTACATATATTAGGGTGGTTTAAACACGAAGTTCCAGTATAAAACTATTTATACATTTTATCAGGAGAGGCAGATTGACTCACCTACAAATGTACATTCTTCACTTTTCTTTAATTTGAATTTAAAATTTTGAGTCTGCCATGCATGAACAGAGGAGGGGCTTACCCTTTTATACCAGGACATTTTGTTTAAAGCAAAACCATAAATCAACTCTTAAGGTTACCATATACCTTCAGGATACAGATTAAACGTTATTGTATACTGAATAGAATATGGGATGTACACGGGCAACCTATATATATTGTACAGTGTACCAAAATGAACACTGATAAATTGTTTGTACGAATTTGTTAGGTGTTGCTAGATATGGAAACATCAATTGTGAGAATTTACATACATCAGTGAATTTCACATATTTGAATTGATTACAGTGCGAATATAATGTAACCATTTGCAACTTTCCACGATATAAACAAAAAATATAACAAAACATAACATGGTCTTCAAAGTGTGTGTGCATGCAAAGTTCAATATTTTGCTTTAAACGAATTTTATGGTCATTTGAAGGTGAAAATCTGTGGAATGCATTAAAAAGTGAACAAAAAATGCCAGTACATTAATTTGTATATCAGTGATCATTTCTGGTATATTATAGGTTACCCATCTCCAGCCAATATTTTATTCACTAGAAAGCAAAAACAACTTTTAAACTGTATCCAGAAGGTATATGGGATCCTTACTAGTTGTAGTATTTATGCCCTGTGAGTAACTAATAAATCAAATGCACTACGTACTGTTATTCTATGTAAAACACCTTGCACTTACCCAGTTGTTTCCAAGGCATCTTCAAGGTAGTATTCATGAACTGGGAAAGTACGACCTAAATAAGTCCAATGTAAAAGGAATTATTATTGGAACACATGGTGGGTTTAATAATAAGATTAAATAGTGTATGATAACAATTAACCACTTGGTCAATTAATAAATAATAATTATTAATTAAATTATTTATAGGTACTAATAACATAAATTTAAAGGGGCTATGTCATGGTACTGCGTATGTATCAAGTAATTGCACGGTTGGTGGCTGTTAATTGATACAAACAGTAAAACTTCCCTCCCTCAATGCTTGATTGAAAGGATTTTCAATGTTTTCCCTGGAAACTGTTTATATATCCTGTTTGCTAGTCATTTTTGCATATTTGTTTGATTTTATAACAGTACCATCATAATAGCACACACCCACCTGGTATGTGTATATAACAGTACCATCATAATAGTACACACCCACCTGGTATGTGTATAACAGTACCATCATAATAGCACACACCCACCTGGTATGTGTATTATTAGCAGTACCATCATAATAGTACACACCCACCTGGTATGTGTATAACAGGAGCATCGTAATAGTACTCGGAGAACAGCTTGGAGTTCAGTGTTGCACTCATGAGTATGACATGTAAATCTGGTTTCTCCATAATAAGATCCCTCAGTACCATCATTAGGAAATCACTACAGGATAATAATGATGCTTTATTTATACACGATGAATGAAAGCAGCAGAGCTGGTGGGGTTGTGTTTACACTATGACGGTAATAGTGAACAATCACGTACCAAAGTTGTTGTCGGTAGGTAGTCGGTAGGTTGTCGGCCGACAACACGCCAACAACCTACCGACAACTACGTAAATTCCACCGACAACCTACCGACAACTGCAAGAAATCGGCCGACAATCTACCGACAAGTAATAAGCTTATGTGTATCTTCTAAGACAAGATATTGACCCAAAAGTGAAGAGAAAATACAAGATATTGAAGTTTCAATGTTGTTTCGTCAGGCATCTGTTGTTGGGTGCCATTTTGGGATCAGGTGTAGTTTACGACTCCACTTCAGTTGACAAAGGAGTCATAACACTGTGTAGTTTACGACTCTAAAGTTTACGACTCATTTTTCGAAACAAGATCAACAGTTAGTTGAGACTTCTATTAACTTGTTGAAGGAAAAATATCAATGGAATCACACTTATAACAATGACTTGCTAGATGTTTTTCTACCCAGTACGGGTTTACAAAATAAACTCACCTGTACTAGCTTTTGCTCTGAAGATCTTGGCTTTTCATCATCTAATTCTATTCCTCTGTAGTTATAAATCTTAAAGCCCTCTGAGCGAAGAATGTGTGATATCTTCCTTACGATTGCCATTTGGTGAAACTGTAACTTTTGCTTCAGTGTAGTTTCACATTTACGGCAGATCCTTGTCTTGTTACTAGTATTAAAAGGTTTCAGCAGAAATCATTGTAAATGTTTGCGTATTAAAATCTCAACTCTGAATTTCCACGTGCAATCAGTCAGGCGTGAATGTCTCAGTCTGATTTTTTTACAGAACATCAACAGAGTTTTGAAGCAACGTTTGTCATATTGAAAACGTGTACAAACTTCTATACTCTTACCAGAAAACTTCTACTGGGAAAGTGCAATTCCTTTTGAATTAAAAGAGCTTAATGCATCGGATCAGATCAGTCAGTTCGCGTAAATGGAAATGAACTGCGCCCTGCGGTATTTGTGTCAGAAATGAGACACGCTTCTGGCTGACAGTTCACGATTGACAGGGACTTATATTATATAAGAATCTTGACTTTTTGACGCCTCTGGCACGCAGGGTATTTACCAAAACCATCTTACTGTACGTTTGTCATGAATTCGAATTATTTTGTCACGCGTTAATCCTGGTGAAAGAAATGTTAAAATACAAATTGAGTCGAAGTTGATTTCAGTGAAGGGATCCCAGTGAAGTCAGTCAAATAAACATTTGAATTACGCTAAGTCTGCCTGGGTTCTTCATAGTGTGTCGATTGAGAATAGACAAACAAACTTTGCTTCAGTCTCGTACCCAGATTCTTACGCATGCATTATCATTTCAGCCAATCAGCAAGGACCCAAAAATGGCTGTTACCAGAGCTCTCTCTGTGGAGATGAGCTCTGGGTACGAGACTGACTTTGCTTATAAAAAAGTTTACGACTTACAAACTCACCTGCACATGAGAGTAAAAACGCGAGGAAATAACTTATTATGTATCACTTCAGTTATTAAACAGTAGCCAAATAAAAATGAAAAAAATGTTGCAGTCACCCTGTTATATTCCCATGCATCCCTGCTTAGGCCGCCATGTTTTTATTTCACTGCAAGTGCAACACAACTGCAATTCATGTGACTCTAGTAGGCCGTTGTTTGGTATGTATTTCTTTAATTCAAGCAGAAGTACCATCGTGGGAGGGCATGCAATGGGCCGTGGGTGTTTGGAGCTGTAGAACAAGAGAGTAAGCTACATGTACTAAATAGACAAGTTTATGTGGAAGAGACAGGAGAGACGACGAGACGACTTTGCTGCCACTCATAGAGGACATCGGTGCTGGCTATTAAATGCCAATCTTAAATGCCGTGCTTATTAATTTCATCGAGGAAAAAATCAGGTGGCATAAAGTCCTGAAAGTGTAAAAGCATGTACATGTACATGATCGTTTGAAGCATTTTAGAGAAGCTTTATAAGGCAGATTATTGACCAACAACCTACCGTCTAGTACCGACAACACGCCAACAACCTACCGACAAACACGTAAATTCCACCGACAACCTACCGACAACCACATGAAATCGGCCGACAATCTACCAACAACCTACCGACAACCTGCCAACAGGTTTTGCACCGACAATCTGCCAACAACCTGCCAACAACCTACTGACAACCTACCAGCAACCTACCAACAGCCTACCGACAACCTGCCGACAGCCTACCGACAATCTACCGACAATCTACCAACAACCTACCAACAGCCTACCGACAACCTACCGACAACCTACCGACAACCTAACGACAACCTAACGACCGAAAATTTGGTACGTGATTGTTCACTATTACCCACTATATTTAAATCTAAGATCTACTACTCGATTACAATAATAATAATTATAGACTGATCATGAATTGACACTAAACTTGAACTACTAGTACATGTAGATGTAAAACAATGTAAACCATTAAGATGATTTCTTAGCAAAACTGACAACCAATCAGCCCAGACATTGGGTCACACACAGAACACTGCAATGACAGGAACTGACAAGCACAAGTAAAACAAGAATATATACATGTACATGTATGTACAAGAGACAGCCAAATATATTGTAAGAGACCCAGACTCAGGACCTGAGTGGGACAACCACCACAGGGTAACAACTGAATGCTGGATTATTTACCTATGGCTAAATTGCAGTTAATGGATTCTACACGTAGGGCAGTTGTCAGCTAGTAGTTTCCACAGGGAGAAGGGGTTGGGATGTGTTTGGTACAATGTACATGTAGATGTTGCATGCATCTAATCCACAATGTAATACATGTACAGTATATACATGTACATACTGTATACACGCTAGGACAGTTGAATTACATGACCCATTAAATTGTGGCTCTAACAGTAATATTGTTTACTACATGTACATGTATATAATAATAAATTACATGTATTTATTATCATAATTAAGCCTGGTTTAAATTTCCACATAGCATTTTAAACTAGGCTTTATTATAATTATGAAATATTAAAGTTATCAGTTTTATAATTACAATTATGAGTGTTCAGTACTCAACAGTAGGATAGAACTATAATTTATTGGTTTGTGTTGTTTTTCACAGTCATAATGTATGCACAGTGTACCTGACTGTATAATTACCTCTCTTCTGTTCTCTCGTGCACCTCATCCACAATCACATGACTGACACCTGTCAATTTAGAGTCACTTTCAAGGTAACGTAGAAGAATACCAGTGGTGCAGTACAACAGCCGGGTCGATGAAGACTAAAAAACAAACAATATTAAAGTAAATGTAACTGAACCCTAAATGTATCCAACAACTATATACATTGTACATGTACAAAGATGTATTCAAGAGAAATAAGTTCAGATAAGAACAAGTAATTAATCTTTGAATATTGATACATCAAATTATGTTCCCTTCTCTTCCTGGGATCAGAAAAAGGTACATGTAAACTATAACTTAAAAATTGCCATTCAAAACAAGCCATTAGAACAAAAGAATGAGACCAAATATCTTGGTATTACATGTATGTTAGATCAACACTTATTAAGCCATATATATCAACTCTTACAGCCATATATATTAAATTTCAAAAACGATAGTCAGAGGTATAGGTATCTTATCTCGTATAAGACATTTTGTATATATTAATAAATATTCTAAGCCAGCTGTATTATTCAATTATTTAACTGGTATCCCTATCTTACTGTACCTACAGTCTTATTATTTGGGCAAAATAATACTTATCAATCTACTATTCTACCTCTCCTTGTTCTACAAAAGAAAGCAATTCACTTAATCACAATCCCAAATTCGATGAACATACAAACTGTACAGGTCCATTATTTCACAGGCTTAAAATTCTAAAGTTTAATGATCTATTTTTTTTCTATTAACGCCCAATTCCTTTATAGGTTCCATGCAGGATTACTTCGTATCACCTTTGATAATTATTTTATACTAGTAAGAGATAGACATTACATATACATGTAACACTACACTAGCTTCCAGATCCATGCACTTACTGTCTTCTTAAAATTCGAACTAATTACGGCAAATTTAACTTATGGTTTCAAGGTGCTGTTATTTGGAATTCCATAAATGAACAAAACAAAGCACTTTATAACAAAAAAGCTTTAAAAAAAAAACTCAAAGCAGACTTTATTGACTCTTACCATAAACAATAATTACAACGGTTATATGTACATAAATAATTTTTATATTTCAATAATGAAAATTTGATTATTATTTTGACTGTAAATCCTTTCATATATTCTTCTATATATACATGTTTACATGTATATATAAAATATATGTATGTATCAGGTTTTCTTCTTTTAAATACCCATTAGTCTAGTCTAGATGTCTGTACTTGTCTTGTGCTTATCGCTATCTGTGTTTAATTTTCCTCTTTCCGACTGCATATATTTATACAAATTAGTCTAATATTTACGGGTATGTTACCTAGCTAGATTAGCTTTTTAGTTACTCTAGGCAACCAATGCCTAACCTATTTAAATAAGAATGCACTTAGTTAACTTGTAATCTCCAGGTACAATGATGTACATGTATAAATAAAAGTTGTTGTTGTACATGTAGCTACATGTAGTAATATTACATAATTTTATAGTCTGCTGTCTGACAACGATCTGAATCCTAGCTGGAATGGCTTTTTAACTAAATAAATTTGTGTACCTTTTAGGGGTCATTTTCAAATATCCTACTGAGCACCCATCCATCACTTTGATACCTAAGTGTCTTTAACCCAGCCATAATGTCTACTGCCAGCCAATTTGCCTTTTATTAGTGAAATCCAGAACTCGTGCTAACACAACCCTCCCCCATCAGTTGCAAGTTTGGTTAGCCCTGGAGAGTTACACGTACATGTACATGTACGTACTGCTGACCTTTTAAGCCAAGGGCTCAAGCTTTCCCCACAATGTCATTCGGGAGAATTCAACAGGGACATTGCCGGTAGTTACAATGTATCACTTCTTCTGTAGGGTTTTGAATGAAAACTGCTCTAATTTTGGACAAATACATGCAAGTCACCGTAAGGGAGCCAGAGGACATCACAAAGTCCTCATAATGACATCATAAAGTTACCTGTTTGCTCTCAAGTCGAACCTTGTAGCCTACAGCCTCCCCTAGCCTCTCTGCTCTCTCAGAGGCAACCCTCTCGCCTACTGACATTGCCGAGATTCGGCGAGGCTGAGTGCAGATGATATTGCACTCAGAACCATCCCCAGACTCCAGATGTGCATCAAGAATGAACTGTGGAATCTGGGTTGTCTTTCCACAACTAAAATATAATAATTATTAATAAAATGTAGCCTACATGACTTTTACATTTAAATCATGTACTGTGTATACATGCATATCAATTGTATCAAGTTTTTGGATTCACTTTTGGATGAGACTGCGGGGGGCTGGGTACTAGCAGTACCATTATACATACATGTACACTGTACAGGTACTAAAACATTAATGAGTATGGTGCTTCACATTGACCTCCTAGCTAGATTAGCTTTATATAGTTATTCTGGGTAGCAAATACCCTACTTCTGAACAATCTCCCTTTCACTGTATATATAATAATTTGTAGTATTTAAATAAAGTTGTTGTTGTTGGCACAGTGGTTAAGGCTCTGACCAAAAGATCTGATGTTTTCTGGTTCAAGTACCAGCAAGGACAGTGAAGGTAAAAAAGTATGGTAAGTATAGTTGATTATATGGTGTAGCACTGTAAGGAGACGGAGAGGGGTAGGAGAAGGAACTGATATGGGGGGATGTACATGTAGTAAAACAGAGGGGGAGGGTGGATTTATTTTTACATGTAGTACACATTCAGAAATACCTAGCTCATGTAGGTAAAAAAAAAACTACATTGTACATGTACCGTATGTTAAAAAATTGACCCAAAAATGAATTTGACCTGTATCATTTAACATTTTCCGTGTTTGTATAGAGTTGTAGAAACACAAGTGGGAATTTGAGAAAACGAGGAATGGCTGTGTGAACATTGAGCCCGAAGGGCGAGTATTAATTTCCACAGCTATTTCGAGTTCTTCCAAACTTCCACAAGTGTTTCTATACATTATGTACAAGTAACTATAATTTCTATAACTGTTTTGATTCTATATCCTTTATAAAATAACACATAGAATATAAGTACAACAGTTAAAGGAAAATTGTGCATTTTATTATGATCATCAACAGAAATTCTCCTACATGTAACTCACATACATGTAGTCGCTACATCATGATCGCGAACTTATCACATCACCAAATCAGTCAGTTTTTCAAAAATCTTTGAAAACAGTTTGCTAGGTATGAAAAACCTTTGAATTGAGAGCCCAAAATAACAGAGAACGATGAAGAAAAAGAATGTATATGGACTACATTTGTACATGTAGCTAATGCTAAAAATGGATTCACAATACATGGCAGTACTAAAATTATAAAGTTCAACAGTTCATTTCACCTCATGGACTTCAAGATCAAGCAGGCATTGGTTTTCATACCAAATATATTTTATGGGAGATCAAGCCGACTGGAGGACATTTTGGATTTATCTTTGAAATCTAGAGCTACAAAGCATGGAAGCCATCAATCGGATCATCAGTTATTTTGGACATTCTGTCTTCCTAGGACTAGAATAGTTTTGTTGATTCACTGTGTGTCTGCATGCCTCATATATGGAGTCATGTGGTTGCTTTATGGACAGCAGGTTGTTTTCATCTATCAGGAACTTGAAGCTTGCCCTTCTACATGTAATTATTTACAGTCATGCATGTACAGTACCCACAGAGAGTCATACTGAACTGTACATTCCTCAATTAACCAAGAGTAGTCAAAAGTGATGGTGTTGGATGGACTTTAGCATCTGTAGCTCTTGCATGTACATGTATGTTGATTGACTTGATGTCAGATTTGTGCTACATTTTCCTGTACTTTTGATTGCCATTTCTATTTCAGCTTCTATTTTGTGCAACTAGATCATTTTAGACATTTTAAGACAGCATTTTTTTAAACATTCTCCAGCTTAAATCTACCAAACAATAGTTTTTGATTGAGCTTCTAAAGTCTGATTACATGCTCTAAAGTCTGATTGCACGCAAGAGCTTGACTGCAGAGTTCAATAAAATGGCTAATTTGTTTGTTTCTAAACTAACAAAAAAATTGTTTCTCAAAGTACTGTAGCTGGTTCTTCGTCAAATTGAAATTAGTGCTCAATGTTTTTAGAAAAATGTAGGAATATTTTGCTGAGTTTCCAGTTGACTTCAAGACCACAATGTTGACATAATTATTTTGCCATGTTTTTATACAGTTATAAAAACATATACAGCTTTAAAGCAATCAGAGTGCATAATTTATTATCTTCCGTGGGTTATTTTAGAAATATAAGTATGTACATATATGTGCAATCTACATGTACATTATTTGTACATCTATAGGGCTATGTAAAAGTAAGTAACTTATGAATAAATAAGTTACCTGGCTGCAATTCCTTGGGCAGGAAACATGCACATACATGTACATATGTAGTATAAGCTGTTTGCCTAATCAATATTTGAAGGGGACAGAACAGAAAATGTTGTACTCTACAGCACAAAGAGCAGGGGATTGTACTAAGTCCACACACTCACAATAATTATAAATTGCATGGCAGCTACATGTATCAATCAGCAGCACATATAAAACAGCACCTATAAAACAGTCTGTAATTTCACTGACTGGATGTCAGTAATATGTTTAAAGCGCCAGGAGACTGTGGTGATATGGTGCTACTTTGTACATGTATATATAAATATGGGCATTAAAAACATTGAAACAAGCACATGTACAATAGTTACCCTGTCATGCCACTGATCACAAGAACCTGATGTTTCTGTAGGGAACTAATAATCTCATCTTGACTATTCCATGCAGGTAACTTGCGACGATCTTCTAACATTGATTTGTAAGCTGGACGGTTCTATTAACAACAACAGCGATAACTTTATGAATTTAAATTTATATTACCCACTTTGAATGATAATTATATAATTTCAACTTGTCACAAACCAGTATTCAACAAGAGGCTCTGGGGAATAATGCTCTGTGATTTGTGAAAGGAGAATATAATTTTTTATTTGATTATTCCCCAGAGCCTCATATTAAAACCTTTGTGTGACTGTATTAAGTGAAGCATAATGAATATCAAAAGTGAGATATATTACTAAAATTGAATGTAGTTTTGAAATAAATCGATGTTACATGACTGCTAGAATTTTCAGGAAGCAAGATATGTTCTTAAGAGGTAATAAACAAGCCCTAGCCTCACGTGGAGGATGGAGTTGACCCTGCACTCATCAATACAAACCCTCTTTCTGTGAAATAATTATGCCTTGGATAGCTTTACATTATCATTCTAACTAGATACAATCTTCTAACTAAGCTGAGTCAACTCCAGCCTCGATGTCACCAAAGGCTTGGTTACCTTTCAAAATGGCGGTCAAGAACTACAAATTGGATTATTATTGGCAGGTGTAAAGTACAGGTCACAGGTCAGGTTGTTAATTCTAAGACAAATCCTAACCCTAACCATAAACTTAACCCTAAACCATCAGACGAATTCACAGGTAAACAATGGGTTCTCACTCACCTAGAGCTAGGGTTCACAGGTAAACAAGAAGTACGTGACCTGACCTGTACTTTACACCTGCTGGATTATTACCAACATACAGTATCCTGGTCTGATATTTTTCCTATAGCAAGTTAAATTCTAAAAATACATTATACATATTATGACATTATACCATATAATCCCATGTACAGCTACTGTAGCTGTAGATGAGTCCTTGGGGACTCTCCATCATAAAGTGAGGTGTTTCACACAGGGGGTCATGCATGGGATATTATGGCAAGGAAAAAAGCCACACACTTTTTGCTATAATAGTAACTAGCATCTTAATGGTGGCAAATAACATTCTAGTTTCAATAACAAACCATAAAACAAAACAATGGCACCCATGTAAATACATGTAACAGGGCAGATTTATTGCTTACAAGTTACAAAAATAATCTGTTTTTTTTAGGGGGGGGAGACAATCTACAGGGATGGAGTTAATGGCATGGAGTGGGATTCGACTAATGGTACGGTGTATATACATGTAGGTGGCAAGCACCTCTTCTGGGTGGTTTTTTCACTCATTTGGTTTTTGCATTGGGCTACCTGTGGTACGCAGTCAAAATGGGGCAAGGAGAAAAGGGAAGGAGGGGGAGGGGAAGTAGCCTGCGAATACAGCTGTCTCACATTGGGAACCACAATCAAAACATTGCCCCCAAGAGAGACGTCTGCGTCTTGAGATCGACAGACAATTCCATACTGATGACGTTTTGTGGACAGGATCTGGTTGCATCATTTGATTGGCTTTTATATGATAACTAATATACCAAACAGGTAGTGAATGCTGCTCCGCTCAGTTAAGGAAGTGCATTAGAAGAGAACCTACATGTACAGTAGCACTTTGGCAGGAAAAATAGATTACTGGGTGCATGATAACTGAAATGCCAAGGTGTTAGATGAATATATTTTGTAGTTTTGGGGCTATCGGCGACTGAATCCTGTTTGAGCTGTGGAGTGTATCACAAAAGTTGTCGCGATTTATTTTCATTTTGTCCCGACATATCAATGACCTCCCAGTAAATTCCCTGAGCCTACCAATTCCCAACATTTTCTTAAGATTCCGGGCACAACAAACTGATGTTTATACACCGGAAATCAACTGTTATTGAGAATGTAATTGTAAATGCTAATTGTATTTCGAACTGGCTGCTTGACTTTATCAAAGCCAATAGAAGAAAATTAATTGCTGCTCACCATCTTGATAACAGGAGGCTTCCTCTTTGGAAACCGATACATGTACAAATGTAGTTCACACAGAGTTAGAAAGAGTTTGCCTACACGTCTACACTTCAACAAATTCATGATTACACAAGGATCACATACACAGAAATGCATTAAAGAACGGTTGAACGTGGTTAGCTCAAACAATGCAGATTCCACCTCGTGTAATATTACTTGACGATAAGATCTGTGCAAAGCAGTGTGGTAAAAATAGACAATAGAAGTGATGCATTGTGGTAAAAAAAGAAATTGAGATTTGGACCTGCTTACAGATTAGAACTGCTGCCTTGCTCGCTCGCTTCAGGCTCGCTCGCTGCGGCAGCAATATGCATACCGTATTTTATCACATACAAGCCGCACCTCACATATAAGCCGCACCCCTAACTTCAGCCTGGTAAACAGAAGCTTGTTTTTCCCAAAAGGTTTAAGGAAAAACCTTGTGTATAAGCCGCACCACAAAATTTGGTAAGAGTAGTCTTGTGTTCGAGTTCATAAATGCCCGTAATTGAAGCAAAACTTCTTCATAATAGATTGTCATGTATCACAACAACAAATTGGTTACAACTTTCCTTGTCCTTTCTTGGGTATATTAATTAACCTGCTGTCTTTAAATCACTTCAGAATTCTTCTGCTGTTGTTCCCCCATTAACCAACAACATATTTAAGGAACTTCATTCCTTTAAGCACACAAGAAAGTAATATTTTCTGCCGAAACTATATGAGCATGTGTCTGAGTCCGTGGTCCGCCATCTTGGATTTTTAAGGAGGCCTGGGGCGATAGTTTTCTGAAATGTGTGATCGAGCGTGATCAAGCTCCGAAGTTGAACATGAACTCGATGGGAATTATACTTTATTTGAAAATTTGAAGGCTTCCAAGACCAATTAAGGCCTTTAACAACACTAGGAACCATTCGAGGAGTTAGCAGAGAAGATGACAGGCAACTGGACAGCTAGTTTTCTTTGGAAAGCGAAGGACATGAGTTTGAGTAGAAATCTTGCAGAGACTCATGTTCTGTGAATTGAATGTGCCATTTCTATTGTTCATATGGCTTTGTTTACGGTCATTGCAAAAAAAGTTTTCTGAAAACACTCACATATAAGCCGCACCCCCAACTTTCAAAATCTGAAAGTCAAAAAAGGTGCAGCTTATACGTGATAAAATACGGTACTAGCCAATCGAATAATGCAACCAGATCCTTTCGCGAAACGTCATCAGTATGGAATTTTCCATCTCAAGACGCAGACGTCTCTCTCGGGGGCCATGTTTTGATTGTGGTTCCCGATGCGAGACGGCTGTATTCACAGGCTAAGGGGGAAGGGAAAGAGAAGGAAATAAGAGCCTTTACGCAAGGCATACAATTTTGTGTTCTGCCCCTGGTGAAGTGAAAGGTCATCACGCATTGGTGATGCATCAACTGTCAGACAATAAACCAACAGTAGCAAAGTTAAAATATAAATAAACATGACTGTTTATTTTGAACATGAATGTTCAAAATTTCTGTGCTATCAGTAATAATCATAACAACACTTTCACATGTATATATTGTGGGGCAATTCTGAACACTGGTTCAATTTGTTTTGAACCGGCCGGGCAAATAATTTCGAAAAGGGGCAATTGTCAAGATTCTAAAAAGGGGTTTTTCAATTAGTTCACGACTTTTGAAGAAAGGTATAGTCTGTGTTGTTTAGTGACTTAGCCCTAAAAAAATATTACTAGCCCTAAACACACTAAATTAGTGACTACATGTAGCTTTAACCCTTTCGCTCCTGAACCAGCCATAACCGGCCAATATGAAGCATGTACCTGGAGAAAATTATTGCATCAAACCTAGACATGCTGGAAATACGATGTTGCGATATTATTTCAAGGGATCAATAACTTCAAAGCAAGAGCTACAACAGGGATCGCTTGACTCTCCCACTTTGGAGAAAAATGCATTTGTTTTGGAGATCATTGTCCGTTTCTTCGATTGTCACGAATTTTGAGGAGCTGAAAATCGGCTCAAAAAAACCTTCCCATTCGCACTTGAAATCAAGAGCAAATACAAAATAACCACTCTGAGTCTTTATAGTACCTTGTTTATAATCTTTCCAACCAGCAGGTTTGTTTGCACAAAACAAACCAAGCGACTGTGAACCATGCCGATGTTTACACTGCATTTCACTCGACCACATTTTCCAGCTCCCACCTCCAATTGCATGCTGGGTAATCAACAAAAAATTCACAAGGGGACCCCCCCCTTCTGGGACTCCTGTATTTTTTTTTATAAGTCTTTTACCTCTACAACCAAGAGCGGTGATTTGGACTCAAGCCATTGCTTTAAAGTGACAAAAACACATCCTAATTAAGGTTCAGCAGGGGTAATAGACAACCAACTGCAGGATTTCAAGGATTTCAGTGAAGAATTATTTCATGTGTCTCAAAGCAGAAACACAACAGAAAAACCCTGTGAAACCCCTCACAAGGCCTACTAAAAGCAAACCAAGTACTTTTCAGCCACCCTCAGACTTTTTTGATATCCTCTAGCTCTCTTACAGTGGTTTATTTGTTCAAAATTAGAGCACATTTCATTGGAAACCTACAGAAGAAACCATACTCACTGCCGCATTCAACTAGCTCGGGCTAGCCAAACTGGAACTGAGGGGGGAGGGTTGAGTTAGCACTCTGCATTTCACCAATTGAGCCCAAACATGTCTGGGAGTGAAAGGGTTAAACACCCTCAATTACTGAGTACCCACTGTGGATGGTTAGGGTGTTTTTAAATGTAGGGATTAGTACACAGGGTAATCGAAGAAGCATTAATAATATTTGTCTGTTGTTTATTGAAGACCTAAAAATATAAATTAGTGACTAGCTCTACACACTCTAAATTAGTGACTATATATAGCCCTATACACCCTAAATTGAAGGGGTGAGCGGAAGAAAGAGTAAAGTGATGACAGATCAAGTTTTCATTTCGCCATTAATTACAAAACAAAGAAGATAAAAGAGAATTTGGAATTTGATCTGTCATCACTTAACTCGATCTTTCTTCCACTCACCCCTTCAATTAGTGACTATGTTGTAGTTCTAACCACCCTAAATTAGTGAGTACCGGTACCCGTTATGGACGGTTAGGGTGTTTCTAAATGCAGGGGTAGGGTATGGATTAGTTCACAGGACTAGGGTATCCTGTAGTTGCCCCAATATTTGTGTTACTCTTTGACTTGGTTCATCTGCAATGAAACTAATTTTTCTTTCCATGATATCCAAAATCCTTGCACGTGCACTCGAGAAATGGGACTTAATTATCATGGTAATGGAGCCATTTTAAAGTACATTGTAACTACCTGAAATACGCTCTCATACATGTACATGTAAGTGGTGCATTCTTGTGAATATTTTGTGCATTCTCAAGTGGCAGAATTCTATAATAAACAGTCATATCATAAAAAAAATTATTAGATGCTTATTACTAACTAAGATGATTATAGCCAACTAAAATAATAACCTCTACTGGTTAATAACATGTTTTATAACATGACCTAAGAAATTTCTGCAATCTGATTGGCTAAGAGGAGTGGTATTTCAACGTAATAGTGAAATTACGAACTCCAAGGAGTGGTATTTCAAACTCCGGGGGGCCACTCACGTAAATGACGTAAGTGAGATGTGCGGCGGTACCGTGTCTAGGTTTGAGCCCAATTTCGCAAACCAATTCTTGTTTTGGAGCAAATCAGTATCAATTCGGGTTGATTTTCCTAAATTCCATGGAAATTCTGGTTAATAAGAATGCCTTAATTTGTTTTTTTGCAAACCCGGTCGGGCTCTGAATACAACACCTCACATACCTACCCTTTATTATGCAAGCGGTGCCCCCCCCGGTTTGAAGCTCGGTTACAGGTCGCCGACCGGTTGCAGAAAACTACAAAGCTACGGAAGTTTACGGTGGGAAACGCCTGGCTTTTGATGGCTAAAATTGAAGAGTTTGGTATAGAAATTAACAGCAATGTCATCTGTGCCTCTGGTAATGGAATCTTGTGGTGATTTGAGAAAGTTCAAAGTGATTTTCAAGTCTTCGAGTGACCATGAAGTTGGCAGACGAGGAAAGTTTGATTCAGTGAATGAAAACGGAACCGAAAATTGACGTTCATCTCGCTTAAACAACTGCCCAGGAACAGCTGACATTATACAAGGACAAAATACCAACAAAGTAAGCCAAGTTGACTTTTAAATTTTCTTTTAATTGTTTTCTTTTTAATTAAGCCATTGAAATATTTGGAAACTCGGTCGCATGTGACCCGTTGCCGTGAGCAGTTGATTGAAATTATCTTGTTCAAGTTAATACCTAAAGAAAAATACTTGCTTGTACTATAAAGTTTAAAGAACTTGGAATTTCATTTCCAGCTGCGACAGTGTCGTTCAGTTTTCTGGTTTTGAGAAGTATTAACAGTTACTGTCTTTTAAAATAAAACAGGGAAGTGACAACTGCATGCTTTATTGTTTGACTTCAGTTGTGCTCGATGAACTGCCTGAATCAAACTTCGCTCTTTGCTAGTGTCAATGTACCAGAAATTGACTTTTTCACAGGTTAATTATATTATAGCCACTCTCTCTCAGCTCCAGTCGATTATTAAGCCTTTCTTTGAGATTTGGCTGTTCAATTTGGTAAGCTAAATTATCTGCCACTTACAGGATTTTCACTAGTCATTAGCTCAAACTCAAACTGTCAAAGAAGTAAACAAACTCGGCGCACCAGGTGAGAGAACATCTGATTGTCTTTTTCAGTAAATTTCTTAGGTCATATTATAAACAAATAATAGCATGATATGTACGTGATATTTGGCATAAATACCGCTCATGATATTTCAAAATTGTTCGTAATATCACTCGACGAAGCGGCTCGTGATATTACGAACAATTTTGAAATATCACTCGCGGTATTTATGCCAAATATCACTACACATCATGCTACATTTTGTATTACCTATACTAATAACATGTTTCAAAGTGTTACACAACTCCATGTACAGTACATGTAAGTGACACTTACCTTTTGTTTTGTGAACTGTAGCTTTAATTTTCTATTCAGTGCCTCTTTCTCCATTACACTCATCTCCTTCTTTGCTTGGTTATCTTTTGATGACTTTCTCTCATCCATTTCTTTTGACTCCCCAGGTATACAACAGGTACTCGTATTTTCCACTGTGTCATCATCAAGTAACCCTGTAGTAGCAACCCACAAAGGTTTCACGCTACTTTCTGATCTACTGTACTCTGATGGAGGCCTATCAATGTATTTCATCAATTCATTGTTGTCCTCTAAAATGCTAATGATGGAAAATACTACAGGTAATGCTGATGTGCTTAATGCAACAGCTTCTGTACTTAGTCTGAGGGTGATGTTTAAGGATATTGAAGGTGGAAGAAGATCACTTGTGCTATAAAATGCAATCAAAGGAGGTTCAAAGGGATATATAGATCTCTCAGGAAATCGGATTTCAAGGGTGAATGTCATTGGCTGTATAGTTTCCCTGAGGTGTTCATTGCCCTCTTTGTTCTCATCTCCATTCTCGTCTATTGAATGGCTCAGTTTGCACTTTGCCCCAAAGTGGCAGTTCCCTTTCAAGAAAAATTTACACATGTTCTGTGATTTTAATGTCTTTTTCTTTTCTTTCTCACTTCTTTCTGATGTCTTATCAGTTTTGTGTTGAAATAATTCTTCAAGAAATGGCATGGTCATTTTCATTGTCCACAACCTGTCAGGAATAGCTTCACTAAATGCACTTTCATAAATAGATTGAAGTGCAACTGATTCCTCCTGTCTTTGTATTTGTGCTTCTTCAACAGTCTGGGCACTGAAGTTTGGGTTCTCTTTTCCAATATTTTCCAATTTGCAACAAGCACATAATAAATATTCTAGTGCTGCACCAACATCTCCATCATACTTCAGCAATGCATCAGAACATCTCTTTTTCTCAAATCCACATTGTGTCAGCTTCTGCAAAGCATATGGATTTGGTTCTTTAGTTCCCAACTCATTAGATATAGTATCCCTTGGAACAGCAAAGCTAAATGCATCCTGCACTTGTAATCTCTGATCACCAACCCTCCCCCAGTATAATTCATCGCGAATTAGGTTACCAAAGTCAATATTATCAAGAGCTTCTGCTTCTGTGTCAGTCTGCAGATCCTGTAACATCTCATGAATCATTTCCTGGTTTTCTTCTGTCATGTGTAAATTTTGAACAGGGGCCTGTGACTTTTGCCTTCCCTTAAATGGTTGGGGCTCTTTCTTAGCCTCAGACATACTGAAGCTGGTTACGATTTCCTGAGATTTATCTGAAAATGATTTTGCTGTTTCTTTACCGTCCTCTTTTAGCCGGTTTGGACTACGTACTCTGTTTTCATGCACACGTACTGAGCTCTGATCATCTCTCATCCTGGTAAATCTGCTTGAATGTTCTTCTCCACTTCTGTTGGAACCACCACGGTATTCACCTCTAGAACTAGTTCTCCCAAATGCTGCAAAGGGTTTACCACTCCTCTGTCCGTGTCTACCACCTCTAGATGGATTTTCTTGTCTGGCCGCAACATTTTGAGCACTACTTTTCTTTGCCCGTGGTTGTACTGATTCGTCCGTCGGATCGAAATCTCCTGCCTTTTCTTTTGGTTTATTAAATCGTCCTCCACCACTGCCAGGTCCTCCACCACGGTTGGTCCGTCTGTAAGATGGCCGACCTCTATTCATTGGAAATTCGTACACGATCTTTATGAGTCTAAGGCTTCAAGAGAATCACATCATTCTTATTCCTATACGGCACAGGAAAAAAAATAGAATCGCCTCGATAACTGAGGACTGAGGTGTCCTATATTTTAAAATTCTTCAAATTCAACACGACACGATTTCAAATGCAAAATCAACCAGGCGTTCCTGGCCCCTGGCTCACCTCGTTCTCGTGCCACAGGCCAACCTCATGCCCATGGTCTTCTCGGTCAGCTTTTATGCGACACAACCGTATAGTAATGGTAAACACGTTCCGTACTATCCTTAAATGGCAAACACGCTTGGAATAATGGTTATGGTTAATTCTTGGGCAATATTGATAAGATCGAGGTAGACTGGTTTATTTATTTATTTATTTATATATCATAATTCGCAAAGCTAATGCGCATCACTGCGAATAGATAAAATAAATTATGAAGAACAAAACAAACGAAATTAAACTAAATATGAACAAAACATTGGCGGTTTGCTAGACACGTAATTCAAGTAGTGCAGACTTAAATGCACTGAGTGTCTGCATCTCGATGACATAGTCCGGAAGCATGTTTCACTGAATCCTTTATGGTTCTTGTGAAAAAGCTATATTTATAAGTATTGCTAGAACTACCCATATTAATAAAGCGCTTTAGGGTGACACGATCGCGTTAGAGTTCACCGATTGACCGAGTCAAATTCGAGTCCGAGTCAAGTCCGAGTCCGAGTCAAATGACCGAGTCACTCATTTTTCTTTTTTTTTTCTTTGTTTTCCTTCCTTCTTTCGGCTACACTTCAGTTTGATATTCTTCTCGTGCATGGTCGTTTTCGTTTGCAAAGAGAATTCCAACAGCTGCCGCGTTCGGTGAAGAAAAAGTCTGAAATCTCGCCAAGCACGCGCAAAGTTCTATAAATACACTACACATAATATAGGTTGAATATATAAGTTGATTTCATATTTCTTTAGGCACAAAAATAAATTTTAGTAGATCGAGAAAACTCCCTGCCCAAGAACTGATTCGCACGGCCACGGTTTCCTTTACGTGCGAAAAAAGGCAAGTCAGTTTCGTATTCTCGCGCGAAACAGCGAGCGCGTGGTTAGACATCGCTCGTTCGGGATTTAGACATCTCATTGGGATCAATCTTTCCTAATGCTAAATAGCTTTCAGCCTCCCCAGTTTCTGTCTCCATTTACTAGTTGAGGCTCGTTCCAGCTCGTCCGTGAGAACACGAAACTGGATTATATATTACATCACAGACGAGGTCGCATATTATTGTACATAAAATTAACCGGAAATTTAAAGAAAAACTAACCGTCTCCGAGAGAAGATTAGTGTCAGTAAATCAAGGGCACCCAACGAAGTTTTCGGTTAAAAAGCTGTTCGGGAGAGTAAGTTAGCCTAAAACTTTCGGATTTGAAAAAATTGTCCCTATAATTTTTTTTTCTGAAATACTGGCTAGAAAACTTGTTTTCAATCCCCAGAAAATTATAGAAGAAAAGGGAGACTAAAAGGTTTCCCCTAAAATATTCGTACGTCCCAATTCGTCTGATCAATAGAGTCAGAACAGGAAAAAAGAATCCCTAAAAAATTCGTACCTCCACAAAACTTTGCAACATGACGTTACTTGGGCTAGAAAATTCTTGTTATGTTCTAGACTACTAACAAATTCGTAGGCCGGGAATATTTTGCCATAGTATTTTCGGTTGACGCGATTTCCACCTAGAAAATCCGAACAGCTAATAGCTTTCTAGAATACGTCAAAAGACATAGTAGGCGCCTTAAAATGGCTAGATAAGCTGTAGATAACTGGTTTCAAACGAATTTCAAAAATTACTCGTTGGGTGCCCTTGGTAAATGACCAGAGCTCGCTCACCTAGGGCTAGAGTTCACAAGTAAACAACTGCCTTACGTGTACGTGTAAACGACTGTGACTCGGTCATTTGACTCGGACTCGGATCTGACTCGGACTCGGACTTGACTCGGTCTACGGATTTACTCGATCGCGTTACACGGGTAGGTTTCTGAATGTATGAAGGAAGCTCAATAGATGTCAGCCCGTTCACGATTTTATGAAAGATAATTAACCTAGCAAACTTTCTGCCTATTTCTAAAGTTGGCCAGTTCTTTTCATTCAGGAGATTCGTCACAGTCCCTGGTTCGTATGTGTGACATCCCTTCACGAACCTAGCTGCCCTGCGTTGGATACTTTCGATGTTCTGTTGGTGCTTCTGTAGGTGTGGGTCCCAAGCACTAGAAGCATATTCAAGGCGAGGCCTAACAAGCGTAGTATAGGCATACTCCTTTACACTCTCTGGACAGCTACCAAGGTTTCGCCTAATGAAACCTAATGACTGGTTGGCTTTGCCAACAATGTTGGTGATATGATGGCCCCAGTCAAGATTAGATGTCAATTCGATGCTAAGGTAGGGATGATGTGAAACAGATCTTAATGGGATCCCCCCCCCCCCCATGGTATAATGGAAGATGGTTGGTGACTTTAACCGGCAAATCCGAAGTATACTGCACTTATCAGAATTAAATGTCATCTGCCACACTCTGGACCACTCAAACAGCCGATCCAGGTCATGCTGCAGGATTGAAGCATCTTCTAGGCCTTGAACTACACCATATACAATGGTGTCATCAGCAAAGTGTCTTATTTGGGTATTCATACCATTACAAATGTCATTAATATATACCAGAAACATTAAGGGGCCTAACACAGTTCCTTGGGGCACCCCTGATGAAACATGAATTGGCTTGGACTTCTCCCCTTCCACCACAACTGTTTGGTTTCTATTTGTTAGCCAGGCTCTTAGCCATAACAAAAGTTTTCCTTTGATGCCATAATAAGCCAACTTTGAAAGGAGGCGTTCGTGTGCCACCTTATAGAAGGCTTTGGAGAAGTCTAGCAGGATGCAATCCGTCTGGTGGCCTTAGTCGAGATTCTTGGCAAAATCCTGGAGGGCAGTTATCATCTGGGACTCACAGGAATGGCCCTCTCTAAATCCATGCTGGAATTTAGAAAGGATGTTGTGGTCATTCATGTGAAGCATTATATGGCGAAATAGTATATGTTCCATGATTTTGCATACGACTGATGTCAGAGATATCGGCCGGTAGTTAGAGGCTACGGATTTATCCCCTTTCTTGAATATTGCATGTATATTTGCACTATACCAGTCCACTGGTATAGTTCCAGATGCTCCGTTTTCCTCCTAAAATGTAATTAGTGTTTGTAATATGTGTGTAAGCCTCGTTTGTATAAACGATGTAAAAAAAATATTCTTTATCTTGGTGAAATAAAAACATGACTTAAAAAAACAAAAGTTCCAGATGTAAGTGACAAAGTGAAAAGCCTTTGTAGAAATGGGGCAAGCTCATTGGCTGCTGTCTTCAAAATCCAACAAGGGATTTGGTCGGGGCCACTGGCTTTATGAACATTGATGTTCATCAGGAGCTTCGCAATGCCATTAACATCAAACTCCAAGGAAGTGATGTTGGGAAAGGGTGATGATGGTAGAGTTCGGAAGCTTGTGAGGTCTTCCGCTGTAAAGACAGACTTGAACTGGTTACTAAGGATTTCAGCCTTGGTCTTACTATCCATAGTAACCTCTCCCTCAGATGTTTCACGTAAACATGCAACTCCAACATTATCCCTGCGCATTGACTTGATAAAGGACCAAAACCTCTTTCCCATAGATGGCTGTTTTTCATGTTCAGAGGGCTCCAACAAGTCTGCGACGTAGGAATGGTAAGCCTTGGATAATTTGGTGTTAATATCTTCCCGCAGCCTTTTGAAGTTATCCCAATCAACTTGGCATTGTGATGTCTTAGCCTTGTTGTAGAGCCGTTGCTTTTTCCTAATGGCCCTTCTAAGGGAGGCTGTCATCCATGGCACATTCCAACGACCTGAGATCTTTTTGTGTGGAACAAATTTGTCCATTACTCTGGAGATCACGGCTTTGAATTCAGACCAATAGGTCTCAATATAAGGCACTTCTGAGTCAAGCCTGTCAGGCGAGAAGGAGTGCCTGATGCTATCCTTCAAGCCCAGCACATCTGCTTTCTTATAGGAGAATATTTTTCTTGTTGTTTTCTTTGGTGGTTTAGTTTTGAGGTTGAGGGTTGTCAAAACTAAACCATGGTTGCTCATTCCCTCTAATACTTTGACGCTAGTAACCAAGTCCGGGTTTGTGGTGAGTACTAAGTCCAGGATGTTATTTCCTCGTGTGGGTTTAGTCACACATTGACTCAATGAATGTTGGTGAATTGTATCGATAAATGCTTGGTTTGCTGGAGTTCCATACTGAGGATTGTCCCTTATCGCAAACTTGTTCTCACCATCAACACAATCCCAAGATATATGAGGGAGGTTAAAATCACCAGATACTAGGATATTTGGAAGACTGGGACTAGAGGTGATTTTAGTCAGTACGTGGTGCGTGTCAAAGGAATGTGATGCTCCATTTGCATTCTTCTTGAATTCGTGCACTGAACAACCAACAAGAACATTGGACCAGGTTAAAATATTTGTGTAAATTTATAAAGACTGAAGCGTCCTGTCTAATTCAGCCTTAATTGCTAGCTATTAGTATTAGACTTGTCGTCAAGATGAGCGACTCAGAAGGTGAGTTCGGAGCAACTTGCAAGTAGAATTAAGTCGGCTCGAAATCGAATCATGAAACATGAATATGTATTTAAATAAATAGTTTTCATTTTAAGACCTGGAACTGGAAGTGTGGTAATCTCACGGCAGCGGCGGCCATCCATCTCCTAAAGTCTAATTAAGGACTTGTAAAGTTAAGATAGGAATCGCTCACTTGATCGAGTCGTAGATAAACGTATGGTCTATACTCTATACATGTACAGTATATGGACCTGATCTAAAAACCTAATCCCCAAATTTAAAGAAAACCTAACTATTATAAACCCCAAATCATTCATAGAACGAGTCTAAATACACCTGAAAAATAATGGAGAAATTAGCGAAGTTTTCAAGCGTATCTTTATGCACCTATCAATGTTATGGGGGGGGGGGGGGGGGGGCAAGGGGTGGGGATTATTATCTAGATATATTAAATTTGCTTGCTCAGTCTGTACCGTGCAATGCAATGGAGCGAGATTTTCCCCATGCTTTATACAACGTCAGATGGGAAAAAACAAGTATCATAACTTCGGTATGGACTGAGCAAGTGAGTTAAAAAATATATGGGAAGTTATGGACCTCAGACTGACCAATAGCTCACAAAATTACTTAGTCATATAATAATGATTGTTACTAACTATTTTAGCAGGTTTCTTGGTGTTGCAGGTCACCACATGACAAAAAACAAAGAACACTATTACCTAGTTCCAAAGCAAAACAATACCTTGCAATACAAAGATTACCCTAACCCCAGAAAACACCTGTATCTGATACCTTAATTTAGTGTCCAGTAAATCGCCATTTTTTCAACCCCCGTTTCCACCTTTTATTACAGTAATGATACGTTATTGTATATTGATTGATGTGATATTTATTGTACTAGGGTTCATTTCTTAATTAGTTTGACTTACTTTACACACTCAGGGTTACCAAGTAATTATTAAATTTATGAAATGTGGTAATTAAGTCATTCATACTGCCACCTTAATAGATAATATTTTTCTAAGCTCTGTTGAGCATTATTCTTTAAGTGGCAATATTGTCCATGATATTACTGATCACCTTCCCAATTTTTTAATTATAAACAAACTGTCTATTGCTCACAAAAATCTAAACCTTTTTAAGCGTGACTACTCAAAAGTTAATGAACATGACCTCATAAGTGATGTTCAAAGTACAAACTGGGAAGATAGACTGTCTTGCAATTAACGATGTTAATCAGATCTTCGATTCTTTCTATTCATGTATCTCAGACATTATTAATAAACATGCCCCATTAAGAAAGTTGTCTAAAAAGGAAGTAAAGAATAAAATCAAACCCTAGATTACCTCAGGTCTTCGTAAATCAATAGCTAACAAAAACAAGCTTCTTCATACATATTTAATGAATAAATCTGAATTCCACCACTCTCAATTTAAGAGATATAGAAATAAATTAAACATATTTTAATCGCAAGCAAAAAGCTATACTATAGCAAATACTTTTCTGACAACATAAAAAATATGAAAGATACCTGGAATGGCATTAAACAAATTGTTACCACTAAACAAAATAAAAGTTCTATTCCTAGTAAAATAGAGGTAAATAACTCTACAATAACTGATACTAAATCTATTGCAAATGCTTTTAATGATTATTTTGCCACAATTGGATAAGAACTAGCCAAATCTATTCCCACTGTTTGTAAATCCTTTAGTGATTTTTATGTCAACCTCAGTGCAATAGTTTTATTCTGAACCCAACAACACCGGAAGAGATTGAAGAGGAAATAAGCAACCTAAATCCAAACAAATCTTCAGGCCCATACAGCATCCCTGTAAAATTACTTAAAATCCTTAAATTTCTTCTTAGTTACGGTGGGCACAAACGACCATAAAAATGGCATCAGTTCTATATTTTAAAAAGTTTTCAATGCAGACGATTGAATTTTGGTTGAAGGATGTAGAATCGCAAAAGGAATATAACCTGATTTTTTAAGCTATGTTACTACCATCGTGACGTCACAATGACGTCATTTATCCATTTGTAATACGTTTCTTGCAACTGTTCATTATCTCTAAAAACGAAATGTCGTATATTGTTAAAATCTACTCGTGATGAGAATGAAGGAATCGAAAACCCGATGTCGATTGGTTAAGGAAATCAAAAGTTATGAAAGTTTGAATTTTGTCCTTTTTCCCGCCAAAATTTGGCGGGAAATAAACACCACAAAAGCATTTATAAAAACATCGCTTCATTCAATTTTTAGAGTTGTAAATATTGTTGCATGACATTTTGTCTAATCATAAAACACGTTGGTGGCTAAAATCGTATGTTTTTTGAATTTTGATTTTTTGTCCATAACCGGCTTTAAGTCATATTTTCAGAAACGTCATTATGACGTCATACTTTTTTATACATGCCCTTAGAAAAAAATCCTTTGAGTGATTTTCGAGTTTTAGTGATGAAATGCGCTAGTCTGGCACTCAAAACCAACATTATTTTATTTTCTTGATTTTTTAACAATAGGCAGCCTTATTTAGGTATGACACCTGACGTCACTAAATATGACGTCATAGCAACAGTCATTCCTCTATAACTTTTGCTATAATAGTCGTAGAACGTTCAAATTTGCGCCAAAGGAATGTGTGTCATGAAGGCACTTTGATGGTGTAGTCTGTTTGTAACATCTATTAAAGGGGGAATTTTACCAAAAAAGGAGGCATCACTTATGACGTCACAACAACGTCATCATACTAACATAAAACACCTAAAATATGTAGTTTCATTTTGTTAACAAGTCACCAACATTTCTTCAAATTGAGACTATAAGTAAAGACATGGTTTTAATTTTAATTATTTGTCCACGCTCACTGATGCCGATTTTGACGTACTTTATGCCCGACGTGTTAAATTATCTATTTAACTGCTCTTTCTCTATGGGTGTAGTTCCAGATAAGCTAAAGGTTGCTAGGGTTACACCTATCTATAAAAATGGAATCCATGCTGTTATTTCTAACTATCGCCCAATTCATTACTTTCAATTTTCAATAGAATTCTTGAAAAGTTAATGTATAACAGATTAATAAATTATTTAGGGAAATATGAAATTCTGTATGAAAACCAGTTTGGTTTTCGGCGCAATCACTCTACAACCCATGCTATTCTAATGATAGCAGATAAGATTCAAAGAGCAATAGAGAATAAATTGTTTTCTTGTGGTCTGTTTTTAGACCTAAGCAAAGCCTTTGACACTGTTGATCATAGAATACTTATTAAAAAGTTGGAATATTACGGAATACGTGGAATAGCTAAGGAATGGTTCTGCTCTTATTTATGCAATAGAATGCAATATGTCTCTTTAAGTGATATATCTTCTGAGCAGCATTTAATAACCTGTGGTGTTCCACATGGTTCTGTCCTTGGTCCCTTACTGTTTCTTCTCTACATCAATGACTTTAATAAATCTTCTACAGCTTTCGATTTTCACCTCTTTGCTGATGACTCAAACCTATTCTTCTCTCATACAAATCTACAAACACTCGAGACAACAGTCAATAATGAATTATGTAAGATCAATGACTGGCTTTGTGCAAACAAGCTGTCTTTAAATATAGGCAAAACTAACTTTGTTTTATTTAATCCTCCACAAAAGAAAGTTACTGCCCCCATAAATATAATCATTAACAATAAAATTATAAAAGAGTCTAAAAGTATAAAATACCTAGGAGTCTTAATGGATTGTCACTTGAACTGGAAAGACCACGTTTTTCATGTCTCCAAAAAACTATCAAGGAGTATAGGCATCCTATGCAAACTTAGACATTTTGTTGATACTAATACTTTACTCCTGCTGTACTATGCCATCATTTATCCATTTCTCACTTATAGCTGCCTGGTATGGGGGAGTACCTACAAATCCAATATCAAACCTTTAGAAATCTTACAAAAGAAAGCAATTCGCATAATTACTTTTTCAAAATTTGATGCCCATACCAGTCCGCTTTTTAGTCAGCTTAAACTTCTAAAACTTCATGATATAATTACTTTTTATACTGTATCCTTTATGCACCAGTATTCTATGGGCAATCTTCCTAACGTTTTTGACACTTTCTTTCAAGCTACTAGCAGTAAGCATAAGTATAGGACTCGCCTTGCATCTAAATCCACCTTCTCATTTCCAAAGATTCGTACAAATTATGGAAAATTTAATATAAGATATCTTGGCCCCAAAGTTTGGAACAATGTTGATGAATCTATAAAATCTTTGAGCTTTCGCTGCTTCAAGCGAAAGTTTAAAGACAAACTTCTAAATCTTTATTAATAATCTAAATAACTGTTTTGACCCACATCCTGCTTACTAATAGTAACTTTGTTTGTTAGTGTGTATATTGTGTGTTGCGTGTGTATTTATTATCACCTTAATTAGTTATTCAACGTATTTAATGTTATGTGCTTGCTGATTTTTCGCCTTTTTCTGACTTGTAAAATTAACTCTATCATTTAATGGACACCCGACTAGATTAGCTCCTTATAGTTATTTCGGGTGCCCGGTTACTTTATAACTTGTTTACTTTCATCCGACCCATGTAATCTGCCACTGTAAGTACAAATACAAATTGTTGTTGTTGTTGAAGATTGAGGTTGCTGAAATTGGAATATCAACTCCATACTATATAAACAATAACATTTGCTTTCAGAATGAATACTTTCTAAATTAGGGCAATATTATCATTTTGAAGTATAGTTTAACAAGAAGCTGCACGCAGCTTGAACTCCGGCGTATTTTTTGTAACGCGGACTATTTCAGATACCTGCGTGTTTGCCAATTACAACGCACAATCAGATGCGAAAGTACGCACCAACAGTTGATCTCATCTAAAACGAGTCAGAACACGAGTGAACAAAAGTGGAACACGAGCGACTTAAATTAAGCCAGGGTACCCTAGGGTAACACAGGTAGCCCAAAAATACTAGGGTCCAAATACTAAGATGATCTGTTCTAAAACTCCACATGAATCAGGACATGAGTGAACTCGAGTGCACAGCGGTTCATAATTTTATTAACAAAAAATTATAATAAACAAATATAATTATAATTGTTTTATCGTCTTAGTTGTCTCGGGTTACCTGTGTTATCAGTGCGGTACCCTATTTTGTATTTCCGGGCTACCTGTGTTATTCTAGCTTGGCTTAGTTGTGTCGGGTTACTTGTGTTTTCAGTAAGGTACCCTCTCTTTGTATTTTCGGGCTACTTGTGTTCACATCGTTATTAGCATGCGCACAGCCAGATCACTGTTAGTACACATGCACTCACAATCTGTTAAAAAGGATTGGACAATCAGATGCGAAAGTATGCACGCACAGTCGCGTCACGTAGCAGCGCCAGAGTAACAAGAAGCTGCACGCACCTTTAAAGAGGAACTAAAGCCTAAAATCAATTCAATATCTATGAAAATATATATTCGAAATAAATAAATTGTGCTATTTAATTTTTCTATGTTACGCGTCTTAATGAAGAGAAAAGCTGAAACCTTCCTCGCAGCCTCCGCTCAGATGGCTCACATCTGTTTTTTTTTTGCTGGAGTAAAGGCTCCTAATTGCGAACCATTGTGTTTTCTTCAATATGGGGAAATTTGCTTTGAATTGAGCCACCACACAATCTAAATTTATCAGCGGAGAATCGAACTTGAAAACTAATTTTCTCTGCAAAGTCGCGCAACACAGAAAAAGTATAATAGCAAAACTTATATCTTTAGAATACCTCTTTGTTTAGACGTTGTGAACACAAGTAGAACACGAATGCACGCAAGTAGAATACGAACTGAAACACGAGCAACTTCACATAAGCTAGGGTACCTAGGATAACACCGGTAGCCCAAAAATACTAGTATCCAAATACTAGTAGGATCTGAAATATAACTCCACACGAGTCAGACCAGGAGTGAACATGAGTACACTAGCGCTTCATTTAATTAATACAAAACATAATAATAATAACATAATAAAAATTGTGTTATCGGCTTAGTTGCTCGGGTTACCTGTGGTATCAGTGTGTGTCGTCTTTGTAGGTTCGGGTTACCTGTGTTGTCCTATTGTTATCAATGCGGTACGGTACTATATATACTCTATGTAATTTCGGGCTATCTGTGTTATCTAGTGGAGCGCAATAAATTGTTGTAACATGGCTCACTTTCGGTGGCCGTCCGCATGTCTTGACCTTTTAGACATGTCTCGTTCCAGTCTGCGACCGCGCGAAGCGTGTTACATAGTGCGATGTTGATCAGTTGGATGTTGAGTGCCAACTTCAATTGGCAGAGGTTTCTAGTACTTCGAGCTATCAATTGGTCAGGAGTCTATGCTCTTTGTGATTATTTTGGCCATCAGAAAGTATATTTTACTTACTTTTCGTACAGTGTTTGGACGATATTGGCCGATATTAGATTTTACGCAAAATTATCAACATCATTTATGTTGCACATCTAAGAACATAACTTTTTTCTTTTGCATAGTTAGCATCCCTGTTTAGTGGTGCATAAAAATTAGACAATTACAATCAATATTTCTGGTCCAAACGTTTCGAAAACTAATACATAGTGTGGAAGTCCGTGAAGTGACTAGCGATTTTGAAGTAGTTCGAACTATCGATTGTCATGGATTGAATAATTTGTTTTACAGCTTTATATGTATGTCGATTGGTCAGAAGGCTATCCTCGTAAAGCTTCTGTGGTTCTTTGGGCTGTAGGGTTTTTTTAACGAGAGTTTTCGTACAGTATTTCTAGCCTCTACTTTGTACATAGCACGCTTCACACTAGAGCCATATTCAGTTACGTTGTCACGGAAGTCCGGTAAATTAAAATTACTAGCTGGTTTCTAGTAGTTCGAGCTATCGGCTGTCATGGACTGAAAACGTACTTTTACAGTTTCATATGTATGTCAATTGGTCAGACGTCTATGCTCTTTGTGATGCTGAGGTTTTTTGGGTTTTAACTTGCTTTTCGTACAGTGTTTGGACGAGATTGACCGATATTAGATTTTACGCAAAATTGTCAATGTCATTAATGTTGTACATCTAGAACAGAACATTCGACCAAATGTTTTCAATTTTTTTCTTTCGCATAGTCAGCATCTCTGTTTGCTGCCGTATAAAAATTAGACAATTTCAATCAATATTTCTGGTTCAAAAGTTTCGAAAACTAAGACATAGTGTAGCGCGTTTAACGCTAGAAAGTTCAGCAGTCCGGAAGTCTGTGAAGTGACTAGCGACTTCGAATATTCTTTAGACTGTTTTCCTTGAAACGATATCCAGTTTCCAAGTCGGCTTTCCAAAACTATTTTCTAGTTCTGTTTACAATTATACAGTTATCCAACTCCAATACGATTTGATCTCCCGATAAACCCGCAGGGGAAGCCAGAAGGCACTCTGTCCAACATCCTGCCACAACGCCGGTGAGATCCGCAAATGAGCACTTCCAAAACATACCAAATGTCAGTTGAGAAAACAACCTTACGAGTTTGCTAGAAATGTCCGGCAGTCAGCCTTAGTTTTTTTTTATTAACCAGCAATTTTGCATATAGAACGCAAGAGACTGCTTGTAAAAATGTGACCTCGTTTCTAGACATGTTTTGACTTGTTCTAGACTAGGAAAACACAATTAATTGATAAAATAATAAACGCCCTGTCCTGCCATTCACTTTGATTAGTTATCAGCCGACAAGACGGACAAGTTATCTCGAGTTGTCTCATACAGCTGACCCCGTTATCTAAACGTGTTTGCATACACTTAACTTAAGATTGTATTTCGCTTATGCTATTAGATCTGTTCAGGCAGCGCAGATCGCATATATTACGTTGTTCGTGTATTTTTACAGTTCCTTTACAAGAATCATAGGATTAGAAAGTAGTTAAAAAGAACTGATAGCGCCTCAAAGTCTCACGCGTTGCTCATTCCACATTTCCGTAGTGGTAATTATTCTGTGATGATCTTATGTGATGTAAAAAGCGTTAAATAAATCTATAACGTTTAATGCGCATGCTTCTATGGGCGGCCGTTACCACCAAAAATACAGAACAGGAATCATTTAACAAAGAATTGTGGAATGATCAATACAAAACACGAACGGAATAGACAGAAATGAAACCATCTAACTATCGCTTGCCAAATGGAATAGACAAAACACAAATGATAAAGACAAAACACGAACGATCTAACTACCGACGTAGAAATGATTCAACCAAGTATCAAATGATCAATACAAAACAAGAACGGAATAGACAGAAATGAAATCATCTAACTATCTCTTGTCAAATGGAACAGACAAAACAGAAATGGTAAAGACAAAACACGAACGATCTAACTACCGACGTAGAAATGATTCAACCAAGTATCGAATGATCAATACAAAACACGAACGGAATAGACAGAAATGAAGTCATCTAACTATCTCTTGTCAAATGGAACAGACAAAACACAAATGGTAAAGACAAAACACGAACGATCTAACTACCGACGTAGAAATGATTCAACCAAGTATCAAATGATCAATACAAAACACGAACGGAATAGACAGAAATGAAATCATCTAACTATCTCTTGTCAAATGGAACAGACAAAACACAAATGGTAAAGACAAAACACGAACGATCTAACTACCGACGTAGAAATGATTCAACCAAGTATCAAATGATCAATACAAAACACGAATGATCCAACTCGCTTATGTCAAATGGAAAGATAATAATGAAATGATCCAACCTAAATACAAACGATCCAACGCAAAGTAATTCAATTCAACGTAAACACGAATGGTTTGGCGTGATGTCAAATGATCAAGTCAACAGTCGAATGGTTCAGTCAACAGTCGAATGGTTCAGTCGACGGGGGGTCTCCATGACGTCACGCACTGCAAAATTGGCGGCAAAACAAAGCTGCCATGTTTGGACATGTTTGTCTCCTGAGTTGGTTCTACTATAAATCGATTCTGGTACTAAGTGTTTATTGCTATTTTACATCATCCTGAGAAGTTGTTAATAATATTTTATCAGCTTGTTTAGCTAGTCACCCAAATTAGTCTAGTCTAGCTAGGAAAATCGAAGGTCTTCCCGGTTGCAAAGTGGGCTTGAACTGATCTATATTACAGGCGCGGATCCAGAAAAAAATCTGACCGGTTTCCGACTTCCCAATTCAAACTCCAAAATTGGAAATTTTACTGAACCCCCTCCCCCTTAAATCTGGAAATTTTGACCGGTTTCCGTAAACCGTTTAAACCGGTCTGGATCCGCGCCTGTATTATGATTCCTCTTAGACTTTAATTAATTTTTTTAATTAAAAAACCCTGATAGAATATCATGCGGTTATACCATAGTGAAAGGTATTGTTATCTCTAAATCTATATCAGCTATAGCGATAAAATCAGCCATCCGAAGAGCAGAAGTGATCAATAATATCTGGTGCGATATAATACAAGTAAGAAACGATACGAGAATACAGTATATACATTAATTTGTTTTTACCAATTGATATTTTGCAGGCGCTTTTATTTAAAGCCAGCCTGTTAAATTTCCGGTATCCTAGTGGTTTGGTCCCCGTGAATCCGATCTGCAGTAGTATAGATGTGATCACAGTTTAAGCAAAATCTGTTGAATAATATTTAAATGTGTTTGGTTTCTCTGTATTCTCCAAAGTTTGATTTATGGACTTTTTGGAATGCCACTTAGCCGGAAGTATAATATCTGTATGTCTGGAAACATTCGCGTGCATGCGTAACAATCTTTTGCTCCAACAGCATCTCATGCACGGTGAACAATATCCTCTATTTCTTGTTACTCGCGATGTTAGTTTTCTAATTTGGCCATTTACATGGTCAAGGAGCTGGTTAATAAACAAAACGTGCGCAAACATCGGTTGTGTCTTCATCATAAGTTATCATATAAAACCGGAATTTCTATCTTCCTCGTACAAGTATGAAAAGGCAATAAAAACGAAGGGTTCTCAATGGTATTTTTTAAGTAGTGAAACTAGAAGTAAATCCGGCGGAACTTACCAGATCTAGGAAAGTTGGCGACTATGCGCTTAATAAAGGTTTCCAGCATTTCGTCACATATTGCTATAACGAGAACTATTCGTCATTTCATATTCTGCCATTCTATTCTCCCACAGTCCGCTGACTAACTCCAAGCATCAATGCCATATCTTGATAGATAAAGTTGTTTTCTGTTTTGAAATATGAACCGGCAAGAAAAAAAGGACATTAAATCGAGTTTCAGTGCTTTCTATTTTATTTATTTTATTTATTTGCGTATTAGTAGGGTACAGGCCTTTAAAGTGCAAGTATCGCCATAAAACAACATGAACTCTTTTTGCCCCAAATTCTATTTCTGATATTTTCCATGATAGATAAATTATGCTTTGTACATGTAAGTTACAGTACCAGGAAAATGATAGTGTATATATATATATTTTTTTATTAGTGGTACAGTTTTATTGTTGAAAATTAGATATCACCCCCCTCCTTTGCATAGAGTAATTTACATGTTGCCCCCTCTCTTGGGATATGATTTCACATTGTGCCCCCCCCCCCCCCTCCCGTTTCTCGATCCCCTCCCCCCTCCTGCTTTTGCACAGTCCCTTATCTCGTGTTAACACAGTACAGTGTAGTACGTGGCACTATTACAGAGGTTATTACCTTTAGGCGAGCGTTCTTCATATTTTGCGGTGCGTTATTGGCAGAATTATATAATACATAAATGCATAAAAAATACAAATACATATATACAAATACACACAAAAAATATATTTTATTCATGGCATGGCTCTCTGGAAGAGCATGATTATATGAAGATACTCTGAGGGTAAATAAAGAGATACAACATTCCCAAGGCCAGCCATATGAATTCTGCTCCATAATATATAGAGCATATGGCTTATGTATCGGCTAAGTATCTAATACGGCTAGGTTTATTATATAAATCTGCAAAGAACGCACCTAATATGAGAACGTATTCGCCGGCAGTAAAAATAAAATGGCTTCTCGATTGCCATTTTCTGCAGTTTTTGTATATTTATATATAATAAACAACTTATAAAGGCTCGCCAAAATACAAATGACTCGTAAAACTACAATGAGCCGAGTTAGCTGCTTAGCCGACTGATGACTTCTGTGTATTTCCAAGAGTCATTGATATGGAGCCTTTAGGCGATCCAAACTACGAACTGAATAAAAATACACAACCGTATTAGGCCATCCCAATAAAATGTTTCGTTTCCCATCGCCATCTGGCTCGTGATGGTGGGTCGGTCGGCCGGTAAAAACGTTAAGGGATCTGGAACCAAGTCGGCTTGAAGACACATTTTCCTCTATTAGTTGTGGATTGACAACTTGCACGAGAAAAGTAAGAAACTTTTCCACAAAATTGGGTCGGTCTTTATAAACTTTGAATTTCTTTTTGATTTCCCCCCAAAAAGAGTCGGTCGGATGATGGTAAACAAAACATTTATTGGGATGGCCTTAGCATGGTCGAGGCAAATTGCCGTATCAGATGTTTCAACAGAGAAGTTTGTATTACATTTGTATATAAATTGTGCAAATAAATATTATTTTCTTTCCATAATAAGCAAAAATCTTATATGCTCGCTCGAGAAATGGGATTTACTATATATGGTGATGAAAAGCCATTTCACTGTAACTACCTGAAATAGTCTCATATTCGGTGCCCTCTTATGCATATTTCGTGCATTCTTGGTAGAACTGGTATTCTGATTCTGAGTCAAATGTCAGTGGCGATTGATAAAGATGTTGAGTGAGTATTTCGTGGATCATTTCTACTGACAAAGAGAGTATGTTAACTGGATTTCAAAAAAAATCACATACATGTACTTTTCCACTTGAGAACATCTGCTTAGGCGGATTTACAGAGGCTCACAACAATTACATATGTGAAGTGTTGTATTCCGGTGAAAATTTCAATGCGAACATGTAGCAGCGGAGTTGAACGAGGTATGCACATGCAGGAGCTAATAGCTCCAGGTATGCATGCATTTAAAGTCCGAGGCCGGAAATCCGTAAGTATAGAGGCGTCTGATTTCTCTTTGAACTGAACCATGACAGAACATTCCAAATGAAAGTTAAATGTTCGGATATTTTTGTGTTATAATCAATGATGTAATTAAGAACTTTTAAAGTCTAAGAGGAATCATAATACAGGCGCGGATCCAGACCGGTTTAAAAGGTTTACGGAAACCGGTCAAAATTTCCAGATTTAAGGGGGAGGGGGTTCAGTACAATTTCCAATTGGGAAGTCGGAAACCGGTCAGATTTTTTTCTGGATCCGCGCCTGTAATATAGATCAGTTCAAGCCCACTTTGCAACCGGGAAGACCTTCGATTTTCCTAGCTGGACTAGACTAATTTGGGTGACTAGCTAAACAAGCTGATAAAATATTATTAACAACTTCTCAGGATGATGTAAAATAGCAATAAACACTTAGTACCAGAATCGATTTATAGTAGAACCAACTCAGGAGACAAACATGTCCAAACATGGCAGCTTTGTTTTGCCGCCAATTTTGCAGTGCGTGACGTCATGGAGACCCCCCGTCGACTGAACCATTCGACTGTTGACTGAACCATTCGACTGTTGACTTGATCATTTGACATCACGCCAAACCATTCGTGTTTACGTTGAATTGAATTACTTTGCGTTGGATCGTTTGTATTTAGGTTGGATCATTTCATTATTATCTTTCCATTTGACATAAGCGAGTTGGATCATTCGTGTTTTGTATTGATCATTTGATACTTGGTTGAATCATTTCTACGTCGGTAGTTAGATCGTTCGTGTTTTGTCTTTACCATTTGTGTTTTGTCTGTTCCATTTGACAAGAGATAGTTAGATGATTTCATTTCTGTCTATTCCGTTCGTGTTTTGTATTGATCATTTGATACTTGGTTGAATCATTTCTACGTCGGTAGTTAGATCGTTCGTGTTTTGTCTTTATCATTTGTGTTTTGTCTATTCCATTTGGCAAGCGATAGTTAGATGGTTTCATTTCTGTCTATTCCGTTCGTGTTTTGTATTGATCATTCCACAATTCTTTGTTAAATGATTCCTGTTCTGTATTTTTGGTGGTAACGGCCGCCCATATGCTTCCTGCTTTATCGCTCGATCACAGCGTCTCCGACCCACATTGTTAGCGGCAAAGGTCTGATCTGATCAACTTCTGTCGCCGATAGAACAAAAAAAAGAACAAGAAGCTGCATGCAGCTTGAACTCCGGCGATTTTTTTGTAACGCGGACTATCTCAGATACTGCGTGTTTGCCAATTACAACGCAAAATCAGATGCGAAAGTACGCACACACAGTTGATCTCATCTAAAATGAGTCAGAACACGAGTGAACAAAAGTAGAACACGAGCGACTTAAAGTAAGCCAGGGTACCCTAGGATAACACAGGTAGCCCAAAAATACTAGGATCCGAATACTAAGATGATTTGTTCTAAAACTCCACATGAGTCAGGACATGAGTGAAAACGAGTGCACAGCGATTCATAATAGCCTACTTCCGCGATATGCTTTACTTGTCACGGACAAAGGTTTCAAAACGAGGCTCCGTGCTAAATTAAATTCATTCTTTTCACAGAGACAATAATAAATTTAATAGGCCCTTTGAAGCTAACAGTCACGTGCTGATATAATACTTCATTAACAAATGAATTGAGCTCATGATCCCCATGGGAAAGGCGTTGCCATGAATACTGGAGAGCAAGCTATCTTTAAAAACGCAGTTTTAGAAAGATCGGCAATTGATTGGAGGTGGAAAATAGCCTTTACAAACATGTTTTTCTAATAGCAATACCGATCTCGTACAATTCAAGGCCTTGAAATAAATGAAGTCAGTTTTTTTTTTGCTCTCCAGTACAACCACGTGATTTGTTAGCTGCAAAGGGCCTATTTAGCACGGAGCATCGTGTTGAAATCTTTGTGCATGACAAGTAAAGCATATCGCGGAAGTGGGCTATTTAATTAACAAAAAAATATAATAAACAAATATAATTATAATTGTTTTATCGGGTTACCTGTGTTATCAGTGGGGTACCCTATTTTTGTATTTCCGGGCTACCTGTGTTATTCTAGCTTGGCTTAGTTGTGTCGGGTTACTTGTGTTTTAAGTAAGGTACCCTCTCTTTGTATTTTCGGGCTACTTCTGTACACGTCGTTATTAGCTGCACACAGCCATATCACTGTTAGTACACACGCACAATCAGTCGAACTAAAGCCTAAAATCAATTCGATATCTATGCAAAGATGTATTCGAAATAAATAAATTGTGCTATTTAATTTTTCTACGTTACGCGTCTATGAAGAGAAAAGCTGAAACCTTCCACGCAGCCTCCGCTCAGACGGCTCAAGTCTGTTTTTTTTTGCTAAACTAATGGCTCCTAATTTCGAACCATTGTTTTCTTCGATATGGGGAAATTTGCTTTGAATTGAGCAACACGCAATCTAAATTTATCAGCGGAGAATCGAACCTTGAAAACTAATTTTCTCTGCAAAGACGCGACAAGAAAAATATAATAGCAAAACTTATATCTTTAGAATACATCTTTGTTTAAACGTTGTGATCAAAAGTAGAACACGAGGGCACGCAAGTAGAACACGAATAAGCACGAGCAACTTCACGTAAGCTAGGATACCTAGGATACTGACCGGTAGCCCAAAAATACTAGGATACAAATACTAGTATGATCTGAAATATAACTCACACGGGTCAGACCAGGAATGAACATGAGTGCACTACCGCTTCATGATTTAATTAATACAAAATCATCATAATAATAAAATAATAAAAATTGTGTTATCGGCTTAGTTGTTTCGGGTTATCTGTTGTATCAGTGTGTGCCGTCTTTGTATTTTCGGGTTACCTGTGTTGTCCTATTGTTATCAATGCGGTACGGTGACCGGTACGGTTCTATACTTTATGTGTTTTCGGACTATCTACAATCTAGATTTATCAGCGGAGAATCGAACAGGAAAACTAATTTTCTCTTCAAAGACGCGCAACACAGAAAAAATAAATAACAGAACTTAATTACGTCCTTTGTATACATCTTTGTTTCGACGTTAGGTTGATTTTAGTGTTCAGTTCCCGTTTAACTCGGGCCGGGTTTTTTTCAAATCAACTTTGACATTGTTCGAAAGCTGAATCATTGTTTTTTTAATCCATTTGTCCCGATCGACGAACGTGAACTAACGAGAAGATGTGTGAATGCAAGCCAAGACTGACTTCCGACTCCAGTTACCTTGCGTGACCTGGCAAATTAATAGGTTTTCTATTAGGCTTTCACTATGCGAGCAAATGACCTTTCACCACAGTCTCGTTCCAGTCTATGGCGGTGCGATTTACTAAATAGCTTTTAGACCAACTTACTATAAATGCTCTTGATTGTATTTGTAAAAAGCCTAATTACGGCAGAATTGTTCTTGTTACATGATTATCAATCTCAATGAGGGTTTCTTCAGTTTTCCCCATATTAACAGACATGTATAAGGTCTCTCAATACCTATATACGAGCGAATGGTTACAGTGAGAAACTACATGTAACTTTCCACCAAACGCCAACCCACTGAAGCACGGGTACGCAAACATGAGTATGTATCTATGTGAGTGTATATCCAACAGGGGTGCTTGTGATGCTGTAAATACATGTACAGTTATATTATCTCTAATCGAGGATACTACAAATACTAATTGACTGCAAATACAAACACAAACATCGACCCAAACAGCTACAGACACAGAAACACACACATGTACCCTCGCAGCTGTACATGTGTGCATGAGAGCTCCCCGTACGTCCGGAGCAATGTCCGGGTCTGTATTTATGTGAGCTCAAGCAGACACGGAATACAAGCTAATAAAATATAAAATATTTCTTAAAATGAGGAGTGCATTGAACAGATAATGCATCGAAGTCCATATCATGGAGAGTGTTCACTAATTAAGTGTATTTGTTTTTCTACAATTATTTAAGAGGCTTAGTTATTATGTGATCCATACTATTGGTACTAATTCTTTGTATATCTTATATATTAATTTAACTAGGCTTAATTTATACATGAAAACTACTTTATCCCATTTAGCGACTCTAAGAACATCTTGAGAAGGCACATGTCTTGGGAGATTAAAAATAATTTTGGCTGCTCTGCAATGTAAAACCTCTACAAAATTAAAATTATCTTTACAATTAAAACACAATATTCTCCATGTACGCTCTGCGCTGAGTACTACTATCGTATGTTTTGCAATTTGTCTTCCAACTTAATTCGCTCACAATTTCCACTAGAACACCTAAACTAAACTAAATATACGATATAGTTAGATGACAAGTCTCAAACTGCATGTCGGACCGAAGTAGTTTGCAGTTTTCGCACACTAGACAGTACACGGCACAAACTTTTCCATGTCCGCTCCTGTTAACGCCGAATACTATTTAAATATCGTATGTTTTGCAATTTGTCTTCCAACTTAATTCGCTCACAATTTCCACTAGAACAACCTAAACTAAACTAAATATACGATATAGTCAGATGACAAGACTCAAACTACATCTCAGACTCGGATAAGGGAAAACTTAGCTGATGCAGTACAATATAAAGCCAAAGTTCCTGTTTGTTCGACGCAGTTCCGTTCAATACAATGTACATTAATTATTAGGAATCGATAAACTTCTTTAAAGAGGTCCGGCTTTAGTTTATTTCTTCAACCAGAAAACGAGCACAGCATTCGGGTATACACTAAAAACATCTTACCGGCAGAATTGTTGTTGTACATGGTCATCAATCTCAATGAGGGATTCTTCAGTTTTCCACATATTAACAGACATGTAACAGTATCTTAATCCAATAGAGACTCTCTAGCTACAATCTCAGCCAATATTCGTTGGAACACTGACCCCTTTCCCCGGCTTTCAATGTTGAATCCAAAACGGTTCTCAAAAGTTTCATGGCTCACTCGCGACCGGCTCCAACTGCAACATTGAGGGAGGGAAAACATAGCCCTACAGTGTTCCAACATTATGTCAGTGATTGTAGGTTATTCTGTCGTAAAACATGCCTTAGCTGTGTAGTTGACCTGACCCAAACTGTCAAAGTTTTACCATTGACAGATTGCCTAATGTTTATAATACGGCCGGGAATAGATTTCTGACAATGAGTCATCGATCAATATCTCCTTGTCTCGTCTTGTCTGAGAGCTTTGACCTTTGTTATCTGAGTACGCCTGACGGAATCTAACCTGAGATTATAATTCGATACCTTTTATATCTAAACTGTGATTGTATTTCGCTTACGTTTTTAGATCTGTTCGGACAGCGCAGATGAATGTATTACGTTGTTCGTGTATTTTTGGGTCTATAACAGTTCCTTTACAAGAATCAGAAGATTAAAAAGTAGTTAAAAAGAACTGCAGCGCCTCGAAGTCTCACGTGTTGCTCATTTCACATTCTCACAGTGGTAATTATACGGTAATGAAATATTATGTGATGTAAACAGTGTAAAATAAATCTATAAATTTAATGCGCATGGCTCCTGTTTTATCGCTCGATCACAGCGTCTCCGACCCACATTGTTAGCGGCAAAGATCAGAACTGATCAAAAATTTTACAGGAAACATTAATAATAATAAAAAAACAAGAAGCTGCACGCAACTTGAACTCCGGCGTATTTTTTGTAACGCGGACTATTTCAGATACCTGCGTGTTTGCCAATTACAACGCACAATCAGATGCGAAAGTACGCACCCACAGTTGATCTCATCTAAAACTAGTCAGAACACGAGTGAACAAAAGTAGAACACGAGCGACTTAAAGTAAGCCAGGGTACCCTAGGGTAACACAGGTAGCCCAAAAATACTAGGGTCCAAATACTAAGATGATCTGTTCTAAAACTCCACACGAATCAGGACATGAGCGAACTCGAGTGCACAGCGGTTCACAATTTAATTAACAAAAATTATAATAAACAAATATAGTTATAATTGTTTTATCGTCTTAGTTGTCTCGGAGCTCGCGTCCATATCAGGTATTTATTAACTGAAATGCCTGTTGGTTATATACCCTCATTCCCAAAACTGATCTGCTCATTATATTACAGAACTATAAAGGGAACTGTTGGAAGCCTTTAATTTCTCGAACCAAAACCTCGGCCGTGAGAGGATTCTTGTTTAAGTTGATATTGCTTCGCTCATCATAAATTATTCTGTTCTCCGGGGTATTTCTGACAGCCAAAAACACGCTCAAAATTATTTTAGTGCATGTTGGCCTACAGATCACGGTGTTTGAGCTGGTATGTATTATGACCGAGAGGCATAAAACCTACGAAATGTACCTCAAACAAGAATACCGTCCGATGGCAAAATCTATCAGCGCCACGAGGTCAACAAATCGACAAAGAAATGCATATCTATATAAACACGCAATGATTTCAACCTCACCGTACCTTAATTCATGACCTGACAAGACACTGTTCAGTTTCACTTTCACTCTCAGCTTTGCTCTTGAGTTTGAGTTCGGCTTTGTTAAAGACTTCTTATTCAGTTGTATGGTATTGTGCAGTATATTTGAGTATACCAATCCACAGAGATTCCGATAACAAAGCCGTGGCGAAAGAGAAGCTTAAACGAGAAATATTTTGTCCTCTTAGAAAAACACAACATATTGCCCTTTCTATCGAAGAAGCCTTGGTTTCAGCAGAAAGGAAAACGCTAAATTCCAATTCGATATGTGTGGATCTTTGAGTCCTTCAGGTCCGGCGTCGTGTCGTACATCTATATAAAATCACAGGCCATCTGGGTAAAAAACGCGGTCCTTCGGCTCCGACAAGAGCGCCAGTTGCAATATCCTGAGCCTGTTGGAAGGCTTTCGCACGAGTGAAGTTAAATAAAACATTAAACTGCTTACATTTGAGAGATGGGACTCCAAATTTGAGAGAGATTTGCTCGCGGATCCACCATTTTGATTTACTGTATTAAATTATGTAAATAAATTAACCTGGCGAGTGTTACGTGACCAGCACAGTGCGATCTGATTGGTTTGAATTTGACCTTTAACGCATGCGCAGAAGCCGTCTGACATGAAATAAAAAATAAAATAATAATAATAACGACTTGCATTTTAAGACTCGGTGCTGCCACAGGCAGCCCGAGTAATAAGCCTGGCACACAATATTGGCCCGTAGCTCGTCGATAGGATCAAAGTATGGTAACGAGAGTCACTGGTATTACATCTCACTGTGTATACACACTGGAACAAGATATGACAGACCATAGCGGCATGTAACGCAACGTCGAATCAAATATTATAATATTAGCGCTGCCCAAAATAAACCAATTGTTATCTGTGGATTGATCACGTTTAGTCTAATTGCTTGATCCTGCTATCTGTAGTCTGCCTCGAACATCTAACCTCAGATTGTATTTCGATACCTAAGTGTTTCAAGTTTATCAATTACTTATGCGGTCGTAGACTGGAAGGCGCCGTAGTTTCGCCTGAGTCAACAATACTTCATCCATATTAATAACTCGGTTAGAGAGAAGATAGAGGCAAATTGAGTACTTCATGACGTGACGGTAGCCTTAAACCCTCTAAAGCTCTCTACCGAACATTTATCTTTCAACTAATACGCATGCCTCCTGCTTTATCGCTCGATCACAGCGTCTGCGACCCACATTGTTAGCGGCAAAGGTTAGAACTGATCAAAAATGTTAGAGGACGAATAAAAATAAAAAAAAGACACAGACTGCATTTTAAGACTCCGGCTGCTGCCATAGCAGCGCCGGAGTAATAATAATAATAAAAAGACACAGACTGCATTTTAAGACTCCGGCTGCTGCCATAGCAGCGCCGGAGTAATAATAATAATAAAAAAAAGACACAGACTGAATTTTAAGACTCCGGCTGCTGCCATAGCAGCGCCGGAGTAATAAAGAAATACAACCTACATTTAGAGAAGATACATGTTTATAACAGTAAGATTAAAGGGAAATCTTTTATTATTTTACAAACAAAATTAAGATAAACTATAGTTAATTACTCCGGCGCTGCTGTGGCAGCAGCCGGAGTCTTAAAATGCAGTCTGTGTCTTTTTTAAAATTTATTATTATTATTATTATTATTATTATTATTATTATTTTTTTCTATCGGCGACTGACATTGATCAGTTCAGACCTTTGCCGCTAACAATGTGGGTCGGAGACGCTGTGATCGAGCGATAAAGCAGGAGGCATGCGCATTAAACGTTATAGATTTATTAAACACTGTTTACATCGCATAATATTATCGCCGTATAATTACCACTGTGGGAATATAAAATGAGCAACGCGTGAGACTTCGAGGCCCTACAGTTCTTTTTAACTACTTTTTAATCTGATGATTCTTGTAAAGGAACTGTTATAGACCTAAAAATACACCAACAACGTAATACATTCGATCTGCTCTGTCTGAACAGATCTAATGCACAATTAAAAACGTGAGCGAAATACAATATCAGCTTAAGTGTATCCAAACAGGATTAGACATAAAAGGTATCAAATTATAATCTCAGGTTAGATTTCGTCAGGCGCGCTCAGATAAGAAAGTTCAAAGCTCTCAGACAAGACGAGACAAGGAGATATAGATCGATTAGTCATTGTCAGAAATCTATTCCCGGCCGTAAAATTAGGCAATCAGTCAATGGTGAAACTGTTGACAGTTTGGGTCAGGTCAACTACACAGCTAAGACATGTTTTACGACAGAACAAGAGCCCATCTGGGCTTTCACTCGGGCCACATGAGATTGAAGATGAAATACACTTTCATTTGTAATCCTCTAGTAATAACCGAAGGGAATAATTATTAGCTGAATTTAGCAGTCTTTAGGAGTGGCCGGTAGCGCGGTGACATTCATTCTCTGCTCCCCTAGTATATATATATGTAATTTAATATTTTTGTTTTTCTCGTGTATGTTGACCTCTACTTATTCATGTTACGCACGCTAATAGCGCCCCCGCCAAGACTCAGACAAACAAACCGCTTTTCTTGTATCAACTTACAAGAATTGACTAGCACTTCAGTTCGTCCTCTGTCTATTCTACCAGAAATGACTGCTTTTCTGGACCATATTTTGAAAGAGAACCTGATGATTATACTGTCGAGCAGCTTAAACTTTGCCTGAAATACAGAGGATTGAAACTAAGCGACAAACGTCGATCTTGTCAAGCGAGTTTTGCATCTTCGCTGGCCAACCAACGAGACATGCTTACTATATAGACTGTCAAGTCCTATTTAAACTGTATACCAAACTCATCTTTTCCCATGCAATATCGTTGTAAGACTTCACCTAAACATTGAAAAGTTACAAAGGTCAGGTTTTCCTGTATTAAGGCCAGAACAAAAGAATGTAGCCGCGTGCCGAGTGCATTGATCGGCGAATGGAGATAGGAAATTCTTCAATAAAACTCATCGGAGACCAAAGCTGTTATGGCTGGAAGAGCATCATATACATTAAAACTATGAACTGATAGCATCCTAAAATTCGGCAATCTTGCTTATGTTGGTGTGCTCTTTCAAACCATTATATTATTGTTTGCATTTATCGAGTTTTCAAATTTAATACCTGCAGCTCCGAAAGAAATTAACTTCATTTGTGCTCAGAAAATAAATCAAAGCATTGTAGATGTACTGTAGACGAGGCTTTGCTTCCAAAATTTATTTAGAATCCACTGATAAATTCAAGTAAACTTAATGGTTGAACAGTAGTTCCTTCTCATTGTTTACTGGTGGATACATAGTCAGGGTTTCAGTAATTTATAGCCACTTACGTTTCATTGCCAGACCTAGTCTCGTTCTGTGCTTTTAAGGTCTCTTGTACAAACATTTATCCAACGCTGACATTTCTCACTGAATTTGCTGTAAAGGTTTTGGAACAGAAAAGCTCCTCCTGTGTGTGATCAAAAAGGCCGAGAAAAGATGAGAAACCTCTACTATAGCGGTGTACCGATCGATGCTTCATTCTCCGAGACATATCTCTTTGAGCGCCGGATTTATGAAGGTTTTTCACATCTAGAGTCACTCTTACATCTCCCCCAGCAACAATGCTTGGTAGTCACCATTACTGATATGACTAGGAATCTTACTGAAGCAGCTGAAGGCATTGATTCTTTTTTTTAATCGAAAAAAATACGAATTCGGTCCTAATTTAGTCTGCTGTTCTGCAGGTTCAGAGTACTAATAGATGAGTGTCTCAAATGTATGTTTATATTTGTCCCATATTATAAGTTGTATCCTGTCCACCTATGATGGAGCTATCACTATATTTGTCTACTGTTCTTTCTACCCTGCGGCTCTTTGATCGCGTCCATATCGGTATTTGTTGGACTAAAGATTATTAACTGAAATGCCCGTTTTGTTTATCTCTATTTAAAAGCTTTTACCCTCCTTCCCAAAACTGCAGTCTGATCATTATATTACAGAACTATAAAGGGAACTGTTGGAAGCCTTTAATTTCTCGAACCAAAACCTCGGCCGTGAGAGGAGTCTTGTTTACCGTGAGAGTTGAATTATTAACTGCTTCGGTCATCATATTCTGTGCCGAGTGTTTATTACCTACGAAACGTACCTCTTTTGAAATATCCTGAGCCTGTTGGAAGGCTTTCGCACGAGTGAACTTAAATAAAACATTAAACTGCTTTCATTTGAGAGATGGGACTCCAAATTTGAGAGAAAAATCCTCGCGCCGTCGTCCACCATCTTGATTTACTGTATTCACTTATGTAAATACATTAACCTGGCGATTGTTGCGTGACCAGCACAGTGCAATCTGATTGGTTTGAATTTGACCTTTAACGCATGCGCAGAACCCGTGCGACATGAAATAAAAACAAAAACAAAAAAAATAACGACTTGCATTTTAAGACTCGTCGCTGCCACAGGCAGCCCGAGTAATAACCTAGCTACCCAGAGAGTCTCTCTACTGGATTAAGATACTGAAAGAAAACTGAAGAAACCCTCATTGAGCTTGATAACCACGTACAAGAACAATTCTGCCGGTAAGATGTTTTTAGTATATACCCGAATGCTGTACTCGTTTTCTGGCTGAAGAAATAAACTAAAGGGGACCTTTTTAAAGACGTTTATCGACTCGTAATAATTAATTTACATTGTATTGAACGGAACTGCGTCAAACAAACAGGAATTTTAGCTTTATATTGTACTGCATCAGCTAAGTTTTCCCTTATCCGAGTCTGAGATGTAGTTTGAGTCTTGTCATATGACTATATCGTATATTTAGTTTAGTTTAGGTGTTCTAGTGGAAATTGTGAGCGCAATAAGTTGGAAGATTGGAAACCATACGATAAATAGTACTCGGCGTTAACAGAGCGGACATGGAGGAGTTTGTGCTTTGTACTAGCTGTCTAGATCTAGTGTGCGAAAACTGCACACAGTACCGTCGAGCTAAACTTGCCAGTAAAACTACTTCGGTCCGACATGTAGTTTGAGACTTCTCATTTAACTATATCGTATATTTAGTTCAATAGTTTAGGTGTTCAAGTGGAAACTGAGTGAGCGAATTAAGTTGGAAGACAAATTGCAAAACATATGAAATCTGGACTCCGGACTTTTTTGGTATCTGCTCCTATTTTATGGAACTCGTTACTACTGGAAATGAGGTCTATTGATTCTCTTAGTTCTTTTAATTCTAGTGTTAAAATTATTATTATTATTCAATTTTCCTTTTGGTATAGAATAGGTAATTACTTGTAAAACGATACGTTACAGTATCTGTATTATTGCATATCATTTTTAATACTTGTTGTATTGTAAAGCGCTATGGGACTTTAGGGCATAGCGCTACATAAATCGATTATTATTATTATATATGAGCTTATATTTATGCGGCCGTTGATAAACAAACTCATAACGGTTAAGCAAACTCGTAAGGTTTTCTCAACTGGCAATGTGCTGTTTTTAATTGCCATATTGTGGTACTCGATCTCTTCAGCGATCAACAGTTTAGTTCGAAGCTATGCTTCAAATAAGGTACCCTAGCATAGTTGTTTTGTTAGCACAAGTATAACACAGGTAGCCCGAAAATAACAGAGGGCATATATTTTGCACTTATTGTTGCTTAAGTCTTAACTTAACTTTAAGCCTTCATCATTTATCTATTTAATATTTTTATATGACTTGTATATTCTCTGTATGTGTACTATGTGTTAATATATTTATATGTATATATTTATTGTACTTATTATATTTTATTCCAATAATTATATTTAAGTCTTTTTTCTTTTCTTGTATATTCACTTTGTAACTCTGTAATCATAAGTCTACATACTGTTTTTGTTCTATTAGATTTCGTAGAAATGAGGCTCTATTGTTCTTAAGTTCTATACATGTATGTAACCAAATCAACTTGCTATCCAACCATTTACGGCAGTCAACTCGAAAGCTTGTGCTCCTATGACTGCCGTTACTTGTTCGATAACTTTTATTTTTCTTGTAACTAAACTATTCTACTATAACTATTGCTTAATTTGACACTTAATTTGTAATTATTTGTTAAACAGTGTAAAATAAAAACTGAGTTGAATTGTAAAACAAAAGTAGGTAATCTCAGAATTTTTTGGTTGAAAAAAAATCCTACCAGCAGACATTAGCTGTGTGTGTACTACCAAATAGCGACGTGACTGTACGAGAGAACTTCTACAAACAAATATTTTTAATGACCACAATATCAGACTAATCAAAACATTAATATTGCTCACCTGCAACGATTTATGGGCGCACACGGGGTCACGGTAACGCAATCGGCTGCTTTTGCAGCTTCACGCGGCATTTACACAGGTAACCCGAAACAACTAAGACGATAACAGAATTTGTTTTTAATTGTAAATGTTGGTTAATTAATTGATGAAATGCTTACTAGTGTAGTCGTGTTCGCTCGGGTGGAGTTCTAAATCAGATCCTCGTAGTAATTTCATGCAATTTGTTTTCGGCTGGTACCGCACTGCTACACAGGTAACCCGAAACAACTAAGACGATAAAACAAAACAAATATTTATTATAATATTTTTTTGTTAATTAAATTATGAACCGCTGTGCACTCGTGTTGACTCGTGTCTTGACTCATGTTGAGTTTTAGATCAGATGATCGGAGTATTTTTGGGCTACCTGTGTTATCCTAGGGTAGCCTGGCTTACTTGAAGTCGCTCGTGTTCTACTTGTGTTCACTCGTGTTCTGACTCGTGTGGAGTTTTATATGAGATCGACTGTGTGTGCGTACTTTCGCATCTGATGGTGCGTTGTAATGTGCCAAACTTCTTAGGTATATGAGATCATCCGCGTTACAAAAGATACGCCGCAGTTGAAGCTGCGTGCAGCTTCTTGTTGATATTGCAATGGACCCTTTGCACTCAATCCCCAGAGATTCAAATGACAAAGGGCATGGCGGCCATGTTGGTGTACAGAACAAAAGAAGTTAACGAAGAATCTATTGTTAACTGTACACCAACATGGCGGCTATGACGTCACGTGCAAAGGGTCCATATGGCTGCATGCATGGTTACCACATGGCTAAATTTGAGTCTTGTCTCCTTTTTGAATGAAATTGACACACGTGCATGCAGATTGTAAGATCTGAAGCTTAATTAACTGGGAATTTAAAGGCGCAGTGTCACGGTACTGCGCATGTGTGAAAATCTGATGATTTTTGAAATACTGTATGTTCCGGCCCGGAACGAAGTTCTCAGAGCGGTGAAATTCGATTTTTAAATCGACTTCCATCAGTGTTCTTTTTGAACTCATCCTTGCCTCCTTTGGTCATTTATGGAAAGGTAAGATGTGCATAAATAAGTTTTAGTTAATTAGTCGTTGCAGACTGCAACACAACTAAAACAAAAAAGCATAAGTGTTGCTTACCGGAGGGGAAAACGGCCACTGAATACTCTGAATACAGCAGCCGGAAAACGCAAGAAATTGGAAAATTTTGGGCATGCCAACCAGAAGCGAAGAGGGTTTGGATGTCCAGTAGAGTTCACGAAACACATGGCAACTTTTCAAGTCGTATTATAAATGTTCGATATGGCAGTATAGCCTGCGTAGCTCGGCTCAAAAAGGCACGGAAAAGGGCCCGGAAAAGGGCTCGGATGGGCCGGAAAAGTCCTCCTTCCCTTCCGAACCCTTTCCGAATCCTTTTCCGGCCCATCCGAGCCCTTTTCCGGGCCCTTTTCCGGGCCCTTTTCCGTGCCTTTTTGAGCCGAGCTACGCAGGCTATGGCAGTACGAAGAAATATATATCTACGGCTTAGAAACGAGGCTGAAATTATATGAACCGACCGAAATGCAAAGATTGTACGAAACGTTAGATAAAACCTTTATTTGCTGGCAAAAAACCTCATGAACTCAAACACGATAGCCTTGTGAGCAATCGACATACATATGAAGCTATAGAAGTTATTATCGACTACGTGAGAGTCTGCAAACATCGATCTGCTATGAAACCGCTTGTCAGTATTCGCACTTTCGTGACAAGCGAACTTTTCTACTTTCGACACACGGTCGCTAAACTGTACGAAATCTCCAAGAATAAATTCCTAATGTCCAAACTAACGGGGGGAAATGAAAGAGGAAATCCTTGTGAGCAATCGACATACATATGAAGCTATATAAGTTATCATCGTCTACATGAGAGTCAAACATCGAACTGCTATGAAACCGCTTGTGACAGTTTACGCACTTTCGTGACAAGCGAACTTTTCTACTTTCGACACACGGTCGCTAAACTGTATGAAATCTCCAAGAATAAATCCCTAATGTCCAAACTAACGGAGAAAACTGAAAGAGGAAGTCCTTGTGACCAAACAACATACATATGAAGCTCCAGAAGTAATTATTGAATACATGATAACCCATAGAGCATAATAATGATCGAACGTGCTATTAGTTTCACGGACATGTGTGACTACGTACTGAACTCGCGCTACAGCATAGCTTGAAATACTGTACGAATACTCCCGTTTAAAAATGTCCTGATGCCGAACGAACCATAGAATCTTAAACAAGATATTCTTCTGACCAATCGACATAAATATTAAGCTGTTAAAGTAAGTTTCCAGTCCATAACAGCCGATAGTGCAAACTAGTAAACAGCCACTCGTACTTCCGAGAGTACTGAACTTTTTAGCGCAAATGTATGTGTTACGTTTCCAAACTTTAAGACAAGAAATCGTCCATAGAATGTTCTATATTTTTTACAGCAGCGAACTGTGTTATTAGTCATGTATAAATAAAACAATGGTGCCATTTGAAGAATTATTTCATGTCAAAAGTGCACAACGAAGAAATATATATCTACGGACGCGAGCAGCTTGTTTCACTTTGGTCACATTCCGACAGTTTACGACTGGAACAGCAAAAAATACAAGCAGGTAATGAAATATAGATACCATTCTTTACTCAATGTTGTTTACCTGATGTTTTATTAATCAGGTTTTGTACGGTATACAGAGGCGACCATGTGGTGTCATTCAGCACATGCGATTGGCTAGTGCCCTAATGAATTATTAATTAATTTTACTAAACCTCTTTTTTTTGGACATTTTCTCAAAAGCAAAGCTCAACAAGGGAGATTATGTTGTCATTAATTCATCGGGCTGCCTGTGGCAGCATGCAGGCCGTTATTTATTAATGTTTTTAATTTGGGTGTCGCAAAAGTACTGCGCATGCGTTGAAGGTCAAGTTCACCACCAAACAGATCGCACTGTGCTGGTCACGTAACACTCGCCAGGTTAATTTATTTACAGAATTTAATACAGTAAATCAAAATGGTCGACCCGCGAGGGAGAAAGCCTTCCAACAGGCTCAGGATATTTCAACTGGCGCTCTTGTTGACCATAAAAATACATGAACAACCAGGAGCCGTAATACATTCGATCAGCGCTGTCTGGACAGATCCAATGTACATTTAGAAACGTAAGCGAAATACGATATCCAAACACGTTTGGATATCAACGAATCAAAGCTTAGATTTCGTCAGGCGCGCTCAGATAAGAAAGTTCAAAGCTCTCAGACTAGGCGAGTCAAGGAGATATCAATTTCAATGAGTCATTGTCAGAAATCTATTCCATCGTGGGCAATTATGCAATACAACCTAAATTTGGGTCAGGTCTTGTACAGCTAAGGCATGTTTTACGACATGTTATGTTTCTACTGGATTGAGAGCTCGAGACATTATACATGTATGCTAATATGGGGAAAACTGAAACAAAAAATGTACTTTGACGGCAGAAACCCTCATTGAGCCAAGCGGAATATTTACATGATCCGCTAAGATTTTTACAAATCTTAGTTAAGCAGATGTTTTCAGTGTATGCCAACTGAAATGCTGTGCTCGTTTTCTGGTTACGGCTCAGTGGGGCAACTACACGAACAAGAAGCATGAACTGCCAGCAAAGAGAGAGGAAAAAGTACTTGAAATGCACAGCGCTAGCTGAAGTAGGGCATATATATAATATCTGAGACGTTAAATTACGTTACTGTGAAGAGGATCAAAATTCAAGTTTTGTAGCTTGAGACTGTCTTCTGCCGTGCCTCGTGAGAGAAATTGGAAAAGATCTAGCTGTTTCATTCAGACACTGGCAAATTTATTGAAAGCTACAGGCTTACTTTATGAGATTATTATTCATTGTGGAATGAAAGGAAACAGGTTAGCTGAAAGTTAAGTTCGAGGTAGGCTTCGACTTTCATTCCGATTCAGTGCATATGTGCACGAAGGTGGGATGCTGTCAACAACACTACCAAAATATCCCAATTTTTTTCTTGCTATGAAATTTATGTTTCATTTCACATTTATTCATACAGTTTTAGCCGGACATTTCCCCGAGTTTTTGATCTATTTTCAATCAAATTCAAAGTCTGATCATGTCATTCTATTGCATTTATACACTTGAATTGCCAGTATTCTGTTGTTCAAATCCTGCGTTATCATAGTCATGTCATAAAAGCAATTAATAGGCCAAACGTTTTTATGACGTTCTCACTGGCGAATTGAAGCACGACTTGTTACTAAGACGATTTCAAATGAAAGTGTATTTCATCTTCAATCTCATGTGGCCCGAGTGAAAGCCCAGATGGGCTCTTGTTACAAAAATAGTGGAGACTGCAATTACAGTACTTAATGTTTAACAAAGTTAACATTGATTACAATACAAATATAGAATCCTTTATATTTGGACTTCGAAATAACTGTGTTATATCGCAAATTCAAGTAATTATCTAGTTTTCCTGGTAACACTGATGCCTGGAGGTCAATTTAGTTCTATTGCGCCATCAATACCATCACTATTGGGCGAGTTGTCACATTTGCAGTGTTATGGCACAGGCCAAGTTCTTTCATTTGTACTGGTGTGTTTGACAACAACACACAGAGCATATCCTTTATTTTGGACTTCGAAATAACTGTGTTATCTCGCAAATTCAACTAATTCTCTAGTTTTTGTAGTAACACTGATGCCTGGAGGTCAATTTAGTTCTATTGAGCCATCACTATTTGGCGAGTTGTCACATTTGCAGTGTTATGGCACAGGCCAAGTTCTTTCATTTGTACTGGTGTGTTTGACAACAACACACAGAGCATATCCTTTATTTTGGACTTTGAAATAACTGTGTTTTCTCGCAAATTCAACTAATTATCTAGTTTTCCTAGTAACACTGGTGCCTGGAGGTCAATATATTTCTATTGCGCCCTCAATACCATCACTATTGGGCGAGTTGTCACATTTACAGTGTTATGGCACAAGCCAAGCTCTTTCATTTGTACTGGTGTGTTTGACAACAAAACACAGAGCAAAGCCTTTATATTTGTACTTCGAAATAACTGTGTCATATCGCAAATTGAACTAATTATCTAGTTTTCCTAGTAACACTGATGCCTGGAGGTCAATTTATTTCTATTGCGCCATCAATACCATCACTATTGGGCGAGTTGTCACATTTGCAGTGTTATCGCGGCACAGGCCAAGTTCTTTCATTTGAACTGGTGTGTTTGACAACAACACACAGAGCATATCCTTTATTTTGGACTTCGAAATAACTGTGTCATATCGCAAATTGAACTAATTATCTAGTTTTCCTAGTAACACTGGTGCCTGGAGGTCAATATATTTCTATTGCGCCATCAATACCATCACTATTGGGCAAGTTGTCACATTTGCAGTGTTATGGTAGAGGCCAAGGTCTTTGATTTGTACTGGTGTGTTTGACAACAACACAGAGCATATCCTTTATCTTTGGACTTAGAAATAACTGTGTTATATCGCAAATTCAACTAATTATCTAGTTTTTCTAGTAACTCTGATGCCTGGAGGTCAATTTATTTCTATTGCGCCATCAATACCATCACTATTGGGCAAGTTGTCACATTTGCAGTGCTATGGTACAGGCCAAGGTCTTTGATTTGTACTGGTGTGTATGACAACAACACACAGACTATATCCTTTATCTTTGGACATAGAAATAACTGTGTTATATCGCAAATTGAACTAATTATCTAGTTTTTCTAGTAACTCTGATGCCTGGAGGTCAATTTCTTTCTATTGCGCCATCAATACCATCACTATTGGGCAAGTTGTCACCTTTGCAGTGTTATGGTACAGGCCAAGGTCTTTCATTTGTACCTGTGTGTTTGACAACAACACAGAGTATATCCTTTATCTTTGGAAATAGAAATAACTGTGTTATATCGTAAATTCAACCAATTATCTAGTTTTTCTAGTAACTCTGATACCTGGATGTCAATTTATCTCTATTGCGCCATCAATACCTTCACTATTGGGCAAGTTGTCACATTTGCAGTGTTATGGTACAGGCCAAGGTCTTTGATTTGTACTGGTGTGTTTGACAACAACACACAGACTATATCCTTTATCTTTGGACATCGAAATACCTGTGTTATATCGCAAATTCAACTAATTATCTAGTTATTCTAGTAACTCTGATGCTTGGAGGTGAATTTATTTATATTGCGCCATCAATACCATCACTATTGGGCACGTTCTCACATTTGCAGTGTTATGGTACAGGCCAAGGTCTTTCATTTGTACCGGTGTGTTTGACAACAACACACAGACTATATCCTTTATCTTTGGACATCGAAATACCTGTGTTATATCGCAAATTCAACTAATTATCTAGTTATTCTAGTAACTCTGATGCTTGGAGGTGAATTTATTTATATTGCGCCATCAATACCATCACTATTGGGCACGTTCTCACATTTGCAGTGTTATGGTACAGGCCAAGGTCTTTCATTTGTACCGGTGTGTTTGACAACAATACACAGACTATATCCTTTATCTTTGGACATATAAATAACTGTATTAAATCGCAAATTGAACTAATTATCTAGTTTTTCTAGTAACTCTGATGCCTGGAGGTCAATTACTTTCTATTGCGCCATCAATACCATCACTATTGGGCAAGTTGTCACCTTTGCAGTGTTATGGTACAGGCCAAGGTCTTTCATTTGTACCGGTGTGTTTGACAACAACACAGAGTATATGCTTTATCTTTGGAAATAGAAATAACTGTGTTATATCGTAAATTCAACCAATTATCTAGTTTTTCTAGTAACTCTGATGCCTGGATGTCAATTTATCTCTATTGCGCCATCAATACCATCACTATTGGGCAAGTTGTCACATTTGCAGTGTTATGGTACAGGCCAAGGTCTTTGATTTGTACTGATGTGTTTGACAACAACACACAGACTATATCCTTTATCTTTGGACATAGAAATAACTGTGTTATATCGCAAATTCAACTAATTATCTAGTTTTTCTAGTAACTCTGATGCCTGGAGGTCAATTTCTTTCTATTGCGCCATCAATACCATCACTATTGGGCAAGTTGTCACCTTTGCAGTGTTATGGTACAGGCCAAGGTCTTTCATTTGTACCGGTGTCTTTGACAACAACACAGAGTATATCCTTTATCTTTGGAAATAGAAATAACTGTGTTATATCGTAAATTCAACCAATTATCTAGTTTTTCTAGTAACTAAGATGCCTGGATGTCAATTTATCTCTATTGCGCCATCAATACCATCACTATTGGGCAAGTTGTCACATTTGCAGTGTTATGGTACAGGCCAAGGTCTTTGATTTGTACTGGTGTGTTTGACAACAACACACAGACTATATCCTTTATCTTTGGACATCGAAATAACTGTGTTATATCGCAAATTCAACTAATTATCTAGTTTTTCTAGTAACTCTGATGCCTTGAGGTCAATTTATTTCTATTGCGCCATCAATACCATCACTATTGGGCAAGTTGTCACATTTGCAGTGTTATGGTACAGGCCAAGGTCTTTGATTTGTACTGGTGTGTTTGACAACAACACACAGACTATATCCTTTATCTTTGGACATAGAAATAACTGTGTTATATCGCAAATTGAACTAATTATCTAGTTTTTCTAGTAACTCTGATGCCTTGAGGTCAATTTATTTCTATTGGGCCATCAATACCATCACTGTTGGGCAAGTTGTCACATTTGCAGTGTTATGGTACAGGTCAAGGTCTTTGATTTGTACTGGTGTGTTTGACAACAACACACAGACTATATCCTTTATCTTTGGACATAGAAATAACTGTGTTATATCGCATATTGAACTAATTATCTAGTTTTTCTAGTAACTCTGATGCCTGGACGTCAATTTCTTTCTATTGCGCCATCAATACCATCACTATTGGGCAAGTTGTCACCTTTGCAGTGTTATGGTACAGGCCAAGGTCTTTCATTTGTTCCGGTGTGTTTGACAACAACACAGAGTATGTCCTTTATCTTTGGAAATATAAATAACTGTGTTATATCGCAAATTCAACTAATTATCTAGTTATTCTAGTAACTCTGATGCCTGGAGGTCAATTTATTTATATTGCGCCATCAATACCATCACTATTGGGCAAGTTGTCACATTTGCAGTGTTATGGTACAGGCCAAGGTCTTTGATTTGTACTGGTGTGTTTGACAACAACACACAGACTATATCCTTTATCTTTGGACATAGAAATAACTGTGTTATATCGCAAATTGAACTAATTATCTAGTTTTTCTAGTAACTCTGATGCCTTGAGGTCAATTTATTTCTATTGGGCCATCAATACCATCACTATTGGGCAAGTTGTCACATTTGCAGTGTTATGGTACAGGCCAAGGTCTTTGATTTGTACTGGTGTGTTTGACAACAACACACAGACTATATCCTTTATCTTTGGACATAGAAATAACTGTGTTATATCGCATATTGAACTAATTATCTAGTTTTTCTAGTAACTCTGATGCCTGGACGTCAATTTCTTTCTATTGCGCCATCAATACCATCACTATTGGGCAAGTTGTCACCTTTGCAGTGTTATGGTACAGGCCAAGGTCTTTCATTTGTTCCGGTGTGTTTGACAACAACACAGAGTATATCCTTTATCTTTGGAAATAGAAATAACTGTGTTATATCGCAAATTCAACTAATTATCTAGTTATTCTAGTAACTCTGATGCCTGGAGGTCAATTTATTTATATTGCGCCATCAATACCATCACTATTGGGCACGTTCTCACATTTGCAGTGTTATGGTACAGGCCAAGGTCTTTGATTTGTACTGGTGTGTTTGACAACAACACACAGACTATATCCTTTATCTTTGGACATAGAAATAACTGTGTTATATCGCAAATTGAACTAATTATCTAGTTTTTCTAGTAACTCTGATGCCTTGAGGTCAATTTATTTCTATTGGGCCATCAATACCATCACTATTGGGCAAGTTGTCACATTTGCAGTGTTATGGTACAGGCCAAGGTCTTTGATTTGTACTGGTGTGTTTGACAACAACACACAGACTATATCCTTTATCTTTGGACATAGAAATAACTGTGTTATATCGCATATTGAACTAATTATCTAGTTTTTCTAGTAACTCTGATGCCTGGACGTCAATTTCTTTCTATTGCGCCATCAATACCATCACTATTGGGCAAGTTGTCACCTTTGCAGTGTTATGGTACAGGCCAAGGTCTTTCATTTGTTCCGGTGTGTTTGACAACAACACAGAGTATATCCTTTATCTTTGGAAATAGAAATAACTGTGTTATATCGCAAATTCAACTAATTATCTAGTTATTCTAGTAACTCTGATGCCTGGAGGTCAATTTATTTATATTGCGCCATCAATACCATCACTATTGGGCACGTTCTCACATTTGCAGTGTTATGGTACAGGCCAAGGTCTTTGATTTGTACTGGTGTGTTTGGCAACAACACACAGACTATATCCTTTATCTTTGGACATCGAAATAACTGTGTTATATCGCAAATTCAACTAATTATCTAGTTTTTCTAGTAACTCTGATGCCTGGAGGTCAATTTATTTCTATGGCGCCATCAATACCATCACTATTGGGCAAGTTGTCACATTTGCAGTGTTATGGTACAGGCCAAGGTCTTTCATTTGTACCGGTGTGTTTGACAACAACACACAGACTATATCCTTTATCTTTGGACATAGAAATAACTGTGTTATATCGCAAATTGAACTAATTATCTAGTTTTTCTAGTAACTCTGATGCCTGGAGGTCAATTTCTTTCTATTGCGCCATCAATACCATCACTATTGGGCAAGTTGTTACCTTTGCAGTGTTATGGTACAGGCCAAGGTCTTTCATTTGTACCGGTGTCTTTGACAACAACACAGAGTATATCCTTTATCTTTGGAAATAGAAATAACTGTGTTATATCGTAAATTCAACCAATTATCTAGTTTTTCTAGTAACTAAGATGCCTGGATGTCAATTTATCTCTATTGCGCCATCAATACCATCACTATTGGGCAAGTTGTCACATTTGCAGTGTTATGGTACAGGCCAAGGTCTTTGATTTGTACTGGTGTGTTTGACAACAACACACAGACTATATCCTTTATCTTTGGACATCGAAATAACTGTGTTATATCGCAAATTCAACTAATTATCTAGTTTTTCTAGTAACTCTGATGCCTGGAGGTGAATTTATTTATATTGCGCCATCAATACCATCACTATTGGGCAAGTTGTCACATTTGCAGTGTTATGGTACAGGCCAAGGTATTTGATTTGTACTGGTGTGTTTGACAACAACACACAGACTATATCCTTTATCTTTGGACATCGAAATAACTGTGTTATATCGCAAATTCAACTAATTATCTAGTTTTTCTAGTAACTCTGATGCCTGGAGGTTAATTTCTTTCTATTGCGCCATCAATACCATCACTATTGGGCTAGTTGTCACATTTGCAGTGTTATGGTACAGGCCAAGGTCTTTGATTTGTACTGGTGTGTTTGACAACAACACACAGACTATATCCTTTATCTTTGGACATAGAAATAACTGTGTTATATCGCATATTGAACTAATTATCTAGTTTTTCTAGTAACTCTGATGCCTGGACGTCAATTTCTTTCTATTGCGCCATCAATACCATCACTATTGGGCAAGTTGTCACCTTTGCAGTGTTATGGTACAGGCCAAGGTCTTTCATTTGTTCCGGTGTGTTTGACAACAACACAGAGTATGTCCTTTATCTTTGGAAATATAAATAACTGTGTTATATCGCAAATTCAACTAATTATCTAGTTATTCTAGTAACTCTGATGCCTGGAGGTCAATTTATTTATATTGCGCCATCAATACCATCACTATTGGGCAAGTTGTCACATTTGCAGTGTTATGGTACAGGCCAAGGTCTTTGATTTGTACTGGTGTGTTTGACAACAACACACAGACTATATCCTTTATCTTTGGACATAGAAATAACTGTGTTATATCGCAAATTGAACTAATTATCTAGTTTTTCTAGTAACTCTGATGCCTTGAGGTCAATTTATTTCTATTGGGCCATCAATACCATCACTATTGGGCAAGTTGTCACATTTGCAGTGTTATGGTACAGGCCAAGGTCTTTGATTTGTACTGGTGTGTTTGACAACAACACACAGACTATATCCTTTATCTTTGGACATAGAAATAACTGTGTTATATCGCATATTGAACTAATTATCTAGTTTTTCTAGTAACTCTGATGCCTGGACGTCAATTTCTTTCTATTGCGCCATCAATACCATCACTATTGGGCAAGTTGTCACCTTTGCAGTGTTATGGTACAGGCCAAGGTCTTTCATTTGTTCCGGTGTGTTTGACAACAACACAGAGTATATCCTTTATCTTTGGAAATAGAAATAACTGTGTTATATCGCAAATTCAACTAATTATCTAGTTATTCTAGTAACTCTGATGCCTGGAGGTCAATTTATTTATATTGCGCCATCAATACCATCACTATTGGGCATGTTCTCACATTTGCAGTGTTATGGTACAGGCCAAGGTCTTTGATTTGTACTGGTGTGTTTGACAACAACACACAGACTATATCCTTTATCTTTGGACATAGAAATAACTGTGTTATATCGCAAATTGAACTAATTATCTAGTTTTTCTAGTAACTCTGATGCCTTGAGGTCAATTTATTTCTATTGGGCCATCAATACCATCACTATTGGGCAAGTTGTCACATTTGCAGTGTTATGGTACAGGCCAAGGTCTTTGATTTGTACTGGTGTGTTTGACAACAACACACAGACTATATCCTTTATCTTTGGACATAGAAATAACTGTGTTATATCGCATATTGAACTAATTATCTAGTTTTTCTAGTAACTCTGATGCCTGGACGTCAATTTCTTTCTATTGCGCCATCAATACCATCACTATTGGGCAAGTTGTCACCTTTGCAGTGTTATGGTACAGGCCAAGGTCTTTCATTTGTTCCGGTGTGTTTGACAACAACACAGAGTATATCCTTTATCTTTGGAAATAGAAATAACTGTGTTATATCGCAAATTCAACTAATTATCTAGTTATTCTAGTAACTCTGATGCCTGGAGGTCAATTTATTTATATTGCGCCATCAATACCATCACTATTGGGCACGTTCTCACATTTGCAGTGTTATGGTACAGGCCAAGGTCTTTGATTTGTACTGGTGTGTTTGGCAACAACACACAGACTATATCCTTTATCTTTGGACATCGAAATAACTGTGTTATATCGCAAATTCAACTAATTATCTAGTTTTTCTAGTAACTCTGATGCCTGGAGGTCAATTTATTTCTATGGCGCCATCAATACCATCACTATTGGGCAAGTTGTCACATTTGCAGTGTTATGGTACAGGCCAAGGTCTTTCATTTGTACCGGTGTGTTTGACAACAACACACAGACTATATCCTTTATCTTTGGACATAGAAATAACTGTGTTATATCGCAAATTGAACTAATTATCTAGTTTTTCTAGTAACTCTGATGCCTGGAGGTCAATTTCTTTCTATTGCGCCATCAATACCATCACTATTGGGCAAGTTGTTACCTTTGCAGTGTTATGGTACAGGCCAAGGTCTTTCATTTGTACCGGTGTCTTTGACAACAACACAGAGTATATCCTTTATCTTTGGAAATAGAAATAACTGTGTTATATCGTAAATTCAACCAATTATCTAGTTTTTCTAGTAACTAAGATGCCTGGATGTCAATTTATCTCTATTGCGCCATCAATACCATCACTATTGGGCAAGTTGTCACATTTGCAGTGTTATGGTACAGGCCAAGGTCTTTGATTTGTACTGGTGTGTTTGACAACAACACACAGACTATATCCTTTATCTTTGGACATCGAAATAACTGTGTTATATCGCAAATTCAACTAATTATCTAGTTTTTCTAGTAACTCTGATGCCTGGAGGTGAATTTATTTATATTGCGCCATCAATACCATCACTATTGGGCAAGTTGTCACATTTGCAGTGTTATGGTACAGGCCAAGGTATTTGATTTGTACTGGTGTGTTTGACAACAACACACAGACTATATCCTTTATCTTTGGACATCGAAATAACTGTGTTATATCGCAAATTCAACTAATTATCTAGTTTTTCTAGTAACTCTGATGCCTGGAGGTTAATTTCTTTCTATTGCGCCATCAATACCATCACTATTGGGCTAGTTGTCACATTTGCAGTGTTATGGTACAGGCCAAGGTCTTTGATTTGTACTGATGTGTTTGACAATAACACACACACTATATCCTTTATCTTTGGACATCGAAATAACTGTGTTATATCGCATATTGAACTAATTATCTAGTTTTTCTAGTAACTCTGATGCCTGGAGGTCAATTTATTTCTATTGCGCCATCAATACCATCACTATTGGGCAAGTTGTCACCTTTGCAGTGTTATGGTACAGGCCAAGGTCTTTCATTTGTACCGGTGTGTTTGACAACAACACACAGACTATATCCTTTATCTCTGGAAATAGAAATAACTGTGTTATATCGCAAATTCAACTAATTATCTAGTTTTTCCTAGTAACTCTGATGCCTTGAGGTCAATTTATTTCTATTGCGCCATCAATACCATCACTATTGGGCAAGTTGTCACATTTGCAGTGTTATGGTACAGGCCAAGGTCTTTGATTTGTACTGGTGTGTTTGACAACAACACACAGACTATATCCTTTATCTTTGGACATAGAAATAACTGTGTTATATCGCAAATTGAACTAATTATCTAGTTTTTCTAGTAACTCTGATGCCTTGAGGTCAATTTATTTATATTGCGCCATCAATACCATCACTATTGGGCAAGTTGTCACATTTGCAGTGTTATGGTACAGGCCAAGGTCTTTGATTTGTACTGATGTGTTTGACAACAACACACAGACTATATCCTTTATCTTTGGACATAGAAATAACTGTGTTATATCGCATATTGAACTAATTATCTAGTTATTCTAGTAACTCTGATGCCTGGAGGTCAATTTATTTATATTGCGCCATCAATACCATCACTATTGGGCACGTTCTCACATTTGCAGTGTTATGGTACAGGCCAAGGTCTTTGATTTGTACTGGTGTGTTTGACAACAACACACAGACTATATCCTTTATCTTTGGACATCGAAATAACTGTGTTATATCGCAAATTCCACTAATTATCTAGTTTTTCTAGTAACTCTGATGCCTGGAGGTCAATTTATTTCTATGGCGCCATCAATACCATCACTATTGGGCAAGTTGTCACATTTGCAGTGTTATGGTACAGGCCAAGGTCTTTGATTTGTACTGGTGTGTTTGACAACAACACACAGACTATATCCTTTATCTTTGGACATAGAAATAACTGTGTTATATCGCATATTGAACTAATTATCTAGTTTTTCTAGTAACTCTGATGCCTGGACGTCACTTTCTTTCTATTGCGTCATCAATACCATCACTATTGCGCAAGTTGTCACCTTTGCAGTGTTATGGTACAGGCCAAGGTCTTTCATTTGTACCAGTGTGTTTGACGACAACACAGAGTATATCCTTTATCTTTGGAAATAGAAATAACTGTGTTATATCGCAAATTCAACTAATTATCTAGTTATTCTAGTAACTCTGATGCCTGGAGGTCAATTTATTTATATTGCGCCATTAATACCATCACTATTGGGCACGTTCTCACATTTGCAGTGTTATGGTACAGGCCAAGGTCTTTGATTTGTACTGGTGTGTTTGACAACAACACACAGACTATATCCTTTATCTTTGGACATCGAAATAACTGTGTTATATCGCAAATTCAACTAATTATCTCATTTTTCTAGTAACTCTGATGCCTTGAGGTCAATTTATTTCTATTGGGCCATCAATACCATCACTATTGGGCAAGTTGTCACATTTGCAGTGTTATGGTACAGGCCAAGGTCTTTGATTTGTACTGGTGTGTTTGACAAAAACACACAGACTATATCCTTTATCTTTGGACATAGAAATAACTGTGTTATATCGCATATTGAACTAATTATCTAGTTTTTCTAGTAACTCTGATGCCTGGACGTCAATGTCTTTCTATTGCGCCATCAATACCATCACTATTGGGCAAGTTGTCACCTTTGCAGTGTTATGGTACAGGCCAAGGTCTTTCATTTGTTCCGGTGTGTTTGACAACAACACAGAGTATATCCTTTATCTTTGGAAATAGAAATAACTGTGTTATATCGCAAATTCAACTAATTATCTAGTTATTCTAGTAACTCTGATGCCTGGAGGTCAATTTATTTATATTGCGCCATCAATACCATCACTATTGGGCACGTTCTCACATTTGCAGTGTTATGGTACAGGCCAAGGTCTTTGATTTGTACTGGTGTGTTTGACAACAACACACAGACTATATCCTTTATCTTTGGACATCGAAATAACTGTGTTATATCGCAAATTCAACTAATTATCTAGTTTTTCTAGTAACTCTGATGCCTGGAGGTCAATTTATTTCTATGGCGCCATCAATACCATCACTATTGGGCAAGTTGTCACATTTGCAGTGTTATGGTACAGGCCAAGGTCTTTGATTTGTACTGGTGTGTTTGACAACAACACACAGACTATATCCTTTATCTTTGGACATAGAAATAACTGTGTTATATCGCATATTGAACTAATTATCTAGTTTTTCTAGTAACTCTGATGCCTGGACGTCAATTTCTTTCTATTGCGCCATCAATACCATCACTATTGGGCACGTTCTCACATTTGCAGTGTTATGGTACAGGCCAAGGTCTTTCATTTGTACCAGTGTGTTTGACGACAACACAGAGTATATCCTTTATCTTTGGAAATAGAAATAACTGTGTTATATCGCAAATTCAACTAATTATCTAGTTTTTCTAGTAACTCTGATGCCTGGAGGTTAATTTCTTTCTATTGCGCCATCAATACCATCACTATTGGGCAAGTTGTCACATTTGCAGTGTTATGGTACAGGCCAAGGTCTTTCATTTGTACCGGTGTGTTTGACAACAACACACAGACTATATCCTTTATCTCTGGAAATAGAAATAACTGTGTTATATCGCAAATTCAACCAATTATCTAGTTTTTCTAGTAACTCTGATGCCTGGAGGTCAATTTATTTCTATTGCGCCATCAATACCATCACTATTGGGCAAGTTGTCACCTTTGCAGTGTTATGGTACAGGCCAAGGTCTTTGATTTGTACTGGTGTGTATGACAACAACACACAGACTATATCCTTTATCTTTGGAAATAGAAATAACTGTGTTATATCGTAAATTCAACCAATTATCTAGTTTTTCTATTAACTAAGATGCCTGGATGTCAATTTATCTCTATTGCGCCATCAATACCATCACTATTGGGCAAGTTGTCACATTTGCAGTGTTATGGTACAGGCCAAGGTCTTTGATTTGTACTGGTGTGTTTGACAACAACACACAGACTATATCCTTTATCTTTGGACATCGAAATAACTGTTTTATATCGTAAATTCAACCAATTATCTAGTTTTTCTAGTAACTCTGATGCCTGGAGGTCACTTTATCTCTATTGCGCCATCAATACCATCACTATTGGGCAAGTTGTCACATTTGCAGTGTTATGGTACAGGCCAAGGTCTTTGATTTGTACTGGTGTGTTTGACAACAACACACAGACTATATCCTTTATCTTTGGACATCGAAATAACTGTGTTATATCGCAAATTCAACTAATTATCTAGTTATTCTAGTAACTCTGATGTCTGGAGGTGAATTTATTTATATTGCGCCATCAATACCATCACTATTGGGCACGTTCTCACATTTGCAGTGTTATGGTACAGGCCAAGGTCTTTCATTTGTACCGGTGTGTTTGACAACAACACACAGACTATATCCTTTATCTTTGGACATAGAAATAACTGTGTTATATCGCAAATTCAACTAATTATCTAGTTTTTCTAGTAACTCTGATGCCTGGAGGTTAATTTCTTTCTATTGCGCCATCAATACCATCACTATTGGGCAAGTTGTCACATTTGCTAGTGTTATGGTACAGGCCAAGGTCTTTGATTTGTACTCATGTGTTTGACAACAACACACACACTATATCCTTTATCTTTGGACATCGAAATAACTGTGTTATATCGCAAATTCAACTAATTATCTAGTTTTTCTAGTAACTCTGATGCCTGGAGGTCAATTTATTTCTATTGCGCCATCAATACCATCACTATTGGGCAAGTTGTCACCTTTGCAGTGTTATGGTACAGGCCAAGGTCTTTCATTTGTACCGGTGTGTTTGACAACAACACACAGACTATATCCTTTATCTCTGGAAATAGAAATAACTGTGTTATATCGCAAATTCAACCAATTATCGAGTTTTTCTAGTAACTCTGATGCCTGGAGGTCAATTTATTTCTATTGCGCCATCAATACCATCACTATTGGGCAAGTTGCCACATTTGCAGTGTTATGGTACAGGCCAAGGTCTTTCATTTGTACCGGTGTGTTTGACAACAACACACAGACTATATCCTTTATCTCTGGAAATAGAAATAACTGTGTTATATCGCAAATTCAACTAATTATCTAGTTTTTCTAGTAACTCTGATGCCTTGAGGTCAATTTATTTCTATTGCGCCATCAATACCATCACTATTGGGCAAGTTGTCACATTTGCAGTGTTATGGTACAGGCCAAGGTCTTTGATTTGTACTGGTGTGTTTGACAACAACACACAGACTATATCCTTTATCTTTGGACATAGAAATAACTGTGTTATATCGCAAATTGAACGAATTATCTAGTTTTTCTAGTAACTCTGATGCCTTGAGGTCAATTTATTTATATTGCGCCATCAATACCATCACTATTGGGCAAGTTGTCACATTTGCAGTGTTATGGTACAGGCCAAGGTCTTTGATTTGTACTGATGTGTTTGACAACAACACACACACTATATCCTTTATCTTTGGACATCGAAATAACTGTGTTATATCGCAAATTCAACTAATTATCTAGTTTTTATAGTAACTCTGATGCCTGGACGTCAATTTCTTTCTATTTCGCCATCAATACCATCACTATTGGGCAAGTTGTCACCTTTGCAGTGTTATGGTACAGGCCAAGGTCTTTCATTTGTTCCGGTGTGTTTGACAACAACACAGAGTATATCATTTATCTTTGGAAATAGAAATAACTGTGTTATATCGCAAATTCAACTAATTATCTAGTTATTCTAGTAACTCTAATGCCTGGAGGTCAATTTATTTCTATTGCGCCATCAATACCATCTCTATTGGGCAAGTTGTCACATTTGCAGTGTTCTGGTACAGGACAAGGTCTTTGATTTGTACTGGTGTGTTTGACAACAACACACAGACTATATCCTTTATCTTTGGACATCGAAATAACTGTGTTATATCGCAAATTCAACTAATTATCTAGTTTTTCTAGTAACTCTGATGCCTGGAGGTCAATTTATTTCAATTGCGCCATCAATACCATCACTATTGGGCAAGTTGTCACCTTTGCAGTGTTATGGTACAGGCCAAGGTCTTTCATTTGTACCGGTGTGTTTGACAACAACACACAGACTATATCCTTTATCTCTGGAAATAGAAATAACTGTGTTATATCGCAAATTCAACCAATTATCTAGTTTTTCTAGTAACTCTGATGCCTGGAGGTCAATTTATTTCTATTGCGCCATCAATACCATCACTATTGGGCAAGTTGTCACCTTTGCAGTGTTATGGTACAGGCCAAGGTCTTTGATTTGTACTGGTGTGTATGACAACAACACACAGACTATATCCTTTATCTTTGGAAATAGAAATAACTGTGTTATATCGTAAATTCAACCAATTATCTAGTTTTTCTAGTAACTAAGATGCCTGGATGTCAATTTATCTCTATTGCGCCATCAATACCATCACTATTGGGCAAGTTGTCACATTTGCAGTGTTATGGTACAGGCCAAGGTCTTTGATTTGTACTGGTGTGTTTGACAACAACACACAGACTATATCCTTTATCTTTGGACATCGAAATAACTGTTTTATATCGTAAATTCAACCAATTATCTAGTTTTTCTAGTAACTCTGATGCCTGGAGGTCAATTTATCTCTATTGCGCCATCAATACCATCACTATTGGGCAAGTTGTCACATTTGCAGTGTTATGGTACAGGCCAAGGTCTTTGATTTGTACTGGTGTGTTTGACAACAACACACAGACTATATCCTTTATCTTTGGACATCGAAATAACTGTGTTATATCGCAAATTCAACTAATTATCTAGTTATTCTAGTAACTCTGATGCCTGGAGGTGAATTTATTTATATTGCGCCATCAATACCATCACTATTGGGCACGTTCTCACATTTGCAGTGTTATGGTACAGGCCAAGGTCTTTCATTTGTACCGGTGTGTTTGACAACAACACACAGACTATATCCTTTATCTTTGGACATAGAAATAACTGTGTTATATCGAAAATTCAACTAATTATCTAGTTTTTTTAGTAACTCTGATGCCTGGAGGTTAATTTCTTTCTATTGCGCCATCAATACCATCACTATTGGGCAAGTTGTCACATTTGCAGTGTTATGGTACAGGCCAAGGTCTTTGATTTGTACTGATGTGTTTGACAACAACACACACACTATATCCTTTATCTTTGGACATCGAAATAACTGTGTTATATCGCAAATTCAACTAATTATCTAGTTTTTCTAGTAACTCTGATGCCTGGAGGTCAATTTATTTCTATTGCGCCATCAATACCATCACTATTGGGCAAGTTGTCACCTTTGCAGTGTTATGGTACAGGCCAAGGTCTTTCATTTGTACCGGTGTGTTTGACAACAACACACAGACTATATCCTTTATCTCTGGAAATAGAAATAACTGTGTTATATCGCAAATTCAACCAATTATCGAGTTTTTCTAGTAACTCTGATGCCTGGAGGTCAATTTATTTCTATTGCGCCATCAATACCATCACTATTGGGCAAGTTGCCACATTTGCAGTGCTATGGTACAGGCCAAGGTCTTTGATTTGTACTGGTGTGTATGACAACAACACACAGACTATATCCTTTATCTTTGGACATAGAAATAACTGTGTTATATCGCAAATTGAACTAATTATCTAGTTTTTCTAGTAACTCTGATGCCTGGAGGTCAATTTCTTTCTATTGCGCCATCAATACCATCACTATTGGGCAAGTTGTCACCTTTGCAGTGTTATGGTACAGGCCAAGGTCTTTCATTTGTACCGGTGTCTTTGACAACAACACAGAGTATATCCTTTATCTTTGGAAATAGAAATAACTGTGTTATATCGTAAATTCAACCAATTATCTAGTTTTTCTAGTAACTAAGATGCCTGCATGTCAATTTATCTCTATTGCGCCATCAATACCATCACTATTGGGCAAGTTGTCACATTTGCAGTGTTATGGTACAGGCCAAGGTCTTTGATTTGTACTGGTGTGTTTGACAACAACACACAGACTATATCCTTTATCTTTGGACATCGAAATAACTGTGTTATATCGCAAATTCAACTAATTATCTAGTTTTTCTAGTAACTCTGATGCCTTGAGGTCAATTTATTTCTATTGCGCCATCAATACCATCAATATTGGGCAAGTTGTCACATTTGCAGTGTTATGGTACAGGCCAAGGTCTTTGATTTGTACTGGTGTGTTTGACAACAACACACAGACTATATCCTTTATCTTTGGACATAGAAATAACTGTGTTATATCGCAAATTGAACTAATTATCTAGTTTTTCTAGTAACTCTGATGCCTTGAGGTCAATTTATTTCTATTGCGCCATCAATACCATCACTATTGGGCAAGTTGTCACATTTGCAGTGTTATGGTACAGGCCAAGGTCTTTGATTTGTACCGGTGTGTTTGACAACAACACACAGACTATATCCTTTATCTTTGGAAATAGAAATAACTGTGTTATATCGTAAATTCAACCAATTATCTAGTTTTTCTAGTAACTAAGATGCCTGGATGTCAATTTATCTCTATTGCGCCATCAATACCATCACTATTGGGCAAGTTGTCACATTTGCAGTGTTATGGTACAGGCCAAGGTCTTTGATTTGTACTGGTGTGTTTGACAACAACACACAGACTATATCCTTTATCTTTGGACATCGAAATAACTGTGTTATTTCGCAAATTCAACTAATTATCTAGTTTTTCTAGTAACTCTGATGCCTTGAGGTCAATTTATTTCTATTGCGCCATCAATACCATCACTATTGGGCAAGTTGTCACATTTGCAGTGTTATGGTACAGGCCAAGGTCTTTGATTTGTACTGGTGTGTTTGACAACAACACACAGACTATATCCTTTATCTTTGGACATAGAAATAACTGTGTTATATCGCAAATTGAACTAATTATCTAGTTTTTCTAGTAACTCTGATGCCTTGAGGTCAATTTATTTATATTGCGCCATCAATACCATCACTATTGGGCAAGTTGTCACATTTGCAGTGTTATGGTACAGGCCAAGGTCTTTGATTTGTACTGATGTGTTTGACAACAACACACACACTATATCCTTTATCTTTGGACATCGAAATAACTGTGTTATATCGCAAATTCAACTAATTATCTAGTTTTTCTAGTAACTCTGATGCCTGGAGGTCAATTTATTTCTATTGCGCCATCAATACCATCACTATTGGGCAAGTTGTCACCTTTGCAGTGTTATGGTACAGGCCAAGGTCTTTCATTTGTACCGGTGTGTTTGACAACAACACACAGACTATATCCTTTATCTCTGGAAATAGAAATAACTGTGTTATATCGCAAATTCAACCAATTATCGAGTTTTTCTAGTAACTCTGATGCCTGCAGGTCAATTTATTTCTATTGCGACATCAATACCATCACTATTGGGCAAGTTGCCACATTTGCAGTGCTATGGTACAGGCCAAGGTCTTTCATTTGTACTGGTGTGTTTGACAACAACACACAGACTATATCCTTTATCTCTGGAAATAGAAATAACTGTGTTATATCGCAAATTCAACTAATTATCTAGTTTTTCTAGTAACTCTGATGCCTGGAGGTCAATTTCTTTCTATTGCGCCATCAATACCATCACTATTGGGCAAGTTGTCACCTTTGCAGTGTTATGGTACAGGCCAAGGTCTTTGATTTGTACTGGTGTGTTTGACAACAACACACAGAGTATATCCTTTATCTTTGGACATCGAAATAACTGTGTTATATCGCAAATTCAACTAATTATCTAGTTTTTCTAGTAACTCTGATGCCTTGAGGTCAATTTATTTCTATTGCGCCATCAATACCATCACTATTGGGCAAGTTGTCACATTTGCAGTGTTATGGTACAGGCCAAGGTCTTTGATTTGTACTGGTGTGTTTGACAACAACACACAGACTATATCCTTTATCTTTGGACATAGAAATAACTGTGTTATATCGCAAATTGAACTAATTATCTAGTTTGTCTAGTAACTCTGATGCCTTGAGGTCAATTTATTTCTATTGCGCCATCAATACCATCACTATTGGGCAAGTTGTCACATTTGCAGTGTTATGGTACAGGCCAAGGTCTTTGATTTGTACTGGTGTGTTTGACAACAACACACAGACTATATCCTTTATCTTTGGACATAGAAATAACTGTGTTAAATCGCAAATTCAACTAATTATCTAGTTATTCTAGTAACTCTGATGCCTGGAGGTGAATTTATTTATATTGCGCCATCAATACCATCACTATTGGGCACGTTCTCACATTTGCAGTGTTATGGTACAGGCCAAGGTCTTTCATTTGTACCGGTGTGTTTGACAACAACACACAGACTATATCCTTTATCTTTGGACATAGAAATAACTGTGTTATATCGCAAATTCAACTAATTATCTAGTTTTTCTAGTAACTCTGATGCCTGGAGGTTAATTTCTTTCTATTGCGCCATCAATACCATCACTATTGGGCAAGTTGTCACATTTGCAGTGTTATGGTACAGGCCAAGCTCTTTGATTTGTACTGATGTGTTTGACAACAACACACACACTATATCCTTTATCTTTGGACATCGAAATAACTGTGTTATATCGCAAATTCAACTAATTATCTAGTTTTTCTAGTAACTCTGATGCCTGGAGGTCAATTTATTTCTATTGCGCCATCAATACCATCACTATTGGGCAAGTTGTCACCTTTGCAGTGTTATGGTACAGGCCAAGGTCTTTCATTTGTACCGGTGTGTTTGACAACAACACACAGACTATATCCTTTATCTTTGGAAATAGAAATAACTGTGTTATATCGTAAATTCAACCAATTATCTAGTTTTTCTAGTAACTAAGATGCCTGGATGTCAATTTATCTCTATTGCGCCATCAATACCATCACTATTGGGCAAGTTGTCACATTTGCAGTGTTATGGTACAGGCCAAGGTCTTTGATTTGTACTGGTGTGTTTGACAACAACACACAGACTATATCCTTTATCTTTGGACATCGAAATAACTGTGTTATATCGCAAATTGAACTAATTATCTAGATTTTCTAGTAACTCTGATGCCTTGAGGTCAATTTATTTCTATTGCGCCATCAATACCATCACTATTGGGCAAGTTGTCACATTTGCAGTGTTATGGTACAGGCCAAGGTCTTTGATTTGTACTGGTGTGTTTGACAACAACACACAGACTATATCCTTTATCTTTGGACATAGAAATAACTGTGTTATTTCGCAAATTCAACTAATTATCTAGTTTTTCTAGTAACTCTGATGCCTTGAGGTCAATTTATTTCTATTGCGCCATCAATACCATCACTATTGGGCAAGTTGTCACATTTGCAGTGTTATGGTACAGGCCAAGGTCTTTGATTTGTACTGGTGTGTTTGACAACAACACACAGACTATATCCTTTATCTTTGGACATAGAAATAACTGTGTTATATCGCAAATTGAACTAATTATCTAGTTTTTCTAGTAACTCTGATGCCTTGAGGTCAATTTATTTATATTGCGCCATCAATACCATCACTATTGGGCAAGTTGTCACATTTGCAGTGTTATGGTACAGGCCAAGGTCTTTGATTTGTACTGATGTGTTTGACAACAACACACACACTATATCCTTTATCTTTGGACATCGAAATAACTGTGTTATATCGCAAATTCAACTAATTATCTAGTTTTTCTAGTAACTCTGATGCCTGGAGGTCAATTTATTTCTATTGCGCCATCAATACCATCACTATTGGGCAAGTTGTCACCTTTGCAGTGTTATGGTACAGGCCAAGGTCTTTCATTTGTACCGGTGTGTTTGACAACAACACACAGACTATATCCTTTATCTCTGGAAATAGAAATAACTGTGTTATATCGCAAATTCAACCAATTATCGAGTTTTTCTAGTAACTCTGATGCCTGCAGGTCAATTTATTTCTATTGCGCCATCAATACCATCACTATTGGGCAAGTTGCCACATTTGCAGTGCTATGGTACAGGCCAAGGTCTTTCATTTGTACTGGTGTGTTTGACAACAACACACAGACTATATCCTTTATCTCTGGAAATAGAAATAACTGTGTTATATCGCAAATTCAACTAATTATCTAGTTTTTCTAGTAACTCTGATGCCTGGAGGTCAATTTCTTTCTATTGCGCCATCAATACCATCACTATTGGGCAAGTTGTCACCTTTGCAGTGTTATGGTACAGGCCAAGGTCTTTGATTTGTACTGGTGTGTTTGACAACAACACACAGAGTATATCCTTTATCTTTGGACATCGAAATAACTGTGTTATATCGCAAATTCAACTAATTATCTAGTTTTTCTAGTAACTCTGATGCCTTGAGGTCAATTTATTTCTATTGCGCCATCAATACCATCACTATTGGGCAAGTTGTCACATTTGCAGTGTTATGGTACAGGCCAAGGTCTTTGATTTGTACTGGTGTGTTTGACAACAACACACAGACTATATCCTTTATCTTTGGACATAGAAATAACTGTGTTATATCGCAAATTGAACTAATTATCTAGTTTGTCTAGTAACTCTGATGCCTTGAGGTCAATTTATTTCTATTGCGCCATCAATACCATCACTATTGGGCAAGTTGTCACATTTGCAGTGTTATGGTACAGGCCAAGGTCTTTGATTTGTACTGGTGTGTTTGACAACAACACACAGACTATATCCTTTATCTTTGGACATAGAAATAACTGTGTTAAATCGCAAATTCAACTAATTATCTAGTTATTCTAGTAACTCTGATGCCTGGAGGTGAATTTATTTATATTGCGCCATCAATACCATCACTATTGGGCACGTTCTCACATTTGCAGTGTTATGGTACAGGCCAAGGTCTTTCATTTGTACCGGTGTGTTTGACAACAACACACAGACTATATCCTTTATCTTTGGACATAGAAATAACTGTGTTATATCGCAAATTCAACTAATTATCTAGTTTTTCTAGTAACTCTGATGCCTGGAGGTTAATTTCTTTCTATTGCGCCATCAATACCATCACTATTGGGCAAGTTGTCACATTTGCAGTGTTATGGTACAGGCCAAGCTCTTTGATTTGTACTGATGTGTTTGACAACAACACACACACTATATCCTTTATCTTTGGACATCGAAATAACTGTGTTATATCGCAAATTCAACTAATTATCTAGTTTTTCTAGTAACTCTGATGCCTGGAGGTCAATTTATTTCTATTGCGCCATCAATACCATCACTATTGGGCAAGTTGTCACCTTTGCAGTGTTATGGTACAGGCCAAGGTCTTTCATTTGTACCGGTGTGTTTGACAACAACACACAGACTATATCCTTTATCTTTGGAAATAGAAATAACTGTGTTATATCGTAAATTCAACCAATTATCTAGTTTTTCTAGTAACTAAGATGCCTGGATGTCAATTTATCTCTATTGCGCCATCAATACCATCACTATTGGGCAAGTTGTCACATTTGCAGTGTTATGGTACAGGCCAAGGTCTTTGATTTGTACTGGTGTGTTTGACAACAACACACAGACTATATCCTTTATCTTTGGACATCGAAATAACTGTGTTATATCGCAAATTGAACTAATTATCTAGATTTTCTAGTAACTCTGATGCCTTGAGGTCAATTTATTTCTATTGCGCCATCAATACCATCACTATTGGGCAAGTTGTCACATTTGCAGTGTTATGGTACAGGCCAAGGTCTTTGATTTGTACTGGTGTGTTTGACAACAACACACAGACTATATCCTTTATCTTTGGACATAGAAATAACTGTGTTATATCGCAAATTGAACTAATTATCTAGTTTTTCTAGTAACTCTGATGCCTTGAGGTCAATTTATTTATATTGCGCCATCAATACCATCACTATTGGGCAAGTTGTCACATTTGCAGTGTTATGGTACAGGCCAAGGTCTTTGATTTGTACTGGTGTGTTTGACAACAACACACAGACTATATCCTTTATCTTTGGACATCGAAATAACTGTGTTATATCGCAAATTGAACTAATTATCTAGATTTTCTAGTAACTCTGATGCCTTGAGGTCAATTTATTTCTATTGCGCCATCAATACCATCACTATTGGGCAAGTTGTCACATTTGCAGTGTTATGGTACAGGCCAAGGTCTTTGATTTGTACTGGTGTGTTTGACAACAACACACAGACTATATCCTTTATCTTTGGACATAGAAATAACTGTGTTATATCGCAAATTGAACTAATTATCTAGTTTTTCTAGTAACTCTGATGCCTTGAGGTCAATTTATTTATATTGCGCCATCAATACCATCACTATTGGGCAAGTTGTCACATTTGCAGTGTTATGATACAGGCCAAGGTCTTTGATTTGTACTGATGTGTTTGACAACAACACACACACTATATCCTTTATCTTTGGACATCGAAATAACTGTGTTATATCGCAAATTCAACTAATTATCTAGTTTTTCTAGTAACTCTGATGCCTGGAGGTCAATTTATTTCTATTGCGCCATCAATACCATCACTATTGGGCAAGTTGTCACCTTTGCAGTGTTATGGTACAGGCCAAGGTCTTTCATTTGTACCGGTGTGTTTGACAACAACACACAGACTATATCCTTTATCTCTGGAAATAGAAATAACTGTGTTATATCGCAAATTCAACCAATTATCGAGTTTTTCTAGTAACTCTGATGCCTGGAGGTCAATTTATTTCTATTGCGCCATCAATACCATCACTATTGGGCAAGTTGCCACATTTGCAGTGCTATGGTACAGGCCAAGGTCTTTGATTTGTACTGGTGTGTTTGACAACAACACACAGACTATATCCTTTATCTCTGGAAATAGAAATAACTGTGTTATATCGCAAATTCAACTAATTATCTAGTTTTTCTAGTAACTCTGATGCCTGGAGGTCAATTTCTTTCTATTGCGCCATCAATACCATCACTATTGGGCAAGTTGTCACCTTTGCAGTGTTATGGTACAGGCCAAGGTCTTTGATTTGTACTGGTGTGTTTGACAACAACACACAGAGTATATCCTTTATCTTTGGACATCGAAATAACTGTGTTATATCGCAAATTCAACTAATTATCTAGTTTTTCTAGTAACTCTGATGCCTTGAGGTCAATTTATTTCTATTGCGCCATCAATACCATCACTATTGGGCAAGTTGTCACATTTGCAGTGTTATGGTACAGGCCAAGGTCTTTGATTTGTACTGGTGTGTTTGACAACAACACACAGACTATATCCTTTATCTTTGGACATAGAAATAACTGTGTTATATCGCAAATTCAACTAATTATCTAGTTATTCTAGTAACTCTGATGCCTGGAGGTGAATTTATTTATATTGCGACATCAATACCATCACTATTGGGCACGTTCTCACATTTGCAGTGTTATGGTACAGGCCAAGGTCTTTCATTTGTACCGGTGTGTTTGACAACAACACACAGACTATATCCTTTATCTTTGGACATAGAAATAACTGTGTTATATCGCAAATTCAACTAATTATCTAGTTTTTCTAGTAACTCTGATGCCTGGAGGTTAATTTCTTTCTATTGCGCCATCAATACCATCACTATTGGGCAAGTTGTCACATTTGCAGTGTTATGGTACAGGCCAAGGTCTTTGATTTGTACTGATGTGTTTGACAACAACACACACACTATATCCTTTATCTTTGGACATCGAAATAACTGTGTTATATCGCAAATTCAACTAATTATCTAGTTTTTCTAGTAACTCTGATGCCTGGAGGTCAATTTATTTCTATTGCGCCATCAATACCATCACTATTGGGCAAGTTGTCACATTTGCAGTGTTATGGTACAGGCCAAGGTCTTTCATTTGTACCGGTGTGTTTGACAACAACACACAGACTATATCCTTTATCTCTGGAAATAGAAATAACTGTGTTATATCGCAAATTCAACCAATTATCGAGTTTTTCTAGTAACTCTGATGCCTGGAGGTCAATATATTTCTATTGCGCCATCAATACCATCACTATTGGGCAAGTTGCCACATTTGCAGTGCTATGGTACAGGCCAAGGTCTTTGATTTGTACTGGTGTGTATGACAACAACACACAGACTATATCCTTTATCTTTGGACATAGAAATAACTGTGTTATATCGCAAATTGAACTAATTATCTAGTTTTTCTAGTAACTCTGATGCCTGGAGGTCAATTTCTTTCTATTGCGCCATCAATACCATCACTATTGGGCAAGTTGTCACCTTTGCAGTGTTATGGTACAGGCCAAGGTCTTTCATTTGTACCGGTGTCTTTGACAACAACACAGAGTATATCCTTTATCTTTGGAAATAGAAATAACTGTGTTATATCGTAAATTCAACCAATTATCTAGTTTTTCTAGTAACTAAGATGCCTGGATGTCAATTTATCTCTATTGCGCCATCAATACCATCACTATTGGGCAAGTTGTCACATTTGCAGTGTTATGGTACAGGCCAAGGTCTTTGATTTGTACTGGTGTGTTTGACAACAACACACAGACTATATCCTTTATCTTTGGACATCGAAATAACTGTGTTATATCGCAAATTCAACTAATTATCTAGTTTTTCTAGTAACTCTGATGCCTTGAGGTCAATTTATTTCTATTGCGCCATCAATACCATCACTATTGGGCAAGTTGTCACATTTGCAGTGTTATGGTACAGGCCAAGGTCTTTGATTTGTACTGGTGTGTTTGACAACAACACACAGACTATATCCTTTATCTTTGGACATAGAAATAACTGTGTTATATCGCAAATTGAACTAATTATCTAGTTTTTCTAGTAACTCTGATGCCTTGAGGTCAATTTATTTATATTGCGCCATCAATACCATCACTATTGGGCAAGTTGTCACATTTGCAGTGTTATGGTACAGGCCAAGGTCTTTGATTTGTACTGATGTGTTTGACAACAACACACACACTATATCCTTTATCTTTGGACATCGAAATAACTGTGTTATATCGCAAATTCAACTAATTATCTAGTTTTTCTAGTAACTCTGATGCCTGGAGGTCAATTTATTTCTATTGCGCCATCAATACCATCACTATTGGGCAAGTTGTCACCTTTGCAGTGTTATGGCACAGGCCAAGGTCTTTCATTTGTACCGGTGTGTTTGACAACAACACACAGACTATATCCTTTATCTCTGGAAATAGAAATAACTGTGTTATATCGCAAATTCAACCAATTATCGAGTTTTTCTAGTAACTCTGATGCCTGGAGGTCAATTTATTTCTATTGCGCCATCAATACCATCACTATTGGGCAAGTTGCCACATTTGCAGTGCTATGGTACAGGCCAAGGTCTTTGATTTGTACTGGTGTGTTTGACAACAACACAAAGACTATATCCTTTATCTCTGGAAATAGAAATAACTGTGTTATATCGCAAATTCAACTAATTATCTAGTTTTTCTAGTAACTCTGATGCCTGGAGGTCAATTTCTTTCTATTGCGCCATCAATACCATCACTATTGGGCAAGTTGTCACCTTTGCAGTGTTATGGTACAGGCCAAGGTCTTTGATTTGTACTGGTGTGGTTGACAACAACACACAGAGTATATCCTTTATCTTTGGACATCGAAATACCTGTGTTATATCGCAAATTCAACTAATTATCTAGTTTTTCTAGTAACTCTGATGCCTTGAGGTCAATTTATTTCTATTGCGCCATCAATACCATCACTATTGGGCAAGTTGTCACATTTGCAGTGTTATGGTACAGGCCAAGGTCTTTGATTTGTACTGGTGTGTTTGACAACAACACACAGACTATATCCTTTATCTTTGGACATATAAATAACTGTGTTATACCGCAAATTGAACTAATTATCTAGTTTGTCTAGTAACTCTGATGCCTTGAGGTCAATTTATTTCTATTGCGCCATCAATACCATCACTATTGGGCACGTTCTCACATTTGCAGGGTTATGGTACAGGCCAAGGTCTTTCATTTGTACCGGTGTGTTTGACAACAACACACAGACTATATCCTTTATCTTTGGACATAGAAATAACTGTGTTATATCGCAAATTCAACTAATTATCTAGTTTTTCTAGTAACTCTGATGCCTGGAGGTTAATTTCTTTCTATTGCGCCATCAATACCATCACTATTGGGCAAGTTGTCACATTTGCAGTGTTATGGTACAGGCCAAGGTCTTTGATTTGTACTGATGTGTTTGACAACAACACACACACTATATCCTTTATCTTTGGACATCGAAATAACTGTGTTATATCGCAAATTCAACTAATTATATAGTTTTTCTAGTAACTCTAATGCCTGGAGGTCAATTTATTTCTATTGCGCCATCAATACCATCACTATTGGGCAAGTTGTCACCTTTGCAGTGTTATGGTACAGGCCAAGGTCTTTCATTTGTACCGGTGTGTTTGACAACAACACACAGACTATATCCTTTATCTTTGGACATCGAAATAACTGTGTTATATCGCAAATTCAACTAATTATCTAGTTTTTCTAGTAACTCTGATGCCTTGAGGTCAATTTATTTCTATTGCGCCATCAATACCATCACTATTGGGCAAGTTGTCACATTTGCAGTGTTATGGTACAGGCCAAGGTCTTTGATTTGTACTGGTGTGTTTGACAACAACACACAGACTATATCCTTTATCTTTGGACATAGAAATAACTGTGTTATATCGCAAATTGAACTAATTATCTAGTTTGTCTAGTAACTCTGATGCCTTGAGGTCAATTTATTTCTATTGCGCCATCAATACCATCACTATTGGGCAAGTTGTCACATTTGCAGTGTTATGGTACAGGCCAAGGTCTTTGATTTGTACTGGTGTGTTTGACAACAACACACAGACTATATCCTTTATCTTTGGACATAGAAATAACTGTGTTAAATCGCAAATTCAACTAATTATCTAGTTATTCTAGTAACTCTGATGCCTGGAGGTGAATTTATTTATATTGCGCCATCAATACCATCACTATTGGGCACGTTCTCACATTTGCAGTGTTATGGTACAGGCCAAGGTCTTTCATTTGTACCGGTGTGTTTGACAACAACACACAGACTATATCCTTTATCTTTGGACATAGAAATAACTGTGTTATATCGCAAATTCAACTAATTATCTAGTTTTTCTAGTAACTCTGATGCCTGGAGGTTAATTTCTTTCTATTGCGCTATCAATACCATCACTATTGGGCAAGTTGTCACATTTGCAGTGTTATGGTACAGGCCAAGGTCTTTGATTTGTACTGGTGTGTTTGACAACAACACACAGACTATATCCTTTATCTTTGGACATAGAAATAACTGTGTTAAATCGCAAATTCAACTAATTATCTAGTTATTCTAGTAACTCTGATGCCTGGAGGTGAATTTATTTATATTGCGCCATCAATACCATCACTATTGGGCACGTTCTCACATTTGCAGTGTTATGGTACAGGCCAAGGTCTTTCATTTGTACCGGTGTGTTTGACAACAACACACAGACTATATCCTTTATCTTTGGACATAGAAATAACTGTGTTATATCGCAAATTCAACTAATTATCTAGTTTTTCTAGTAACTCTGATGCCTGGAGGTTAATTTCTTTCTATTGCGCCATCAATACCATCACTATTGGGCAAGTTGTCACATTTGCAGTGTTATGGTACAGGCCAAGCTCTTTGATTTGTACTGATGTGTTTGACAACAACACACACACTATATCCTTTATCTTTGGATATCGAAATAACTGTGTTATATCGCAAATTCAACTAATTATCTAGTTTTTCTGGTAACTCTGATGCCTGGAGGTCAATTTATTTCTATTGCGCCATCAATACCATCACTATTGGGCAAGTTGTCACATTTGCAGTGTTATGGTACAGGCCAAGGTCTTTGATTTGTACTGGTGTGTTTGACAACAACACACAGACTATATCCTTTATCTTTGGACATCGAAATAACTGTGTTATATCGCAAATTCAACTAATTATCTAGATTTTCTAGTAACTCTGATGCCTTGAGGTCAATTTATTTCTATTGCGCCATCAATACCATCACTATTGGGCAAGTTGTCACATTTGCAGTGTTATGGTACAGGCCAAGGTCTTTGATTTGTACTGGTGTGTTTGACAACAACACACAGACTATATCCTTTATCTTTGGACATAGAAATAACTGTGTTATATCGCAAATTGAACTAATTATCTAGTTTTTCTAGTAACTCTGATGCCTTGAGGTCAATTTATTTATATTGCGCCATCAATACCATCACTATTGGGCAAGTTGTCACATTTGCAGTGTTATGATACAGGCCAAGGTCTTTGATTTGTACTGATGTGTTTGACAACAACACACACACTATATCCTTTATCTTTGGACATCGAAATAACTGTGTTATATCGCAAATTCAACTAATTATCTAGTTTTTCTAGTAACTCTGATGCCTGGAGGTCAATTTATTTCTATTGCGCCATCAATACCATCACTATTGGGCAAGTTGTCACCTTTGCAGTGTTATGGTACAGGCCAAGGTCTTTCATTTGTACCGGTGTGTTTGACAACAACACACAGACTATATCCTTTATCTCTGGAAATAGAAATAACTGTGTTATATCGCAAATTCAACCAATTATCGAGTTTTTCTAGTAACTCTGATGCCTGGAGGTCAATTTATTTCTATTGCGCCATCAATACCATCAATATTGGGCAAGTTGCCACATTTGCAGTGCTATGGTACAGGCCAAGGTCTTTGATTTGTACTGGTGTGTTTGACAACAACACACAGACTATATCCTTTATCTCTGGAAATAGAAATAACTGTGTTATATCGCAAATTCAACTAATTATCTAGTTTTTCTAGTAACTCTGATGCCTGGAGGTCAATTTCTTTCTATTGCGCCATCAATACCATCACTATTGGGCAAGTTGTCACCTTTGCAGTGTTATGGTACAGGCCAAGGTCTTTGATTTGTACTGGTGTGTTTGACAACAACACACAGAGTATATCCTTTATCTTTGGACATCGAAATAACTGTGTTATATCGCAAATTCAACTAATTATCTAGTTTTTCTAGTAACTCTGATGCCTTGAGGTCAATTTATTTCTATTGCGCCATCAATACCATCACTATTGGGCAAGTTGTCACATTTGCAGTGTTATGGTACAGGCCAAGGTCTTTGATTTGTACTGGTGTGTTTGACAACAACACACAGACTATATCCTTTATCTTTGGACATAGAAATAACTGTGTTATATCGCAAATTCAACTAATTATCTAGTTATTCTAGTAACTCTGATGCCTGGAGGTGAATTTATTTATATTGCGACATCAATACCATCACTATTGGGCACGTTCTCACATTTGCAGTGTTATGGTACAGGCCAAGGTCTTTCATTTGTACCGGTGTGTATGACAACAACACACAGACTATATCCTTTATCTTTGGAAATAGAAATAACTGTGTTATATCGTAAATTCAACCAATTATCTAGTTTTTCTAGTAACTAAGATGCCTGGATGTCAATTTATCTCTATTGCGCCATCAATACCATCACTATTGGGCAAGTTGTCACATTTGCAGTGTTATGGTACAGGCCAAGGTCTTTGATTTGTACTGGTGTGTTTGACAACAACACACAGACTATATCCTTTATCTTTGGACATCGAAATAACTGTTTTATATCGTAAATTCAACCAATTATCTAGTTTTTCTAGTAACTCTGATGCCTGGAGGTCAATTTATCTCTATTGCGCCATCAATACCATCACTATTGGGCAAGTTGTCACATTTGCAGTGTTATGGTACAGGCCAAGGTCTTTGATTTGTACTGGTGTGTTTGACAACAACACACAGACTATATCCTTTATCTTTGGACATCGAAATAACTGTGTTATATCGCAAATTCAACTAATTATCTAGTTATTCTAGTAACTCTGATGCCTGGAGGTGAATTTATTTATATTGCGCCATCAATACCATCACTATTGGGCACGTTCTCACATTTGCAGTGTTATGGTACAGGCCAAGGTCTTTCATTTGTACCGGTGTGTTTGACAACAACACACAGACTATATCCTTTATCTTTGGACATAGAAATAACTGTGTTATATCGCAAATTCAACTAATTATCTAGTTTTTTTAGTAACTCTGATGCCTGGAGGTTAATTTCTTTCTATTGCGCCATCAATACCATCACTATTGGGCAAGTTGTCACATTTGCAGTGTTATGGTACAGGCCAAGGTCTTTGATTTGTACTGATGTGTTTGACAACAACACACACACTATATCCTTTATCTTTGGACATCGAAATAACTGTGTTATATCGCAAATTCAACTAATTATCTAGTTTTTCTAGTAACTCTGATGCCTGGAGGTCAATTTATTTCTATTGCGCCATCAATACCATCACTATTGGGCAAGTTGTCACCTTTGCAGTGTTATGGTACAGGCCAAGGTCTTTCATTTGTACCGGTGTGTTTGACAACAACACACAGACTATATCCTTTATCTCTGGAAATAGAAATAACTGTGTTATATCGCAAATTCAACCAATTATCGAGTTTTTCTAGTAACTCTGATGCCTGGAGGTCAATTTATTTCTATTGCGCCATCAATACCATCACTATTGGGCAAGTTGCCACATTTGCAGTGCTATGGTACAGGCCAAGGTCTTTGATTTGTACTGGTGTGTATGACAACAACACACAGACTATATCCTTTATCTTTGGACATAGAAATAACTGTGTTATATCGCAAATTGAACTAATTATCTAGTTTTTCTAGTAACTCTGATGCCTGGAGGTCAATTTCTTTCTATTGCGCCATCAATACCATCACTATTGGGCAAGTTGTCACCTTTGCAGTGTTATGGTACAGGCCAAGGTCTTTCATTTGTACCGGTGTCTTTGACAACAACACAGAGTATATCCTTTATCTTTGGAAATAGAAATAACTGTGTTATATCGTAAATTCAACCAATTATCTAGTTTTTCTAGTAACTAAGATGCCTGCATGTCAATTTATCTCTATTGCGCCATCAATACCATCACTATTGGGCAAGTTGTCACATTTGCAGTGTTATGGTACAGGCCAAGGTCTTTGATTTGTACTGGTGTGTTTGACAACAACACACAGACTATATCCTTTATCTTTGGACATCGAAATAACTGTGTTATATCGCAAATTCAACTAATTATCTAGTTTTTCTAGTAACTCTGATGCCTTGAGGTCAATTTATTTCTATTGCGCCATCAATACCATCAATATTGGGCAAGTTGTCACATTTGCAGTGTTATGGTACAGGCCAAGGTCTTTGATTTGTACTGGTGTGTTTGACAACAACACACAGACTATATCCTTTATCTTTGGACATAGAAATAACTGTGTTATATCGCAAATTGAACTAATTATCTAGTTTTTCTAGTAACTCTGATGCCTTGAGGTCAATTTATTTCTATTGCGCCATCAATACCATCACTATTGGGCAAGTTGTCACATTTGCAGTGTTATGGTACAGGCCAAGGTCTTTGATTTGTACCGGTGTGTTTGACAACAACACACAGACTATATCCTTTATCTTTGGAAATAGAAATAACTGTGTTATATCGTAAATTCAACCAATTATCTAGTTTTTCTAGTAACTAAGATGCCTGGATGTCAATTTATCTCTATTGCGCCATCAATACCATCACTATTGGGCAAGTTGTCACATTTGCAGTGTTATGGTACAGGCCAAGGTCTTTGATTTGTACTGGTGTGTTTGACAACAACACACAGACTATATCCTTTATCTTTGGACATCGAAATAACTGTGTTATTTCGCAAATTCAACTAATTATCTAGTTTTTCTAGTAACTCTGATGCCTTGAGGTCAATTTATTCCTATTGCGCCATCAATACCATCACTATTGGGCAAGTTGTCACATTTGCAGTGTTATGGTACAGGCCAAGGTCTTTGATTTGTACTGATGTGTTTGACAACAACACACACACTATATCCTTTATCTTTGGACATCGAAATAACTGTGTTATATCGCAAATTCAACTAATTATCTAGTTTTTCTAGTAACTCTGATGCCTGGAGGTCAATTTATTTCTATTGCGCCATCAATACCATCACTATTGGGCAAGTTGTCACCTTTGCAGTGTTATGGTACAGGCCAAGGTCTTTCATTTGTACCGGTGTGTTTGACAACAACACACAGACTATATCCTTTATCTCTGGAAATAGAAATAACTGTGTTATATCGCAAATTCAACCAATTATCGAGTTTTTCTAGTAACTCTGATGCCTGGAGGTCAATTTATTTCTATTGCGCCATCAATACCATCACTATTGGGCAAGTTGCCACATTTGCAGTGCTATGGTACAGGCCAAGGTCTTTGATTTGTACTGGTGTGTTTGACAACAACACAAAGACTATATCCTTTATCTCTGGAAATAGAAATAACTGTGTTATATCGCAAATTCAACTAATTATCTAGTTTTTCTAGTAACTCTGATGCCTGGAGGTCAATTTCTTTCTATTGCGCCATCAATACCATCACTATTGGGCAAGTTGTCACCTTTGCAGTGTTATGGTACAGGCCAAGGTCTTTGATTTGTACTGGTGTGTTTGACAACAACACACAGACTATATCCTTTATCTTTGGACATAGAAATAACTGTGTTAAATCGCAAATTCAACTAATTATCTAGTTATTCTAGTAACTCTGATGCCTGGAGGTGAATTTATTTATATTGCGCCATCAATACCATCACTATTGGGCACGTTCTCACATTTGCAGGGTTATGGTACAGGCCAAGGTCTTTCATTTGTACCGGTGTGTTTGACAACAACACACAGACTATATCCTTTATCTTTGGACATAGAAATAACTGTGTTATATCGCAAATTCAACTAATTATCTAGTTTTTCTAGTAACTCTGATGCCTGGAGGTTAATTTCTTTCTATTGCGCCATCAATACCATCACTATTGGGCAAGTTGTCACATTTGCAGTGTTATGGTACAGGCCAAGGTCTTTGATTTGTACTGATGTGTTTGACAACAACACACACACTATATCCTTTATCTTTGGACATCGAAATAACTGTGTTATATCGCAAATTCAACTAATTATATAGTTTTTCTAGTAACTCTAATGCCTGGAGGTCAATTTATTTCTATTGCGCCATCAATACCATCACTATTGGGCAAGTTGTCACCTTTGCAGTGTTATGGTACAGGCCAAGGTCTTTCATTTGTACCGGTGTGTTTGACAACAACACACAGACTATATCCTTTATCTTTGGAAATAGAAATAACTGTGTTATATCGTAAATTCAACCAATTATCTAGTTTTTCTAGTAACTAAGATGCCTGGATGTCAATTTATCTCTATTGCGCCATCAATACCATCACTATTGGGCAAGTTGTCACATTTGCAGTGCTATGGTACAGGCCAAGGTCTTTGATTTGTACTGGTGTGTTTGACAACAACACACAGACTATATCCTTTATCTTTGGACATCGAAATAACTGTGTTATATCGCAAATTCAACTAATTATCTAGTTTTTCTAGTAACTCTGATGCCTTGAGGTCAATTTATTTCTATTGCGCCATCAATACCATCACTATTGGGCAAGTTGTCACATTTGCAGTGTTATGGTACAGGCCAAGGTCTTTGATTTGTACTGGTGTGTTTGACAACAACACACAGACTATATCCTTTATCTTTGGACATAGAAATAACTGTGTTATATCGCAAATTGAACTAATTATCTAGTTTGTCTAGTAACTCTGATGCCTTGAGGTCAATTTATTTCTATTGCGCCATCAATACCATCACTATTGGGCAAGTTGTCACATTTGCAGTGTTATGGTACAGGCCAAGGTCTTTGATTTGTACTGGTGTGTTTGACAACAACACACAGACTATATCCTTTATCTTTGGACATAGAAATAACTGTGTTAAATCGCAAATTCAACTAATTATCTAGTTATTCTAGTAACTCTGATGCCTGGAGGTGAATTTATTTATATTGCGCCATCAATACCATCACTATTGGGCACGTTCTCACATTTGCAGTGTTATGGTACAGGCCAAGGTCTTTCATTTGTACCGGTGTGTTTGACAACAACACACAGACTATATCCTTTATCTTTGGACATAGAAATAACTGTGTTATATCGCAAATTCAACTAATTATCTAGTTTTTCTAGTAACTCTGATGCCTGAAGGTGAATTTATTTATATTGCGCCATCAATACCATCACTATTGGGCACGTTCTCACATTTGCAGGGTTATGGTACAGGCCAAGCTCTTTCATTTGTACTGATGTGTTTGACAACAACACACAGACTATATCCTTTATCTTTGGACATAGAAATAACTGTGTTATATCGCAAATTCAACTAATTATCTAGTTTTTCTAGTAACTCTGATGCCTGGAGGTTAATTTCTTTCTATTGCGCCATCAATACCATCACTATTGGGCAAGTTGTCACATTTGCAGTGTTATGGTACAGGCCAAGGTCTTTGATTTGTACTGATGTGTTTGACAACAACACACACACTATATCCTTTATCTTTGGACATCGAAATAACTGTGTTATATCGCAAATTCAACTAATTATATAGTTTTTCTAGTAACTCTAATGCCTGGAGGTCAATTTATTTCTATTGCGCCATCAATACCATCACTATTGGGCAAGTTGTCACCTTTGCAGTGTTATGGTACAGGCCAAGGTCTTTCATTTGTACCGGTGTGTTTGACAACAACACACAGACTATATCCTTTATCTTTGGAAATAGAAATAACTGTGTTATATCGTAAATTCAACCAATTATCTAGTTTTTCTAGTAACTAAGATGCCTGGATGTCAATTTATCTCTATTGCGCCATCAATACCATCACTATTGGGCAAGTTGTCACATTTGCAGTGCTATGGTACAGGCCAAGGTCTTTGATTTGTACTGGTGTTTTTGACAACAACACACAGACTATATCCTTTATCTTTGGACATCGAAATAACTGTGTTATATCGCAAATTCAACTAATTATCTAGTTTTTCTAGTAACTCTGATGCCTTGAGGTCAATTTATTTCTATTGCGCCATCAATACCATCACTATTGGGCAAGTTGTCACATTTGCAGTGTTATGGTACAGGCCAAGGTCTTTGATTTGTACTGGTGTGTTTGACAACAACACACAGACTATATCCTTTATCTTTGGACATAGAAATAACTGTGTTATATCGCAAATTGAACTAATTATCTAGTTTGTCTAGTAACTCTGATGCCTTGAGGTCAATTTATTTCTATTGCGCCATCAATACCATCACTATTGGGCAAGTTGTCACATTTGCAGTGTTATGGTACAGGCCAAGGTCTTTGATTTGTACTGGTGTGTTTGACAACAACACACAGACTATATCCTTTATCTTTGGACATAGAAATAACTGTGTTAAATCGCAAATTCAACTAATTATCTAGTTATTCTAGTAACTCTGATGCCTGGAGGTGAATTTATTTATATTGCGCCATCAATACCATCACTATTGGGCACGTTCTCACATTTGCAGTGTTATGGTACAGGCCAAGGTCTTTCATTTGTACCGGTGTGTTTGACAACAACACACAGACTATATCCTTTATCTTTGGACATAGAAATAACTGTGTTATATCGCAAATTCAACTAATTATCTAGTTTTTCTAGTAACTCTGATGCCTGGAGGTTAATTTCTTTCTATTGCGCCATCAATACCATCACTATTGGGCAAGTTGTCACATTTGCAGTGTTATGGTACAGGCCAAGCTCTTTGATTTGTACTGATGTGTTTGACAACAACACACACACTATATCCTTTATCTTTGGACATCGAAATAACTGTGTTATATCGCAAATTCAACTAATTATCTAGTTTTTCTAGTAACTCTGATGCCTGGAGGTCAATTTATTTCTATTGCGCCATCAATACCATCACTATTGGGCAAGTTGTCACCTTTGCAGTGTTATGGTACAGGCCAAGGTCTTTCATTTGTACCGGTGTGTTTGACAACAACACACAGACTATATCCTTTATCTTTGGAAATAGAAATAACTGTGTTATATCGTAAATTCAACCAATTATCTAGTTTTTCTAGTAACTAAGATGCCTGGATGTCAATTTATCTCTATTGCGCCATCAATACCATCACTATTGGGCAAGTTGTCACATTTGCAGTGTTATGGTACAGGCCAAGGTCTTTGATTTGTACTGGTGTGTTTGACAACAACACACAGACTATATCCTTTATCTTTGGACATCGAAATAACTGTGTTATATCGCAAATTGAACTAATTATCTAGATTTTCTAGTAACTCTGATGCCTTGAGGTCAATTTATTTCTATTGCGCCATCAATACCATCACTATTGGGCAAGTTGTCACATTTGCAGTGTTATGGTACAGGCCAAGGTCTTTGATTTGTACTGGTGTGTTTGACAACAACACACAGACTATATCCTTTATCTTTGGACATAGAAATAACTGTGTTATATCGCAAATTGAACTAATTATCTAGTTTTTCTAGTAACTCTGATGCCTTGAGGTCAATTTATTTATATTGCGCCATCAATACCATCACTATTGGGCAAGTTGTCACATTTGCAGTGTTATGATACAGGCCAAGGTCTTTGATTTGTACTGATGTGTTTGACAACAACACACACACTATATCCTTTATCTTTGGACATCGAAATAACTGTGTTATATCGCAAATTCAACTAATTATCTAGTTTTTCTAGTAACTCTGATGCCTGGAGGTCAATTTATTTCTATTGCGCCATCAATACCATCACTATTGGGCAAGTTGTCACCTTTGCAGTGTTATGGTACAGGCCAAGGTCTTTCATTTGTACCGGTGTGTTTGACAACAACACACAGACTATATCCTTTATCTCTGGAAATAGAAATAACTGTGTTATATCGCAAATTCAACCAATTATCGAGTTTTTCTAGTAACTCTGATGCCTGGAGGTCAATTTATTTCTATTGCGCCATCAATACCATCACTATTGGGCAAGTTGCCACATTTGCAGTGCTATGGTACAGGCCAAGGTCTTTGATTTGTACTGGTGTGTTTGACAACAACACACAGACTATATCCTTTATCTCTGGAAATAGAAATAACTGTGTTATATCGCAAATTCAACTAATTATCTAGTTTTTCTAGTAACTCTGATGCCTGGAGGTCAATTTCTTTCTATTGCGCCATCAATACCATCACTATTGGGCAAGTTGTCACCTTTGCAGTGTTATGGTACAGGCCAAGGTCTTTGATTTGTACTGGTGTGTTTGACAACAACACACAGAGTATATCCTTTATCTTTGGACATCGAAATAACTGTGTTATATCGCAAATTCAACTAATTATCTAGTTTTTCTAGTAACTCTGATGCCTTGAGGTCAATTTATTTCTATTGCGCCATCAATACCATCACTATTGGGCAAGTTGTCACATTTGCAGTGTTATGGTACAGGCCAAGGTCTTTGATTTGTACTGGTGTGTTTGACAACAACACACAGACTATATCCTTTATCTTTGGACATAGAAATAACTGTGTTATATCGCAAATTCAACTAATTATCTAGTTATTCTAGTAACTCTGATGCCTGGAGGTGAACTTATTTATATTGCGACATCAATACCATCACTATTGGGCACGTTCTCACATTTGCAGTGTTATGGTACAGGCCAAGGTATTTCATTTGTACCGGTGTGTTTGACAACAACACACAGACTATATCCTTTATCTTTGGACATAGAAATAACTGTGTTATATCGCAAATTCAACTAATTATCTAGTTTTTCTAGTAACTCTGATGCCTGGAGGTTAATTTCTTTCTATTGCGCTATCAATACCATCACTATTGGGCAAGTTGTCACATTTGCAGTGTTATGGTACAGGCCAAGGTCTTTGATTTGTACTGGTGTGTTTGACAACAACACACAGACTATATCCTTTATCTTTGGACATAGAAATAACTGTGTTAAATCGCAAATTCAACTAATTATCTAGTTATTCTAGTAACTCTGATGCCTGGAGGTGAATTTATTTATATTGCGCCATCAATACCATCACTATTGGGCACGTTCTCACATTTGCAGTGTTATGGTACAGGCCAAGGTCTTTCATTTGTACCGGTGTGTTTGACAACAACACACAGACTATATCCTTTATCTTTGGACATAGAAATAACTGTGTTATATCGCAAATTCAACTAATTATCTAGTTTTTCTATTAACTCTGATGCCTGGAGGTTAATTTCTTTCTATTGCGCCATCAATACCATCACTATTGGGCAAGTTGTCACATTTGCAGTGTTATGGTACAGGCCAAGCTCTTTGATTTGTACTGATGTGTTTGACAACAACACACACACTATATCCTTTATCTTTGGATATCGAAATAACTGTGTTATATCGCAAATTCAACTAATTATCTAGTTTTTCTAGTAACTCTGATGCCTGGAGGTCAATTTATTTCTATTGCGCCATCAATACCATCACTATTGGGCAAGTTGTCACATTTGCAGTGTTATGGTACAGGCCAAGGTCTTTGATTTGTACTGGTGTGTTTGACAACAACACACAGACTATATCCTTTATCTTTGGACATCGAAATAACTGTGTTATATCGCAAATTCAACTAATTATCTAGATTTTCTAGTAACTCTGATGCCTTGAGGTCAATTTATTTCTATTGCGCCATCAATACCATCACTATTGGGCAAGTTGTCACATTTGCAGTGTTATGGTACAGGCCAAGGTCTTTGATTTGTACTGGTGTGTTTGACAACAACACACAGACTATATCCTTTATCTTTGGACATAGAAATAACTGTGTTATATCGCAAATTGAACTAATTATCTAGTTTTTCTAGTAACTCTGATGCCTTGAGGTCAATTTATTTATATTGCGCCATCAATACCATCACTATTGGGCAAGTTGTCACATTTGCAGTGTTATGATACAGGCCAAGGTCTTTGATTTGTACTGATGTGTTTGACAACAACACACACACTATATCCTTTATTTTGGACATCGAAATAACTGTGTTATATCGCAAATTCAACTAATTATCTAGTTTTTCTAGTAACTCTGATGCCTGGAGGTCAATTTATTTCTATTGCGCCATCAATACCATCACTATTGGGCAAGTTGTCACCTTTGCAGTGTTATGGTACAGGCCAAGGTCTTTCATTTGTACCGGTGTGTTTGACAACAACACACAGACTATATCCTTTATCTCTGGAAATAGAAATAACTGTGTTATATCGCAAATTCAACCAATTATCGAGTTTTTCTAGTAACTCTGATGCCTGGAGGTCAATTTATTTCTATTGCGCCATCAATACCATCAATATTGGGCAAGTTGCCACATTTGCAGTGCTATGGTACAGGCCAAGGCCTTTGATTTGTACTGGTGTGTTTGACAACAACACACAGACTATATCCTTTATCTCTGGAAATAGAAATAACTGTGTTATATCGCAAATTCAACTAATTATCTAGTTTTTCTAGTAACTCTGATGCCTGGAGGTCAATTTCTTTCTATTGCGCCATCAATACCATCACTATTGGGCAAGTTGTCACCTTTGCAGTGTTATGGTACAGGCCAAGGTCTTTGATTTGTACTGGTGTGTTTGACAACAACACACAGAGTATATCCTTTATCTTTGGACATCGAAATAACTGTGTTATATCGCAAATTCAACTAATTATCTAGTTTTTCTAGTAACTCTGATGCCTTGAGGTCAATTTATTTCTATTGCGCCATCAATACCATCACTATTGGGCAAGTTGTCACATTTGCAGTGTTATGGTACAGGCCAAGGTCTTTGATTTGTACTGGTGTGTTTGACAACAACACACAGACTATATCCTTTATCTTTGGACATAGAAATAACTGTGTTATATCGCAAATTCAACTAATTATCTAGTTATTCTAGTAACTCTGATGCCTGGAGGTGAATTTATTTATATTGCGACATCAATACCATCACTATTGGGCACGTTCTCACATTTGCAGTGTTATGGTACAGGCCAAGGTCTTTCATTTGTACCGGTGTGTATGACAACAACACACAGACTATATCCTTTATCTTTGGAAATAGAAATAACTGTGTTATATCGTAAATTCAACCAATTATCTAGTTTTTCTAGTAACTAAGATGCCTGGATGTCAATTTATCTCTATTGCGCCATCAATACCATCACTATTGGGCAAGTTGTCACATTTGCAGTGTTATGGTACAGGCCAAGGTCTTTGATTTGTACTGGTGTGTTTGACAACAACACACAGACTATATCCTTTATCTTTGGACATCGAAATAACTGTTTTATATCGTAAATTCAACCAATTATCTAGTTTTTCTAGTAACTCTGATGCCTGGAGGTCAATTTATCTCTATTGCGCCATCAATACCATCACTATTGGGCAAGTTGTCACATTTGCAGTGTTATCGTACAGGCCAAGGTCTTTGATTTGTACTGGTGTGTTTGACAACAACACACAGACTATATCCTTTATCTTTGGACATCGAAATAACTGTGTTATATCGCAAATTCAACTAATTATCTAGTTATTCTAGTAACTCTGATGCCTGGAGGTGAATTTATTTATATTGCGCCATCAATACCATCACTATTGGGCACGTTCTCACATTTGCAGTGTTATGGTACAGGCCAAGGTCTTTCATTTGTACCGGTGTGTTTGACAACAACACACAGACTATATCCTTTATCTTTGGACATAGAAATAACTGTGTTATATCGCAAATTCAACTAATTATCTAGTTTTTTTAGTAACTCTGATGCCTGGAGGTTAATTTCTTTCTATTGCGCCATCAATACCATCACTATTGGGCAAGTTGTCACATTTGCAGTGTTATGGTACAGGCCAAGGTCTTTGATTTGTACTGATGTGTTTGACAACAACACACACACTATATCCTTTATCTTTGGACATCGAAATAACTGTGTTATATCGCAAATTCAACTAATTATCTAGTTTTTCTAGTAACTCTGATGCCTGGAGGTCAATTTATTTCTATTGCGCCATCAATACCATCACTATTGGGCAAGTTGTCACCTTTGCAGTGTTATGGTACAGGCCAAGGTCTTTCATTTGTACCGGTGTGTTTGACAACAACACACAGACTATATCCTTTATCTCTGGAAATAGAAATAACTGTGTTATATCGCAAATTCAACCAATTATCGAGTTTTTCTAGTAACTCTGATGCCTGGAGGTCAATTTATTTCTATTGCGCCATCAATACCATCACTATTGGGCAAGTTGCCACATTTGCAGTGCTATGGTACAGGCCAAGGTCTTTGATTTGTACTGGTGTGTATGACAACAACACACAGACTATATCCTTTATCTTTGGAAATAGAAATAACTGTGTTATATCGTAAATTCAACCAATTATCTAGTTTTTCTAGTAACTAAGATGCCTGCATGTCAATTTATCTCTATTGCGCCATCAATACCATCACTATTGGGCAAGTTGTCACATTTGCAGTGTTATGGTACAGGCCAAGGTCTTTGATTTGTACTGGTGTGTTTGACAACAACACACAGACTATATCCTTTATCTTTGGACATCGAAATAACTGTGTTATATCGCAAATTCAACTAATTATCTAGTTTTTCTAGTAACTCTGATGCCTTGAGGTCAATTTATTTCTATTGCGCCATCAATACCATCAATATTGGGCAAGTTGTCACATTTGCAGTGTTATGGTACAGGCCAAGGTCTTTGATTTGTACTGGTGTGCTTGACAACAACACACAGACTATATCCTTTATCTTTGGACATAGAAATAACTGTGTTATATCGCAAATTGAACTAATTATCTAGTTTTTCTAGTAACTCTGATGCCTTGAGGTCAATTTATTTCTATTGCGCCATCAATACCATCACTATTGGGCAAGTTGTCACATTTGCAGTGTTATGGTACAGGCCAAGGTCTTTGATTTGTACCGGTGTGTTTGACAACAACACACAGACTATATCCTTTATCTTTGGAAATGGAAATAACTGTGTTATATCGTAAATTCAACCAATTATCTAGTTTTTCTAGTAACTAAGATGCCTGGATGTCAATTTATCTCTATTGCGCCATCAATACCATCACTATTGGGCAAGTTGTCACATTTGCAGTGTTATGGTACAGGCCAAGGTCTTTGATTTGTACTGGTGTGTTTGACAACAACACACAGACTATATCCTTTATCTTTGGACATCGAAATAACTGTGTTATTTCGCAAATTCAACTAATTATCTAGTTTTTCTAGTAACTCTGATGCCTTGAGGTCAATTTATTTCTATTGCGCCATCAATACCATCACTATTGGGCAAGTTGTCACATTTGCAGTGTTATGGTACAGGCCAAGGTCTTTGATTTGTACTGATGTGTTTGACAACAACACACACACTATATCCTTTATCTTTGGACATCGAAATAACTGTGTTATATCGCAAATTCAACTAATTATCTAGTTTTTCTAGTAACTCTGATGCCTGGAGGTCAATTTATTTCTATTGCGCCATCAATACCATCACTATTGGGCAAGTTGTCACCTTTGCAGTGTTATGGTACAGGCCAAGGTCTTTCATTTGTACCGGTGTGTTTGACAACAACACACAGACTATAACCTTTATCTCTGGAAATAGAAATAACTGTGTTATATCGCAAATTCAACCAATTATCGAGTTTTTCTAGTAACTCTGATGCCTGCAGGTCAATTTATTTCTATTGCGCCATCAATACCATCACTATTGGGCAAGTTGCCACATTTGCAGTGCTATGGTACAGGCCAAGGTCTTTCATTTGTACTGGTGTGTTTGACAACAACACACAGACTATATCCTTTATCTCTGGAAATAGAAATAACTGTGTTATATCGCAAATTCAACTAATTATCTAGTTTTTCTAGTAACTCTGATGCCTGGAGGTCAATTTCTTTCTATTGCGCCATCAATACCATCACTATTGGGCAAGTTGTCACCTTTGCAGTGTTATGGTACAGGCCAAGGTCTTTGATTTGTACTGGTGTGTTTGACAACAACACACAGAGTATATCCTTTATCTTTGGACATCGAAATAACTGTGTTATATCGCAAATTCAACTAATTATCTAGTTTTTCTAGTAACTCTGATGCCTTGAGGTCAATTTATTTCTATTGCGCCATCAATACCATCACTATTGGGCAAGTTGTCACATTTGCAGTGTTATGGTACAGGCCAAGGTCTTTGATTTGTACTGGTGTGTTTGACAACAACACACAGACTATATCCTTTATCTTTGGACATAGAAATAACTGTGTTAAATCGCAAATTCAACTAATTATCTAGTTATTCTAGTAACTCTGATGCCTGGAGGTGAATTTATTTATATTGCGCCATCAATACCATCACTATTGGGCACGTTCTCACATTTGCAGTGTTATGGTACAGGCCAAGGTCTTTCATTTGTACCGGTGTGTTTGACAACAACACACAGACTATATCCTTTATCTTTGGACATAGAAATAACTGTGTTATATCGCAAATTCAACTAATTATCTAGTTTTTCTAGTAACTCTGATGCCTGGAGGTTAATTTCTTTCTATTGCGCCATCAATACCATCACTATTGGGCAAGTTGTCACATTTGCAGTGTTATGGTACAGGCCAAGCTCTTTGATTTGTACTGATGTGTTTGACAACAACACACACACTATATCCTTTATCTTTGGACATCGAAATAACTGTGTTATATCGCAAATTCAACTAATTATCTAGTTTTTCTAGTAACTCTGATGCCTGGAGGTCAATTTATTTCTATTGCGCCATCAATACCATCACTATTGGGCAAGTTGTCACCTTTGCAGTGTTATGGTACAGGCCAAGGTCTTTCATTTGTACCGGTGTGTTTGACAACAACACACAGACTATATCCTTTATCTTTGGAAATAGAAATAACTGTGTTATATCGTAAATTCAACCAATTATCTAGTTTTTCTAGTAACTAAGATGCCTGGATGTCAATTTATCTCTATTGCGCCATCAATACCATCACTATTGGGCAAGTTGTCACATTTGCAGTGTTATGGTACAGGCCAAGGTCTTTGATTTGTACTGGTGTGTTTGACAACAACACACAGACTATATCCTTTATCTTTGGACATCGAAATAACTGTGTTATATCGCAAATTGAACTAATTATCTAGATTTTCTAGTAACTCTGATGCCTTGAGGTCAATTTATTTCTATTGCGCCATCAATACCATCACTATTGGGCAAGTTGTCACATTTGCAGTGTTATGGTACAGGCCAAGGTCTTTGATTTGTACTGGTGTGGTTGACAACAACACACAGACTATATCCTTTATCTTTGGACATAGAAATAACTGTGTTATATCGCAAATTGAACTAATTATCTAGTTTTTCTAGTAACTCTGATGCCTTGAGGTCAATTTATTTATATTGCGCCATCAATACCATCACTATTGGGCAAGTTGTCACATTTGCAGTGTTATGATACAGGCCAAGGTCTTTGATTTGTACTGATGTGTTTGACAACAACACACACACTATATCCTTTATCTTTGGACATCGAAATAACTGTGTTATATCGCAAATTCAACTAATTATCTAGTTTTTCTAGTAACTCTGATGCCTGGAGGTCAATTTATTTCTATTGCGCCATCAATACCATCACTATTGGGCAAGTTGTCACATTTGCAGTGTTATGGTACAGGCCAAGGTCTTTGATTTGTACTGGTGTGTTTGACAACAACACACAGACTATATCCTTTATCTTTGGACATCGAAATAACTGTGTTATATCGCAAATTGAACTAATTATCTAGATTTTCTAGTAACTCTGATGCCTTGAGGTCAATTTATTTCTATTGCGCCATCAATACCATCACTATTGGGCAAGTTGTCACATTTGCAGTGTTATGGTACAGGCCAAGGTCTTTGATTTGTACTGGTGTGTTTGACAACAACACACAGACTATATCCTTTATCTTTGGACATAGAAATAACTGTGTTATATCGCAAATTGAACTAATTATCTAGTTTTTCTAGTAACTCTGATGCCTTGAGGTCAATTTATTTATATTGCGCCATCAATACCATCACTATTGGGCAAGTTGTCACATTTGCAGTGTTATGATACAGGCCAAGGTCTTTGATTTGTACTGATGTGTTTGACAACAACACACACACTATATCCTTTATCTTTGGACATCGAAATAACTGTGTTATATCGCAAATTCAACTAATTATCTAGTTTTTCTAGTAACTCTGATGCCTGGAGGTCAATTTATTTCTATTGCGCCATCAATACCATCACTATTGGGCAAGTTGTCACCTTTGCAGTGTTATGGTACAGGCCAAGGTCTTTCATTTGTACCGGTGTGTTTGACAACAACACACAGACTATATCCTTTATCTCTGGAAATAGAAATAACTGTGTTATATCGCAAATTCAACCAATTATCGAGTTTTTCTAGTAACTCTGATGCCTGGAGGTCAATTTATTTCTATTGCGCCATCAATACCATCACTATTGGGCAAGTTGCCACATTTGCAGTGCTATGGTACAGGCCAAGGTCTTTGATTTGTACTGGTGTGTTTGACAACAACACACAGACTATATCCTTTATCTCTGGAAATAGAAATAACTGTGTTATATCGCAAATTCAACTAATTATCTAGTTTTTCTAGTAACTCTGATGCCTGGAGGTCAATTTCTTTCTATTGCGCCATCAATACCATCACTATTGGGCAAGTTGTCACCTTTGCAGTGTTATGGTACAGGCCAAGGTCTTTGATTTGTACTGGTGTGTTTGACAACAACACACAGAGTATATCCTTTATCTTTGGACATCGAAATAACTGTGTTATATCGCAAATTCAACTAATTATCTAGTTTTTCTAGTAACTCTGATGCCTTGAGGTCAATTTATTTCTATTGCGCCATCAATACCATCACTATTGGGCAAGTTGTCACATTTGCAGTGTTATGGTACAGGCCAAGGTCTTTGATTTGTACTGGTGTGTTTGACAACAACACACAGACTATATCCTTTATCTTTGGACATAGAAATAACTGTGTTATATCGCAAATTCAACTAATTATCTAGTTATTCTAGTAACTCTGATGCCTGGAGGTGAATTTATTTATATTGCGACATCAATACCATCACTATTGGGCACGTTCTCACATTTGCAGTGTTATGGTACAGGCCAAGGTCTTTCATTTGTACCGGTGTGTTTGACAACAACACACAGACTATATCCTTTATCTTTGGACATAGAAATAACTGTGTTATATCGCAAATTCAACTAATTATCTAGTTTTTCTAGTAACTCTGATGCCTGGAGGTTAATTTCTTTCTATTGCGCCATCAATACCATCACTATTGGGCAAGTTGTCACATTTGCAGTGTTATGGTACAGGCCAAGGTCTTTGATTTGTACTGATGTGTTTGACAACAACACACACACTATATCCTTTATCTTTGGACATCGAAATAACTGTGTTATATCGCAAATTCAACTAATTATCTAGTTTTTCTAGTAACTCTGATGCCTGGAGGTCAATTTATTTCTATTGCGCCATCAATACCATCACTATTGGGCAAGTTGTCACCTTTGCAGTGTTATGGTACAGGCCAAGGTCTTTCATTTGTACCGGTGTGTTTGACAACAACACACAGACTATATCCTTTATCTCTGGAAATTGAAATAACTGTGTTATATCGCAAATTCAACCAATTATCGAGTTTTTCTAGTAACTCTGATGCCTGGAGGTCAATATATTTCTATTGCGCCATCAATACCATCACTATTGGGCAAGTTGCCACATTTGCAGTGCTATGGTACAGGCCAAGGTCTTTGATTTGTACTGGTGTGTATGACAACAACACACAGACTATATCCTTTATCTTTGGACATAGAAATAACTGTGTTATATCGCAAATTGAACTAATTATCTAGTTGTTCTAGTAACTCTGATGCCTGGAGGTCAATTTCTTTCTATTGCGCCATCAATACCATCACTATTGGGCAAGTTGTCACCTTTGCAGTGTTATGGTACAGGCCAAGGTCTTTCATTTGTACCGGTGTCTTTGACAACAACACAGAGTATATCCTTTATCTTTGGAAATAGAAATAACTGTGTTATATCGTAAATTCAACCAATTATCTAGTTTTTCTAGTAACTAAGATGCCTGGATGTCAATTTATCTCTATTGCGCCATCAATACCATCACTATTGGGCAAGTTGTCACATTTGCAGTGTTATGGTACAGGCCAAGGTCTTTGATTTGTACTGGTGTGTTTGACAACAACACACAGACTATATCCTTTATCTTTGGACATCGAAATAACTGTGTTATATCGCAAATTCAACTAATTATCTAGTTTTTCTAGTAACTCTGATGCCTTGAGGTCAATTTATTTCTATTGCGCCATCAATACCATCAATATTGGGCAAGTTGTCACATTTGCAGTGTTATGGTACAGGCCAAGGTCTTTGATTTGTACTGGTGTGTTTGACAACAACACACAGACTATATCCTTTATCTTTGGAAATAGAAATAACTGTGTTATATCGTAAATTCAACCAATTATCTAGTTTTTCTAGTAACTAAGATGCCTGGATGTCAATTTATCTCTATTGCGCCATCAATACCATCACTATTGGGCAAGTTGTCACATTTGCAGTGTTATGGTACAGGCCAAGGTCTTTGATTTGTACTGGTGTGTTTGACAACAACACACAGACTATATCCTTTATCTTTGGACATCGAAATAACTGTGTTATATCGCAAATTCAACTAATTATCTAGTTTTTCTAGTAACTCTGATGCCTTGAGGTCAATTTATTTATATTGCGCCATCAATACCATCACTATTGGGCAAGTTGTCACATTTGCAGTGTTATGGTACAGGCCAAGGTCTTTGATTTGTACTGATGTGTTTGACAACAACACACACACTATATCCTTTATCTTTGGACATCGAAATAACTGTGTTATATCGCAAATTCAACTAATTATCTAGTTTTTCTAGTAACTCTGATGCCTGGAGGTCAATTTATTTCTATTGCGCCATCAATACCATCACTATTGGGCAAGTTGTCACCTTTGCAGTGTTATGGCACAGGCCAAGGTCTTTCATTTGTACCGGTGTGTTTGACAACAACACACAGACTATATCCTTTATCTCTGGAAATAGAAATAACTGTGTTATATCGCAAATTCAACCAATTATCGAGTTTTTCTAGTAACTCTGATGCCTGGAGGTCAATTTATTTCTATTGCGCCATCAATACCATCACTATTGGGCAAGTTGCCACATTTGCAGTGCTATGGTACAGGCCAAGGTCTTTGATTTGTACTGGTGTGTTTGACAACAACACAAAGACTATATCCTTTATCTCTGGAAATAGAAATAACTGTGTTATATCGCAAATTCAACTAATTATCTAGTTTTTCTAGTAACTCTGATGCCTGGAGGTCAATTTCTTTCTATTGCGCCATCAATACCATCACTATTGGGCAAGTTGTCACCTTTGCAGTGTTATGGTACAGGCCAAGGTCTTTGATTTGTACTGGTGTGTTTGACAACAACACACAGAGTATATCCTTTATCTTTGGACATCGAAATAACTGTGTTATATCGCAAATTCAACTAATTATCTAGTTTTTCTAGTAACTCTGATGCCTTGAGGTCAATTTATTTCTATTGCGCCATCAATACCATCACTATTGGGCAAGTTGTCACATTTGCAGTGTTATGGTACAGGCCAAGGTCTTTGATTTGTACTGGTGTGTTTGACAACAACACACAGACTATATCCTTTATCTTTGGACATATAAATAACTGTGTTATACCGCAAATTGAACTAATTATCTAGTTTGTCTAGTAACTCTGATGCCTTGAGGTCAATTTATTTCTATTGCGCCATCAATACCATCACTATTGGGCAAGTTGTCACATTTGCAGTGTTATGGTACAGGCCAAGGTCTTTGATTTGTACTGGTGTGTTTGACAACAACACACAGACTATATCCTTTATCTTTGGACATAGAAATAACTGTGTTAAATCGCAAATTCAACTAATTATCTAGTTATTCTAGTAACTCTGATGCCTGGAGGTGAATTTATTTATATTGCGCCATCAATACCATCACTATTGGGCACGTTCTCACATTTGCAGGGTTATGGTACAGGCCAAGGTCTTTCATTTGTACCGGTGTGTTTGACAACAACACACAGACTATATCCTTTATCTTTGGACATAGAAATAACTGTGTTATATCGCAAATTCAACTAATTATCTAGTTTTTCTAGTAACTCTGATGCCTGGAGGTTAATTTCTTTCTATTGCGCCATCAATACCATCACTATTGGGCAAGTTGTCACATTTGCAGTGTTATGGTACAGGCCAAGGTCTTTGATTTGTACTGATGTGTTTGACAACAACACACACACTATATCCTTTATCTTTGGACATCGAAATAACTGTGTTATATCGCAAATTCAACTAATTATCTAGTTTTTCTAGTAACTCTGATGCCTTGAGGTCAATTTATTTCTATTGCGCCATCAATACCATCACTATTGGGCAAGTTGTCACATTTGCAGTGTTATGGTACAGGCCAAGGTCTTTGATTTGTACTGGTGTGTTTGACAACAACACACAGACTATATCCTTTATCTTTGGACATAGAAATAACTGTGTTATATCGCAAATTCAACTAATTATCTAGTTATTCTAGTAACTCTGATGCCTGGAGGTGAATTTATTTATATTGCGACATCAATACCATCACTATTGGGCACGTTCTCACATTTGCAGTGTTATGGTACAGGCCAAGGTCTTTCATTTGTACCGGTGTGTTTGACAACAACACACAGACTATATCCTTTATCTTTGGACATAGAAATAACTGTGTTATATCGCAAATTCAACTAATTATCTAGTTTTTCTAGTAACTCTGATGCCTGGAGGTTAATTTCTTTCTATTGCGCCATCAATACCATCACTATTGGGCAAGTTGTCACATTTGCAGTGTTATGGTACAGGCCAAGGTCTTTGATTTGTACTGATGTGTTTGACAACAACACACACACTATATCCTTTATCTTTGGACATCGAAATAACTGTGTTATATCGCAAATTCAACTAATTATCTAGTTTTTCTAGTAACTCTGATGCCTGGAGGTCAATTTATTTCTATTGCGCCATCAATACCATCACTATTGGGCAAGTTGTCACCTTTGCAGTGTTATGGTACAGGCCAAGGTCTTTCATTTGTACCGGTGTGTTTGACAACAACACACAGACTATATCCTTTATCTCTGGAAATAGAAATAACTGTGTTATATCGCAAATTCAACCAATTATCGAGTTTTTCTAGTAACTCTGATGCCTGGAGGTCAATATATTTCTATTGCGCCATCAATACCATCACTATTGGGCAAGTTGCCACATTTGCAGTGCTATGGTACAGGCCAAGGTCTTTGATTTGTACTGGTGTGTATGACAACAACACACAGACTATATCCTTTATCTTTGGACATAGAAATAACTGTGTTATATCGCAAATTGAACTAATTATCTAGTTTTTCTAGTAACTCTGATGCCTGGAGGTCAATTTCTTTCTATTGCGCCATCAATACCATCACTATTGGGCAAGTTGTCACCTTTGCAGTGTTATGGTACAGGCCAAGGTCTTTCATTTGTACCGGTGTCTTTGACAACAACACAGAGTATATCCTTTATCTTTGGAAATAGAAATAACTGTGTTATATCGTAAATTCAACCAATTATCTAGTTTTTCTAGTAACTAAGATGCCTGGATGTCAATTTATCTCTATTGCGCCATCAATACCATCACTATTGGGCAAGTTGTCACATTTGCAGTGTTATGGTACAGGCCAAGGTCTTTGATTTGTACTGGTGTGTTTGACAACAACACACAGACTATATCCTTTATCTTTGGACATCGAAATAACTGTGTTATATCGCAAATTCAACTAATTATCTAGTTTTTCTAGTAACTCTGATGCCTTGAGGTCAATTTATTTCTATTGCGCCATCAATACCATCAATATTGGGCAAGTTGTCACATTTGCAGTGTTATGGTACAGGCCAAGGTCTTTGATTTGTACTGGTGTGTTTGACAACAACACACAGACTATATCCTTTATCTTTGGAAATAGAAATAACTGTGTTATATCGTAAATTCAACCAATTATCTAGTTTTTCTAGTAACTAAGATGCCTGGATGTCAATTTATCTCTATTGCGCCATCAATACCATCACTATTGGGCAAGTTGTCACATTTGCAGTGTTATGGTACAGGCCAAGGTCTTTGATTTGTACTGGTGTGTTTGACAACAACACACAGACTATATCCTTTATCTTTGGACATCGAAATAACTGTGTTATATCGCAAATTCAACTAATTATCTAGTTTTTCTAGTAACTCTGATGCCTTGAGGTCAATTTATTTCTATTGCGCCATCAATACCATCAATATTGGGCAAGTTGTCACATTTGCAGTGTTATGGTACAGGCCAAGGTCTTTGATTTGTACTGGTGTGTTTGACAACAACACACAGACTATATCCTTTATCTTTGGACATAGAAATAACTGTGTTATATCGCAAATTGAACTAATTATCTAGTTTTTCTAGTAACTCTGATGCCTTGAGGTCAATTTATTTATATTGCGCCATCAATACCATCACTATTGGGCAAGTTGTCACATTTGCAGTGTTATGGTACAGGCCAAGGTCTTTGATTTGTACTGATGTGTTTGACAACAACACACACACTATATCCTTTATCTTTGGACATCGAAATAACTGTGTTATATCGCAAATTCAACTAATTATCTAGTTTTTCTAGTAACTCTGATGCCTGGAGGTCAATTTATTTCTATTGCGCCATCAATACCATCACTATTGGGCAAGTTGTCACCTTTGCAGTGTTATGGCACAGGCCAAGGTCTTTCATTTGTACCGGTGTGTTTGACAACAACACACAGACTATATCCTTTATCTCTGGAAATAGAAATAACTGTGTTATATCGCAAATTCAACCAATTATCGAGTTTTTCTAGTAACTCTGATGCCTGGAGGTCAATTTATTTCTATTGCGCCATCAATACCATCACTATTGGGCAAGTTGCCACATTTGCAGTGCTATGGTACAGGCCAAGGTCTTTGATTTGTACTGGTGTGTTTGACAACAACACAAAGACTATATCCTTTATCTCTGGAAATAGAAATAACTGTGTTATATCGCAAATTCAACTAATTATCTAGTTTTTCTAGTAACTCTGATGCCTGGAGGTCAATTTCTTTCTATTGCGCCATCAATACCATCACTATTGGGCAAGTTGTCACCTTTGCAGTGTTATGGTACAGGCCAAGGTCTTTGATTTGTACTGGTGTGTTTGACAACAACACACAGAGTATATCCTTTATCTTTGGACATCGAAATAACTGTGTTATATCGCAAATTCAACTAATTATCTAGTTTTTCTAGTAACTCTGATGCCTTGAGGTCAATTTATTTCTATTGCGCCATCAATACCATCACTATTGGGCAAGTTGTCACATTTGCAGTGTTATGGTACAGGCCAAGGTCTTTGATTTGTACTGGTGTGTTTGACAACAACACACAGACTATATCCTTTATCTTTGGACATATAAATAACTGTGTTATACCGCAAATTGAACTAATTATCTAGTTTGTCTAGTAACTCTGATGCCTTGAGGTCAATTTATTTCTATTGCGCCATCAATACCATCACTATTGGGCAAGTTGTCACATTTGCAGTGTTATGGTACAGGCCAAGGTCTTTGATTTGTACTGGTGTGTTTGACAACAACACACAGACTATATCCTTTATCTTTGGAAATAGAAATAACTGTGTTATATCGTAAATTCAACCAATTATCTAGTTTTTCTAGTAACTAAGATGCCTGGATGTCAATTTATCTCTATTGCGCCATCAATACCATCACTATTGGGCAAGTTGTCACATTTGCAGTGTTATGGTACAGGCCAAGGTCTTTGATTTGTACTGGTGTGTTTGACAACAACACACAGACTATATCCTTTATCTTTGGACATCGAAATAACTGTGTTATATCGCAAATTCAACTAATTATCTAGTTTTTCTAGTAACTCTGATGCCTTGAGGTCAATTTATTTATATTGCGCCATCAATACCATCACTATTGGGCAAGTTGTCACATTTGCAGTGTTATGGTACAGGCCAAGGTCTTTGATTTGTACTGATGTGTTTGACAACAACACACACACTATATCCTTTATCTTTGGACATCGAAATAACTGTGTTATATCGCAAATTGAACTAATTATCTAGTTTTTCTAGTAACTCTGATGCCTGGAGGTCAATTTATTTCTATTGCGCCATCAATACCATCACTATTGGGCAAGTTGTCACCTTTGCAGTGTTATGGCACAGGCCAAGGTCTTTCATTTGTACCGGTGTGTTTGACAACAACACACAGACTATATCCTTTATCTCTGGAAATAGAAATAACTGTGTTATATCGCAAATTCAACCAATTATCGAGTTTTTCTAGTAACTCTGATGCCTGGAGGTCAATTTATTTCTATTGCGCCATCAATACCATCACTATTGGGCAAGTTGCCACATTTGCAGTGCTATGGTACAGGCCAAGGTCTTTCATTTGTACCGGTGTGTTTGACAACAACACACAGACTATATCCTTTATCTTTGGACATAGAAATAACTGTGTTATATCGCAAATTCAACTAATTATCTAGTTTTTCTAGTAACTCTGATGCCTGGAGGTTAATTTCTTTCTATTGCGCCATCAATACCATCACTATTGGGCAAGTTGTCACATTTGCAGTGTTATGGTACAGGCCAAGGTCTTTGATTTGTACTGATGTGTTTGACAACAACACACACACTATATCCTTTATCTTTGGACATCGAAATAACTGTGTTATATCGCAAATTCAACTAATTATCTAGTTTTTCTAGTAACTCTGATGCCTTGAGGTCAATTTATTTCTATTGCGCCATCAATACCATCACTATTGGGCAAGTTGTCACATTTGCAGTGTTATGGTACAGGCCAAGGTCTTTGATTTGTACTGGTGTGTTTGACAACAACACACAGACTATATCCTTTATCTTTGGACATAGAAATAACTGTGTTATATCGCAAATTCAACTAATTATCTAGTTATTCTAGTAACTCTGATGCCTGGAGGTGAATTTATTTATATTGCGACATCAATACCATCACTATTGGGCACGTTCTCACATTTGCAGTGTTATGGTACAGGCCAAGGTCTTTCATTTGTACCGGTGTGTTTGACAACAACACACAGACTATATCCTTTATCTTTGGACATAGAAATAACTGTGTTATATCGCAAATTCAACTAATTATCTAGTTTTTCTAGTAACTCTGATGCCTGGAGGTTAATTTCTTTCTATTGCGCCATCAATACCATCACTATTGGGCAAGTTGTCACATTTGCAGTGTTATGGTACAGGCCAAGGTCTTTGATTTGTACTGATGTGTTTGACAACAACACACACACTATATCCTTTATCTTTGGACATCGAAATAACTGTGTTATATCGCAAATTCAACTAATTATCTAGTTTTTCTAGTAACTCTGATGCCTGGAGGTCAATTTATTTCTATTGCGCCATCAATACCATCACTATTGGGCAAGTTGTCACCTTTGCAGTGTTATGGTACAGGCCAAGGTCTTTCATTTGTACCGGTGTGTTTGACAACAACACACAGACTATATCCTTTATCTCTGGAAATAGAAATAACTGTGTTATATCGCAAATTCAACCAATTATCGAGTTTTTCTAGTAACTCTGATGCCTGGAGGTCAATATATTTCTATTGCGCCATCAATACCATCACTATTGGGCAAGTTGCCACATTTGCAGTGCTATGGTACAGGCCAAGGTCTTTGATTTGTACTGGTGTGTATGACAACAACACACAGACTATATCCTTTATCTTTGGACATAGAAATAACTGTGTTATATCGCAAATTGAACTAATTATCTAGTTTTTCTAGTAACTCTGATGCCTGGAGGTCAATTTCTTTCTATTGCGCCATCAATACCATCACTATTGGGCAAGTTGTCACCTTTGCAGTGTTATGGTACAGGCCAAGGTCTTTCATTTGTACCGGTGTCTTTGACAACAACACAGAGTATATCCTTTATCTTTGGAAATAGAAATAACTGTGTTATATCGTAAATTCAACCAATTATCTAGTTTTTCTAGTAACTAAGATGCCTGGATGTCAATTTATCTCTATTGCGCCATCAATACCATCACTATTGGGCAAGTTGTCACATTTGCAGTGTTATGGTACAGGCCAAGGTCTTTGATTTGTACTGGTGTGTTTGACAACAACACACAGACTATATCCTTTATCTTTGGACATCGAAATAACTGTGTTATATCGCAAATTCAACTAATTATCTAGTTTTTCTAGTAACTCTGATGCCTTGAGGTCAATTTATTTCTATTGCGCCATCAATACCATCAATATTGGGCAAGTTGTCACATTTGCAGTGTTATGGTACAGGCCAAGGTCTTTGATTTGTACTGGTGTGTTTGACAACAACACACAGACTATATCCTTTATCTTTGGAAATAGAAATAACTGTGTTATATCGTAAATTCAACCAATTATCTAGTTTTTCTAGTAACTAAGATGCCTGGATGTCAATTTATCTCTATTGCGCCATCAATACCATCACTATTGGGCAAGTTGTCACATTTGCAGTGTTATGGTACAGGCCAAGGTCTTTGATTTGTACTGGTGTGTTTGACAACAACACACAGACTATATCCTTTATCTTTGGACATCGAAATAACTGTGTTATATCGCAAATTCAACTAATTATCTAGTTTTTCTAGTAACTCTGATGCCTTGAGGTCAATTTATTTCTATTGCGCCATCAATACCATCAATATTGGGCAAGTTGTCACATTTGCAGTGTTATGGTACAGGCCAAGGTCTTTGATTTGTACTGGTGTGTTTGACAACAACACACAGACTATATCCTTTATCTTTGGACATAGAAATAACTGTGTTATATCGCAAATTGAACTAATTATCTAGTTTTTCTAGTAACTCTGATGCCTTGAGGTCAATTTATTTATATTGCGCCATCAATACCATCACTATTGGGCAAGTTGTCACATTTGCAGTGTTATGGTACAGGCCAAGGTCTTTGATTTGTACTGATGTGTTTGACAACAACACACACACTATATCCTTTATCTTTGGACATCGAAATAACTGTGTTATATCGCAAATTCAACTAATTATCTAGTTTTTCTAGTAACTCTGATGCCTGGAGGTCAATTTATTTCTATTGCGCCATCAATACCATCACTATTGGGCAAGTTGTCACCTTTGCAGTGTTATGGCACAGGCCAAGGTCTTTCATTTGTACCGGTGTGTTTGACAACAACACACAGACTATATCCTTTATCTCTGGAAATAGAAATAACTGTGTTATATCGCAAATTCAACCAATTATCGAGTTTTTCTAGTAACTCTGATGCCTGGAGGTCAATTTATTTCTATTGCGCCATCAATACCATCACTATTGGGCAAGTTGCCACATTTGCAGTGCTATGGTACAGGCCAAGGTCTTTGATTTGTACTGGTGTGTTTGACAACAACACAAAGACTATATCCTTTATCTCTGGAAATAGAAATAACTGTGTTATATCGCAAATTCAACTAATTATCTAGTTTTTCTAGTAACTCTGATGCCTGGAGGTCAATTTCTTTCTATTGCGCCATCAATACCATCACTATTGGGCAAGTTGTCACCTTTGCAGTGTTATGGTACAGGCCAAGGTCTTTGATTTGTACTGGTGTGTTTGACAACAACACACAGAGTATATCCTTTATCTTTGGACATCGAAATAACTGTGTTATATCGCAAATTCAACTAATTATCTAGTTTTTCTAGTAACTCTGATGCCTTGAGGTCAATTTATTTCTATTGCGCCATCAATACCATCACTATTGGGCAAGTTGTCACATTTGCAGTGTTATGGTACAGGCCAAGGTCTTTGATTTGTACTGGTGTGTTTGACAACAACACACAGACTATATCCTTTATCTTTGGACATATAAATAACTGTGTTATACCGCAAATTGAACTAATTATCTAGTTTGTCTAGTAACTCTGATGCCTTGAGGTCAATTTATTTCTATTGCGCCATCAATACCATCACTATTGGGCAAGTTGTCACATTTGCAGTGTTATGGTACAGGCCAAGGTCTTTGATTTGTACTGGTGTGTTTGACAACAACACACAGACTATATCCTTTATCTTTGGACATAGAAATAACTGTGTTAAATCGCAAATTCAACTAATTATCTAGTTATTCTAGTAACTCTGATGCCTGGAGGTGAATTTATTTATATTGCGCCATCAATACCATCACTATTGGGCACGTTCTCACATTTGCAGGGTTATGGTACAGGCCAAGGTCTTTCATTTGTACCGGTGTGTTTGACAACAACACACAGACTATATCCTTTATCTTTGGACATAGAAATAACTGTGTTATATCGCAAATTCAACTAATTATCTAGTTTTTCTAGTAACTCTGATGCCTGGAGGTTAATTTCTTTCTATTGCGCCATCAATACCATCACTATTGGGCAAGTTGTCACATTTGCAGTGTTATGGTACAGGCCAAGGTCTTTGATTTGTACTGATGTGTTTGACAACAACACACACACTATATCCTTTATCTTTGGACATCGAAATAACTGTGTTATATCGCAAATTCAACTAATTATATAGTTTTTCTAGTAACTCTAATGCCTGGAGGTCAATTTATTTCTATTGCGCCATCAATACCATCACTATTGGGCAAGTTGTCACCTTTGCAGTGTTATGGTACAGGCCAAGGTCTTTCATTTGTACCGGTGTGTTTGACAACAACACACAGACTATATCCTTTATCTTTGGAAATAGAAATAACTGTGTTATATCGTAAATTCAACCAATTATCTAGTTTTTCTAGTAACTAAGATGCCTGGATGTCAATTTATCTCTATTGCGCCATCAATACCATCACTATTGGGCAAGTTGTCACATTTGCAGTGCTATGGTACAGGCCAAGGTCTTTGATTTGTACTGGTGTGTTTGACAACAACACACAGACTATATCCTTTATCTTTGGACATCGAAATAACTGTGTTATATCGCAAATTCAACTAATTATCTAGTTTTTCTAGTAACTCTGATGCCTTGAGGTCAATTTATTTCTATTGCGCCATCAATACCATCACTATTGGGCAAGTTGTCACATTTGCAGTGTTATGGTACAGGCCAAGGTCTTTGATTTGTACTGGTGTGTTTGACAACAACACACAGACTATATCCTTTATCTTTGGACATAGAAATAACTGTGTTATATCGCAAATTGAACTAATTATCTAGTTTGTCTAGTAACTCTGATGCCTTGAGGTCAATTTATTTCTATTGCGCCATCAATACCATCACTATTGGGCAAGTTGTCACATTTGCAGTGTTATGGTACAGGCCAAGGTCTTTGATTTGTACTGGTGTGTTTGACAACAACACACAGACTATATCCTTTATCTTTGGACATAGAAATAACTGTGTTAAATCGCAAATTCAACTAATTATCTAGTTATTCTAGTAACTCTGATGCCTGGAGGTGAATTTATTTATATTGCGCCATCAATACCATCACTATTGGGCACGTTCTCACATTTGCAGTGTTATGGTACAGGCCAAGGTCTTTCATTTGTACCGGTGTGTTTGACAACAACACACAGACTATATCCTTTATCTTTGGACATAGAAATAACTGTGTTATATCGCAAATTCAACTAATTATCTAGTTTTTCTAGTAACTCTGATGCCTGGAGGTTAATTTCTTTCTATTGCGCCATCAATACCATCACTATTGGGCAAGTTGTCACATTTGCAGTGTTATGGTACAGGCCAAGCTCTTTGATTTGTACTGATGTGTTTGACAACAACACACACACTATATCCTTTATCTTTGGACATCGAAATAACTGTGTTATATCGCAAATTCAACTAATTATCTAGTTTTTCTAGTAACTCTGATGCCTGGAGGTCAATTTATTTCTATTGCGCCATCAATACCATCACTATTGGGCAAGTTGTCACCTTTGCAGTGTTATGGTACAGGCCAAGGTCTTTCATTTGTACCGGTGTGTTTGACAACAACACACAGACTATATCCTTTATCTTTGGAAATAGAAATAACTGTGTTATATCGTAAATTCAACCAATTATCTAGTTTTTCTAGTAACTAAGATGCCTGGATGTCAATTTATCTCTATTGCGCCATCAATACCATCACTATTGGGCAAGTTGTCACATTTGCAGTGTTATGGTACAGGCCAAGGTCTTTGATTTGTACTGGTGTGTTTGACAACAACACACAGACTATATCCTTTATCTTTGGACATCGAAATAACTGTGTTATATCGCAAATTGAACTAATTATCTAGATTTTCTAGTAACTCTGATGCCTTGAGGTCAATTTATTTCTATTGCGCCATCAATACCATCACTATTGGGCAAGTTGTCACATTTGCAGTGTTATGGTACAGGCCAAGGTCTTTGATTTGTACTGGTGTGTTTGACAACAACACACAGACTATATCCTTTATCTTTGGACATAGAAATAACTGTGTTATATCGCAAATTGAACTAATTATCTAGTTTTTCTAGTAACTCTGATGCCTTGAGGTCAATTTATTTATATTGCGCCATCAATACCATCACTATTGGGCAAGTTGTCACATTTGCAGTGTTATGATACAGGCCAAGGTCTTTGATTTGTACTGATGTGTTTGATAACAACACACACACTATATCCTTTATCTTTGGACATCGAAATAACTGTGTTATATCGCAAATTCAACTAATTATCTAGTTTTTCTAGTAACTCTGATGCCTGGAGGTCAATTTATTTCTATTGCGCCATCAATACCATCACTATTGGGCAAGTTGTCACATTTGCAGTGTTATGGTACAGGCCAAGGTCTTTGATTTGTACTGGTGTGTTTGACAACAACACACAGACTATATCCTTTATCTTTGGACATCGAAATAACTGTGTTATATCGCAAATTGAACTAATTATCTAGATTTTCTAGTAACTCTGATGCCTTGAGGTCAATTTATTTCTATTGCGCCATCAATACCATCACTATTGGGCAAGTTGTCACATTTGCAGTGTTATGGTACAGGCCAAGGTCTTTGATTTGTACTGGTGTGTTTGACAACAACACACAGACTATATCCTTTATCTTTGGACATAGAAATAACTGTGTTATATCGCAAATTGAACTAATTATCTAGTTTTTCTAGTAACTCTGATGCCTTGAGGTCAATTTATTTATATTGCGCCATCAATACCATCACTATTGGGCAAGTTGTCACATTTGCAGTGTTATGATACAGGCCAAGGTCTTTGATTTGTACTGATGTGTTTGACAACAACACACACACTATATCCTTTATCTTTGGACATCGAAATAACTGTGTTATATCGCAAATTCAACTAATTATCTAGTTTTTCTAGTAACTCTGATGCCTGGAGGTCAATTTATTTCTATTGCGCCATCAATACCATCACTATTGGGCAAGTTGTCACCTTTGCAGTGTTATGGTACAGGCCAAGGTCTTTCATTTGTACCGGTGTGTTTGACAACAACACACAGACTATATCCTTTATCTCTGGAAATAGAAATAACTGTGTTATATCGCAAATTCAACCAATTATCGAGTTTTTCTAGTAACTCTGATGCCTGGAGGTCAATTTATTTCTATTGCGCCATCAATACCATCACTATTGGGCAAGTTGCCACATTTGCAGTGCTATGGTACAGGCCAAGGTCTTTGATTTGTACTGGTGTGTTTGACAACAACACACAGACTATATCCTTTATCTCTGGAAATAGAAATAACTGTGTTATATCGCAAATTCAACTAATTATCTAGTTTTTCTAGTAACTCTGATGCCTGGAGGTCAATTTATTTCTATTGCGCCATCAATACCATCACTATTGGGCAAGTTGTCACCTTTGCAGTGTTATGGTACAGGCCAAGGTCTTTGATTTGTACTGGTGTGTTTGACAACAACACACAGAGTATATCCTTTATCTTTGGACATCGAAATAACTGTGTTATATCGCAAATTCAACTAATTATCTAGTTTTTCTAGTAACTCTGATGCCTTGAGGTCAATTTATTTCTATTGCGCCATCAATACCATCACTATTGGGCAAGTTGTCACATTTGCAGTGTTATGGTACAGGCCAAGGTCTTTGATTTGTACTGGTGTGTTTGACAACAACACACAGACTATATCCTTTATCTTTGGACATAGAAATAACTGTGTTATATCGCAAATTCAACTAATTATCTAGTTATTCTAGTAACTCTGATGCCTGGAGGTGAACTTATTTATATTGCGACATCAATACCATCACTATTGGGCACGTTCTCACATTTGCAGTGTTATGGTACAGGCCAAGGTCTTTCATTTGTACCGGTGTGTTTGACAACAACACACAGACTATATCCTTTATCTTTGGACATAGAAATAACTGTGTTATATCGCAAATTCAACTAATTATCTAGTTTTTCTAGTAACTCTGATGCCTGGAGGTTAATTTCTTTCTATTGCGCCATCAATACCATCACTATTGGGCAAGTTGTCACATTTGCAGTGTTATGGTACAGGCCCAGGTCTTTGATTTGTACTGGTGTGTTTGACAACAACACACAGACTATATCCTTTATCTTTGGACATAGAAATAACTGTGTTAAATCGCAAATTCAACTAATTATCTAGTTATTCTAGTAACTCTGATGCCTGGAGGTGAATTTATTTATATTGCGCCATCAATACCATCACTATTGGGCACGTTCTCACATTTGCAGTGTTATGGTACAGGCCAAGGTCTTTCATTTGTACCGGTGTGTTTGACAACAACACACAGACTATATCCTTTATCTTTGGACATAGAAATAACTGTGTTATATCGCAAATTCAACTAATTATCTAGTTTTTCTAGTAACTCTGATGCCTGGAGGTTAATTTCTTTCTATTGCGCCATCAATACCATCACTATTGGGCAAGTTGTCACATTTGCAGTGTTATGGTACAGGCCAAGCTCTTTGATTTGTACTGATGTGTTTGACAACAACACACACACTATATCCTTTATCTTTGGATATCGAAATAACTGTGTTATATCGCAAATTCAACTAATTATCTAGTTTTTCTAGTAACTCTGATGCCTGGAGGTCAATTTATTTCTATTGCGCCATCAATACCATCACTATTGGGCAAGTTGTCACATTTGCAGTGTTATGGTACAGGCCAAGGTCTTTGATTTGTACTGGTGTGTTTGACAACAACACACAGACTATATCCTTTATCTTTGGACATCGAAATAACTGTGTTATATCGCAAATTCAACTAATTATCTAGATTTTCTAGTAACTCTGATGCCTTGAGGTCAATTTATTTCTATTGCGCCATCAATACCATCACTATTGGGCAAGTTGTCACATTTGCAGTGTTATGGTACAGGCCAAGGTCTTTGATTTGTACTGGTGTGTTTGACAACAACACACAGACTATATCCTTTATCTTTGGACATAGAAATAACTGTGTTATATCGCAAATTGAACTAATTATCTAGTTTTTCTAGTAACTCTGATGCCTTGAGGTCAATTTATTTATATTGCGCCATCAATACCATCACTATTGGGCAAGTTGTCACATTTGCAGTGTTATGATACAGGCCAAGGTCTTTGATTTGTACTGATGTGTTTGACAACAACACACACACTATATCCTTTATCTTTGGACATCGAAATAACTGTGTTATATCGCAAATTCAACTAATTATCTAGTTTTTCTAGTAACTCTGATGCCTGGAGGTCAATTTATTTCTATTGCGCCATCAATACCATCACTATTGGGCAAGTTGTCACCTTTGCAGTGTTATGGTACAGGCCAAGGTCTTTCATTTGTACCGGTGTGTTTGACAACAACACACAGACTATATCCTTTATCTCTGGAAATAGAAATAACTGTGTTATATCGCAAATTCAACCAATTATCGAGTTTTTCTAGTAACTCTGATGCCTGGAGGTCAATTTATTTCTATTGCGCCATCAATACCATCAATATTGGGCAAGTTGCCACATTTGCAGTGCTATGGTACAGGCCAAGGTCTTTGATTTGTACTGGTGTGTTTGACAACAACACACAGACTATATCCTTTATCTCTGGAAATAGAAATAACTGTGTTATATCGCAAATTCAACTAATTATCTAGTTTTTCTAGTAACTCTGATGCCTGGAGGTCAATTTCTTTCTATTGCGCCATCAATACCATCACTATTGGGCAAGTTGTCACCTTTGCAGTGTTATGGTACAGGCCAAGGTCTTTGATTTGTACTGGTGTGTTTGACAACAACACACAGAGTATATCCTTTATCTTTGGACATCGAAATAACTGTGTTATATCGCAAATTCAACTAATTATCTAGTTTTTCTAGTAACTCTGATGCCTTGAGGTCAATTTATTTCTATTGCGCCATCAATACCATCACTATTGGGCAAGTTGTCACATTTGCAGTGTTATGGTACAGGCCAAGGTCTTTGATTTGTACTGGTGTGTTTGACAACAACACACAGACTATATCCTTTATCTTTGGACATAGAAATAACTGTGTTATATCGCAAATTCAACTAATTATCTAGTTATTCTAGTAACTCTGATGCCTGGAGGTGAATTTATTTATATTGCGACATCAATACCATCACTATTGGGCACGTTCTCACATTTGCAGTGTTATGGTACAGGCCAAGGTCTTTCATTTGTACCGGTGTGTTTGACAACAACACACAGACTATATCCTTTATCTTTGGACATAGAAATAACTGTGTTATATCGCAAATTCAACTAATTATCTAGTTTTTCTAGTAACTCTGATGCCTGGAGGTTAATTTCTTTCTATTGCGCCATCAATACCATCACTATTGGGCAAGTTGTCACATTTGCAGTGTTATGGTACAGGCCAAGGTCTTTGATTTGTACTGATGTGTTTGACAACAACACACACACTATATCCTTTATCTTTGGACATCGAAATAACTGTGTTATATCGCAAATTCAACTAATTATCTAGTTTTTCTAGTAACTCTGATGCCTGGAGGTCAATTTATTTCTATTGCGCCATCAATACCATCACTATTGGGCAAGTTGTCACCTTTGCAGTGTTATGGTACAGGCCAAGGTCTTTCATTTGTACCGGTGTGTTTGACAACAACACACAGACTATATCCTTTATCTCTGGAAATAGAAATAACTGTGTTATATCGCAAATTCAACCAATTATCGAGTTTTTCTAGTAACTCTGATGCCTGGAGGTCAATATATTTCTATTGCGCCATCAATACCATCACTATTGGGCAAGTTGCCACATTTGCAGTGCTATGGTACAGGCCAAGGTCTTTGATTTGTACTGGTGTGTATGACAACAACACACAGACTATATCCTTTATCTTTGGACATAGAAATAACTGTGTTATATCGCAAATTGAACTAATTATCTAGTTTTTCTAGTAACTCTGATGCCTGGAGGTCAATTTCTTTCTATTGCGCCATCAATACCATCATTATTGGGCAAGTTGTCACCTTTGCAGTGTTATGGTACAGGCCAAGGTCTTTCATTTGTACCGGTGTCTTTGACAACAACACAGAGTATATCCTTTATCTTTGGAAATAGAAATAACTGTGTTATATCGTAAATTCAACCAATTATCTAGTTTTTCTAGTAACTAAGATGCCTGGATGTCAATGTATCTCTATTGCGCCATCAATACCATCACTATTGGGCAAGTTGTCACATTTGCAGTGTTATGGTACAGGCCAAGGTCTTTGATTTGTACTGGTGTGTTTGACAACAACACACAGACTATATCCTTTATCTTTGGACATCGAAATAACTGTGTTATATCGCAAATTCAACTAATTATCTAGTTTTTCTAGTAACTCTGATGCCTTGAGGTCAATTTATTTCTATTGCGCCATCAATACCATCACTATTGGGCAAGTTGTCACATTTGCAGTGTTATGGTACAGGCCAAGGTCTTTGATTTGTACTGGTGTGTTTGACAACAACACACAGACTATATCCTTTATCTTTGGACATAGAAATAACTGTGTTATATCGCAAATTGAACTAATTATCTAGTTTTTCTAGTAACTCTGATGCCTTGAGGTCAATTTATTTATATTGCGCCATCAATACCATCACTATTGGGCAAGTTGTCACATTTGCAGTGTTATGGTACAGGCCAAGGTCTTTGATTTGTACTGATGTGTTTGACAACAACACACACACTATATCCTTTATCTTTGGACATCGAAATAACTGTGTTATATCGCAAATTCAACTAATTATCTAGTTTTTCTAGTAACTCTGATGCCTGGAGGTCAATTTATTTCTATTGCGCCATCAATACCATCACTATTGGGCAAGTTGTCACCTTTGCAGTGTTATGGTACAGGCCAAGGTCTTTCATTTGTACCGGTGTGTTTGACAACAACACACAGACTATATCCTTTATCTCTGGAAATAGAAATAACTGTGTTATATCGCAAATTCAACCAATTATCGAGTTTTTCTAGTAACTCTGATGCCTGGAGGTCAATTTATTTCTATTGCGCCATCAATACCATCACTATTGGGCAAGTTGTCACCTTTGCAGTGTTATGGTACAGGCCAAGGTCTTTGATTTGTACTGGTGTGTTTGACAACAACACACAGAGTATATCCTTTATCTTTGGACATCGAAATAACTGTGTTATATCGCAAATTCAACTAATTATCTAGTTTTTCTAGTAACTCTGATGCCTTGAGGTCAATTTATTTCTATTGCGCCATCAATACCATCACTATTGGGCAAGTTGTCACATTTGCAGTGTTATGGTACAGGCCAAGGTCTTTGATTTGTACTGGTGTGTTTGACAACAACACACAGACTATATCCTTTATCTTTGGACATATAAATAACTGTGTTATATCGCAAATTGAACTAATTATCTAGTTTGTCTAGTAACTCTGATGCCTTGAGGTCAATTTATTTCTATTGCGCCATCAATACCATCACTATTGGGCAAGTTGTCACATTTGCAGTGTTATGGTACAGGCCAAGGTCTTTGATTTGTACTGGTGTGTTTGACAACAACACACAGACTATATCCTTTATCTTTGGACATAGAAATAACTGTGTTAAATCGCAAATTCAACTAATTATCTAGTTATTCTAGTAACTCTGATGCCTGGAGGTGAATTTATTTATATTGCGCCATCAATACCATCACTATTGGGCACGTTCTCACATTTGCAGGGTTATGGTACAGGCCAAGGTCTTTCATTTGTACCTGTGTGTTTGACAACAACACACAGACTATATCCTTTATCTTTGGACATAGAAATAACTGTGTTATATCGCAAATTCAACTAATTATCTAGTTTTTCTAGTAACTCTGATGCCTGGAGGTTAATTTCTTTCTATTGCGCCATCAATACCATCCCAAGGTCTTTGATTTGTACTGGTGTGTTTGACAACAACACACAGACTATATCCTTTATCTCTGGAAATAGAAATAACTGTGTTATATCGCAAATTCAACTAATTATCTAGTTTTTCTAGTAACTCTGATGCCTGGAGGTCAATTTCTTTCTATTGCGCCATCAATACCATCACTATTGGGCAAGTTGTCACCTTTGCAGTGTTATGGTACAGGCCAAGGTCTTTGATTTGTACTGGTGTGTTTGACAACAACACACAGAGTATATCCTTTATCTTTGGACATCGAAATAACTGTGTTATATCGCAAATTCAACTAATTATCTAGTTTTTCTAGTAACTCTGATGCCTTGAGGTCAATTTATTTCTATTGCGCCATCAATACCATCACTATTGGGCAAGTTGTCACATTTGCAGTGTTATGGTACAGGCCAAGGTCTTTGATTTGTACTGGTGTGTTTGACAACAACACACAGACTATATCCTTTATCTTTGGACATAGAAATAACTGTGTTATATCGCAAATTCAACTAATTATCTAGTTATTCTAGTAACTCTGATGCCTGGAGGTGAATTTATTTATATTGCGACATCAATACCATCACTATTGGGCACGTTCTCACATTTGCAGTGTTATGGTACAGGCCAAGGTCTTTCATTTGTACCGGTGTGTTTGACAACAACACACAGACTATATCCTTTATCTTTGGACATAGAAATAACTGTGTTATATCGCAAATTCAACTAATTATCTAGTTTTTCTAGTAACTCTGATGCCTGGAGGTTAATTTCTTTCTATTGCGCCATCAATACCATCACTATTGGGCAAGTTGTCACATTTGCAGTGTTATGGTACAGGCCAAGGTCTTTGATTTGTACTGGTGTGTTTGACAACAACACACAGACTATATCCTTTATCTTTGGACATAGAAATAACTGTGTTAAATCGCAAATTCAACTAATTATCTAGTTATTCTAGTAACTCTGATGCCTGGAGGTGAATTTATTTATATTGCGCCATCAATACCATCACTATTGGGCACGTTCTCACATTTGCAGTGTTATGGTACAGGCCAAGGTCTTTCATTTGTACCGGTGTGTTTGACAACAACACACAGACTATATCCTTTATCTTTGGACATAGAAATAACTGTGTTATATCGCAAATTCAACTAATTATCTAGTTTTTCTAGTAACTCTGATGCCTGGAGGTCAATTTATTTCTATTGCGCCATCAATACCATCACTATTGGGCAAGTTGTCACCTTTGCAGTGTTATGGTACAGGCCAAGGTCTTTCATTTGTACCGGTGTGTTTGACAACAACACACAGACTATATCCTTTATCTTTGGAAATAGAAATAACTGTGTTATATCGTAAATTCAACCAATTATCTAGTTTTTCTAGTAACTAAGATGCCTGGATGTCAATTTATCTCTATTGCGCCATCAATACCATCACTATTGGGCAAGTTGTCACATTTGCAGTGTTATGGTACAGGCCAAGGTCTTTGATTTGTACTGGTGTGTTTGACAACAACACACAGACTATATCCTTTATCTTTGGACATCGAAATAACTGTGTTATATCGCAAATTGAACTAATTATCTAGATTTTCTAGTAACTCTGATGCCTTGAGGTCAATTTATTTCTATTGCGCCATCAATACCATCACTATTGGGCAAGTTGTCACATTTGCAGTGTTATGGTACAGGCCAAGGTCTTTGATTTGTACTGGTGTGTTTGACAACAACACACAGACTATATCCTTTATCTTTGGACATAGAAATAACTGTGTTATATCGCAAATTGAACTAATTATCTAGTTTTTCTAGTAACTCTGATGCCTTGAGGTCAATTTATTTATATTGCGCCATCAATACCATCACTATTGGGCAAGTTGTCACATTTGCAGTGTTATGATACAGGCCAAGGTCTTTGATTTGTACTGATGTGTTTGACAACAACACACACACTATATCCTTTATCTTTGGACATCGAAATAACTGTGTTATATCGCAAATTCAACTAATTATCTAGTTTTTCTAGTAACTCTGATGCCTGGAGGTCAATTTATTTCTATTGCGCCATCAATACCATCACTATTGGGCAAGTTCTCACATTTGCAGTGTTATGGTACAGGACAAGGTCTTTGATTTGTACTGGTGTGTTTGACAACAACACACAGACTATATCCTTTATCTTTGGACATCGAAATAACTGTGTTATATCGCAAATTGAACTAATTATCTAGATTTTCTAGTAACTCTGATGCCTTGAGGTCAATTTATTTCTATTGCGCCATCAATACCATCACTATTGGGCAAGTTGTCACATTTGCAGTGTTATGGTACAGGCCAAGGTCTTTGATTTGTACTGGTGTGTTTGACAACAACACACAGACTATATCCTTTATCTTTGGACATAGAAATAACTGTGTTATATCGCAAATTGAACTAATTATCTAGTTTTTCTAGTAACTCTGATGCCTTGAGGTCAATTTATTTATATTGCGCCATCAATACCATCACTATTGGGCAAGTTGTCACATTTGCAGTGTTATGATACAGGCCAAGGTCTTTGATTTGTACTGATGTGTTTGACAACAACACACACACTATATCCTTTATCTTTGGACATCGAAATAACTGTGTTATATCGCAAATTCAACTAATTATCTAGTTTTTCTAGTAACTCTGATGCCTGGAGGTCAATTTATTTCTATTGCGCCATCAATACCATCACTATTGGGCAAGTTGTCACCTTTGCAGTGTTATGGTACAGGCCAAGGTCTTTCATTTGTACCGGTGTGTTTGACAACAACACACAGACTATATCCTTTATCTCTGGAAATAGAAATAACTGTGTTATATCGCAAATTCAACCAATTATCGAGTTTTTCTAGTAACTCTGATGCCTGGAGGTCAATTTATTTCTATTGCGCCATCAATACCATCACTATTGGGCAAGTTGCCACATTTGCAGTGCTATGGTACAGGCCAAGGTCTTTGATTTGTACTGGTGTGTTTGACAACAACACACAGACTATATCCTTTATCTCTGGAAATAGAAATAACTGTGTTATATCGCAAATTCAACTAATTATCTAGTTTTTCTAGTAACTCTGATGCCTGGAGGTCAATTTCTTTCTATTGCGCCATCAATACCATCACTATTGGGCAAGTTGTCACCTTTGCAGTGTTATGGTACAGGCCAAGGTCTTTGATTTGTACTGGTGTGTTTGACAACAACACACAGAGTATATCCTTTATCTTTGGACATCGAAATAACTGTGTTATATCGCAAATTCAACTAATTATCTAGTTTTTCTAGTAACTCTGATGCCTTGAGGTCAATTTATTTCTATTGCGCCATCAATACCATCACTATTGGGCAAGTTGTCACATTTGCAGTGTTATGGTACAGGCCAAGGTCTTTGATTTGTACTGGTGTGTTTGACAACAACACACAGACTATATCCTTTATCTTTGGACATAGAAATAACTGTGTTATATCGCAAATTCAACTAATTATCTAGTTATTCTAGTAACTCTGATGCCTGGAGGTGAATTTATTTATATTGCGACATCAATACCATCACTATTGGGCACGTTCTCACATTTGCAGTGTTATGGTACAGGCCAAGGTCTTTCATTTGTACCGGTGTGTTTGACAACAACACACAGACTATATCCTTTATCTTTGGACATAGAAATAACTGTGTTATATCGCAAATTCAACTAATTATCTAGTTTTTCTAGTAACTCTGATGCCTGGAGGTTAATTTCTTTCTATTGCGCCATCAATACCATCACTATTGGGCAAGTTGTCACATTTGCAGTGTTATGGTACAGGCCAAGGTCTTTGATTTGTACTGATGTGTTTGACAACAACACACACACTATATCCTTTATCTTTGGACATCGAAATAACTGTGTTATATCGCAAATTCAACTAATTATCTAGTTTTTCTAGTAACTCTGATGCCTGGAGGTCAATTTATTTCTATTGCGCCATCAATACCATCACTATTGGGCAAGTTGTCACCTTTGCAGTGTTATGGTACAGGCCAAGGTCTTTCATTTGTACCGGTGTGTTTGACAACAACACACAGACTATATCCTTTATCTCTGGAAATAGAAATAACTGTGTTATATCGCAAATTCAACCAATTATCGAGTTTTTCTAGTAACTCTGATGCCTGGAGGTCAATATATTTCTATTGCGCCATCAATACCATCACTATTGGGCAAGTTGCCACATTTGCAGTGCTATGGTACAGGCCAAGGTCTTTGATTTGTACTGGTGTGTATGACAACAACACACAGACTATATCCTTTATCTTTGGACATAGAAATAACTGTGTTATATCGCAAATTGAACTAATTATCTAGTTTTTCTAGTAACTCTGATGCCTGGAGGTCAATTTCTTTCTATTGCGCCATCAATACCATCACTATTGGGCAAGTTGTCACCTTTGCAGTGTTATGGTACAGGCCAAGGTCTTTCATTTGTACCGGTGTCTTTGACAACAACACAGAGTATATCCTTTATCTTTGGAAATAGAAATAACTGTGTTATATCGTAAATTCAACCAATTATCTAGTTTTTCTAGTAACTAAGATGCCTGGATGTCAATTTATCTCTATTGCGCCATCAATACCATCACTATTGGGCAAGTTGTCACATTTGCAGTGTTATGGTACAGGCCAAGGTCTTTGATTTGTACTGGTGTGTTTGACAACAACACACAGACTATATCCTTTATCTTTGGACATCGAAATAACTGTGTTATATCGCAAATTCAACTAATTATCTAGTTTTTCTAGTAACTCTGATGCCTTGAGGTCAATTTATTTCTATTGCGCCATCAATACCATCACTATTGGGCAATTTGTCACATTTGCAGTGTTATGGTACAGGCCAAGGTCTTTGATTTGTACTGGTGTGTTTGACAACAACACACAGACTATATCCTTTATCTTTGGACATAGAAATAACTGTGTTATATCGCAAATTGAACTAATTATCTAGTTTTTCTAGTAACTCTGATGCCTTGAGGTCAATTTATTTATATTGCGCCATCAATACCATCACTATTGGGCAAGTTGTCACATTTGCAGTGTTATGGTACAGGCCAAGGTCTTTGATTTGTACTGATGTGTTTGACAACAACACACACACTATATCCTTTATCTTTGGACATCGAAATAACTGTGTTATATCGCAAATTCAACTAATTATCTAGTTTTTCTAGTAACTCTGATGCCTGGAGGTCAATTTATTTCTATTGCGCCATCAATACCATCACTATTGGGCAAGTTGCCACCTTTGCAGTGCTATGGTACAGGCCAAGGTCTTTGATTTGTACTGGTGTGTTTGACAACAACACAAAGACTATATCCTTTATCTCTGGAAATAGAAATAACTGTGTTATATCGCAAATTCAACTAATTATCTAGTTTTTCTAGTAACTCTGATGCCTGGAGGTCAATTTCTTTCTATTGCGCCACCAATACCATCACTATTGGGCAAGTTGTCACCTTTGCAGTGTTATGGTACAGGCCAAGGTCTTTGATTTGTACTGGTGTGTTTGACAACAACACACAGAGTATATCCTTTATCTTTGGACATCGAAATAACTGTGTTATATCGCAAATTCAACTAATTATCTAGTTTTTCTAGTAACTCTGATGCCTTGAGGTCAATTTATTTCTATTGCGCCATCAATACCATCACTATTGGGCAAGTTGTCACATTTGCAGTGTTATGGTACAGGCCAAGGTCTTTGATTTGTACTGGTGTGTTTGACAACAACACACAGACTATATCCTTTATCTTTGGACATATAAATAACTGTGTTATATCGCAATTTGAACTAATTATCTAGTTTGTCTAGTAACTCTGATGCCTTGAGGTCAATTTATTTCTATTGCGCCATCAATACCATCACTATTGGGCAAGTTGTCACATTTGCAGTGTTATGGTACAGGCCAAGGTCTTTGATTTGTACTGGTGTGTTTGACAACAACACACAGACTATATCCTTTATCTTTGGACATAGAAATAACTGTGTTAAATCGCAAATTCAACTAATTATCTAGTTATTCTAGTAACTCTGATGCCTGGAGGTGAATTTATTTATATTGCGCCATCAATACCATCACTATTGGGCACGTTCTCACATTTGCAGGGTTATGGTACAGGCCAAGGTCTTTCATTTGTACCGGTGTGTTTGACAACAACACACAGACTATATCCTTTATCTTTGGACATAGAAATAACTGTGTTATATCGCAAATTCAACTAATTATCTAGTTTTTCTAGTAACTCTGATGCCTGGAGGTTAATTTCTTTCTATTGCGCCATCAATACCATCACTATTGGGCAAGTTGTCACATTTGCAGTGTTATGGTACAGGCCAAGGTCTTTGATTTGTACTGATGTGTTTGACAACAACACACACACTATATCCTTTATCTTTGGACATCGAAATAACTGTGTTATATCGCAAATTCAACTAATTATCTAGTTTTTCTAGTAACTCTGATGCCTGGAGGTCAATTTATTTCTATTGCGCCATCAATACCATCACTATTGGGCAAGTTGTCACCTTTGCAGTGTTATGGTACAGGCCAAGGTCTTTCATTTGTACCGGTGTGTTTGACAACAACACACAGACTATATCCTTTATCTTTGGAAATAGAAATAACTGTGTTATATCGTAAATTCAACCAATTATCTAGTTTTTCTAGTAACTAAGATGCCTGGATGTCAATTTATCTCTATTGCGCCATCAATACCATCACTATTGGGCAAGTTGTCACATTTGCAGTGCTATGGTACAGGCCAAGGTCTTTGATTTGTACTGGTGTGTTTGACAACAACACACAGACTATATCCTTTATCTTTGGACATCGAAATAACTGTGTTATATCGCAAATTCAACTAATTATCTAGTTTTTCTAGTAACTCTGATGCCTTGAGGTCAATTTATTTCTATTGCGCCATCAATACCATCACTATTGGGCAAGTTGTCACATTTGCAGTGTTATGGTACAGGCCAAGGTCTTTGATTTGTACTGGTGTGTTTGACAACAACACACAGAGTATATCCTTTATCTTTGGACATCGAAATAACTGTGTTATATCGCAAATTCAACTAATTATCTAGTTTTTCTAGTAACTCTGATGCCTTGAGGTCAACTTATTTCTATTGCGCCATCAATACCATCACTATTGGGCAAGTTGTCACATTTGCAGTGTTATGGTACAGGCCAAGGTCTTTGATTTGTACTGGTGTGTTTGACAACAACACACAGACTATATCCTTTATCTTTGGACATAGAAATAACTGTGTTATATCGCAAATTCAACTAATTATCTAGTTATTCTAGTAACTCTGATGCCTGGAGGTGAATTTATTTATATTGCGACATCAATACCATCACTATTGGGCACGTTCTCACATTTGCAGTGTTATGGTACAGGCCAAGGTCTTTCATTTGTACCGGTGTGTATGACAACAACACACAGACTATATCCTTTATCTTTGGAAATAGAAATAACTGTGTTATATCGTAAATTCAACCAATTATCTAGTTTTTCTAGTAACTAAGATGCCTGGATGTCAATTTATCTCTATTGCGCCATCAATACCATCACTATTGGGCAAGTTGTCACATTTGCAGTGTTATGGTACAGGCCAAGGTCTTTGATTTGTACTGGTGTGTTTGACAACAACACACAGACTATATCCTTTATCTTTGGACATCGAAATAACTGTTTTATATCGTAAATTCAACCAATTATCTAGTTTTTCTAGTAACTCTGATGCCTGGAGGTCAATTTATCTCTATTGCGCCATCAATACCATCACTATTGGGCAAGTTGTCACATTTGCAGTGTTATGGTACAGGCCAAGGTCTTTGATTTGTACTGGTGTGTTTGACAACAACACACAGACTATATCCTTTATCTTTGGACATCGAAATAACTGTGTTATATCGCAAATTCAACTAATTATCTAGTTATTCTAGTAACTCTGATGCCTGGAGGTGAATTTATTTATATTGCGCCATCAATACCATCACTATTGGGCACGTTCTCACATTTGCAGTGTTATGGTACAGGCCAAGGTCTTTCATTTGTACCGGTGTGTTTGACAACAACACACAGACTATATCCTTTATCTTTGGACATAGAAATAACTGTGTTATATCGCAAATTCAACTAATTATCTAGTTTTTTTAGTAACTCTGATGCCTGGAGGTTAATTTCTTTCTATTGCGCCATCAATACCATCACTATTGGGCAAGTTGTCACATTTGCAGTGTTATGGTACAGGCCAAGGTCTTTGATTTGTACTGATGTGTTTGACAACAACACACACACTATATCCTTTATCTTTGGACATCGAAATAACTGTGTTATATCGCAAATTCAACTAATTATCTAGTTTTTCTAGTAACTCTGATGCCTGGAGGTCAATTTATTTCTATTGCGCCATCAATACCATCACTATTGGGCAAGTTGTCACCTTTGCAGTGTTATGGTACAGGCCAAGGTCTTTCATTTGTACCGGTGTGTTTGACAACAACACACAGACTATATCCTTTATCTCTGGAAATAGAAATAACTGTGTTATATCGCAAATTCAACCAATTATCGAGTTTTTCTAGTAACTCTGATGCCTGGAGGTCAATTTATTTCTATTGCGCCATCAATACCATCACTATTGGGCAAGTTGCCACATTTGCAGTGCTATGGTACAGGCCAAGGTCTTTGATTTGTACTGGTGTGTATGACAACAACACACAGACTATATCCTTTATCTTTGGACATAGAAATAACTGTGTTATATCGCAAATTGAACTAATTATCTAGTTTTTCTAGTAACTCTGATGCCTGGAGGTCAATTTCTTTCTATTGCGCCATCAATACCATCACTATTGGGCAAGTTGTCACCTTTGCAGTGTTATGGTACAGGCCAAGGTCTTTCATTTGTACCGGTGTCTTTGACAACAACACAGAGTATATCCTTTATCTTTGGAAATAGAAATAACTGTGTTATATCGTAAATTCAACCAATTATCTAGTTTTTCTAGTAACTAAGATGCCTGCATGTCAATTTATCTCTATTGCGCCATCAATACCATCACTATTGGGCAAGTTGTCACATTTGCAGTGTTATGGTACAGGCCAAGGTCTTTGATTTGTACTGGTGTGTTTGACAACAACACACAGACTATATCCTTTATCTTTGGACATCGAAATAACTGTGTTATATCGCAAATTCAACTAATTATCTAGTTTTTCTAGTAACTCTGATGCCTTGAGGTCAATTTATTTCTATTGCGCCATCAATACCATCAATATTGGGCAAGTTGTCACATTTGCAGTGTTATGGTACAGGCCAAGGTCTTTGATTTGTACTGGTGTGTTTGACAACAACACACAGACTATATCCTTTATCTTTGGACATAGAAATAACTGTGTTATATCGCAAATTGAACTAATTATCTAGTTTTTCTAGTAACTCTGATGCCTTGAGGTCAATTTATTTCTATTGCGCCATCAATACCATCACTATTGGGCAAGTTGTCACATTTGCAGTGTTATGGTACAGGCCAAGGTCTTTGATTTGTACCGGTGTGTTTGACAACAACACACAGACTATATCCTTTATCTTTGGAAATAGAAATAACTGTGTTATATCGTAAATTCAACCAATTATCTAGTTTTTCTAGTAACTAAGATGCCTGGATGTCAATTTATCTCTATTGCGCCATCAATACCATCACTATTGGGCAAGTTGTCACATTTGCAGTGTTATGGTACAGGCCAAGGTCTTTGATTTGTACTGGTGTGTTTGACAACAACACACAGACTATATCCTTTATCTTTGGACATCGAAATAACTGTGTTATTTCGCAAATTCAACTAATTATCTAGTTTTTCTAGTAACTCTGATGCCTTGAGGTCAATTTATTTCTATTGCGCCATCAATACCATCACTATTGGGCAAGTTGTCACATTTGCAGTGTTATGGTACAGGCCAAGGTCTTTGATTTGTACTGATGTGTTTGACAACAACACACACACTATATCCTTTATCTTTGGACATCGAAATAACTGTGTTATATCGCAAATTCAACTAATTATCTAGTTTTTCTAGTAACTCTGATGCCTGGAGGTCAATTTATTTCTATTGCGCCATCAATACCATCACTATTGGGCAAGTTGTCACCTTTGCAGTGTTATGGTACAGGCCAAGGTCTTTCATTTGTACCGGTGTGTTTGACAACAACACACAGACTATATCCTTTATCTCTGGAAATAGAAATAACTGTGTTATATCGCAAATTCAACCAATTATCGAGTTTTTCTAGTAACTCTGATGCCTGGAGGTCAATTTATTTCTATTGCGCCATCAATACCATCACTATTGGGCAAGTTGCCACATTTGCAGTGCTATGGTACAGGCCAAGGTCTTTGATTTGTACTGGTGTGTTTGACAACAACACAAAGACTATATCCTTTATCTCTGGAAATAGAAATAACTGTGTTATATCGCAAATTCAACTAATTATCTAGTTTTTCTAGTAACTCTGATGCCTGGAGGTCAATTTCTTTCTATTGCGCCATCAATACCATCACTATTGGGCAAGTTGTCACCTTTGCAGTGTTATGGTACAGGCCAAGGTCTTTGATTTGTACTGGTGTGTTTGACAACAACACACAGAGTATATCCTTTATCTTTGGACATCGAAATAACTGTGTTATATCGCAAATTCAACTAATTATCTAGTTTTTCTAGTAACTCTGATGCCTTGAGGTCAATTTATTTCTATTGCGCCATCAATACCATCACTATTGGGCAAGTTGTCACATTTGCAGTGTTATGGTACAGGCCAAGGTCTTTGATTTGTACTGGTGTGTTTGACAACAACACACAGACTATATCCTTTATCTTTGGACATATAAATAACTGTGTTATACCGCAAATTGAACTAATTATCTAGTTTGTCTAGTAACTCTGATGCCTTGAGGTCAATTTATTTCTATTGCGCCATCAATACCATCACTATTGGGCAAGTTGTCACATTTGCAGTGTTATGGTACAGGCCAAGGTCTTTGATTTGTACTGGTGTGTTTGACAACAACACACAGACTATATCCTTTATCTTTGGACATAGAAATAACTGTGTTAAATCGCAAATTCAACTAATTATCTAGTTATTCTAGTAACTCTGATGCCTGGAGGTGAATTTATTTATATTGCGCCATCAATACCATCACTATTGGGCACGTTCTCACATTTGCAGGGTTATGGTACAGGCCAAGGTCTTTCATTTGTACCGGTGTGTTTGACAACAACACACAGACTATATCCTTTATCTTTGGACATAGAAATAACTGTGTTATATCGCAAATTCAACTAATTATCTAGTTTTTCTAGTAACTCTGATGCCTGGAGGTTAATTTCTTTCTATTGCGCCATCAATACCATCACTATTGGGCAAGTTGTCACATTTGCAGTGTTATGGTACAGGCCAAGGTCTTTGATTTGTACTGATGTGTTTGACAACAACACACACACTATATCCTTTATCTTTGGACATCGAAATAACTGTGTTATATCGCAAATTCAACTAATTATATAGTTTTTCTAGTAACTCTAATGCCTGGAGGTCAATTTATTTCTATTGCGCCATCAATACCATCACTATTGGGCAAGTTGTCACCTTTGCAGTGTTATGGTACAGGCCAAGGTCTTTCATTTGTACCGGTGTGTTTGACAACAACACACAGACTATATCCTTTATCTTTGGAAATAGAAATAACTGTGTTATATCGTAAATTCAACCAATTATCTAGTTTTTCTAGTAACTAAGATGCCTGGATGTCAATTTATCTCTATTGCGCCATCAATACCATCACTATTGGGCAAGTTGTCACATTTGCAGTGCTATGGTACAGGCCAAGGTCTTTGATTTGTACTGGTGTGTTTGACAACAACACACAGACTATATCCTTTATCTTTGGACATCGAAATAACTGTGTTATATCGCAAATTCAACTAATTATCTAGTTTTTCTAGTAACTCTGATGCCTTGAGGTCAATTTATTTCTATTGCGCCATCAATACCATCACTATTGGGCAAGTTGTCACATTTGCAGTGTTATGGTACAGGCCAAGGTCTTTGATTTGTACTGGTGTGTTTGACAACAACACACAGACTATATCCTTTATCTTTGGACATAGAAATAACTGTGTTATATCGCAAATTGAACTAATTATCTAGTTTGTCTAGTAACTCTGATGCCTTGAGGTCAATTTATTTCTATTGCGCCATCAATACCATCACTATTGGGCAAGTTGTCACATTTGCAGTGTTATGGTACAGGCCAAGGTCTTTGATTTGTACTGGTGTGTTTGACAACAACACACAGACTATATCCTTTATCTTTGGACATAGAAATAACTGTGTTAAATCGCAAATTCAACTAATTATCTAGTTATTCTAGTAACTCTGATGCCTGGAGGTGAATTTATTTATATTGCGCCATCAATACCATCACTATTGGGCACGTTCTCACATTTGCAGTGTTATGGTACAGGCCAAGGTCTTTCATTTGTACCGGTGTGTTTGACAACAACACACAGACTATATCCTTTATCTTTGGACATAGAAATAACTGTGTTATATCGCAAATTCAACTAATTATCTAGTTTTTCTAGTAACTCTGATGCCTGAAGGTGAATTTATTTATATTGCGCCATCAATACCATCACTATTGGGCACGTTCTCACATTTGCAGGGTTATGGTACAGGCCAAGCTCTTTCATTTGTACTGATGTGTTTGACAACAACACACAGACTATATCCTTTATCTTTGGACATAGAAATAACTGTGTTATATCGCAAATTCAACTAATTATCTAGTTTTTCTAGTAACTCTGATGCCTGGAGGTTAATTTCTTTCTATTGCGCCATCAATACCATCACTATTGGGCAAGTTGTCACATTTGCAGTGTTATGGTACAGGCCAAGGTCTTTGATTTGTACTGATGTGTTTGACAACAACACACACACTATATCCTTTATCTTTGGACATCGAAATAACTGTGTTATATCGCAAATTCAACTAATTATATAGTTTTTCTAGTAACTCTAATGCCTGGAGGTCAATTTATTTCTATTGCGCCATCAATACCATCACTATTGGGCAAGTTGTCACCTTTGCAGTGTTATGGTACAGGCCAAGGTCTTTCATTTGTACCGGTGTGTTTGACAACAACACACAGACTATATCCTTTATCTTTGGAAATAGAAATAACTGTGTTATATCGTAAATTCAACCAATTATCTAGTTTTTCTAGTAACTAAGATGCCTGGATGTCAATTTATCTCTATTGCGCCATCAATACCATCACTATTGGGCAAGTTGTCACATTTGCAGTGCTATGGTACAGGCCAAGGTCTTTGATTTGTACTGGTGTGTTTGACAACAACACACAGACTATATCCTTTATCTTTGGACATCGAAATAACTGTGTTATATCGCAAATTCAACTAATTATCTAGTTTTTCTAGTAACTCTGATGCCTTGAGGTCAATTTATTTCTATTGCGCCATCAATACCATCACTATTGGGCAAGTTGTCACATTTGCAGTGTTATGGTACAGGCCAAGGTCTTTGATTTGTACTGGTGTGTTTGACAACAACACACAGACTATATCCTTTATCTTTGGACATAGAAATAACTGTGTTATATCGCAAATTGAACTAATTATCTAGTTTGTCTAGTAACTCTGATGCCTTGAGGTCAATTTATTTCTATTGCGCCATCAATACCATCACTATTGGGCAAGTTGTCACATTTGCAGTGTTATGGTAGAGGCCAAGGTCTTTGATTTGTACTGGTGTGTTTGACAACAACACACAGACTATATCCTTTATCTTTGGACATAGAAATAACTGTGTTAAATCGCAAATTCAACTAATTATCTAGTTATTCTAGTAACTCTGATGCCTGGAGGTGAATTTATTTATATTGCGCCATCAATACCATCACTATTGGGCACGTTCTCACATTTGCAGTGTTATGGTACAGGCCAAGGTCTTTCATTTGTACCGGTGTGTTTGACAACAACACACAGACTATATCCTTTATCTTTGGACATAGAAATAACTGTGTTATATCGCAAATTCAACTAATTATCTAGTTTTTCTAGTAACTCTGATGCCTGGAGGTTAATTTCTTTCTATTGCGCCATCAATACCATCACTATTGGGCAAGTTGTCACATTTGCAGTGTTATGGTACAGGCCAAGCTCTTTGATTTGTACTGATGTGTTTGACAACAACACACACACTATATCCTTTATCTTTGGACATCGAAATAACTGTGTTATATCGCAAATTCAACTAATTATCTAGTTTTTCTAGTAACTCTGATGCCTGGAGGTCAATTTATTTCTATTGCGCCATCAATACCATCACTATTGGGCAGGTTGTCACCTTTGCAGTGTTATGGTACAGGCCAAGGTCTTTCATTTGTACCGGTGTGTTTGACAACAACACACAGACTATATCCTTTATCTTTGGAAATAGAAATAACTGTGTTATATCGTAAATTCAACCAATTATCTAGTTTTTCTAGTAACTAAGATGCCTGGATGTCAATTTATCTCTATTGCGCCATCAATACCATCACTATTGGGCAAGTTGTCACATTTGCAGTGTTATGGTACAGGCCAAGGTCTTTGATTTGTACTGGTGTGTTTGACAACAACACACAGACTATATCCTTTATCTTTGGACATCGAAATAACTGTGTTATATCGCAAATTGAACTAATTATCTAGATTTTCTAGTAACTCTGATGCCTTGAGGTCAATTTATTTCTATTGCGCCATCAATACCATCACTATTGGGCAAGTTGTCACATTTGCAGTGTTATGGTACAGGCCAAGGTCTTTGATTTGTACTGGTGTGTTTGACAACAACACACAGACTATATCCTTTATCTTTGGACATAGAAATAACTGTGTTATATCGCAAATTGAACTAATTATCTAGTTTTTCTAGTAACTCTGATGCCTTGAGGTCAATTTATTTATATTGCGCCATCAATACCATCACTATTGGGCAAGTTGTCACATTTGCAGTGTTATGATACAGGCCAAGGTCTTTGATTTGTACTGATGTGTTTGACAACAACACACACACTATATCCTTTATCTTTGGACATCGAAATAACTGTGTTATATCGCAAATTCAACTAATTATCTAGTTTTTCTAGTAACTCTGATGCCTGGAGGTCAATTTATTTCTATTGCGCCATCAATACCATCACTATTGGGCAAGTTGTCACCTTTGCAGTGTTATGATACAGGCCAAGGTCTTTGATTTGTACTGATGTGTTTGACAACAACACACACACTATATCCTTTATCTTTGGACATCGAAATAACTGTGTTATATCGCAAATTCAACTAATTATCTAGTTTTTCTAGTAACTCTGATGCCTGGAGGTCAATTTATTTCTATTGCGCCATCAATACCATCACTATTGGGCAAGTTGTCACCTTTGCAGTGTTATGGTACAGGCCAAGGTCTTTCATTTGTACCGGTGTGTTTGACAACAACACACAGACTATATCCTTTATCTCTGGAAATAGAAATAACTGTGTTATATCGCAAATTCAACCAATTATCGAGTTTTTCTAGTAACTCTGATGCCTGGAGGTCAATTTATTTCTATTGCGCCATCAATACCATCACTATTGGGCAAGTTGCCACATTTGCAGTGCTATGGTACAGGCCAAGGTCTTTGATTTGTACTGGTGTGTTTGACAACAACACACAGACTATATCCTTTATCTCTGGAAATAGAAATAACTGTGTTATATCGCAAATTCAACTAATTATCTAGTTTTTCTAGTAACTCTGATGCCTGGAGGTCAATTTCTTTCTATTGCGCCATCAATACCATCACTATTGGGCAAGTTGTCACCTTTGCAGTGTTATGGTACAGGCCAAGGTCTTTGATTTGTACTGGTGTGTTTGACAACAACACACAGAGTATATCCTTTATCTTTGGACATCGAAATAACTGTGTTATATCGCAAATTCAACTAATTATCTAGTTTTTCTAGTAACTCTGATGCCTTGAGGTCAATTTATTTCTATTGCGCCATCAATACCATCACTATTGGGCAAGTTGTCACATTTGCAGTGTTATGGTACAGGCCAAGGTCTTTGATTTGTACTGGTGTGTTTGACAACAACACACAGACTATATCCTTTATCTTTGGACATAGAAATAACTGTGTTATATCGCAAATTCAACTAATTATCTAGTTATTCTAGTAACTCTGATGCCTGGAGGTGAACTTATTTATATTGCGACATCAATACCATCACTATTGGGCACGTTCTCACATTTGCAGTGTTATGGTACAGGCCAAGGTCTTTCATTTGTACCGGTGTGTTTGACAACAACACACAGACTATATCCTTTATCTTTGGACATAGAAATAACTGTGTTATATCGCAAATTCAACTAATTATCTAGTTTTTCTAGTAACTCTGATGCCTGGAGGTTAATTTCTTTCTATTGCGCTATCAATACCATCACTATTGGGCAAGTTGTCACATTTGCAGTGTTATGGTACAGGCCAAGGTCTTTGATTTGTACTGGTGTGTTTGACAACAACACACAGACTATATCCTTTATCTTTGGACATAGAAATAACTGTGTTAAATCGCAAATTCAACTAATTATCTAGTTATTCTAGTAACTCTGATGCCTGGAGGTGAATTTATTTATATTGCGCCATCAATACCATCACTATTGGGCACGTTCTCACATTTGCAGTGTTATGGTACAGGCCAAGGTCTTTCATTTGTACCGGTGTGTTTGACAACAACACACAGACTATATCCTTTATCTTTGGACATAGAAATAACTGTGTTATATCGCAAATTCAACTAATTATCTAGTTTTTCTAGTAACTCTGATGCCTGGAGGTTAATTTCTTTCTATTGCGCCATCAATACCATCACTATTGGGCAAGTTGTCACATTTGCAGTGTTATGGTACAGGCCAAGCTCTTTGATTTGTACTGATGTGTTTGACAACAACACACACACTATATCCTTTATCTTTGGATATCGAAATAACTGTGTTATATCGCAAATTCAACTAATTATCTAGTTTTTCTAGTAACTCTGATGCCTGGAGGTCAATTTATTTCTATTGCGCCATCAATACCATCACTATTGGGCAAGTTGTCACATTTGCAGTGTTATGGTACAGGCCAAGGTCTTTGATTTGTACTGGTGTGTTTGACAACAACACACAGACTATATCCTTTATCTTTGGACATCGAAATAACTGTGTTATATCGCAAATTCAACTAATTATCTAGATTTTCTAGTAACTCTGATGCCTTGAGGTCAATTTATTTCTATTGCGCCATCAATACCATCACTATTGGGCAAGTTGTCACATTTGCAGTGTTATGGTACAGGCCAAGGTCTTTGATTTGTACTGGTGTGTTTGACAACAACACACAGACTATATCCTTTATCTTTGGACATAGAAATAACTGTGTTATATCGCAAATTGAACTAATTATCTAGTTTTTCTAGTAACTCTGATGCCTTGAGGTCAATTTATTTATATTGCGCCATCAATACCATCACTATTGGGCAAGTTGTCACATTTGCAGTGTTATGATACAGGCCAAGGTCTTTGATTTGTACTGATGTGTTTGACAACAACACACACACTATATCCTTTATTTTGGACATCGAAATAACTGTGTTATATCGCAAATTCAACTAATTATCTAGTTTTTCTAGTAACTCTGATGCCTGGAGGTCAATTTATTTCTATTGCGCCATCAATACCATCACTATTGGGCAAGTTGTCACCTTTGCAGTGTTATGGTACAGGCCAAGGTCTTTCATTTGTACCGGTGTGTTTGACAACAACACACAGACTATATCCTTTATCTCTGGAAATAGAAATAACTGTGTTATATCGCAAATTCAACCAATTATCGAGTTTTTCTAGTAACTCTGATGCCTGGAGGTCAATTTATTTCTATTGCGCCATCAATACCATCAATATTGGGCAAGTTGCCACATTTGCAGTGCTATGGTACAGGCCAAGGCCTTTGATTTGTACTGGTGTGTTTGACAACAACACACAGACTATATCCTTTATCTCTGGAAATAGAAATAACTGTGTTATATCGCAAATTCAACTAATTATCTAGTTTTTCTAGTAACTCTGATGCCTGGAGGTCAATTTCTTTCTATTGCGCCATCAATACCATCACTATTGGGCAAGTTGTCACCTTTGCAGTGTTATGGTACAGGCCAAGGTCTTTGATTTGTACTGGTGTGTTTGACAACAACACACAGAGTATATCCTTTATCTTTGGACATCGAAATAACTGTGTTATATCGCAAATTCAACTAATTATCTAGTTTTTCTAGTAACTCTGATGCCTTGAGGTCAATTTATTTCTATTGCGCCATCAATACCATCACTATTGGGCAAGTTGTCACATTTGCAGTGTTATGGTACAGGCCAAGGTCTTTGATTTGTACTGGTGTGTTTGACAACAACACACAGACTATATCCTTTATCTTTGGACATAGAAATAACTGTGTTATATCGCAAATTCAACTAATTATCTAGTTATTCTAGTAACTCTGATGCCTGGAGGTGAATTTATTTATATTGCGACATCAATACCATCACTATTGGGCACGTTCTCACATTTGCAGTGTTATGGTACAGGCCAAGGTCTTTCATTTGTACCGGTGTGTATGACAACAACACACAGACTATATCCTTTATCTTTGGAAATAGAAATAACTGTGTTATATCGTAAATTCAACCAATTATCTAGTTTTTCTAGTAACTAAGATGCCTGGATGTCAATTTATCTCTATTGCGCCATCAATACCATCACTATTGGGCAAGTTGTGACATTTGCAGTGTTATGGTACAGGCCAAGGTCTTTGATTTGTACTGGTGTGTTTGACAACAACACACAGACTATATCCTTTATCTTTGGACATCGAAATAACTGTTTTATATCGTAAATTCAACCAATTATCTAGTTTTTCTAGTAACTCTGATGCCTGGAGGTCAATTTATCTCTATTGCGCCATCAATACCATCACTATTGGGCAAGTTGTCACATTTGCAGTGTTATGGTACAGGCCAAGGTCTTTGATTTGTACTGGTGTGTTTGACAACAACACACAGACTATATCCTTTATCTTTGGACATCGAAATAACTGTGTTATATCGCAAATTCAACTAATTATCTAGTTATTCTAGTAACTCTGATGCCTGGAGGTGAATTTATTTATATTGCGCCATCAATACCATCACTATTGGGCACGTTCTCACATTTGCAGTGTTATGGTACAGGCCAAGGTCTTTCATTTGTACCGGTGTGTTTGACAACAACACACAGACTATATCCTTTATCTTTGGACATAGAAATAACTGTGTTATATCGCAAATTCAACTAATTATCTAGTTTTTTTAGTAACTCTGATGCCTGGAGGTTAATTTCTTTCTATTGCGCCATCAATACCATCACTATTGGGCAAGTTGTCACATTTGCAGTGTTATGGTACAGGCCAAGGTCTTTGATTTGTACTGATGTGTTTGACAACAACACACACACTATATCCTTTATCTTTGGACATCGAAATAACTGTGTTATATCGCAAATTCAACTAATTATCTAGTTTTTCTAGTAACTCTGATGCCTGGAGGTCAATTTATTTCTATTGCGCCATCAATACCATCACTATTGGGCAAGTTGTCACCTTTGCAGTGTTATGGTACAGGCCAAGGTCTTTCATTTGTACCGGTGTGTTTGACAACAACACACAGACTATATCCTTTATCTCTGGAAATAGAAATAACTGTGTTATATCGCAAATTCAACCAATTATCGAGTTTTTCTAGTAACTCTGATGCCTGGAGGTCAATTTATTTCTATTGCGCCGTCAATACCATCACTATTGGGCAAGTTGCCACATTTGCAGTGCTATGGTACAGGCCAAGGTCTTTGATTTGTACTGGTGTGTATGACAACAACACACAGACTATATCCTTTATCTTTGGACATAGAAATAACTGTGTTATATCGCAAATTGAACTAATTATCTAGTTTTTCTAGTAACTCTGATGCCTGGAGGTCAATTTCTTTCTATTGCGCCATCAATACCATCACTATTGGGCAAGTTGTCACCTTTGCAGTGTTATGGTACAGGCCAAGGTCTTTCATTTGTACCGGTGTCTTTGACAACAACACAGAGTATATCCTTTATCTTTGGAAATAGAAATAACTGTGTTATATCGTAAATTCAACCAATTATCTAGTTTTTCTAGTAACTAAGATGCCTGCATGTCAATTTATCTCTATTGCGCCATCAATACCATCACTATTGGGCAAGTTGTCACATTTGCAGTGTTATGGTACAGGCCAAGGTCTTTGATTTGTACTGGTGTGTTTGACAACAACACACAGACTATATCCTTTATCTTTGGACATCGAAATAACTGTGTTATATCGCAAATTCAACTAATTATCTAGTTTTTCTAGTAACTCTGATGCCTTGAGGTCAATTTATTTCTATTGCGCCATCAATACCATCAATATTGGGCAAGTTGTCACATTTGCAGTGTTATGGTACAGGCCAAGGTCTTTGATTTGTACTGGTGTGTTTGACAACAACACACAGACTATATCCTTTATCTTTGGACATAGAAATAACTGTGTTATATCGCAAATTGAACTAATTATCTAGTTTTTCTAGTAACTCTGATGCCTTGAGGTCAATTTATTTCTATTGCGCCATCAATACCATCACTATTGGGCAAGTTGTCACATTTGCAGTGTTATGGTACAGGCGAAGGTCTTTGATTTGTACCGGTGTGTTTGACAACAACACACAGACTATATCCTTTATCTTTGGAAATAGAAATAACTGTGTTATATCGTAAATTCAACCAATTATCTAGTTTTTCTAGTAACTAAGATGCCTGGATGTCAATTTATCTCTATTGCGCCATCAATACCATCACTATTGGGCAAGTTGTCACATTTGCAGTGTTATGGTACAGGCCAAGGTCTTTGATTTGTACTGGTGTGTTTGACAACAACACACAGACTATATCCTTTATCTTTGGACATCGAAATAACTGTGTTATTTCGCAAATTCAACTAATTATCTAGTTTTTCTAGTAACTCTGATGCCTTGAGGTCAATTTATTTCTATTGCGCCATCAATACCATCACTATTGGGCAAGTTGTCACATTTGCAGTGTTATGGTACAGGCCAAGGTCTTTGATTTGTACTGATGTGTTTGACAACAACACACACACTATATCCTTTATCTTTGGACATCGAAATAACTGTGTTATATCGCAAATTCAACTAATTATCTAGTTTTTCTAGTAACTCTGATGCCTGGAGGTCAATTTATTTCTATTGCGCCATCAATACCATCACTATTGGGCAAGTTGTCACCTTTGCAGTGTTATGGTACAGGCCAAGGTCTTTCATTTGTACCGGTGTGTTTGACAACAACACACAGACTATATCCTTTATCTCTGGAAATAGAAATAACTGTGTTATATCGCAAATTCAACCAATTATCGAGTTTTTCTAGTAACTCTGATGCCTGCAGGTCAATTTATTTCTATTGCGCCATCAATACCATCACTATTGGGCAAGTTGCCACATTTGCAGTGCTATGGTACAGGCCAAGGTCTTTCATTTGTACTGGTGTGTTTGACAACAACACACAGACTATATCCTTTATCTCTGGAAATAGAAATAACTGTGTTATATCGCAAATTCAACTAATTATCTAGTTTTTCTAGTAACTCTGATGCCTGGAGGTCAATTTCTTTCTATTGCGCCATCAATACCATCACTATTGGGCAAGTTATCACCTTTGCAGTGTTATGGTACAGGCCAAGGTCTTTGATTTGTACTGGTGTGTTTGACAACAACACACAGAGTATATCCTTTATCTTTGGACATCGAAATAACTGTGTTATATCGCAAATTCAACTAATTATCTAGTTTTTCTAGTAACTCTGATGCCTTGAGGTCAATTTATTTCTATTGCGCCATCAATACCATCACTATTGGGCAAGTTGTCACATTTGCAGTGTTATGGTACAGGCCAAGGTCTTTGATTTGTACTGGTGTGTTTGACAACAACACACAGACTATATCCTTTATCTTTGGACATAGAAATAACTGTGTTATATCGCAAATTGAACTAATTATCTAGTTTGTCTAGTAACTCTGATGCCTTGAGGTCAATTTATTTCTATTGCGCCATCAATACCATCACTATTGGGCAAGTTGTCACATTTGCAGTGTTATGGTACAGGCCAAGGTCTTTGATTTGTACTGGTGTGTTTGACAACAACACACAGACTATATCCTTTATCTTTGGACATAGAAATAACTGTGTTAAATCGCAAATTCAACTAATTATCTAGTTATTCTAGTAACTCTGATGCCTGGAGGTGAATTTATTTATATTGCGCCATCAATACCATCACTATTGGGCACGTTCTCACATTTGCAGTGTTATGGTACAGGCCAAGGTCTTTCATTTGTACCGGTGTGTTTGACAACAACACACAGACTATATCCTTTATCTTTGGACATAGAAATAACTGTGTTATATCGCAAATTCAACTAATTATCTAGTTTTTCTAGTAACTCTGATGCCTGGAGGTTAATTTCTTTCTATTTCGCCATCAATACCATCACTATTGGGCAAGTTGTCACATTTGCAGTGTTATGGTACAGGCCAAGCTCTTTGATTTGTACTGATGTGTTTGACAACAACACACACACTATATCCTTTATCTTTGGACATCGAAATAACTGTGTTATATCGCAAATTCAACTAATTATCTAGTTTTTCTAGTAACTCTGATGCCTGGAGGTCAATTTATTTCTATTGCGCCATCAATACCATCACTATTGGGCAAGTTGTCACCTTTGCAGTGTTATGGTACAGGCCAAGGTCTTTCATTTGTACCGGTGTGTTTGACAACAACACACAGACTATATCCTTTATCTTTGGAAATAGAAATAACTGTGTTATATCGTAAATTCAACCAATTATCTAGTTTTTCTAGTAACTAAGATGCCTGGATGTCAATTTATCTCTATTGCGCCATCAATACCATCACTATTGGGCAAGTTGTCACATTTGCAGTGTTATGGTACAGGCCAAGGTCTTTGATTTGTACTGGTGTGTTTGACAACAACACACAGACTATATCCTTTATCTTTGGACATCGAAATAACTGTGTTATATCGCAAATTGAACTAATTATCTAGATTTTCTAGTAACTCTGATGCCTTGAGGTCAATTTATTTCTATTGCGCCATCAATACCATCACTATTGGGCAAGTTGTCACATTTGCAGTGTTATGGTACAGGCCAAGGTCTTTGATTTGTACTGGTGTGTTTGACAACAACACACAGACTATATCCTTTATCTTTGGACATAGAAATAACTGTGTTATATCGCAAATTGAACTAATTATCTAGTTTTTCTAGTAACTCTGATGCCTTGAGGTCAATTTATTTATATTGCGCCATCAATACCATCACTATTGGGCAAGTTGTCACATTTGCAGTGTTATGATACAGGCCAAGGTCTTTGATTTGTACTGATGTGTTTGACAACAACACACACACTATATCCTTTATCTTTGGACATCGAAATAACTGTGTTATATCGCAAATTCAACTAATTATCTAGTTTTTCTAGTAACTCTGATGCCTGGAGGTCAATTTATTTCTATTGCGCCATCAATACCATCACTATTGGGCAAGTTGTCACATTTGCAGTGTTATGGTACAGGCCAAGGTCTTTGATTTGTACTGGTGTGTTTGACAACAACACACAGACTATATCCTTTATCTTTGGACATCGAAATAACTGTGTTATATCGCAAATTGAACTAATTATCTAGATTTTCTAGTAACTCTGATGCCTGGAGGTCAATTTCTTTCTATTGCGCCATCAATACCATCACTATTGGGCAAGTTGTCACCTTTGCAGTGTTATGGTACAGGCCAAGGTCTTTCATTTGTACCGGTGTCTTTGACAACAACACAGAGTATATCCTTTATCTTTGGAAATAGAAATAACTGTGTTATATCGTAAATTCAACCAATTATCTAGTTTTTCTAGTAACTAAGATGCCTGGATGTCAATTTATCTCTATTGCGCCATCAATACCATCACTATTGGGCAAGTTGTCACATTTGCAGTGTTATGGTACAGGCCAAGGTCTTTGATTTGTACTGGTGTGTTTGACAACAACACACAGACTATATCCTTTATCTTTGGACATCGAAATAACTGTGTTATATCGCAAATTCAACTAATTATCTAGTTTTTCTAGTAACTCTGATGCCTTGAGGTCAATTTATTTCTATTGCGCCATCAATACCATCAATATTGGGCAAGTTGTCACATTTGCAGTGTTATGGTACAGGCCAAGGTCTTTGATTTGTACTGGTGTGTTTGACAACAACACACAGACTATATCCTTTATCTTTGGACATAGAAATAACTGTGTTATATCGCAAATTGAACTAATTATCTAGTTTTTCTAGTAACTCTGATGCCTTGAGGTCAATTTATTTATATTGCGCCATCAATACCATCACTATTGGGCAAGTTGTCACATTTGCAGTGTTATGGTACAGGCCAAGGTCTTTGATTTGTACTGATGTGTTTGACAACAACACACACACTATATCCTTTATCTTTGGACATCGAAATAACTGTGTTATATCGCAAATTCAACTAATTATCTAGTTTTTCTAGTAACTCTGATGCCTGGAGGTCAATTTATTTCTATTGCGCCATCAATACCATCACTATTGGGCAAGTTGTCACCTTTGCAGTGTTATGGCACAGGCCAAGGTCTTTCATTTGTACCGGTGTGTTTGACAACAACACACAGACTATATCCTTTATCTCTGGAAATAGAAATAACTGTGTTATATCGCAAATTCAACCAATTATCGAGTTTTTCTAGTAACTCTGATGCCTGGAGGTCAATTTATTTCTATTGCGCCATCAATACCATCACTATTGGGCAAGTTGCCACATTTGCAGTGCTATGGTACAGGCCAAGGTCTTTGATTTGTACTGGTGTGTTTGACAACAACACAAAGACTATATCCTTTATCTCTGGAAATAGAAATAACTGTGTTATATCGCAAATTCAACTAATTATCTAGTTTTTCTAGTAACTCTGATGCCTGGAGGTCAATTTCTTTCTATTGCGCCATCAATACCATCACTATTGGGCAAGTTGTCACCTTTGCAGTGTTATGGTACAGGCCAAGGTCTTTGATTTGTACTGGTGTGTTTGACAACAACACACAGAGTATATCCTTTATCTTTGGACATCGAAATAACTGTGTTATATCGCAAATTCAACTAATTATCTAGTTTTTCTAGTAACTCTGATGCCTTGAGGTCAATTTATTTCTATTGCGCCATCAATACGATCACTATTGGGCAAGTTGTCACATTTGCAGTGTTATGGTACAGGCCAAGGTCTTTGATTTGTACTGGTGTGTTTGACAACAACACACAGACTATATCCTTTATCTTTGGACATATAAATAACTGTGTTATACCGCAAATTGAACTAATTATCTAGTTTGTCTAGTAACTCTGATGCCTTGAGGTCAATTTATTTCTATTGCGCCATCAATACCATCACTATTGGGCAAGTTGTCACATTTGCAGTGTTATGGTACAGGCCAAGGTCTTTGATTTGTACTGGTGTGTTTGACAACAACACACAGACTATATCCTTTATCTTTGGACATAGAAATAACTGTGTTAAATCGCAAATTCAACTAATTATCTAGTTATTCTAGTAACTCTGATGCCTGGAGGTGAATTTATTTATATTGCGCCATCAATACCATCACTATTGGGCACGTTCTCACATTTGCAGGGTTATGGTACAGGCCAAGGTCTTTCATTTGTACCGGTGTGTTTGACAACAACACACAGACTATATCCTTTATCTTTGGACATAGAAATAACTGTGTTATATCGCAAATTCAACTAATTATCTAGTTTTTCTAGTAACTCTGATGCCTGGAGGTTAATTTCTTTCTATTGCGCCATCAATACCATCACTATTGGGCAAGTTGTCACATTTGCAGTGTTATGGTACAGGCCAAGGTCTTTGATTTGTACTGATGTCTTTGACAACAACACACACACTATATCCTTTATCTTTGGACATCGAAATAACTGTGTTATATCGCAAATTCAACTAATTATATAGTTTTTCTAGTAACTCTAATGCCTGGAGGTCAATTTATTTCTATTGCGCCATCAATACCATCACTATTGGGCAAGTTGTCACCTTTGCAGTGTTATGGTACAGGCCAAGGTCTTTCATTTGTACCGGTGTGTTTGACAACAACACACAGACTATATCCTTTATCTTTGGAAATAGAAATAACTGTGTTATATCGTAAATTCAACCAATTATCTAGTTTTTCTAGTAACTAAGATGCCTGGATGTCAATTTATCTCTATTGCGCCATCAATACCATCACTATTGGGCAAGTTGTCACATTTGCAGTGCTATGGTACAGGCCAAGGTCTTTGATTTGTACTGGTGTGTTTGACAACAACACACAGACTATATCCTTTATCTTTGGACATCGAAATAACTGTGTTATATCGCAAATTCAACTAATTATCTAGTTTTTCTAGTAACTCTGATGCCTTGAGGTCAATTTATTTCTATTGCGCCATCAATACCATCACTATTGGGCAAGTTGTCACATTTGCAGTGTTATGGTACAGGCCAAGGTCTTTGATTTGTACTGGTGTGTTTGACAACAACACACAGACTATATCCTTTATCTTTGGACATAGAAATAACTGTGTTATATCGCAAATTGAACTAATTATCTAGTTTGTCTAGTAACTCTGATGCCTTGAGGTCAATTTATTTCTATTGCGCCATCAATACCATCACTATTGGGCAAGTTGTCACATTTGCAGTGTTATGGTACAGGCCAAGGTCTTTGATTTGTACTGGTGTGTTTGACAACAACACACAGACTATATCCTTTATCTTTGGACATAGAAATAACTGTGTTAAATCGCAAATTCAACTAATTATCTAGTTATTCTAGTAACTCTGATGCCTGGAGGTGAATTTATTTATATTGCGCCATCAATACCATCACTATTGGGCACGTTCTCACATTTGCAGTGTTATGGTACAGGCCAAGGTCTTTCATTTGTACCGGTGTGTTTGACAACAACACACAGACTATATCCTTTATCTTTGGACATAGAAATAACTGTGTTATATCGCAAATTCAACTAATTATCTAGTTTTTCTAGTAACTCTGATGCCTGGAGGTTAATTTCTTTCTATTGCGCCATCAATACCATCACTATTGGGCAAGTTGTCACATTTGCAGTGTTATGGTACAGGCCAAGCTCTTTGATTTGTACTGATGTGTTTGACAACAACACACACACTATATCCTTTATCTTTGGACATCGAAATAACTGTGTTATATCGCAAATTCAACTAATTATCTAGTTTTTCTAGTAACTCTGATGCCTGGAGGTCAATTTATTTCTATTGCGCCATCAATACCATCACTATTGGGCAAGTTGTCACCTTTGCAGTGTTATGGTACAGGCCAAGGTCTTTCATTTGTACCGGTGTGTTTGACAACAACACACAGACTATATCCTTTATCTTTGGAAATAGAAATAACTGTGTTATATCGTAAATTCAACCAATTATCTAGTTTTTCTAGTAACTAAGATGCCTGGATGTCAATTTATCTCTATTGCGCCATCAATACCATCACTATTGGGCAAGTTGTCACATTTGCAGTGTTATGGTACAGGCCAAGGTCTTTGATTTGTACTGGTGTGTTTGACAACAACACACAGACTATATCCTTTATCTTTGGACATCGAAATAACTGTGTTATATCGCAAATTGAACTAATTATCTAGATTTTCTAGTAACTCTGATGCCTTGAGGTCAATTTATTTCTATTGCGCCATCAATACCATCACTATTGGGCAAGTTGTCACATTTGCAGTGTTATGGTACAGGCCAAGGTCTTTGATTTGTACTGGTGTGTTTGACAACAACACACAGACTATATCCTTTATCTTTGGACATAGAAATAACTGTGTTATATCGCAAATTGAACTAATTATCTAGTTTTTCTAGTAACTCTGATGCCTTGAGGTCAATTTATTTATATTGCGCCATCAATACCATCACTATTGGGCAAGTTGTCACATTTGCAGTGTTATGATACAGGCCAAGGTCTTTGATTTGTACTGATGTGTTTGACAACAACACACACACTATATCCTTTATCTTTGGACATCGAAATAACTGTGTTATATCGCAAATTCAACTAATTATCTAGTTTTTCTAGTAACTCTGATGCCTGGAGGTCAATTTATTTCTATTGCGCCATCAATACCATCACTATTGGGCAAGTTGTCACATTTGCAGTGTTATGGTACAGGCCAAGGTCTTTGATTTGTACTGGTGTGTTTGACAACAACACACAGACTATATCCTTTATCTTTGGACATCGAAATAACTGTGTTATATCGCAAATTGAACTAATTATCTAGATTTTCTAGTAACTCTGATGCCTTGAGGTCAATTTATTTCTATTGCGCCATCAATACCATCACTATTGGGCAAGTTGTCACATTTGCAGTGTTATGGTACAGGCCAAGGTCTTTGATTTGTACTGGTGTGTTTGACAACAACACACAGACTATATCCTTTATCTTTGGACATAGAAATAACTGTGTTATATCGCAAATTGAACTAATTATCTAGTTTTTCTAGTAACTCTGATGCCTTGAGGTCAATTTATTTATATTGCGCCATCAATACCATCACTATTGGGCAAGTTGTCACATTTGCAGTGTTATGATACAGGCCAAGGTCTTTGATTTGTACTGATGTGTTTGACAACAACACACACACTATATCCTTTATCTTTGGACATCGAAATAACTGTGTTATATCGCAAATTCAACTAATTATCTAGTTTTTCTAGTAACTCTGATGCCTGGAGGTCAATTTATTTCTATTGCGCCATCAATACCATCACTATTGGGCAAGTTGTCACCTTTGCAGTGTTATGGTACAGGCCAAGGTCTTTCATTTGTACCGGTGTGTTTGACAACAACACACAGACTATATCCTTTATCTCTGGAAATAGAAATAACTGTGTTATATCGCAAATTCAACCAATTATCGAGTTTTTCTAGTAACTCTGATGCCTGGAGGTCAATTTATTTCTATTGCGCCATCAATACCTTCACTATTGGGCAAGTTGCCACATTTGCAGTGTTATGGTACAGGCCAAGGTCTTTGATTTGTACTGGTGTGTTTGACAACAACACACAGACTATATCCTTTATCTTTGGACATAGAAATAACTGTGTTATATCGCAAATTGAACTAATTATCTAGTTTTTCTAGTAACTCTGATGCCTTGAGGTCAATTTATTTATATTGCGCCATCAATACCATCACTATTGGGCAAGTTGTCACATTTGCAGTGTTATGATACAGGCCAAGGTCTTTGATTTGTACTGATGTGTTTGACAACAACACACACACTATATCCTTTATCTTTGGACATCGAAATAACTGTGTTATATCGCAAATTCAACTAATTATCTAGTTTTTCTAGTAACTCTGATGCCTGGAGGTCAATTTATTTCTATTGCGCCATCAATACCATCACTATTGGGCAAGTTGTCACCTTTGCAGTGTTATGGTACAGGCCAAGGTCTTTCATTTGTACCGGTGTGTTTGACAACAACACACAGACTATATCCTTTATCTCTGGAAATAGAAATAACTGTGTTATATCGCAAATTCAACCAATTATCGAGTTTTTCTAGTAACTCTGATGCCTGGAGGTCAATTTATTTCTATTGCGCCATCAATACCATCACTATTGGGCAAGTTGCCACATTTGCAGTGCTATGGTACAGGCCAAGGTCTTTGATTTGTACTGGTGTGTTTGACAACAACACACAGACTATATCCTTTATCTCTGGAAATAGAAATAACTGTGTTATATCGCAAATTCAACTAATTATCTAGTTTTTCTAGTAACTCTGATGCCTGGAGGTCAATTTATTTCTATTGCGCCATCAATACCATCACTATTGGGCAAGTTGTCACCTTTGCAGTGTTATGGTACAGGCCAAGGTCTTTGATTTGTACTGGTGTGTTTGACAACAACACACAGAGTATATCCTTTATCTTTGGACATCGAAATAACTGTGTTATATCGCAAATTCAACTAATTATCTAGTTTTTCTAGTAACTCTGATGCCTTGAGGTCAATTTATTTCTATTGCGCCATCAATACCATCACTATTGGGCAAGTTGTCACATTTGCAGTGTTATGGTACAGGCCAAGGTCTTTGATTTGTACTGGTGTGTTTGACAACAACACACAGACTATATCCTTTATATTTGGACATAGAAATAACTGTGTTATATCGCAAATTCAACTAATTATCTAGTTATTCTAGTAACTCTGATGCCTGGAGGTGAACTTATTTATATTGCGACATCAATACCATCACTATTGGGCACGTTCTCACATTTGCAGTGTTATGGTACAGGCCAAGGTCTTTCATTTGTACCGGTGTGTTTGACAACAACACACAGACTATATCCTTTATCTTTGGACATAGAAATAACTGTGTTATATCGCAAATTCAACTAATTATCTAGTTTTTCTAGTAACTCTGATGCCTGGAGGTTAATTTCTTTCTATTGCGCCATCAATACCATCACTATTGGGCAAGTTGTCACATTTGCAGTGTTATGGTACAGGCCAAGGTCTTTGATTTGTACTGGTGTGTTTGACAACAACACACAGACTATATCCTTTATCTTTGGACATAGAAATAACTGTGTTAAATCGCAAATTCAACTAATTATCTAGTTATTCTAGTAACTCTGATGCCTGGAGGTGAATTTATTTATATTGCGCCATCAATACCATCACTATTGGGCACGTTCTCACATTTGCAGTGTTATGGTACAGGCCAAGGTCTTTCATTTGTACCGGTGTGTTTGACAACAACACACAGACTATATCCTTTATCTTTGGACATAGAAATAACTGTGTTATATCGCAAATTCAACTAATTATCTAGTTTTTCTAGTAACTCTGATGCCTGGAGGTTAATTTCTTTCTATTGCGCCATCAATACCATCACTATTGGGCAAGTTGTCACATTTGCAGTGTTATGGTACAGGCCAAGCTCTTTGATTTGTACTGATGTGTTTGACAACAACACACACACTATATCCTTTATCTTTGGATATCGAAATAACTGTGTTATATCGCAAATTCAACTAATTATCTAGTTTTTCTAGTAACTCTGATGCCTGGAGGTCAATTTATTTCTATTGCGCCATCAATACCATCACTATTGGGCAAGTTGTCACATTTGCAGTGTTATGGTACAGGCCAAGGTCTTTGATTTGTACTGGTGTGTTTGACAACAACACACAGACTATATCCTTTATCTTTGGACATCGAAATAACTGTGTTATATCGCAAATTCAACTAATTATCTAGATTTTCTAGTAACTCTGATGCCTTGAGGTCAATTTATTTCTATTGCGCCATCAATACCATCACTATTGGGCAAGTTGTCACATTTGCAGTGTTATGGTACAGGCCAAGGTCTTTGATTTGTACTGGTGTGTTTGACAACAACACACAGACTATATCCTTTATCTTTGGACATAGAAATAACTGTGTTATATCGCAAATTGAACTAATTATCTAGTTTTTCTAGTAACTCTGATGCCTTGAGGTCAATTTATTTATATTGCGCCATCAATACCATCACTATTGGGCAAGTTGTCACATTTGCAGTGTTATGATACAGGCCAAAGTCTTTGATTTGTACTGATGTGTTTGACAACAACACACACACTATATCCTTTATCTTTGGACATCGAAATAACTGTGTTATATCGCAAATTCAACTAATTATCTAGTTTTTCTAGTAACTCTGATGCCTGGAGGTCAATTTATTTCTATTGCGCCATCAATACCATCACTATTGGGCAAGTTGTCACCTTTGCAGTGTTATGGTACAGGCCAAGGTCTTTCATTTGTACCGGTGTGTTTGACAACAACACACAGACTATATCCTTTATCTCTGGAAATAGAAATAACTGTGTTATATCGCAAATTCAACCAATTATCGAGTTTTTCTAGTAACTCTGATGCCTGGAGGTCAATTTATTTCTATTGCGCCATCAATACCATCAATATTGGGCAAGTTGCCACATTTGCAGTGCTATGGTACAGGCCAAGGTCTTTGATTTGTACTGGTGTGTTTGACAACAACACACAGACTATATCCTTTATCTCTGGAAATAGAAATAACTGTGTTATATCGCAAATTCAACTAATTATCTAGTTTTTCTAGTAACTCTGATGCCTGGAGGTCAATTTCTTTCTATTGCGCCATCAATACCATCACTATTGGGCAAGTTGTCACCTTTGCAGTGTTATGGTACAGGCCAAGGTCTTTGATTTGTACTGGTGTGTTTGACAACAACACACAGAGTATATCCTTTATCTTTGGACATCGAAATAACTGTGTTATATCGCAAATTCAACTAATTATCTAGTTTTTCTAGTAACTCTGATGCCTTGAGGTCAATTTATTTCTATTGCGCCATCAATACCATCACTATTGGGCAAGTTGTCACATTTGCAGTGTTATGGTACAGGCCAAGGTCTTTGATTTGTACTGGTGTGTTTGACAACAACACACAGACTATATCCTTTATCTTTGGACATAGAAATAACTGTGTTATATCGCAAATTCAACTAATTATCTAGTTATTCTAGTAACTCTGATGCCTGGAGGTGAATTTATTTATATTGCGACATCAATACCATCACTATTGGGCACGTTCTCACATTTGCAGTGTTATGGTACAGGCCAAGGTCTTTCATTTGTACCGGTGTGTTTGACAACAACACACAGACTATATCCTTTATCTTTGGACATAGAAATAACTGTGTTATATCGCAAATTCAACTAATTATCTAGTTTTTCTAGTAACTCTGATGCCTGGAGGTTAATTTCTTTCTATTGCGCCATCAATACCATCACTATTGGGCAAGTTGTCACATTTGCAGTGTTATGGTACAGGCCAAGGTCTTTGATTTGTACTGATGTGTTTGACAACAACACACACACTATATCCTTTATCTTTGGACATCGAAATAACTGTGTTATATCGCAAATTCAACTAATTATCTAGTTTTTCTAGTAACTCTGATGCCTGGAGGTCAATTTATTTCTATTGCGCCATCAATACCATCACTATTGGGCAAGTTGTCACCTTTGCAGTGTTATGGTACAGGCCAAGGTCTTTCATTTGTACCGGTGTGTTTGACAACAACACACAGACTATATCCTTTATCTCTGGAAATAGAAATAACTGTGTTATATCGCAAATTCAACCAATTATCGAGTTTTTCTAGTAACTCTGATGCCTGGAGGTCAATATATTTCTATTGCGCCATCAATACCATCACTATTGGGCAAGTTGCCACATTTGCAGTGCTATGGTACAGGCCAAGGTCTTTGATTTGTACTGGTGTGTATGACAACAACACACAGACTATATCCTTTATCTTTGGACATAGAAATAACTGTGTTATATCGCAAATTGAACTAATTATCTAGTTTTTCTAGTAACTCTGATGCCTGGAGGTCAATTTCTTTCTATTGCGCCATCAATACCATCACTATTGGGCAAGTTGTCACCTTTGCAGTGTTATGGTACAGGCCAAGGTCTTTCATTTGTACCGGTGTCTTTGACAACAACACAGAGTATATCCTTTATCTTTGGAAATAGAAATAACTGTGTTATATCGTAAATTCAACCAATTATCTAGTTTTTCTAGTAACTAAGATGCCTGGATGTCAATGTATCTCTATTGCGCCATCAATACCATCACTATTGGGCAAGTTGTCACATTTGCAGTGTTATGGTACAGGCCAAGGTCTTTGATTTGTACTGGTGTGTTTGACAACAACACACAGACTATATCCTTTATCTTTGGACATCGAAATAACTGTGTTATATCGCAAATTCAACTAATTATCTAGTTTTTCTAGTAACTCTGATGCCTTGAGGTCAATTTATTTCTATTGCGCCATCAATACCATCACTATTGGGCAAGTTGTCACATTTGCAGTGTTATGGTACAGGCCAAGGTCTTTGATTTGTACTGGTGTGTTTGACAACAACACACAGACTATATCCTTTATCTTTGGACATAGAAATAACTGTGTTATATCGCAAATTGAACTAATTATCTAGTTTTTCTAGTAACTCTGATGCCTTGAGGTCAATTTATTTATATTGCGCCATCAATACCATCACTATTGGGCAAGTTGTCACATTTGCAGTGTTATGGTACAGGCCAAGGTCTTTGATTTGTACTGATGTGTTTGACAACAACACACACACTATATCCTTTATCTTTGGACATCGAAATAACTGTGTTATATCGCAAATTCAACTAATTATCTAGTTTTTCTAGTAACTCTGATGCCTGGAGGTCAATTTATTTCTATTGCGCCATCAATACCATCACTATTGGGCAAGTTGTCACCTTTGCAGTGTTATGGTACAGGCCAAGGTCTTTCATTTGTACCGGTGTGTTTGACAACAACACACAGACTATATCCTTTATCTCTGGAAATAGAAATAACTGTGTTATATCGCAAATTCAACCAATTATCGAGTTTTTCTAGTAACTCTGATGCCTGGAGGTCAATTTATTTCTATTGCGCCATCAATACCATCACTATTGGGCAAGTTGCCACATTTGCAGTGCTATGGTACAGGCCAAGGTCTTTGATTTGTACTGGTGTGTTTGACAACAACACAAAGACTATATCCTTTATCTCTGGAAATAGAAATAACTGTGTTATATCGCAAATTCAACTAATTATCTAGTTTTTCTAGTAACTCTGATGCCTGGAGGTCAATTTCTTTCTATTGCGCCATCAATACCATCACTATTGGGCAAGTTGTCACCTTTGCAGTGTTATGGTACAGGCCAAGGTCTTTGATTTGTACTGGTGTGTTTGACAACAACACACAGAGTATATCCTTTATCTTTGGACATCGAAATAACTGTGTTATATCGCAAATTCAACTAATTATCTAGTTTTTCTAGTAACTCTGATGCCTTGAGGTCAATTTATTTCTATTGCGCCATCAATACCATCACTATTGGGCAAGTTGTCACATTTGCAGTGTTATGGTACAGGCCAAGGTCTTTGATTTGTACTGGTGTGTTTGACAACAACACACAGACTATATCCTTTATCTTTGGACATATAAATAACTGTGTTATATCGCAAATTGAACTAATTATCTAGTTTGTCTAGTAACTCTGATGCCTTGAGGTCAATTTATTTCTATTGCGCCATCAATACCATCACTATTGGGCAAGTTGTCACATTTGCAGTGTTATGGTACAGGCCAAGGTCTTTGATTTGTACTGGTGTGTTTGACAACAACACACAGACTATATCCTTTATCTTTGGACATAGAAATAACTGTGTTAAATCGCAAATTCAACTAATTATCTAGTTATTCTAGTAACTCTGATGCCTGGAGGTGAATTTATTTATATTGCGCCATCAATACCATCACTATTGGGCACGTTCTCACATTTGCAGGGTTATGGTACAGGCCAAGGTCTTTCATTTGTACCGGTGTGTTTGACAACAACACACAGACTATATCCTTTATCTTTGGACATAGAAATAACTGTGTTATATCGCAAATTCAACTAATTATCTAGTTTTTCTAGTAACTCTGATGCCTGGAGGTTAATTTCTTTCTATTGCGCCATCAATACCATCACTATTGGGCAAGTTGTCACATTTGCAGTGTTATGGTACAGGCCAAGGTCTTTGATTTGTACTGATGTGTTTGACAACAACACACACACTATATCCTTTATCTTTGGACATCGAAATAACTGTGTTATATCGCAAATTCAACTAATTATCTAGTTTTTCTAGTAACTCTGATGCCTGGAGGTCAATTTATTTCTATTGCGCCATCAATACCATCACTATTGGGCAAGTTGTCACCTTTGCAGTGTTATGGTACAGGCCAAGGTCTTTCATTTGTACCGGTGTGTTTGACAACAACACACAGACTATATCCTTTATCTTTGGAAATAGAAATAACTGTGTTATATCGTAAATTCAACCAATTATCTAGTTTTTCTAGTAACTAAGATGCCTGGATGTCAATTTATCTCTATTGCGCCATCAATACCATCACTATTGGGCAAGTTGTCACATTTGCAGTGCTATGGTACAGGCCAAGGTCTTTGATTTGTACTGGTGTGTTTGACAACAACACACAGACTATATCCTTTATCTTTGGACATCGAAATAACTGTGTTATATCGCAAATTCAACTAATTATCTAGTTTTTCTAGTAACTCTGATGCCTTGAGGTCAATTTATTTCTATTGCGCCATCAATACCATCACTATTGGGCAAGTTGTCACATTTGCAGTGTTATGGTACAGGCCAAGGTCTTTGATTTGTACTGGTGTGTTTGACAACAACACACACACTATATCCTTTATCTTTGGACATCGAAATAACTGTGTTATATCGCAAATTCAACTAATTATCTAGTTTTTCTAGTAACTCTGATGCCTGGAGGTCAATTTATTTCTATTGCGCCATCAATACCATCACTATTGGGCAAGTTGCCACATTTGCAGTGCTATGGTACAGGCCAAGGTCTTTGATTTGTACTGGTGTGTTTGACAACAACACACAGACTATATCCTTTATCTCTGGAAATAGAAATAACTGTGTTATATCGCAAATTCAACTAATTATCTAGTTTTTCTAGTAACTCTGATGCCTGGAGGTCAATTTATTTCTATTGCGCCATCAATACCATCACTATTGGGCAAGTTGTCACCTTTGCAGTGTTATGGTACAGGCCAAGGTCTTTGATTTGTACTGGTGTGTTTGACAACAACACACAGAGTATATCCTTTATCTTTGGACATCGAAATAACTGTGTTATATCGCAAATTCAACTAATTATCTAGTTTTTCTAGTAACTCTGATGCCTTGAGGTCAATTTATTTCTATTGCGCCATCAATACCATCACTATTGGGCAAGTTGTCACATTTGCAGTGTTATGGTACAGGCCAAGGTCTTTGATTTGTACTGGTGTGTTTGACAACAACACACAGACTATATCCTTTATCTTTGGACATAGAAATAACTGTGTTATATCGCAAATTCAACTAATTATCTAGTTATTCTAGTAACTCTGATGCCTGGAGGTGAACTTATTTATATTGCGACATCAATACCATCACTATTGGGCACGTTCTCACATTTGCAGTGTTATGGTACAGGCCAAGGTCTTTCATTTGTACCGGTGTGTTTGACAACAACACACAGACTATATCCTTTATCTTTGGACATAGAAATAACTGTGTTATATCGCAAATTCAACTAATTATCTAGTTTTTCTAGTAACTCTGATGCCTGGAGGTTAATTTCTTTCTATTGCGCCATCAATACCATCACTATTGGGCAAGTTGTCACATTTGCAGTGTTATGGTACAGGCCAAGGTCTTTGATTTGTACTGGTGTGTTTGACAACAACACACAGACTATATCCTTTATCTTTGGACATAGAAATAACTGTGTTAAATCGCAAATTCAACTAATTATCTAGTTATTCTAGTAACTCTGATGCCTGGAGGTGAATTTATTTATATTGCGCCATCAATACCATCACTATTGGGCACGTTCTCACATTTGCAGTGTTATGGTACAGGCCAAGGTCTTTCATTTGTACCGGTGTGTTTGACAACAACACACAGACTATATCCTTTATCTTTGGACATAGAAATAACTGTGTTATATCGCAAATTCAACTAATTATCTAGTTTTTCTAGTAACTCTGATGCCTGGAGGTTAATTTCTTTCTATTGCGCCATCAATACCATCACTATTGGGCAAGTTGTCACATTTGCAGTGTTATGGTACAGGCCAAGCTCTTTGATTTGTACTGATGTGTTTGACAACAACACACACACTATATCCTTTATCTTTGGATATCGAAATAACTGTGTTATATCGCAAATTCAACTAATTATCTAGTTTTTCTAGTAACTCTGATGCCTGGAGGTCAATTTATTTCTATTGCGCCATCAATACCATCACTATTGGGCAAGTTGTCACATTTGCAGTGTTATGGTACAGGCCAAGGTCTTTGATTTGTACTGGTGTGTTTGACAACAACACACAGACTATATCCTTTATCTTTGGACATCGAAAAAACTGTGTTATATCGCAAATTCAACTAATTATCTAGATTTTCTAGTAACTCTGATGCCTTGAGGTCAATTTATTTCTATTGCGCCATCAATACCATCACTATTGGGCAAGTTGTCACATTTGCAGTGTTATGGTACAGGCCAAGGTCTTTGATTTGTACTGGTGTGTTTGACAACAACACACAGACTATATCCTTTATCTTTGGACATAGAAATAACTGTGTTATATCGCAAATTGAACTAATTATCTAGTTTTTCTAGTAACTCTGATGCCTTGAGGTCAATTTATTTATATTGCGCCATCAATACCATCACTATTGGGCAAGTTGTCACATTTGCAGTGTTATGATACAGGCCAAGGTCTTTGATTTGTACTGATGTGTTTGACAACAACACACACACTATATCCTTTATCTTTGGACATCGAAATAACTGTGTTATATCGCAAATTCAACTAATTATCTAGTTTTTCTAGTAACTCTGATGCCTGGAGGTCAATTTATTTCTATTGCGCCATCAATACCATCACTATTGGGCAAGTTGTCACCTTTGCAGTGTTATGGTACAGGCCAAGGTCTTTCATTTGTACCGGTGTGTTTGACAACAACACACAGACTATATCCTTTATCTCTGGAAATAGAAATAACTGTGTTATATCGCAAATTCAACCAATTATCGAGTTTTTCTAGTAACTCTGATGCCTGGAGGTCAATTTATTTCTATTGCGCCATCAATACCATCAATATTGGGCAAGTTGCCACATTTGCAGTGCTATGGTACAGGCCAAGGTCTTTGATTTGTACTGGTGTGTTTGACAACAACACACAGACTATATCCTTTATCTCTGGAAATAGAAATAACTGTGTTATATCGCAAATTCAACTAATTATCTAGTTTTTCTAGTAACTCTGATGCCTGGAGGTCAATTTCTTTCTATTGCGCCATCAATACCATCACTATTGGGCAAGTTGTCACCTTTGCAGTGTTATGGTACAGGCCAAGGTCTTTGATTTGTACTGGTGTGTTTGACAACAACACACAGAGTATATCCTTTATCTTTGGACATCGAAATAACTGTGTTATATCGCAAATTCAACTAATTATCTAGTTTTTCTAGTAACTCTGATGCCTTGAGGTCAATTTATTTCTATTGCGCCATCAATACCATCACTATTGGGCAAGTTGTCACATTTGCAGTGTTATGGTACAGGCCAAGGTCTTTGATTTGTACTGGTGTGTTTGACAACAACACACAGACTATATCCTTTATCTTTGGACATAGAAATAACTGTGTTATATCGCAAATTCAACTAATTATCTAGTTATTCTAGTAACTCTGATGCCTGGAGGTGAATTTATTTATATTGCGACATCAATACCATCACTATTGGGCACGTTCTCACATTTGCAGTGTTATGGTACAGGCCAAGGTCTTTCATTTGTACCGGTGTGTTTGACAACAACACACAGACTATATCCTTTATCTTTGGACATAGAAATAACTGTGTTATATCGCAAATTCAACTAATTATCTAGTTTTTCTAGTAACTCTGATGCCTGGAGGTTAATTTCTTTCTATTGCGCCATCAATACCATCACTATTGGGCAAGTTGTCACATTTGCAGTGTTATGGTACAGGCCAAGGTCTTTGATTTGTACTGATGTGTTTGACAACAACACACACACTATATCCTTTATCTTTGGACATCGAAATAACTGTGTTATATCGCAAATTCAACTAATTATCTAGTTTTTCTAGTAACTCTGATGCCTGGAGGTCAATTTATTTCTATTGCGCCATCAATACCATCACTATTGGGCAAGTTGTCACCTTTGCAGTGTTATGGTACAGGCCAAGGTCTTTCATTTGTACCGGTGTGTTTGACAACAACACACAGACTATATCCTTTATCTCTGGAAATAGAAATAACTGTGTTATATCCCAAATTCAACCAATTATCGAGTTTTTCTAGTAACTCTGATGCCTGGAGGTCAATATATTTCTATTGCGCCATCAATACCATCACTATTGGGCAAGTTGCCACATTTGCAGTGCTATGGTACAGGCCAAGGTCTTTGATTTGTACTGGTGTGTATGACAACAACACACAGACTATATCCTTTATCTTTGGACATAGAAATAACTGTGTTATATCGCAAATTGAACTAATTATCTAGTTTTTCTAGTAACTCTGATGCCTGGAGGTCAATTTCTTTCTATTGCGCCATCAATACCATCACTATTGGGCAAGTTGTCACCTTTGCAGTGTTATGGTACAGGCCAAGGTCTTTCATTTGTACCGGTGTCTTTGACAACAACACAGAGTATATCCTTTATCTTTGGAAATAGAAATAACTGTGTTATATCGTAAATTCAACCAATTATCTAGTTTTTCTAGTAACTAAGATGCCTGGATGTCAATGTATCTCTATTGCGCCATCAATACCATCACTATTGGGCAAGTTGTCACATTTGCAGTGTTATGGTACAGGCCAAGGTCTTTGATTTGTACTGGTGTGTTTGACAACAACACACAGACTATATCCTTTATCTTTGGACATCGAAATAACTGTGTTATATCGCAAATTCAACTAATTATCTAGTTTTTCTAGTAACTCTGATGCCTTGAGGTCAATTTATTTCTATTGCGCCATCAATACCATCACTATTGGGCAAGTTGTCACATTTGCAGTGTTATGGTACAGGCCAAGGTCTTTGATTTGTACTGGTGTGTTTGACAACAACACACAGACTATATCCTTTATCTTTGGACATAGAAATAACTGTGTTATATCGCAAATTGAACTAATTATCTAGTTTTTCTAGTAACTCTGATGCCTTGAGGTCAATTTATTTATATTGCGCCATCAATACCATCACTATTGGGCAAGTTGTCACATTTGCAGTGTTATGGTACAGGCCAAGGTCTTTGATTTGTACTGATGTGTTTGACAACAACACACACACTATATCCTTTATCTTTGGACATCGAAATAACTGTGTTATATCGCAAATTCAACTAATTATCTAGTTTTTCTAGTAACTCTGATGCCTGGAGGTCAATTTATTTCTATTGCGCCATCAATACCATCACTATTGGGCAAGTTGTCACCTTTGCAGTGTTATGGTACAGGCCAAGGTCTTTCATTTGTACCGGTGTGTTTGACAACAACACACAGACTATATCCTTTATCTCTGGAAATAGAAATAACTGTGTTATATCGCAAATTCAACCAATTATCGAGTTTTTCTAGTAACTCTGATGCCTGGAGGTCAATTTATTTCTATTGCGCCATCAATACCATCACTATTGGGCAAGTTGCCACATTTGCAGTGCTATGGTACAGGCCAAGGTCTTTGATTTGTACTGGTGTGTTTGACAACAACACAAAGACTATATCCTTTATCTCTGGAAATAGAAATAACTGTGTTATATCGCAAATTCAACTAATTATCTAGTTTTTCTAGTAACTCTGATGCCTGGAGGTCAATTTCTTTCTATTGCGCCATCAATACCATCACTATTGGGCAAGTTGTCACCTTTGCAGTGTTATGGTACAGGCCAAGGTCTTTGATTTGTACTGGTGTGTTTGACAACAACACACAGAGTATATCCTTTATCTTTGGACATCGAAATAACTGTGTTATATCGCAAATTCAACTAATTATCTAGTTTTTCTAGTAACTCTGATGCCTTGAGGTCAATTTATTTCTATTGCGCCATCAATACCATCACTATTGGGCAAGTTGTCACATTTGCAGTGTTATGGTACAGGCCAAGGTCTTTGATTTGTACTGGTGTGTTTGACAACAACACACAGACTATATCCTTTATCTTTGGACATATAAATAACTGTGTTATATCGCAAATTGAACTAATTATCTAGTTTGTCTAGTAACTCTGATGCCTTGAGGTCAATTTATTTCTATTGCGCCATCAATACCATCACTATTGGGCAAGTTGTCACATTTGCAGTGTTATGGTACAGGCCAAGGTCTTTGATTTGTACTGGTGTGTTTGACAACAACACACAGACTATATCCTTTATCTTTGGACATAGAAATAACTGTGTTAAATCGCAAATTCAACTAATTATCTAGTTATTCTAGTAACTCTGATGCCTGGAGGTGAATTTATTTATATTGCGCCATCAATACCATCACTATTGGGCACGTTCTCACATTTGCAGGGTTATGGTACAGGCCAAGGTCTTTCATTTGTACCGGTGTGTTTGACAACAACACACAGACTATATCCTTTATCTTTGGACATAGAAATAACTGTGTTATATCGCAAATTCAACTAATTATCTAGTTTTTCTAGTAACTCTGATGCCTGGAGGTTAATTTCTTTCTATTGCGCCATCAATACCATCACTATTGGGCAAGTTGTCACATTTGCAGTGTTATGGTACAGGCCAAGGTCTTTGATTTGTACTGATGTGTTTGACAACAACACACACACTATATCCTTTATCTTTGGACATCGAAATAACTGTGTTATATCGCAAATTCAACTAATTATCTAGTTTTTCTAGTAACTCTGATGCCTGGAGGTCAATTTATTTCTATTGCGCCATCAATACCATCACTATTGGGCAAGTTGTCACCTTTGCAGTGTTATGGTACAGGCCAAGGTCTTTCATTTGTACCGGTGTGTTTGACAACAACACACAGACTATATCCTTTATCTTTGGAAATAGAAATAACTGTGTTATATCGTAAATTCAACCAATTATCTAGTTTTTCTAGTAACTAAGATGCCTGGATGTCAATTTATCTCTATTGCGCCATCAATACCATCACTATTGGGCAAGTTGTCACATTTGCAGTGCTATGGTACAGGCCAAGGTCTTTGATTTGTACTGGTGTGTTTGACAACAACACACAGACTATATCCTTTATCTTTGGACATCGAAATAACTGTGTTATATCGCAAATTCAACTAATTATCTAGTTTTTCTAGTAACTCTGATGCCTTGAGGTCAATTTATTTCTATTGCGCCATCAATACCATCACTATTGGGCAAGTTGTCACATTTGCAGTGTTATGGTACAGGCCAAGGTCTTTGATTTGTACTGGTGTGTTTGACAACAACACACAGACTATATCCTTTATCTTTGGACATCGAAATAACTGTGTTATATCGCAAATTGAACTAATTATCTAGTTTTTCTAGTAACTCTGATGCCTTGAGGTCAATTTATTTCTATTGCGCCATCAATACCATCACTATTGGGCAAGTTGCCACATTTGCAGTGCTATGGTACAGGCCAAGGTCTTTGATTTGTACTGGTGTGTTTGACAACAACACACAGACTATATCCTTTATCTCTGGAAATAGAAATAACTGTGTTATATCGCAAATTCAACTAATTATCTAGTTTTTCTAGTAACTCTGATGCCTGGAGGTCAATTTCTTTCTATTGCGCCATCAATACCATCACTATTGGGCAAGTTGTCACCTTTGCAGTGTTATGGTACAGGCCAAAGTCTTTGATTTGTACTGGTGTGTTTGACAACAACACACAGAGTATATCCTTTATCTTTGGACATCGAAATAACTGTGTTATATCGCAAATTCAACTAATTATCTAGTTTTTCTAGTAACTCTGATGCCTTGAGGTCAATTTATTTCTATTGCGCCATCAATACCATCACTATTGGGCAAGTTGTCACCTTTGCAGTGTTATGGTACAGGCCAAGGTCTTTCATTTGTACCGGTGTCTTTGACAACAACACAGAGTATATCCTTTATCTTTGGAAATAGAAATAACTGTGTTATATCGTAAATTCAACCAATTATCTAGTTTTTCTAGTAACTAAGATGCCTGGATGTCAATGTATCTCTATTGCGCCATCAATACCATCACTATTGGGCAAGTTGTCACATTTGCAGTGTTATGGTACAGGCCAAGGTCTTTGATTTGTACTGGTGTGTTTGACAACAACACACAGACTATATCCTTTATCTTTGGACATCGAAATAACTGTGTTATATCGCAAATTCAACTAATTATCTAGTTTTTCTAGTAACTCTGATTCCTTGAGGTCAATTTATTTCTATTGCGCCATCAATACCATCACTATTGGGCAAGTTGTCACATTTGCAGTGTTATGGTACAGGCCAAGGTCTTTGATTTGTACTGGTGTGTTTGACAACAACACACAGACTATATCCTTTATCTTTGGACATAGAAATAACTGTGTTATATCGCAAATTGAACTAATTATCTAGTTTTTCTAGTAACTCTGATGCCTTGAGGTCAATTTATTTATATTGCGCCATCAATACCATCACTATTGGGCAAGTTGTCACATTTGCAGTGTTATGGTACAGGCCAAGGTCTTTGATTTGTACTGATGTGTTTGACAACAACACACACACTATATCCTTTATCTTTGGACATCGAAATAACTGTGTTATATCGCAAATTCAACTAATTATCTAGTTTTTCTAGTAACTCTGATGCCTGGAGGTCAATTTATTTCTATTGCGCCATCAATACCATCACTATTGGGCAAGTTGTCACCTTTGCAGTGTTATGGTACAGGCCAAGGTCTTTCATTTGTACCGGTGTGTTTGACAACAACACACAGACTATATCCTTTATCTCTGGAAATAGAAATAACTGTGTTATATCGCAAATTCAACCAATTATCGAGTTTTTCTAGTAACTCTGATGCCTGGAGGTCAATTTATTTCTATTGCGCCATCAATACCATCACTATTGGGCAAGTTGCCACATTTGCAGTGCTATGGTACAGGCCAAGGTCTTTGATTTGTACTGGTGTGTTTGACAACAACACAAAGACTATATCCTTTATCTCTGGAAATAGAAATAACTGTGTTATATCGCAAATTCAACTAATTATCTAGTTTTTCTAGTAACTCTGATGCCTGGAGGTCAATTTCTTTCTATTGCGCCATCAATACCATCACTATTGGGCAAGTTGTCACCTTTGCAGTGTTATGGTACAGGCCAAGGTCTTTGATTTGTACTGGTGTGTTTGACAACAACACACAGAGTATATCCTTTATCTTTGGACATCGAAATAACTGTGTTATATCGCAAATTCAACTAATTATCTAGTTTTTCTAGTAACTCTGATGCCTTGAGGTCAATTTATTTCTATTGCGCCATCAATACCATCACTATTGGGCAAGTTGTCACATTTGCAGTGTTATGGTACAGGCCAAGGTCTTTGATTTGTACTGGTGTGTTTGACAACAACACACAGACTATATCCTTTATCTTTGGACATATAAATAACTGTGTTATATCGCAAATTGAACTAATTATCTAGTTTGTCTAGTAACTCTGATGCCTTGAGGTCAATTTATTTCTATTGCGCCATCAATACCATCACTATTGGGCAAGTTGTCACATTTGCAGTGTTATGGTACAGGCCAAGGTCTTTGATTTGTACTGGTGTGTTTGACAACAACACACAGACTATATCCTTTATCTTTGGACATAGAAATAACTGTGTTAAATCGCAAATTCAACTAATTATCTAGTTATTCTAGTAACTCTGATGCCTGGAGGTGAATTTATTTATATTGCGCCATCAATACCATCACTATTGGGCACGTTCTCACATTTGCAGGGTTATGGTACAGGCCAAGGTCTTTCATTTGTACCGGTGTGTTTGACAACAACACACAGACTATATCCTTTATCTTTGGACATAGAAATAACTGTGTTATATCGCAAATTCAACTAATTATCTAGTTTTTCTAGTAACTCTGATGCCTGGAGGTTAATTTCTTTCTATTGCGCCATCAATACCATCACTATTGGGCAAGTTGTCACATTTGCAGTGTTATGGTACAGGCCAAGGTCTTTGATTTGTACTGATGTGTTTGACAACAACACACACACTATATCCTTTATCTTTGGACATCGAAATAACTGTGTTATATCGCAAATTCAACTAATTATCTAGTTTTTCTAGTAACTCTGATGCCTGGAGGTCAATTTATTTCTATTGCGCCATCAATACCATCACTATTGGGCAAGTTGTCACCTTTGCAGTGTTATGGTACAGGCCAAGGTCTTTCATTTGTACCGGTGTGTTTGACAACAACACACAGACTATATCCTTTATCTTTGGAAATAGAAATAACTGTGTTATATCGTAAATTCAACCAATTATCTAGTTTTTCTAGTAACTAAGATGCCTGGATGTCAATTTATCTCTATTGCGCCATCAATACCATCACTATTGGGCAAGTTGTCACATTTGCAGTGCTATGGTACAGGCCAAGGTCTTTGATTTGTACTGGTGTGTTTGACAACAACACACAGACTATATCCTTTATCTTTGGACATCGAAATAACTGTGTTATATCGCAAATTCAACTAATTATCTAGTTTTTCTAGTAACTCTGATGCCTTGAGGTCAATTTATTTCTATTGCGCCATCAATACCATCACTATTGGGCAAGTTGTCACATTTGCAGTGTTATGGTACAGGCCAAGGTCTTTGATTTGTACTGGTGTGTTTGACAACAACACACAGACTATATCCTTTATCTTTGGACATCGAAATAACTGTGTTATATCGCAAATTGAACTAATTATCTAGTTTTTCTAGTAACTCTGATGCCTTGAGGTCAATTTATTTCTATTGCGCCATCAATACCATCACTATTGGGCAAGTTGCCACATTTGCAGTGCTATGGTACAGGCCAAGGTCTTTGATTTGTACTGGTGTGTTTGACAACAACACACAGACTATATCCTTTATCTCTGGAAATAGAAATAACTGTGTTATATCGCAAATTCAACTAATTATCTAGTTTTTCTAGTAACTCTGATGCCTGGAGGTCAATTTCTTTCTATTGCGCCATCAATACCATCACTATTGGGCAAGTTGTCACCTTTGCAGTGTTATGGTACAGGCCAAAGTCTTTGATTTGTACTGGTGTGTTTGACAACAACACACAGAGTATATCCTTTATCTTTGGACATCGAAATAACTGTGTTATATCGCAAATTCAACTAATTATCTAGTTTTTCTAGTAACTCTGATGCCTTGAGGTCAATTTATTTCTATTGCGCCATCAATACCATCACTATTGGGCAAGTTGTCACATTTGCAGTGTTATGGTACAGGCCAAGGTCTTTGATTTGTACTGGTGTGTTTGACAACAACACACAGACTATATCCTTTATCTTTGGACATAGAAATAACTGTGTTATATCGCAAATTGAACTAATTATCTAGTTTGTCTAGTAACTCTGATGCCTTGAGGTCAATTTATTTCTATTGCGCCATCAATACCATCACTATTGGGCAAGTTGTCACATTTGCAGTGTTATGGTACAGGCCAAGGTCTTTGATTTGTACTGGTGTGTTTGACAACAACACACAGACTATATCCTTTATCTTTGGACATAGAAATAACTGTGTTATATCGCAAATTGAACTAATTATCTAGTTTTTCTAGTAACTCTGATGCCTTGAGGTCAATTTATTTATATTGCGCCATCAATACCATCACTATTGGGCAAGTTGTCACATTTGCAGTGTTATGGTACAGGCCAAGGTCTTTGATTTGTACTGATGTGTTTGACAACAACACACACACTATATCATTTATCTTTGGACATCGAAATAACTGTGTTATATCGCAAATTCAACCAATTATCGAGTTTTTCTAGTAACTCTGATGCCTGGAGGTCAATTTATTTCTATTGCGCCATCAATACCATCACTATTGGGCAAGTTGCCACATTTGCAGTGCTATGGTACAGGCCAAGGTCTTTGATTTGTACTGGTGTGTTTGACAACAACACACAGACTATATCCTTTATCTTTGGAAATAGAAATAACTGTGTTATATCGCAAATTCAACTAATTATCTAGTTTTTCTAGTAACTCTGATGCCTGGAGGTCAATTTCTTTCTATTGCGCCATCAATACCATCACTATTGGGTAAGTTGTCACCTTTGCAGTGTTTTGGTACAGGCCAAGGTCTTTGATTTGTACTGGTGTGTTTGACAACAACACACAGAGTATATCCTTTATCTTTGGACATCGAAATAACTGTGTTATATCGCAAATTCAACTAATTATCTAGTTTTTCTAGTAACTCTGATGCCTTGAGGTCAATTTATTTCTATTGCGCCATCAATACCATCACTATTGGGCAAGTTGTCACATTTGCAGTGTTATGGTACAGGCCAAGGTCTTTGATTTGTACTGGTGTGTTTGACAACAACACACAGACTATATCCTTTATCTTTGGACATAGAAATAACTGTGTTATATCGCAAATTGAACTAATTATCTAGTTTTTCTGGTAACTCTGATGCCTTGAGGTCAATTTATTTCTATTGCGCCATCAATACCATCACTATTGGGCAAGTTGTCACATTTGCAGTGTTATGGTACAGGCCAAGGTCTTTGATTTGTACTGGTGTGTTTGACAACAACACACAGACTATATCCTTTATCTTTGGACATAGAAATAACTGTGTTATATCGCAAATTCAACTAATTATCTAGTTATTCTAGTAACTCTGATGCCTGGAGGTGAATTTATTTATATTGCGCCATCAATACCATCACTATTGGGCACGTTCTCACATTTGCAGTGTTATGGTACAGGCCAAGGTCTTTCATTTGTACCGGTGTGTTTGACAACAACACACAGACTATATCCTTTATATTTGGACATACAAATAACTGTGTTATATCGCAAATTCAACTAATTATCTAGTTTTTCTAGTAACTCTGATGCCTGGAGGTTAATTTCTTTCTATTGCGCCATCAATACCATCACTATTGGGCAAGTTGTCACATTTGCAGTGTTATGGTACAGGCCAAGGTCTTTGATTTGTACTGATGTGTTTGACAACAACACACACACTATATCCTTTATCTTTGGACATCGAAATAACTGTGTTATATCGCAAATTCAACTAATTATCTAGTTTTTCTAGTAACTCTGATGCCTGGAGGTCAATTTATTTCTATTGCGCCATCAATACCATCACTATTGGGCAAGTTGTCACCTTTGCAGTGTTATGGTACAGGCCAAGGTCTTTCATTTGTACCGGTGTGTTTGACAACAACACACAGACTATATCCTTTATCTCTGGAAATATAAATAACTGTGTTATATCGCAAATTCAACCAATTATCGAGTTTTTCTAGTAACTCTGATGCCTGGAGGTCAATTTCTTTCTATTGCGCCATCAATACCATCACTATTGGGCAAGTTGTCACCTTTGCAGTGTTATGGTACAGGCCAAGGTCTTTCATTTGTACCGGTGTCTTTGACAACAACACAGAGTATATCCTTTATCTTTGGAAATAGAAATAACTGTGTTATATCGTAAATTCAACCAATTATCTAGTTTTTCTAGTAACTAAGATGCCTGGATGTCAATTTATCTCTATTGCGCCATCAATACCATCACTATTGGGCAAGTTGTCACATTTGCAGTGTTATGGTACAGGCCAAGGTCTTTCATTTGTACCGGTGTGTTTGACAACAACACACAGACTATATCCTTTATCTTTGGACATCGAAATAACTGTGTTATATCGCAAATTCAACTAATTATCTAGTTTTTCTAGTAACTCTGATGCCTTGAGGTCAATTTATTTCTATTGCGCCATCAATACCATCAATATTGGGCAAGTTGTCACATTTGCAGTGTTATGGTACAGGCCAAGGTCTTTGATTTATACTGGTGTGTTTGACAACAACACACAGACTATATCCTTTATCTTTGGACATAGAAATAACTGTGTTATATCGCAAATTGAACTAATTATCTAGTTTTTCTAGTAACTCTGATGCCTTGAGGTCAATTTATTTCTATTGCGCCATCAATACCATCACTATTGGGCAAGTTGTCACATTTGCAGTGTTATGGTACAGGCCAAGGTCTTTGATTTGTACTGGTGTGTTTGACAACAACACACAGACTATATCCTTTATCTTTGGACATAGAAATAACTGTGTTATATCGCATATTGAACTAATTATCTAGTTTTTCTAGTAACTCTGATGCCTGGACGTCAATTTCTTTCTATTGCGCCATCAATACCATCACTATTGGGCAAGTTGTCACCTTTGCAGTGTTATGGTACAGGCCAAGGTCTTTCATTTGTTCCGGTGTGTTTGACAACAACACAGAGTATATCCTTTATCTTTGGAAATAGAAATAACTGTGTTATATCGCAAATTCAACTAATTATCTAGTTATTCTAGTAACTCTGATGCCTGTAGGTCAATTTATTTATATTGCGCCATCAATACCATCACTATTGGGCACGTTCTCACATTTGCAGTGTTATGGTACAGGCCAAGGTCTTTGATTTGTACTGGTGTGTTTGACAACAACACACAGACTATATCCTTTATCTTTGGACATCGAAATAACTGTGTTATATCGCAAATTCAACTAAGTATCTAGTTTTTCTAGTAACTCTGATGCCTGGAGGTCAATTTCTTTCTATTGCGCCATCAATACCATCACTATTGGGCAAGTTGTCACCTTTGCAGTGTTATGGTACAGGCCAAGGTCTTTGATTTGTACTGGTGTGTTTGACAACAACACACAGACTATATCCTTTATCTCTGGAAATAGAAATAACTGTGTTATATCGCAAATTCAACCAATTATCGAGTTTTTCTAGTAACTCTGATGCCTGGAGGTCAATTTATTTCTATTGCGCCATCAATACCATCACTATTGGGCAAGTTGCCACATTTGCAGTGCTATGGTACAGGCCAAGGTCTTTGATTTGTACTGGTGTGTTTGACAACAACACACAGACTATATCCTTTATCTCTGGAAATAGAAATAACTGTGTTATATCGCAAATTCAACTAATTATCTAGTTTTTCTAGTAACTCTGATGCCTGGAGGTCAATTTCTTTCTATTGCGCTATCAATACCATCACTATTGGGAAAGTTGTCACCTTTGCAGTGTTATGGTACAGGCCAAGGTCTTTCATTTGTACCGGTGTCTTTGACAACAACACAGAGTATATCCTTTATCTTTGGAAATAGAAATAACTGTGTTATATCGTAAATTCAACCAATTATCTAGTTTTTCTAGTAACTAAGATGCCTGGATGTCAATTTATTTATATTGCGCCATTAATACCATCACTATTGGGCACGTTCTCACATTTGCAGTGTTATGGTACAGGCCAAGGTCTTTCATTTGTACCGGTGTGTTTGACAACAACACAGAGTATATCCTTTATCTTTGGACATATAAATAACTGTGTTATTTCGCAAATTCAACTAATTATCTAGTTTTTCTAGTAACTCTGATGCCTGGAGGTCAATTTATTTCTATTGCGCCATCAATACCATCTCTATTGGGCAAGTTGTCACATTTGCAGTGTTCTGGTACAGGACAAGGTCTTTGATTTGTACTGGTGTGTTTGACAACAACACACAGACTATATCTTTTATCTTTGGACATAGAAATAACTGTGTTATATCGCAAATTCAACTAATTATCTAGTTTTTCTAGTAACTCTGATGCCTGGACGTCAATTTCTTTCTATTGCGCCATCAATACCATCACTATTGGGCAAGTTGTCACCTTTGCAGTGTTATGGTACAGGCCAAGGTCTTTGATTTGTACTGGTGTGTTTGACAACAACACACAGACTATATCCTTTATCTTTGGACATAGAAATAACTGTGTTATATCGCAAATTGAACTAATTATCTAGTTTTTCTAGTAACTCTGATGCCTTGAGGTCAATTTATTTATATTGCGCCATCAATACCATCACTATTGGGCAAGTTGTCACATTTGCAGTGTTATGGTACAGGCCAAGGTCTTTGATTTGTACTGATGTGTTTGACAACAACACACACACTATATCCTTTATCTTTGGACATCGAAATAACTGTGTTATATCGCAAATTCAACTAATTATCTAGTTTTTCTAGTAACTCTGATGCCTGGAGGTCAATTTATTTCTATTGCGCCACCAATACCATCACTATTGGGCAAGTTGTCACCTTTGCAGTGTTATGGTACAGGCCAAGGTCTTTCATTTGTACCGGTGTGTTTGAAAACAACACACAGACTATATCCTTTATCTTTGGACATAGAAATAACTGTGTTATATCGCAAATTCAACTAATTATCTAGTTATTCTAGTAACTCTGATGCCTGGAGGTGAATTTATTTATATTGCGCCATCAATACCATCACTATTGGGCACGTTCTCACATTTGCAGTGTTATGGTACAGGCCAAGGTCTTTCATTTGTACCGGTGTGTTTGACAACAACACACAGACTATATCCTTTATCTTTGGACATAGAAATAACTGTGTTATATCGCAAATTCAACTAATTATCTAGTTTTTCTAGTAACTCTGATGCCTGGAGGTTAATTTCTTTCTATTGCGCCATCAATACCATCACTATTGGGCAAGTTGTCACATTTGCAGTGTTATGGTACAGGCCAAGGTCTTTGATTTGTACTGATGTGTTTGACAACAACACACACACTATATCCTTTATCTTTGGACATCGAAATAACTGTGTTATATCGCAAATTCAACTAATTATCTAGTTTTTCTAGTAACTCTGATGCCTGGAGGTCAATTTATTTCTATTGCGCCATCAATACCATCACTATTGGGCAAGTTGTCACCTTTGCAGTGTTATGGTACAGGCCAAGGTCTTTCATTTGTACCGGTGTGTTTGACAACAACACACAGACTATATCCTTTATCTCTGGAAATATAAATAACTGTGTTATATCGCAAATTCAACCAATTATCGAGTTTTTCTAGTAACTCTGATGCCTGGAGGTCAATTTCTTTCTATTGCGCCATCAATACCATCACTATTGGGCAAGTTGTCACCTTTGCAGTGTTATGGTACAGGCCAAGGTCTTTCATTTGTACCGGTGTCTTTGACAACAACACAGAGTATATCCTTTATCTTTGGAAATAGAAATAACTGTGTTATATCGTAAATTCAACCAATTATCTAGTTTTTCTAGTAACTAAGATGCCTGGATGTCAATTTATCTCTATTGCGCCATCAATACCATCACTATTGGGCAAGTTGTCACATTTGCAGTGTTATGGTACAGGCCAAGGTCTTTGATTTGTACTGGTGTGTTTGACAACAACACACAGACTATATCCTTTATCTTTGGACATCGAAATAACTGTGTTATATCGCAAATTCAACTAATTATCTAGTTTTTCTAGTAACTCTGATGCCTTGAGGTCAATTTATTTCTATTGCGCCATCAATACCATCAATATTGGGCAAGTTGTCACATTTGCAATGTTATGGTACAGGCCAAGGTCTTTGATTTATACTGGTGTGTTTGACAACAACACACAGACTATATCCTTTATCTTTGGACATAGAAATAACTGTGTTATATCGCAAATTGAACTAATTATCTAGTTTTTCTAGTAACTCTGATGCCTTGAGGTCAATTTATTTCTATTGCGCCATCAATACCATCACTATTGGGCAAGTTGTCACATTTGCAGTGTTATGGTACAGGCCAAGGTCTTTGATTTGTACTGGTGTGTTTGACAACAACACACAGACTATATCCTTTATCTTTGGACATAGAAATAACTGTGTTATATCGCATATTGAACTAATTATCTAGTTTTTCTAGTAACTCTGATGCCTGGACGTCAATTTCTTTCTATTGCGCCATCAATACCATCACTATTGGGCAAGTTGTCACCTTTGCAGTGTTATGGTACAGGCCAAGGTCTTTCATTTGTTCCGGTGTGTTTGACAACAACACAGAGTATATCCTTTATCTTTGGAAATAGAAATAACTGTGTTATATCGCAAATTCAACTAATTATCTAGTTATACTAGTAACTCTGATGCCTGTAGGTCAATTTATTTATATTGCGCCATCAATACCATCACTATTGGGCACGTTCTCACATTTGCAGTGTTATGGTACAGGCCAAGGTCTTTGATTTGTACTGGTGTGTTTGAGAACAACACACAGACTATATCCTTTATCTTTGGACATCGAAATAACTGTGTTATATCGCAAATTCAACTAAGTATCTAGTTTTTCTAGTAACTCTGATGCCTGGAGGTCAATTTCTTTCTATTGCGCCATCAATACCATCACTATTGGGCAAGTTGTCACCTTTGCAGTGTTATGGTACAGGCCAAGGTCTTTGATTTGTACTGGTGTGTTTGACAACAACACACAGACTATATCCTTTATCTCTGGAAATAGAAATAACTGTGTTATATCGCAAATTCAACCAATTATCGAGTTTTTCTAGTAACTCTGATGCCTGGAGGTCAATTTATTTCTATTGCGCCATCAATACCATCACTATTGGGCAAGTTGCCACATTTGCAGTGCTATGGTACAGGCCAAGGTCTTTGATTTGTACTGGTGTGTTTGACAACAACACACAGACTATATCCTTTATCTCTGGAAATAGAAATAACTGTGTTATATCGCAAATTCAACTAATTATCTAGTTTTTCTAGTAACTCTGATGCCTGGAGGTCAATTTCTTTCTATTGCGCTATCAATAACATCACTATTGGGCAAGTTGTCACCTTTGCAGTGTTATGGTACAGGCCAAGGTCTTTCATTTGTACCGGTGTCTTTGACAACAACACAGAGTATATCCTTTATCTTTGGAAATAGAAATAACTGTGTTATATCGTAAATTCAACCAATTATCTAGTTTTTCTAGTAACTAAGATGCCTGGATGTCAATTTATTTATATTGCGCCATTAATACCATCACTATTGGGCACGTTCTCACATTTGCAGTGTTATGGTACAGGCCAAGGTCTTTCATTTGTACCGGTGTGTTTGACAACAACACAGAGTATATCCTTTATCTTTGGACATATAAATAACTGTGTTATTTCGCAAATTCAACTAATTATCTAGTTTTTCTAGTAACTCTGATGCCTGGAGGTCAATTTATTTCTATTGCGCCATCAATACCATCTCTATTGGGCAAGTTGTCACATTTGCAGTGTTCTGGTACAGGACAAGGTCTTTGATTTGTACTGGTGTGTTTGACAACAACACACAGACTATATCTTTTATCTTTGGACATAGAAATAACTGTGTTATATCGCAAATTCAACTAATTATCTAGTTTTTCTAGTAACTCTGATGCCTGGACGTCAATTTCTTTCTATTGCGCCATCAATACCATCACTATTGGGCAAGTTGTCACCTTTGCAGTGTTATGGTACAGGCCAAGGTCTTTGATTTGTACTGGTGTGTTTGACAACAACACACAGACTATATCCTTTATCTTTGGACATAGAAATAACTGTGTTATATCGCAAATTGAACTAATTATCTAGTTTTTCTAGTAACTCTGATGCCTTGAGGTCAATTTATTTATATTGCGCCATCAATACCATCACTATTGGGCAAGTTGTCACATTTGCAGTGTTATGGTACAGGCCAAGGTCTTTGATTTGTACTGATGTGTTTGACAACAACACACACACTATATCCTTTATCTTTGGACATCGAAATAACTGTGTTATATCGCAAATTCAACTAATTATCTAGTTTTTCTAGTAACTCTGATGCCTGAAGGTCAATTTATTTATATTGCGCCACCAATACCATCACTATTGGGCAAGTTGTCACCTTTGCAGTGTTATGGTACAGGCCAAGGTCTTTCATTTGTACCGGTGTGTTTGACAACAACACACAGACTATATCCTTTATCTCTGGAAATAGAAATAACTGTGTTATATCGCAAATTCAACCAATTATCGAGTTTTTCTAGTAACTCTGATGCCTGGAGGTCAATTTATTTCTATTGCGCCATCAATACCATCACTATTGGGCAAGTTGCCACATTTGCAGTGCTATGGTACAGGCCAAGGTCTTTGATTTGTACTGGTGTGTTTGACAACAACACACAGACTATATCCTTTATCTCTGGAAATAGAAATAACTGTGTTATATCGCAAATTCAACTAATTATCTAGTTTTTCTAGTAACTCTGATGCCTGGAGGTCAATTTCTTTCTATTGCGCTATCAATACCATCACTATTGGGCAAGTTGTCACCTTTGCAGTGTTATGGTACAGGCCAAGGTCTTTCATTTGTACCGGTGTCTTTGACAACAACACAGAGTATATCCTTTATCTTTGGAAATAGAAATAACTGTGTTATATCGTAAATTGAACCAATTATCTAGTTTTTCTAGTAACTAAGATGCCTGGATGTCAATTTATTTATATTGCGCCATTAATACCATCACTATTGGGCACGTTCTCACATTTGCAGTGTTATGGTACAGGCCAAGGTCTTTCATTTGTACCGGTGTGTTTGACAACAACACAGAGTATATCCTTTATCTTTGGAAATAGAAATAACTGTGTTATATCGCAAATTCAACTAATTATCTAGTTATTCTAGTAACTCTGATGCCTGGAGGTCAATTTATTTATATTGCGCCATTAATACCATCACTATTGGGCACGTTCTCACATTTGCAGTGTTATGGTACAGGCCAAGGTCTTTGATTTGTACTGGTGTGTTTGACAACAACACACAGACTATATCCTTTATCTTTGGACATAGAAATAACTGTGTTATATCGCAAATTCAACTAATTATCTAGTTTTTCTAGTAACTCTGATGCCTTGAGGTCAATTTATTTCTATTGCGCCATCAATACCATCACTATTGGGCAAATTGTCACATTTGCAGTGTTATGGTACAGGCCAAGGTCTTTGATTTGTACTGGTGTGTTTGACAACAACACACAGACTATATCTTTTATCTTTGGACATAGAAATAACTGTGTTATATCGCATATTGAACTAATTATCTAGTTTTTCTAGTAACTCTGATGCCTGGACGTCAATTTCTTTCCATTGCGCCATCAATACCATCACTATTGGGCAAGTTGTCACCTTTGCAGTGTTATGGTACAGGCCAAGGTCTTTGATTTGTTCCGGTGTGTTTGACAACAACACAGAGTATATCCTTTATCTTTGGAAATAGAAATAACTGTGTTATATCGCAAATTCAACTAATTATCTAGTTATTCTAGTAACTCTGATGCCTGGAGGTCAATTTATTTATAATGCGCCATCAATACCATCACTATTGGGCACGTTCTCACATTTGCAGTGTTATGGTACAGGCCAAGGTCTTTAATTTGTACCGGTGTGTTTGACAACAACACAGAGTATATCCTTTATCTTTGGAAATAGGAATAACTGTGTTATATCGCAAATTCAACTAATTATCTAGTTATTCTAGTAACTCTGATGCCTGGAGGTCAATTTATTTGTATTGCGCCATCAATACCATCACTATTGGGCACGTTCTCACATTTGCAGTGTTATGGTACAGGCCAAGGTCTTTGATTTGTACTGGTGTGTTTGACAACAACACACAGACTATATCCTTTATCTTTGGACATAGAAATAACTGTGTTATATCGCAAATTCAACTAATTATCTAGTTTTTCTAGTAACTCTGATGCCTGGAGGTCAATTTATTTCTATTGCGCCATCAATACCATCTCTATTGGGCAAGTTGTCACATTTGCAGTGTTCTGGTACAGGACAAGGTCTTTGATTTGTACTGGTGTGTTTGACAACAACACACAGACTATATCTTTTATCTTTGGACATAGAAATAACTGTGTTATATCGCAAATTCAACTAATTATCTAGTTTTTCTAGTAACTCTGATGCCTGGACGTCAATTTCTTTCTATTGCGCCATCAATACCATCACTATTGGGCAAGTTTTAACCTTTGCAGTATTATGGTACAGGCCAAGGTCTTTCATTTGTACCGGTGTGTTTGACAACAACACAGAGTATATCCTTTATCTTTGGAAATAGAAATAACTGTGTTATATCGCAAATTCAACTAATTATCTAGTTATTCTAGTAACTCTGATGCCTGGAGGTCAATTTATTTATATTGCGCCATCAATACCATCACTATTGGGCACGTTCTCACATTTGCAGTGTTATGGTACAGGCCAAGGTCTTTGATTTGTACTGGTGTGTTTGACAACAACACACAGACTATATCCTTTATCTTTGGACATAGAAATAACTGTGTTATTTCGCAAATTCAACTAATTATCTAGTTTTTCTAGTAACTCTGATGCCTGGAGGTCAATTTATTTCTATTGCGCCATCAATACCATCTCTATTGGGCAAGTTGTCACATTTGCAGTGTTCTGGTACAGGACAAGGTCTTTGATTTGTACTGGTGTGTTTGACAACAACACACAGACTATATCTTTTATCTTTGGACATAGAAATAACTGTGTTATATCGAAAATTCAACTAATTATCTAGTTTTTCTAGTAACTCTGATGCCTGGACGTCAATTTCTTTCTATTGCGCCATCAATACCATCACTATTGGGCAAGTTGTCACATTTGCAGTGTTATGGTACAGGCCAAGCTCTTTGATTTGTACTGATGTGTTTGACAACAACACACACACTATATCCTTTATCTTTGGACATCGAAATAACTGTGTTATATCGCAAATTGAACTAATTATCTAGTTTTTCTAGTAACTCTGATGCCTTGAGGTCAATTTATTTCTATTGCGCCATCAATACCATCACTATTGGGCAAGTTGTCACATTTGCAGTGTTATGGTACAGGCCAAGGTCTTTGATTTGTACTGGTGTGTTTGACAACAACACACAGACTATATCCTTTATCTTTGGACATAGAAATAACTGTGTTATATCGCATATTGAACTAATTATCTAGTTTTTCTAGTAACTCTGATGCCTGGACGTCAATTTCTTTCTATTGCGCCATCAATACCATCACTATTGGGCAAGTTGTCACCTTTGCAGTGTTATGGTACAGGCCAAGGTCTTTCATTTGTTCCGGTGTGTTTGACAACAACACAGAGTATATCCTTTATCTTTGGAAATAGAAATAACTGTGTTATATCGCAAATTCAACTAATTATCTAGTTATTCTAGTAACTCTGATGCCTGTAGGTCAATTTATTTATATTGCGCCATCAATACCATCACTATTGGGCACGTTCTCACATTTGCAGTGTTATGGTACAGGCCAAGGTCTTTGATTTGTACTGGTGTGTTTGACAACAACACACAGACTATATCCTTTATCTTTGGACATCGAAATAACTGTGTTATATCTCAAATTCAACTAAGTATCTAGTTTTTCTAGTAACTCTGATGCCTGGAGGTCAATTTCTTTCTATTGCGCCATCAATACCATCACTATTGGGCAAGTTGTCACCTTTGCAGTGTTATGGTACAGGCCAAGGTCTTTGATTTGTACTGGTGTGTTTGACAACAACACACAGACTATATCCTTTATCTCTGGAAATAGAAATAACTGTGTTATATCGCAAATTCAACCAATTATCGAGTTTTTCTAGTAACTCTGATGCCTGGAGGTCAATTTATTTCTATTGCGCCATCAATACCATCACTATTGGGCAAGTTGCCACATTTGCAGTGCTATGGTACAGGCCAAGGTCTTTGATTTGTACTGGTGTGTTTGACAACAACACACAGACTATATCCTTTATCTCTGGAAATAGAAATAACTGTGTTATATCGCAAATTCAACTAATTATCTAGTTTTTCTAGTAACTCTGATGCCTGGAGGTCAATTTCTTTCTATTGCGCTATCAATACCATCACTATTGGGCAAGTTGTCACCTTTGCAGTGTTATGGTACAGGCCAAGGTCTTTCATTTGTACCGGTGTCTTTGACAACAACACAGAGTATATCCTTTATCTTTGGAAATAGAAATAACTGTGTTATATCGTAAATTCAACCAATTATCTAGTTTTTCTAGTAACTAAGATGCCTGGATGTCAATTTATTTATATTGCGCCATTAATACCATCACTATTGGGCACGTTCTCACATTTGCAGTGTTATGGTACAGGCCAAGGTCTTTCATTTGTACCGGTGTGTTTGACAACAACACAGAGTATATCCTTTATCGTTGGACATATAAATAACTGTGTTATTTCGCAAATTCAACTAATTATCTAGTTTTTCTAGTAACTCTGATGCCTGGAGGTCAATTTATTTCTATTGCGCCATCAATACCATCTCTATTGGGCAAGTTGTCACATTTGCAGTGTTCTGGTACAGGACAAGGTCTTTGATTTGTACTGGTGTGTTTGACAACAACACACAGACTATATCTTTTATCTTTGGACATAGAAATAACTGTGTTATATCGCAAATTCAACTAATTATCTAGTTTTTCTAGTAACTCTGATGCCTGGACGTCAATTTCTTTCTATTGCGCCATCAATACCATCACTATTGGGCAAGTTGTCACCTTTGCAGTGTTATGGTACAGGCCAAGGTCTTTGATTTGTACTGGTGTGTTTGACAACAACACACAGACTATATCCTTTATCTTTGGACATAGAAATAACTGTGTTATATCGCAAATTGAACTAATTATCTAGTTTTTCTAGTAACTCTGATGCCTTGAGGTCAATTTATTTATATTGCGCCATCAATACCATCACTATTGGGCAAGTTGTCACATTTGCAGTGTTATGGTACAGGCCAAGGTCTTTGATTTGTACCGGTGTGTTTGACAAGAACACACACACTATATCCTTTATCTTTGGACATCGAAATAACTGTGTTATATCGCAAATTCAACTAATTATCTAGTTATTCTAGTAACTCTGATGCCTGGAGGTCAATTTATTTATATTGCGCCATTAATACCATCACTATTGGGCACGTTCTCACATTTGCAGTGTTATGGTACAGGCCAAGGTCTTTGATTTGTACTGGTGTGTTTGACAACAACACACAGACTATATCCTTTATCTTTGGACATAGAAATAACTGTGTTATATCGCAAATTCAACTAATTATCTAGTTTTTCTAGTAACTCTGATGCCTTGAGGTCAATTTATTTCTATTGCGCCATCAATACCATCACTATTGGGCAAATTGTCACATTTGCAGTGTTATGGTACAGGCCAAGGTCTTTGATTTGTACTGGTGTGTTTGACAACAACACACAGACTATATCTTTTATCTTTGGACATAGAAATAACTGTGTTATATCGCATATTGAACTAATTATCTAGTTTTTCTAGTAACTCTGATGCCTGGACGTCAATTTCTTTCCATTGCGCCATCAATACCATCACTATTGGGCAAGTTGTCACCTTTGCAGTGTTATGGTACAGGCCAAGGTCTTTGATTTGTTCCGGTGTGTTTGACAACAACACAGAGTATATCCTTTATCTTTGGAAATAGAAATAACTGTGTTATATCGCAAATTCAACTAATTATCTAGTTATTCTAGTAACTCTGATGCCTGGAGGTCAATTTATTTATAATGCGCCATCAATACCATCACTATTGGGCACGTTCTCACATTTGCAGTGTTATGGTACAGGCCAAGGTCTTTAATTTGTACCGGTGTGTTTGACAACAACACAGAGTATATCCTTTATCTTTGGAAATAGAAAAAACTGTGTTATATCGCAAATTCAACTAATTATCTAGTTATTCTAGTAACTCTGATGCCTGGAGGTCAATTTATTTGTATTGCGCCATCAATACCATCACTATTGGGCACGTTCTCACATTTGCAGTGTTATGGTACAGGCCAAGGTCTTTGATTTGTACTGGTGTGTTTGACAACAACACACAGACTATATCCTTTATCTTTGGACATAGAAATAACTGTGTTATATCGCAAATTCAACTAATTATCTAGTTTTTCTAGTAACTCTGATGCCTGGAGGTCAATTTATTTCTATTGCGCCATCAATACCATCTCTATTGGGCAAGTTGTCACATTTGCAGTGTTCTGGTACAGGACAAGGTCTTTGATTTGTACTGGTGTGTTTGACAACAACACACAGACTATATCTTTTATCTTTGGACATAGAAATAACTGTGTTATATCGCAAATTCAACTAATTATCTAGTTTTTCTAGTAACTCTGATGCCTGGACGTCAATTTCTTTCTATTGCGCCATCAATACCATCACTATTGGGCAAGTTTTAACCTTTGCAGTATTATGGTACAGGCCAAGGTCTTTCATTTGTACCGGTGTGTTTGACAACAACACAGAGTATATCCTTTATCTTTGGAAATAGAAATAACTGTGTTATATCGCAAATTCAACTAATTATCTAGTTATTCTAGTAACTCTGATGCCTGGAGGTCAATTTATTTATATTGCGCCATCAATACCATCACTATTGGGCACGTTCTCACATTTGCAGTGTTATGGTACAGGCCAAGGTCTTTGATTTGTACTGGTGTGTTTGACAACAACACACAGACTATATCCTTTATCTTTGGACATAGAAATAACTGTGTTATTTCGCAAATTCAACTAATTATCTAGTTTTTCTAGTAACTCTGATGCCTGGAGGTCAATTTATTTCTATTGCGCCATCAATACCATCTCTATTGTGCAAGTTGTCACATTTGCAGTGTTCTGGTACAGGACAAGGTCTTTGATTTGTACTGGTGTGTTTGACAACAACACACAGACTATATCTTTTATCTTTGGACATAGAAATAACTGTGTTATATCGAAAATTCAACTAATTATCTAGTTTTTCTAGTAACTCTGATGCCTGGACGTCAATTTCTTTCTATTGCGCCATCAATACCATCACTATTGGGCAAGTTGTCACATTTGCAGTGTTATGGTACAGGCCAAGCTCTTTGATTTGTACTGATGTGTTTGACAACAACACACACACTATATCCTTTATCTTTGGACATAGAAATAACTGTGTTATATCGCAAATTGAACTAATTATCTAGTTTTTCTAGTAACTCTGATGCCTTGAGGTCAATTTATCTCTATTGCGCCATCAATACCATCACTATTGGGCAAGTTGTCACATTTGCAGTGTTCTGGTACAGGACAAGGTCTTTGATTTGTACTGGTGTGTTTGACAACAACACACAGACTATATCTTTTATCTTTGGACATCGAAATAACTGTGTTATATCGCAAATTCAACTAATTATCTAGTTTTTCTTGTAACTCTGATGCCTGGATGTCAATTTATCTCTATTGCGCCATCAATAGCATCACTATCGGGCAAGTTGTCACATTTGCAGTGTTATGGTACAGGCCAAGGTCTTTGATTTGTACTGGTGTGTTTGACAACAACACACAGACTATATCCTTTATCTTTGGACATAGAAATAACTGTGTTATATCGCAAATTGAACTAATTATCTAGTTTTTCTAGTAACTCTGATGCCTTGAGGTCAATTTATTTCTATTGCGCCATCAATACCATCACTATTGGGCAAGTTTTCACATTTGCAGTGTTATGGTACAGGCCAAGGTCTTTGATTTGTACTGGTGTGTTTGACAACAACACACAGACTATATCTTTTATCTTTGGACATAGAAATAACTGTGTTATATCGCATATTGAACTAATTATCTAGTTTTTCTAGTAACTCTGATGCCTGGACGTCAATTTCTTTCTATTGCGCCATCAATACCATCACTATTGGGCAAGTTGTCACCTTTGCAGTGTTATGGTACAGGCCAAGGTCTTTGATTTGTTCCGGTGTGTTTGACAACAACACAGAGTATATCCTTTATCTTTGGAAATAGAAATAACTGTGTTATATCACAAATTCAACTAATTATCTAGTTATTCTAGTAACTCTGATGCCTGGAGGTCAATTTATTTATAATGCGCCATCAATACCATCACTATTGGGCACGTTCTCACATTTGCAGTGTTATGGTACAGGCCAAGGTCTTTGATTTGTACTGGTGTGTTTGACAACAACACACAGACTATATCCTTTATCTTTGGACATCGAAATAACTGTGTTATATCGCAAATTCAACTAATTATCTAGTTTTTCTAGTAACTCTGATGCCTGGAGGTCAATTTATTTCTATTGCGCCATCAATACCATCACTATTGGGCAAGTTGTCACATTTGCAGTGTTATGGTACAGGCCAAGGTCTTTGATTTGTACTGGTGTGTTTGACAACAACACACAGACTATATCCTTTATCTTTGGACATAGAAATAACTATGTTATATCGCATATTGAACTAATTATCTAGTTTTTCTAGTAACTCTGATGCCTGGACGTCAATTTCTTTCTATTTCGCCATCAATACCATCACTATTGGGCACGTTCTCACCTTTGCAGTGTTATGGTACAGGCCAAGGTCTTTGATTTGTACTGGTGTGTTTGATAACAACACACAGACTATATCCTTTATCTTTGGACATAGAAATAACTGTGTTATTTCGCAAATTCAACTAATTATCTAGTTTTTCTAGTAACTCTGGTGCTTGGAGGTCAATTTATTTCTATTGCGCCATCAATACCATCTCTATTGGGCAAGTTGTCACATTTGCAGTGTTCTGGTACAGGACAAGGTCTTTGATTTGTACTGGTATGTTTGACAACAACACACAGACTATATCTTTTATCTTTGGACATAGAAATAACTGTGTTGTATCGCAAATTCAACTAATTATCTAGTTTTTCTAGTAACTCTGATGCCTGGAGGTCAATTTATTTCTATTGCGCCAGCAATACCATCTCTATTGGGCAAGTTGTCACATTTGCAGTGTTCTGGTACAGGACAAGGTCTTTGATTTGTACTGGTGTGTTTGACAACAACACAGAGTATATCCTTTATATTTGGAAATAGAAATAACTGTGTTATATCGCAAATTCAACCAATTATCTAGTTTTTCTAGTAACTCTGATGCCTGGATGTCAATTTATCTCTATTGCGCCATCAATAGCATCACTATCGTGCAAGTTGTCACATTTGCAGTGTTATGGTACAGGCCAAGGTCTTTGATTTGTACTGGTGTGTTTGACAACAACACACATACTATATCCTTTATCTTTGGACATAGAAATAACTGTGTTATATCGCAAATTGAACTAATTATCTAGTTTTTCTAGTAACTCTGATGCCTTGAGGTCAATTTCTTTCTATTGCGCCATCAATACCATCACTATTGGGCACGTTCTCACATTTGCAGTGTTATGGTACAGGCCAAGGTCTTTGATTTGTACTGGTGTGTTTGACAACAACACACAGACTATATCCTTTATCTTTGGACATCGAAATAACTGTGTTATATCGCAAATTCAACTAATTATCTAGTTTTTCTAGTAACTCTGATGCCTGGAGGTCAATTTATTTCTATTGCGCCATCAATACCATCACTATTGGGCAAGTTGTCACATTTGCAGTGTTATGGTACAGGCCAAGGTCTTTGATTTGTACTGGTGTGTTTGACAACAACACACAGACTATATCCTTTATCTTTGGACATAGAAATAACTGTGTTATATCGCATATTGAACTAATTATCTAGTTTTTCTAGTAACTCTGATGCCTGGACGTCAATTTCTTTCTATTTCGCCATCAATACCATCACTATTGGGCACGTTCTCACCTTTGCAGTGTTATGGTACAGGCCAAGGTCTTTGATTTGTACTGGTGTGTTTGACAACAACACACAGACTATATCCTTTATCTTTGGACATAGAAAAAACTGTGTTATTTCGCAAATTCAACTAATTATCTAGTTTTTCTAGTAACTCTGATGCTTGGAGGTCAATTTATTTCTATTGCGCCATCAATACCATCTCTATTGGGCAAGTTGTCACATTTGCAGTGTTCTGGTACAGGACAAGGTCTTTGATTTGTACTGGTGTGTTTGACAACAACACACAGACTATATCTTTTATCTTTGGACATAGAAATAACTGTGTTATATCGCAAATTCAACTAATTATCTAGTTTTTCTAGTAACTCTGATGCCTGGAGGTCAATTTATTTCTATTGCGCCAGCAATACCATCTCTATTGGGCAAGTTGTCACATTTGCAGTGTTCTGGTACAGGACAAGGTCTTTGATTTGTACTGGTGTGTTTGACAACAACACAGAGTATATCCTTTATATTTGGAAATAGAAATAACTGTGTTATATCGCAAATTCAACCATTTATCTAGTTTTTCTAGTAACTCTGATGCCTGGATGTCAATTTATCTCTATTGCGCCATCAATAGCATCACTATCGGGGAAGTTGTCACATTTGCAGTGTTATGGTACAGGCCAAGGTCTTTGATTTGTACTGGTGTGTTTGACAACATCACACAGACTATATCCTTTATCTTTGGACATAGAAATAACTGTGTTATATCGCAAATTGAACTAATTATCTAGTTTTTCTAGTAACTCTGATGCCTTGAGGTCAATTTATTTCTATTGCGCCATCAATACCATCACTATTGGGCAAGTTGTCACATTTGCAATGTTATGGTACAGGCCAAGGTCTTTGATTTGTACTGGTGTGTTTGACAACAACACACAGACTATATCTTTTATCTTTGGACATAGAAATAACTGTGTTATATCGCAAATTGAACTAATTATCTAGTTTTTCTAGTAACTCTGATGCCTTGAGGTCAATTTATTTATATTGCGCCATCAATACCATCACTATTGGGCAAGTTGTCACATTTGCAGTGTTATGATACAGGCCAAGGTCTTTGATTTGTACTGATGTGTTTGACAACAACACACACACTATATCCTTTATCTTTGGACATCGAAATAACTGTGTTATATCGCAAATTCAACTAATTATCTAGTTTTTCTAGTAACTCTGATGCCTGGAGGTCAATTTATTTCTATTGCGCCATCAATACCATCACTATTGGGCAAGTTGTCACCTTTGCAGTGTTATGGTACAGGCCAAGGTCTTTCATTTGTACCGGTGTGTTTGACAACAACACACAGACTATATCCTTTATCTCTGGAAATAGAAATAACTGTGTTATATCGCAAATTCAACCAATTATCGAGTTTTTCTAGTAACTCTGATGCCTGGAGGTCAATTTATTTCTATTGCGCCATCAATACCATCACTATTGGGCAAGTTGCCACATTTGCAGTGCTATGGTACAGGCCAAGGTCTTTGATTTGTACTGGTGTGTTTGACAACAACACACAGACTATATCCTTTATCTCTGGAAATAGAAATAACTGTGTTATATCGCAAATTCAACTAATTATCTAGTTTTTCTAGTAACTCTGATGCCTGGAGGTCAATTTCTTTCTATTGCGCCATCAATACCATCACTATTGGGCAAGTTGTCACCTTTGCAGTGTTATGGTACAGGCCAAGCTCTTTGATTTGTACTGATGTGTTTGACAACAACACACACACTATATCCTTTATCTTTGGATATCGAAATAACTGTGTTATATCGCAAATTCAACTAATTATCTAGTTTTTCTAGTAACTCTGATGCCTGGAGGTCAATTTATTTCTATTGCGCCGTTAATACCATCACTATTGGGCAAGTTGTCACCTTTGCAGTGTTATGGTACAGGCCAAGGTCTTTCATTTGTACCGGTGTGTTTGACAACAACACACAGACTATATCCTTTATCTTTGGAAATAGAAATAACTGTGTTATATCGTAAATTCAACCAATTATCTAGTTTTTCTAGTAATTAAGATGCCTGGATGTCAATTTATCTCTATTGCGCCATCAATACCATCACTATTGGGCAAGTTGTCACATTTGCAGTGTTATGGTACAGGCCAAGGTCTTTGATTTGTACTGGTGTGTTTGACAACAACACACAGACTATATCCTTTATCTTTGGACATCGAAATAACTGTGTTATATCGCAAATTGAACTAATTATCTAGATTTTCTAGTAACTCTGATGCCTTGAGGTCAATTTATTTCTATTGCGCCATCAATACCATCACTATTGGGCACGTTCTCACATTTGCAGTGTTATGGTACAGGCCAAGGTCTTTGATTTGTACTGGTGTGTTTGACAACAACACACAGACTATATCCTTTATCTTTGGACATAGAAATAACTGTGTTATATCGCAAATTGAACTAATTATCTAGTTTTTCTAGTAACTCTGATGCCTTGAGGTCAATTTATTTATATTGCGCCATCAATACCATCACTATTGGGCAAGTTGTCACATTTGCAGTGTTATGATACAGGCCAAGGTCTTTGATTTGTACTGATGTGTTTGACAACAACACACACACTATATCCTTTATCTTTGGACATCGAAATAACTGTGTTATATCGCAAATTCAACTAATTATCTAGTTTTTCTAGTAACTCTGATGCCTGGAGGTCAATTTATTTCTATTGCGCCATCAATACCATCACTATTGGGCAAGTTGTCACCTTTGCAGTGTTATGGTACAGGCCAAGGTCTTTCATTTGTACCGGTGTGTTTGACAACAACACACAGACTATATCCTTTATCTCTGGAAATAGAAATAACTGTGTTATATCGCAAATTCAACCAATTATCGAGTTTTTCTAGTAACTCTGATGCCTGGAGGTCAATTTATTTCTATTGCGCCATCAATACCATCACTATTGGGCAAGTTGCCACATTTGCAGTGCTATGGTACAGGCCAAGGTCTTTGATTTGTACTGGTGTGTTTGACAACAACACACAGACTATATCCTTTATCTCTGGAAATAGAAATAACTGTGTTATATCGCAAATTCAACTAATTATCTAGTTTTTCTAGTAACTCTGATGCCTGGAGGTCAATTTCTTTCTATTGCGCCATCAATACCATCACTATTGGGCAAGTTGTCACCTTTGCAGTGTTATGGTACAGGCCAAGGTCTTTGATTTGTACTGGTGTGTTTGACAACAACACACAGAGTATATCCTTTATCTTTGGACATCGAAATAACTGTGTTATATCGCAAATTCAACTAATTATCTAGTTTTTCTAGTAACTCTGATGCCTTGAGGTCAATTTATTTCTATTGCGCCATCAATACCATCACTATTGGGCAAGTTGTCACATTTGCAGTGTTATGGTACAGGCCAAGGTCTTTGATTTGTACTGGTGTGTTTGACAACAACACACAGACTATATCCTTTATCTTTGGACAAAGAAATAACTGTGTTATATCGCAAATTCAACTAATTATCTAGTTATTCTAGTAACTCTGATGCCTGGAGGTGAATTTATTTATATTGCGACATCAATACCATCACTATTGGGCACGTTCTCACATTTGCAGTGTTATGGTACAGGCCAAGGTCTTTCATTTGTACCGGTGTGTTTGACAACAACACACAGACTATATCCTTTATCTTTGGACATAGAAATAACTGTGTTATATCGCAAATTCAACTAATTATCTAGTTTTTCTAGTAACTCTGATGCCTGGAGGTTAATTTCTTTCTATTGCGCCATCAATACCATCACTATTGGGCAAGTTGTCACATTTGCAGTGTTATGGTACAGGCCAAGGTCTTTGATTTGTACTGATGTGTTTGACAACAACACACACACTATATCCTTTATCTTTGGACATCGAAATAACTGTGTTATATCGCAAATTCAACTAATTATCTAGTTTTTCTAGTAACTCTGATGCCTGGAGGTCAATTTATTTCTATTGCGCCATCAATACCATCACTATTGGGCAAGTTGTCACCTTTGCAGTGTTATGGTACAGGCCAAGGTCTTTCATTTGTACCGGTGTGTTTGACAACAACACACAGACTATATCCTTTATCTCTGGAAATAGAAATAACTGTGTTATATCGCAAATTCAACCAATTATCGAGTTTTTCTAGTAACTCTGATGCCTGGAGGTCAATATATTTCTATTGCGCCATCAATACCATCACTATTGGGCAAGTTGCCACATTTGCAGGGTTATGGTACAGGCCAAGGTCTTTCATTTGTACTGGTGTGTATGACAACAACACACAGACTATATCCTTTATCTTTGGACATAGAAATAACTGTGTTATATCGCAAATTGAACTAATTATCTAGTTTTTCTAGTAACTCTGATGCCTGGAGGTCAATTTCTTTCTATTGCGCCATCAATACCATCACTATTGGGCAAGTTGTCACCTTTGCAGTGTTATGGTACAGGCCAAGGTCTTTCATTTGTACCGGTGTCTTTGACAACAACACAGAGTATATCCTTTATCTTTGGAAATAGAAATAACTGTGTTATATCGTAAATTCAACCAATTATCTAGTTTTTCTAGTAACTCTGATGCCTGGATGTCAATTTATCTCTATTGCGCCATCAATACCATCACTATTGGGCAAGTTGTCACATTTGCAGTGTTATGGTACAGGCCAAGGTCTTTGATTTGTACTGGTGTGTTTGACAACAACACACAGACTATATCCTTTATCTTTGGACATAGAAATAACTGTGTTATATCGCAAATTGAACTAATTATCTAGTTTTTCTAGTAACTCTGATGCCTTGAGGTCAATTTATTTATATTGCGCCATCAATACCATCACTATTGGGCAAGTTGTCACATTTGCAGTGTTATGATACAGGCCAAGGTCTTTGATTTGTACTGATGTGTTTGACAACAACACACACACTATATCCTTTATCTTTGGACATCGAAATAACTGTGTTATATCGCAAATTCAACTAATTATCAAGTTTTTCTAGTAACTCTGATGCATGGAGGTCAATTTATTTCTATTGCGCCATCAATACCATCACTATTGGGCAAGTTGTCACCTTTGCAGTGTTATGGTACAGGCCAAGGTCTTTCATTTGTACCGGTGTGTTTGACAACAACACACAGACTATATCCTTTATCTCTGGAAATAGAAATAACTGTGTTATATCGCAAATTCAACCAATTATCGAGTTTTTCTAGTAACTCTGATGCCTGGAGGTCAATTTATTTCTATTGCGCCATCAATACCATCACTATTGGGCAAGTTGCCACATTTGCAGTGCTATGGTACAGGCCAAGGTCTTTGATTTGTACTGGTGTGTTTGACAACAACACACAGACTATATCCTTTATCTCTGGAAATAGAAATAACTGTGTTATATCGCAAATTCAACTAATTATCTAGTTTTTCTAGTAACTCTGATGCCTGGAGGTCAATTTCTTTCTATTGCGCCATCAATACCATCACTATTGGGCAAGTTGTCACCTTTGCAGTGTTATGGTACAGGCCAAGGTCTTTGATTTGTACTGGTGTGTTTGACAACAACACACAGAGTATATCCTTTATCTTTGGACATCGAAATAACTGTGTTATATCGCAAATTCAACTAATTATCTAGTTTTTCTAGTAACTCTGATGCCTTGAGGTCAATTTATTTATATTGCGCCATCAATACCATCACTATTGGGCAAGTTGTCACATTTGCAGTGTTATGGTACAGGCCAAGGTCTTTGATTTGTACTGGTGTGTTTGACAACAACACACAGACTATATCCTTTATCTTTGGACATAGAAATAACTGTGTTATATCGCAAATTCAACTAATTATCTAGTTATTCTAGTAACTCTGATGCCTGGAGGTGAATTTATTTATATTGCGACATCAATACCATCACTATTGGGCACGTTCTCACATTTGCAGTGTTATGGTACAGGCCAAGGTCTTTCATTTGTACCGGTGTGTTTGACAACAACACACAGACTATATCCTTTATCTTTGGACATAGAAATAACTGTGTTATATCGCAAATTCAACTAATTATCTAGTTTTTCTAGTAACTCTGATGCCTGGAGGTTAATTTCTTTCTATTGCGCCATGAATACCATCACTATTGGGCAAGTTGTCACATTTGCAGTGTTATGGTACAGGCCAAGGTCTTTCATTTGTACCGGTGTGTTTGACAACAACACACAGACTATATCCTTTATCTCTGGAAATAGAAATAACTGTGTTATATCGCAAATTCAACCAATTATCGAGTTTTTCTAGTAACTCTGATGCCTGGAGGTCAATATATTTCTATTGCGCCATCAATACCATCACTATTGGGCAAGTTGCCACATTTGCAGGGTTATGGTACAGGCCAAGGTCTTTCATTTGTACTGGTGTGTATGACAACAACACACAGACTATATCCTTTATCTTTGGACATAGAAATAACTGTGTTATATCGCAAATTGAACTAATTATCTAGTTTTTCTAGTAACTCTGATGCCTGGAGGTCAATTTCTTTCTATTGCGCCATCAATACCATCACTATTGGGCAAGTTGTCACCTTTGCAGTGTTATGGTACAGGCCAAGGTCTTTCATTTGTACCGGTGTCTTTGACAACAACACAGAGTATATCCTTTATCTTTGGAAATAGAAATAACTGTGTTATATCGTAAATTCAACCAATTATCTAGTTTTTCTAGTAACTAAGATGCCTGGATGTCAATTTATCTCGATTGCGCCATCAATACCATCACTATTGGGCAAGTTGTCACATTTGCAGTGTTATGGTACAGGCCAAGGTCTTTGATTTGTACTGGTGTGTTTGACAACAACACACAGACTATATCCTTTATCTTTGGACATCGAAATAACTGTGTTATATCGCAAATTCAACTAATTATCTAGTTTTTCTAGTAACTCTGATGCCTTGAGGTCAATTTATTTCTATTGCGCCATCAATACCATCACTATTGGGCAAGTTGTCACATTTGCAGTGTTATGGTACAGGCCAAGGTCTTTGATTTGTACTGGTGTGTTTGACAACAACACACAGACTATATCCTTTATCTTTGGACATAGAAATAACTGTGTTATATCGCAAATTGAACTAATTATCTAGTTTTTCTAGTAACTCTGATGCCTTGAGGTCAATTTATTTATATTGCGCCATCAATACCATCACTATTGGGCAAGTTGTCACATTTGCAGTGTTATGGTACAGGCCAAGGTCTTTGATTTGTACTGATGTGTTTGACAACAACACACACACTATATCCTTTATCTTTGGACATCGAAATAACTGTGTTATATCGCAAATTCAACTAATTATCTAGTTTTTCTAGTAACTCTGATGCCTGGAGGTCAATTTATTTCTATTGCGCCATCAATACCATCACTATTGGGCAAGTTGTCACCTTTGCAGTGTTATGGTACAGGCCAAGGTCTTTCATTTGTACCGGTGTGTTTGACAACAACACACAGACTATATCCTTTATCTCTGGAAATAGAAATAACTGTGTTATATCGCAAATTCAACCAATTATCGAGTTTTTCTAGTAACTCTGATGCCTGGAGGTCAATTTATTTCTATTGCGCCATCAATACCATCACTATTGGGCAAGTTGCCACATTTGCAGTGCTATGGTACAGGCCAAGGTCTTTGATTTGTACTGGTGTGTTTGACAACAACACAAAGACTATATCCTTTATCTCTGGAAATAGAAATAACTGTGTTATATCGCAAATTCAACTAATTATCTAGTTTTTCTAGTAACTCTGATGCCTGGAGGTCAATTTCTTTCTATTGCGCCATCAATACCATCACTATTGGGCAAGTTGTCACCTTTGCAGTGTTATGGTACAGGCCAAGGTCTTTGATTTGTACTGGTGTGTTTGACAACAACACACAGAGTATATCCTTTATCTTTGGACATCGAAATAACTGTGTTATATCGCAAATTCAACTAATTATCTAGTTTTTCTAGTAACTCTGATGCCTTGAGGTCAATTTATTTCTATTGCGCCATCAATACCATCACTATTGGGCAAGTTGTCACATTTGCAGTGTTATGGTACAGGCCAAGGTCTTTGATTTGTACTGGTGTGTTTGACAACAACACACAGACTATATCCTTTATCTTTGGACATATAAATAACTGTGTTATATCGCAAATTGAACTAATTATCTAGTTTGCCTAGTAACTCTGATGCCTTGAGGTCAATTTATTTCTATTGCGCCATCAATACCATCACTATTGGGCAAGTTGCCACATTTGCAGTGCTATGGTACAGGCCAAGGTCTTTGATTTGTACTGGTGTGTTTGACAACAACACACATACTATATCCTTTATCTTTGGACATAGAAATAACTGTGTTAAATCGCAAATTCAACTAATTATCTAGTTATTCTAGTAACTCTGATGCCTGGAGGTGAATTTATTTATATTGCGCCATCAATACCATCACTATTGGGCACGTTCTCACATTTGCAGGGTTATGGTACAGGCCAAGGTCTTTCATTTGTACCGGTGTGTTTGACAACAACACACAGACTATATCCTTTATCTTTGGACATAGAAATAACTGTGTTATATCGCAAATTCAACTAATTATCTAGTTTTTCTAGTAACTCTGATGCCTGGAGGTTAATTTCTTTCTATTGCGCCATCAATACCATCACTATTGGGCAAGTTGTCACATTTGCAGTGTTATGGTACAGGCCAAGGTCTTTGATTTGTACTGATGTGTTTGACAACAACACACACACTATATCCTTTATCTTTGGACATCGAAATAACTGTGTTATATCGCAAATTCAACTAATTATCTAGTTTTTCTAGTAACTCTGATGCCTGGAGGTCAATTTATTTTTATTGCGCCATCAATACCATCACTATTGGGCAAGTTGTCACCTTTGCAGTGTTATGGTACAGGCCAAGGTCTTTCATTTGTACCGGTGTGTTTGACAACAACACACAGACTATATCCTTTATCTTTGGAAATAGAAATAACTGTGTTATATCGTAAATTCAACCAATTATCTAGTTTTTCTAGTAACTAAGATGCCTGGATGTCAATTTATCTCTATTGCGCCATCAATACCATCACTATTGGGCAAGTTGTCACATTTGCAGTGATATGGTACAGGCCAAGGTCTTTGATTTGTACTGGTGTGTTTGACAACAACACACAGACTATATCCTTTATCTTTGGACATCGAAATAACTGTGTTATATCGCAAATTCAACTAATTATCTAGTTTTTCTAGTAACTCTGATGCCTTGAGGTCAATTTATTTCTATTGCGCCATCAATACCATCACTATTGGGCAAGTTGTCACATTTGCAGTGTTATGGTACAGGCCAAGGTCTTTGATTTGTACTGGTGTGTTTGACAACAACACACAGACTATATCCTTTATCTTTGGACATAGAAATAACTGTGTTATATCGCAAATTGAACTAATTATCTAGTTTTTCTAGTAACTCTGATGCCTTGAGGTCAATTTATTTCTATTGCGCCATCAATACCATCACTATTGGGCAAGTTGCCACATTTGCAGTGCTATGGTACAGGCCAAGGTCTTTGATTTGTACTGGTGTGTTTGACAACAACACACAGACTATATCCTTTATCTCTGGAAATAGAAATAACTGTGTTATATCGCAAATTCAACTAATTATCTAGTTTTTCTAGTAACTCTGATGCCTGGAGGTCAATTTCTTTCTATTGCGCCATCAATACCATCACTATTGGGCAAGTTGTCACCTTTGCAGTGTTATGGTACAGGCCAAGGTCTTTCATTTGTACCGGTGTCTTTGACAACAACACAGAGTATATCCTTTATCTTTGGAAATAGAAATAACTGTGTTATATCGTAAATTCAACCAATTATCTAGTTTTTCTAGTAACTAAGATGCCTGGATGTCAATTTATCTCTATTGCGCCATCAATACCATCACTATTGGGCAAGTTGTCACATTTGCAGTGTTATGGTACAGGCCAAGGTCTTTGATTTGTACTGGTGTGTTTGACAACAACACACAGACTATATCCTTTATCTTTGGACATCGAAATAACTGTGTTATATCGCAAATTCAACTAATTATCTAGTTTTTCTAGTAACTCTGATGCCTTGAGGTCAATTTATTTCTATTGCGCCATCAATACCATCACTATTGGGCAAGTTGTCACATTTGCAGTGTTATGGTACAGGCCAAGGTCTTTGATTTGTACTGGTGTGTTTGACAACAACACACAGACTATATCCTTTATCTTTGGACATAGAAATAACTGTGTTATATCGCAAATTGAACTAATTATCTAGTTTTCCTAGTAACTCTGATGCCTTGAGGTCAATTTATTTATATTGCGCCATCAATACCATCACTATTGGGCAAGTTGTCACATTTGCAGTGTTATGGTACAGGCCAAGGTCTTTAATTTGTACTGATGTGTTTGACAACAACACACACACTATATCCTTTATCTTTGGACATCGAAATAACTGTGTTATATCGCAAATTCAACTAATTATCTAGTTTTTCTAGTAACTCTGATGCCTGGAGGTCAATTTATTTCTATTGCGCCATCAATACCATCACTATTGGGCAAGTTGTCACCTTTGCAGTGTTATGGTACAGGCCAAGGTCTTTCATTTGTACCGGTGTGTTTGACAACAACACACAGACTATATCCTTTATCTCTGGAAATAGAAATAACTGTGTTATATCGCAAATTCAACCAATTATCGAGTTTTTCTAGTAACTCTGATGCCTGGAGGTCAATTTATTTCTATTGCGCCATCAATACCATCACTATTGGGCAAGTTGCCACATTTGCAGTGCTATGGTACAGGCCAAGGTCTTTGATTTGTACTGGTGTGTTTGACAACAACACAAAGACTATATCCTTTATCTCTGGAAATAGAAATAACTGTGTTATATCGCAAATTCAACTAATTATCTAGTTTTTCTAGTAACTCTGATGCCTGGAGGTCAATTTCTTTCTATTGCGCCATCAATACCATCACTATTGGGCAAGTTGTCACCTTTGCAGTGTTATGGTACAGGCCAAGGTCTTTGATTTGTACTGGTGTGTTTGACAACAACACAGAGAGTATATCCTTTATCTTTGGACATCGAAATAACTGTGTTATATCGCAAATTCAACTAATTATCTAGTTTTTCTAGTAACTCTGATGCCTTGAGGTCAATTTATTTCTAT